>JACBWW010000003.1:47051674-47111904 GCA_020086605.1 Lanius collurio
AGCAACTTTGCTCTTTTAAACTGAAAATAAGCACTTTTCTTACCTGAACTGACTGTAAGTGTGGCTCCCCTGAGAATATGCTACGTTGTGGAAAGGCTTTGCCCATAGCAATGCTTGTAAAGGGCGAGAGCCTCTCTGGGTGAGAGGCTTGTAAAACAAGTTTTAAACCTGTTTTAATAATGGCTTTTCAGTGGTAAGAGGAGGGGGAAAATCTTAACACAGTCTTGAAAAGCTCAGTGTCTTGTGCTATGCAGAGTGAAACAGAAATGAGGTGAATATTAAGTTTGTGTTAAAAAAAATTATATGTGGTGTTGGAGGTACTGCTACTAAAATCTTATTTACATACTCTTTACTGAGCTTGGAGGAGGAGCTTGGTTCGGTTGCCAAAACATGTTTTTAGTGTTGCTTGGGATAATCACGATTCCCTGTTTGGCCTCCAGTTGCCAGCTTGGAATGGCACAGGCTTTGGTCTCACATTGTTTTTGTCAGCCTGGTGTAGATGTATGGGAAATTCTGGTATCAAATATTAAGCCATCTGTAAGCAAGCAACTGAATTCAACTGCAGATCTCTGGCAGATTGAGGGTTTTTAAGTTGGAAGGCTAGCTGTAGGCTTCAGTTGTGAACTGTGCATTTCTTCTCTTGTCATTTGTCAGGAATGCTTCCTGCAGTGTCTTCCACTTTATCTCTGCAGCTACGCTGCTGGTTCTTACTTGGTGTGTCTTAGCTGCAGCAACTGAGCCAGCGCTTGTCAGTATTTGTGCCTTCCATTCATGCTGCTGTTAGGGCACAGAGACCACAGAGCCATTTTTATTAGGTTGCTATGACTGACTTTTCTCAGTTGTCAGTATCTTGTGCCTAGTGCATGTGTGGAGGGAGTTCCTTCTGGAAAGGGTTCATGGCTTACCTTATATGTAGCTACTTACCTTCTTGAATAGCTACTTCATTAAAAATTGTGTGGTAGTAAGAAGTAGTGAGAAGTTCTATTGTTTTCTCTCTTTTTCCATCCTGTCACCCTTATAATCTGACTACTACAGTGGTTGATCACTATTCAGCTAACTGGCTTGGTGGCTATGAGGAACAACAGTGTCTATTAGGATTTGATTTCCCTACCCTCTTTGATTGGCTTCCTAGTCTGTCATTCCCACTGCCTGGCCTCTAATTTGGTATTCCTCACTACTGTGGTGCTGTGCAGACATTTCTGAACTGCCTCTTGTGTGGTTGTCTGCCTGCCTTTATTTGTAGTCCAACAGTGATGATGGATTGCTGGGTCAAAGTGAATTTTTAGGACAGCTGCTTTACAGGTGAAAGGGAGTTTGCTTCCATTCTGTATGAAGCTGGTGTTGAATCTGCTGTTAGCGGTTAGATTTGGAATTAATATGGTAAAGACTTGTGGTGGTTCATTGCTGGGCCTTCTTTTTGAGAGGGACCAGTGTGTACCAATGTCACTTACACATTTTGATGTCATTCTGCATGTCATTCTGTAATGGCGCCAGTTTGTCCGTAGTTGGTTGTAGCAGAGAACCTTCTCAGGATTGCTAAAGGGTTCTGATTTTCAGTGAACACGGTGTTGCAGCAGAGGAGGAAGAGTCACTGACTTCTGGAATAGTGTTTCCATTTCATTTTGCAGCCATAAAGAGGCAGCAGGTTGGGAGGTGGAAGAGACTTCTGTTGTTTTCAGAGCTTGAATTTTTCTGTAATTTTCAGTCCAAACTTCATTCATACCAAAGAAAGAATTTTAATAGCCTGTTTGCACTCTGTAGAAATGCTTTCTTTTGATCCTCAGTAGGAGTGCTTAAAGGCTTTCTTTTTTAACTTTGTCTTCCTCTTCCCCCTCCCCTCTCCCTGCCTGTTCTCAAGATTGGGCATGAGATTTACATCTTTGCATGTAAGGTCTCATTAGGTTTTGAGGTTGAGGCCTGCAGTATTTTTCTCCTTGTATCATGACTGACTTTGAGTAAGATGCCTAATCATGCAATCCTAAGGCACAAGGTAGAGACATCTTCAAGAAATCAAAAATATTTTGTGCAGAGAGAGCCTTAATGTTAGTCCAGTTTTATGTTTCTATCCCCTCTAAACACTTTTGGAGAGTGTTTACTCTCAAGAGGACAAGTCTCACCTCAAGGTGAAGCTCACTCTCCAAAACAGTGGTAAGTCCCAGTGTCCCACTCTGAAGGCTCTACAGGTGTGTTCTGCTGCAAGGGAGTGTTGTGTAGCCAGAAGAGCTGTGCTTTCCATCTGCTGGTGCACAAAGTCTTCTGTACAGTTCCTCTGCTTTCTGGGAATGTGTTAAATTGATATTTCTGGATGGTGTCTTCATAGAAATCCTCCAGGAGAGGATGATGTGGAGCTACTGTCTCAGGTAATGATTGTCTTCCAGGAAAGCAGCTGACACATGGTCTTACAATTCTGCCTCATGTATCAGCTGTTCAAAATGATTTGCTATAAAACAGAACACTGAAGCACTGGAGCAAAATTCCTAACTCAGTCCTAGGGCCTCTGTTATGGATGTTCTGGCTGGTGAGGATAGTCCCTCTGGGATCTTGTTTTCTGCAGTAAAAAATACATAATTTCCAGTTGCTCCCTCCATTCACATATTTATTTATTTAGTTTAATTCTGAGCTTTCAACTTGGCAGGCTGAGTTTTGACTTCTTGAGTTTTACTTTATATTTGGATTAGTTTTGTTTACACAACAAATGGTGATTTTAGGGAAGGAGAACCTCATGGTTTTGTGGTGTGAAGTTTTGTGCATGTTTGCTAAACAGCTGCCTGACTGTGGAATCTGATTATTTGCAGATGCCTACCATCTCTATATCTCAAAGCAGTTTAACAGTAACACTGCTCTTGTTACTACTAGTTCAGGTTGAGAGATGGAGGATACAGGGTTTGTCTGATGAAGAAAATCAGTGGACGTGGCAGAAGATCTGGTTCATTACAGCTGTACTTAAATAGGTGTAACTCCCCCTCGTGGTCAAACACAAAAACAAGTCACTTCTAATTCCAAAGTAATTCTTACTTTAGCTACCCTGGAATAGGCTGTCAACTGAAGGCATTATTCCAGCAAGGCAGAGAGGTACTGTGTTGTAACTTACATTCATATCTCTTAATCTGTTCTGCTGCAGTTTTGGAATGTGTCCACAGGAAACAAGCCCTTAAGAGTTCCTGATGTGGGCAAGATCCACAGGTCTGTAGAAGTACAAAGGGAAAAGGCTTGCCAGTGAGTTTTTAGAGCAGACTATAGAAAACACTGGAAAATGTTGCACAGAGAACAAAAAAATACCTCAGAAAGACTGAAAAATTGATTCAGTAGTGAGTTTTTCCATTCACTTCTGAGTTCATGGCCATGTGCCAGAGTATGTGTGTGCGTGTCTGTGGACAGTTAAGTGCAGCTGGCTGCAGCAGACAGAAATTGTGAGAGAGCTGGGGTCACTTTAGACAAAGCCATTTAGAGGGGGTTAAAAAGTACCTTTAAAAGTTTAACGCTGAAGTTGCATGAGTTAAAGTTTGGAATGTAATGGCATAATTTGCTTCCACTAAATACAAATTTACAGTTAATTCAATATAATGATACTTAAAAAAACCCCTGTAAACCTGATGTCTGCAAGCTTAAATTAGTGTGTGTGTGTATGCACACAGGAAGGAGAAAGCGGTCTACCATTGTAGATTGGGAGTTTTGGGAAGATAAGTGCTGTTTTGTGAAAAGATTATTACTAGGATATCCTGCAGAGCAGCACAGGTGTGAGTTTACTTAATCTCTGGAGACAGCCATCTTTGTTTCTTGCTTGTACTCCACATGAGCAGTGCTTGATGTAATATGGGAACCACTAGTACTTAAAACTTGAAACATAAATCTCAGCATCTCTTAGAAAAACAGCCAATATTTTCAATATGCTTGGAGTTACATGTTGTCCCTGATGCTGCTGTAGACCCTAAAGTGGAGAATGTGTGCAGAGGTGTGAATGTTGGCCCAGTAGAACAAGCACAAAGGACTCTTTAATTCGTATTTTGTTTGTAACATTTTTGTTGTCTCTTTACCATGGTACTAAGGAGCAGGGAAGGTTTTTCTAAAAAGTGGTAAATGTAGAGTGTCATGTGTTATGTGTACAAACTAAGGTAACTTTACTAGCTTCTGTGCATGTAGTGTTGGTCACAAAAGACTGTGGTGATGAAATAGCTGAATTGATGTGTGTTAAATGGAAGTTGGCAGATGCCAAAGTTTTTTTCTGATACTTCATACGGATCAAAGGAAATACAAGGTGGTAAAACTGACTTCTCTGCTGGTTATGTCTCTAGAAATAGTTGGACATGATTAATTCTGTTTCGAGCATCAGCATTGAACTTGCAGAAAGCATTGACTAAGGGGTCGAAAACATGAGTTATCTGATCAATTTTGTAAAATAACATAAAAATTTGGGGTGCGTGTTCATTTTTTGTTCTCTCTTGCTCTCAGGTATGACTCAAAGACACGTACATCTTCTTTAGTTCTTAGAGTGGTGCTCATAGCAACATTCATAAACCATCTTTGCTGATTCCTATGAGTACAGTAAACTACAGCCACTAAAAGAGTGCTTGTTACCTGTAGTACTGAGGTCCTTCAAGTGTGGTTGGCTTGTGCACAATCACTGAAAGCAGACAGGCGATTGTGTGTAATCCTGTTACTCTGGCTGTAAGCGTATCAGTCATCCACAAAATCTGCTGCTGCTTTCTCTGAACAGCAATGCTTGTCTGCTTGATAACATGAATAGCACTGCCTTGCTCTTTGTTCTGCAAGGATGCTGTTTAGAATGCATGGGAGTCCAAAGTAATGCATGCTTGACAAAGAGATGGTGGCTGGGATTCTTGGAGATGGTGTTGGCAATGTGATTCCAAGAGCCTCCTCTTTATCCATGTTCACAGGCTATGTCTACACTAGCAAGTTATTTGGTGTTCCAGGAGTGGATCGCTGGGTGAAGTTGTCAGCACACTTCTTACCTGTCTGCTGTTTCAGAGGGAGGAGTTTTACTCTGAGCTAGATTTTGGCCATTCTCACTGTGCATGAGGTCTGAAGCTGACCTAAGGAAGAGGGTCTTGCAGATCTTTCTCAACAGCAGACTTCTGAGAAATACCGTGATATCTTGTTGTTTGTCTCTTGCAGGTATCTGTCTGTTCTGCAGTGTCCTGGTTAATGTTCAAGTGTAGCTGCAAGCTTAGTCTTGCTGTGCAGCCTTGCCTCGGATTCTCTCTTCTCCACACTCAAATCTGAAATGTGGTTACTGGCTAAACTATGGCAGTGATGGGTTAGTCCTGTGGCTGTAGCCTACTCCAAGAGGACACCTGTGGATGAATGGAACAGCTTCCCTGAAACTATTTATATAGAGAAGGAAAACAGGAATAGAGCTGCAGAGTTTGGAAGTACTATGCCTTCATTGATGGGAGGAAGTTAGGGCTTGGGAGCTGAGCTGTCTGCTGAGAACACACCATTCTTGGAGGTGGGGAAAGCCAGCAGTTGATACAAAGCTTTGAGACACAGATGCAATTTCCATATTGTCTTAGTGTTTTCATGGAAGTGACTGGTGCCCAGTGGAACTTTGTGAACTTTACCTGGTCATTAGCAAAACCTAGCATTAGATTAGGTAGGACAAATCTGCTGAGGGTGATATGATGACCACGATTTTGAAGGTCATCTTCTCGTATCTTTCTTTGAATAGTAAGAAAGTGGACAAAATTGTATATTGTTGTGGGCTGGTGGCCCACACTGTTTGTCCTCTGCTGTCTTTGAGTTGTCAAACTGTGTGGGATCAACAACTGAGTAATGACTCACACCCACTGCATTGGCCCACAGCAGCTCTGGCAACAGCGACTGGATTGCCTGAAGGCTTTGGTGAACTAAGTGAGGTACCTTGCTTAACATCTTGCAAGGGCTCGTGATGCTTATGTCATCTACAAATCTAGCCTAAGAATGGCAGAGGATCCTGATGTCTTTCTGGAGAGTTTTGTGGTGTTTAGATGTGAGATGCTCTTTGTCCAGTGCTGCTTGGGTCCGGAGGCTGGATGGAGCTCAAGCTCTTGTTGCCTGCTGGTGGAGGTGGAATGCAGGCTTAGTTTTCTATTTGCAGGATGGATGTTCAGGGTGACAACTTGGCTACAGTGTGTTACCTATGCCTTCATTGATAAAGACCAGAAAAAGCAGATGGTTCAGAAAAGAGCCAAATGGGATGGGGAGTGTGGTCATATGTCCATGGTTTCTTTTCTAGTTTGACAGTGCAATGATTAAATCTGACAATTTCTAAAACTACTACTGTGTTATCTCTTTAGTTTTCTATTGCATTCCAGAGTAGGGGTTGAGAGTATCTACACCACAAAACTTGCTGCCTTTTTTTTCTCTCTCCATGTTGACTGTTGATTCACCAGCCCTTAGGGGCAAACATGGTTTCTTTGCCACATGGTTGCCTTTTTGGGTCTTTTTTGTGTATTTGTGTGCATCTGTGATTTCGGTAACACACTGGTAATCTGCCTGCCAGAGGAAAAGATGCGAATGTCTGCCCTCTTCTTCTGAACTATGTAGTGTGGATGAGTGGAGACTTATTTGATTTCTCCTTAGCTATTGGAAGAAGGAGAAGTGTGCAGGGGTTGTGTAAGTAGGTACTGTAGATGGGGGGAGAGAGTCCTGGATGATCAGTCTTTGTAGGACAGTAAGGATGTCCTCTTACCAAAGATACCTCTCCTCTAGACAAGAGCTTCTTGGGAGAAAAAAAAAAATCCATCTTTCCTGTACTTAAACTTCAGGTAGATCAGGTTATTTCAGAGAATAACCACATCCTTCCAAGTTTGGCTCATGCTATATTCCCCAGAGGGCATGCATAACCAGATTTCTTTAGTCTCAGTAGCTACTGCCATAAAGCACTTAGTGGTCGAACTTTCCACACAACTGTCCTGCATACAAAAATTAAAAGCAGTTTTTTGGAGAGGGACTGTACCCATCCAGCCTCATGGTGACCTAGCAGTACCTGTTTGTTAGGATGCCATGTCCCAGCTGCTTATTGTTTCACGTGAGCTAATGCTCTTGCAAGGAAGGTACAAGGTACACCATCCTAAGAATCCAGTTGGGTGGGGGATCTCTCTGGGGATTATACCTGGAGCTACAAACAGAACATTAAATGCCAAAGGTTAACATGGCCCACAAATCATAATGTGACAGGAAAGAAGAAAGGTGGCCTTGAGTTTTTAGAACAGGAGAAATAGGGAGGATAAAGAGGATAAGTCATCAAAACAAGCAGTGTGGGCTAACAATAAAGAAACAGTCTAATGCAGGCATTCAAAACTCGGGTGTGTTTCAAAATAGTGAAAGCAGAAGACAAAGGTAATGATTGCAGATGCTGAGGGAGATGACTGCAGCTTCATGGGCTTCAGCTTGGTGAGATGACTTGTGCATGCCTGACTGACATCTCCTGCATCGAAACAAAGTTGGGGTTTTTGGAGACTACTAAAGTTTTCATTTAAGACTGCTTAAAAATGCATGAAATAGGCAAGAAAGAAATGGTGCAAGATTGCTACTTTGGTAACTTGGGTGGTGCTGTTGTGCTGAAGTGTCTCCACACTCACAGAGAGAGGGGGAAGCACAAATCTGGATGACTTTTGGAACCAGGGCAGTAATGACTTCTGCTGGAATTGTCTTGAAGTGGAGGGCTTTTTAAAAAATAGCAGATGGTCTGTCAACATTATTATAGGTAATCCTTTACATTGAATTCTGCACAAAAAGTTTAGCAATAAATCCAGTTACTCCTGTAATATGTGGCAAATACATGGAGAATTTAAGATTTGAAATTTTTGTGCTACCACAATGCAGATGTAATGAAGCTCTGTCTAAACTTCAGTTGTTTGAGAGCCTGCAATATACTTTCCTTAAGTTAACTTAGATTTGTCTGGCCTTTATGCTCTGTATAGTTTACACAAAACCTAAACAAGATATAATGTATAACTGAAAATTTTTGTATAACTAGATCAGTTCTGTAACACTTGGGAAAAAGCTCTCATGTTTGTTAAGGACTGTAAATTGCAGAGGCTGGAATATCTATAATTTAGGTCAAGCTGTAATTTAGGGTAAAACAATGCAGTGAATTTTGGTAATAAGCTGTTTTGAAAAGTACTGGAAATACTTATACTTTCATTTACTTCAGATAGTGAGATGTAATATTCCTGTTTATATTGTTTATAAACTTAAACATAATTAAAAATGTAGGGACATATGTATTTTTGTTTTGCATGTGAAAATATTTAAAGGGAAAATATGGAATTAAGTTGTTTTACTACAGAAAGAAATTCTTATGCTAGATTCCTGCATGGACCATTCTCTTGAGTTGGACTTAATCCTAGTGAGTCCCTTCCAATTCAGAATATTTTGTGACTCTGTATAGTTAAGGCAAAACAATTCAGAGTGTATAAAAGTAAAAAGCAGAATAGTCTGCTTTATCTTTGTGCCCATTTATACTGTCAATAGCAACGTTAATGCCCAGGTGTGATGCTGGAGTAGTTTTTTGGAGCTGCTTTTTTTTTTTTTTTTTGATGTGCATAAGTGCTTTGCTGTCCTGTTGACCTTTGAAAACATTCCCCCATGTGCCTTATCCTAACCCTGGCAGGATTTTTGATTAATATTCCCATAAACTTTGAATAGCTAATATGAAAGTTCAGGCCATTATATGTGTGTGTATATATATATATATATATATATGCGCAGACACATATGTGTGTGTCTGTATGTATATATATGTGTGTATGTACATGGCATGTGGTGGGGTGAATGATGAAGAGTTTGCAGATAGATTCGTTCTGTTTGCAGATATATTGACCATTTATCTTAGCTGCTGAGTGGTTTGGCTCCCTGAGCAGTTGCACAGCCCAGGATCTGAGCTCTTGCCTGCACAGTTCAGCTGGTGGGTGATGAAGCTCAGTCCCGCCAAGCCTGCCCCCACGGGCACCTGGCTCCTGCCGCCAGTCCCTGGGGACGTTGCAGCGCTGGAGTTTTTAGGATCAGCTGCCGTCCTTTGCCCTCTGAACACTGATCTTCAGGCGCTGACCGGTAGGCTGTGGGAAGAGCGCTGCTGGGAACAGTCCAGCTTATCAGCCACTGCACGCTGGGCTGTCCCCACGCTTTGTTTGCAGCCCTTTGACAGTCTAAGTGCATGTGTTGCCTTTGCTGTTGGTTGAAGGACAAAAATAAGCTTATATCTTTGCAAGCATCTTTCCCAGCAGAGCAGCATCGTTTGTCCCACTGGCTTGTTTACTACCCTTTTCTTTCTCTACACCACCACTATCCTCTACCAGGTCTTTGAAGTCCAGATTTTCCTGGAGTAGGAAGCTTCAACTATTGTCTTTTAAACTTGGCAACCTACTTTGTACTCTGACAAAATAGTTCATTCTTATCTATGTAAATGTTAAATTGATTACATTTTTAAATGTTTGAAAAGCTTTTAGATTAAACACAACTTCATATACTTTCAGTCTATTGTGGAAGCTGCAGAAAGTAATGCTGCTTTTTTAAAAGCAGCTTATTAAAACAGAAATCAAATTCATGTGTGTTTGATGGTTTTCTTTTACTTCTGTTAAATCAGGATGCACTAAAATTGCATATTAAACTTAAAAGTATTCATATTTATAAGATATATATCTTATATACATTTATAGCTAAAATATTTTGTTCCTATTGATGTCTTTCAGTCCTGAAAAACTTTTGTTGCTTTACCCATGTAATTTTAACTGAAATGAGAAAATACAGATTACAGCTGATACTTCCTGCTGGCAGCAGTAGCTGATTATTACCCACAACTCAGGTAGGGACATGGAGTATATGGGCCCTCGAATGAGTTCATACGATGTTCCTTAGTAGTTTAAAGGATGGTTGGCATTGCAATAATGTTTTTGAGCATTCCCATGTTCCTGTTTTGCAGTTCTGCTGTTAAGTAGCAGCTTTTAGCAGGCATGTAGCAACAAGACACTGACGCTCAAACTGCCTTGGCCTCCTGCAAAATCCTTACATACCAAATTAAGTGTATTTGACTTGCCTTTGATCTAAATTAATCAATGTAACTTCCAGTGGGAAGAACCTAGTCTTTTCTCAACCTTGCTTTGAATCTATTGAACTTGAAAATTTCATCCTTAATTTAGTTTCATGTGTTGGCACATTTATTTATCATGACTTAGTTAATTGTGCATGAATTAGAAGTCAGAGATTCTTGGCAGCTGCTTCACTATGGCCATCAGCAAATTGCCACCGTTGCCAGCCCATTTAGGAATTGCAAGAAGGCATTAATCTCTCTGGGTGTGATGCTAATCTTGTTTGCATCCAGGCCAGAATAACTCTATTGTAACAGTAGTGTAGGATTAAATCAACTGTGCCATACTTGCTCCACTGTTTTTAATTGAAACAGATTGTCATTGTGAAAGTGGCTAAAGATACTGTGAAGATTGTTAGCATAGCTCTGTGAGTGTGAAGTGTAATTACTGTCTCTTCTTCTGAGATCATTTATGTGCACTGTGATTGACAGTGGCTGTATTTCCTGGCTATCACATCTGAAAACTTATATATTTATAAATATATTTGGTTTAGGGTTTGAGGCTGTACTTCAATTCTGTAGTGACTGGATAGTAGGTGTGCTTATAGGGTGCTGTAAATTATTAATAATTAATTTTTAATTATTAATCCTTAAGGTGCCCTAAGAGAAGCAAGGGAGTTGGTGATCCTTCTGGGTCCCTTCCAACTTGAGATATTCCATTACTCTAATTATTCATTATTTAGGTAGGTGTTACTTCCTGTAAAGCAGGTAACATAGTTACATGAATAGCAATGAGTATCTATGATATAGGTAGGAATCTGAGGTGCACAGTGTAGTATAATTGTGGAAATGCAGATTTAAGCCTGCCTTTGCTTCAGCGACTGAAATACAGTTATGTAAGCAACAAAGTTGAAATGTTGTTGCTTTAGGTCACCAGATCTGTATCAGAGGTGACATGGCTTAACACTGATACAGTTGGTGTCTGTCATTGTTTGACTTAGTTAACCTCAGTGTTAACTAGATTAATGAAGCTAAATGTTTTAACATGGTAGGTAGAGCTCAGTGGTTAGGAGAACAGGTTGTTACTGTCTTAGATATCAGTGGCTGAACAAAGGCTCAAATCTTCTGTGTATGGCAGCAATTCAAGGTATTTCCTGTCTCTTACAGTAAAGGCTTGCCGTAGATGATTGTAACAAAGACTTCGATATTTCAATCCACAGTTTTCTATATTATCTAGATATCTCTTTGACATTAATCAGCAGAGTACAGGAGACTATTTTCCCTTCAGAACCCCAGAGACTGATCATCTCTGGTAATGCTTTCCTCTAGGATCAGACTGAGATGAGGTACAACAGAGTGTTTGGAATGTCTGCATGGAATAATAAACTTGTTTCTTTTGTGTCTTGGAACTGTAAGCCTGCTAAGCGCAAAACAGAAGCATGCTGAGCACAGGAGCCACATATAGTTCTAGGTTGCAATTTACTAGTTTGCAAAGCACATTTAAGAATTTAGACATTTATTTCTGTGTTTTGCACCTTTTGTTTTCACTTGTCTCAGTTGTGTTACTGTTTGTAGAACCACACGTAACTGGATTTCTGAGGTAGCTTGGCTTTACCACCGGAGAAAATATAACATAGACACACCTCATAAGGAATCTAGGACTTAGTAAGGTGTTAGTGGAAAGTTTGCATTCCACTGCAGTCGTCAGTTCTTCAGTGATACTGCTTGAGGCAGTGCCACTCTTGCTGTTACAGACTACATCATCTTTGACTTTACACTTGCTGTTAGTTTGTTGGGTTTTTTTTTTATCTGTGTTGCTGTTTTTTTTAAGATTGTTACTGTGTTCTAGCTTGCCTTATATTTACTGAGTTTTGTTTCTTGTCAAGAAGATGAGAATTTATATTTCAGGTTTTATTTATATTGGCTGTGTGAGGCTCCATTTTTTTTTTCAAGAGTCTGGTTCCATTCTAGCATTTTTAACATTCTCATCACCCAATGTGCAGATTTTCATCTCTTCTTCATATGACAGGACAGTGGTTGCTAATGCTTGAAATGCTAAGTACCTTAGTTTCCTGGAAGAGTGAATTTTGTGTGTTTGTGCCATGTGCAGACCCTGAACTTCCTGAAGAGAGGAAGATTATGGTATAAGATTCTGAGTTTAATCCCAGATTTGAAAGCTTAAGACACCAGCGTGTGCATGCATGCAATTTACCCATCTAACTACTTGGGTAGAATGTGGTTCGTGGTTGGGACATCCATGGTTCAAATAAAGTGCCCTTGAAGCAGCTGGATCTTAACTGTCAGTGAGCTTGTGATCTTGGCTTTACTTTTTGCTTCCAGACTATGCAGCTGGAAGAGCAAATACTTTGGTTTTGGTAAGATTTTGCTTTTATGGTCCATCAGGAAATGCAGACATACTATTTTCTCTGAGGAAACTTTTCCATTTTGGCTAGCTGGAAATGAAGCCCACATTTAAAAATACCTCACTGTTAGCAGAGTTCCAGGCACAATTCACTAACAATTCTGCTGTTCTTAAATGGTAAAAGTCAGCAGTTGCTGAAATAAATCTGTGCTTTACAAATCCCATTTGTGTGTGCTTGAGGGAAAGTTTTACATTTTATAGAGTTTTTTTGGTTGAGAAAACTCACTGACTGTAAAATCTATTAGAGTTTTTTGAGGGACTCCATACTTTTGTTGAAAGTGATAATTCATATGGTATATTATATATACTTCAGTTTTCAAAAACATGGTCACGGCCTGTGTTTTTTTAAGAAACTCTGCTGGTAACCCATTGGAGACTTTGTTTTCCAATGCCTGCCTGAAGAAGAAGAAGAAGAAAAGTAGAAATAAATAAATAAATGCTTTTTCCCAAAAGGAGATATTAAATCCTGAGCTGATAGTTTCATGCTATACCAAATAATTTCCTAGAGTGACTGCCCTTAGTTACTTGTACTGAAACCTCTGATATCAAACTAATTCATAAATGGACCTAGAAGAGGGATAGATACTAAATTTTGCTGAGAAAACAAAATGGGTTGAAAGAATTGCAGAAGGATCTTGTGCTAGAAGCAACTAGACAATAAAATGGTAGCTGGGATTTAGGGTAGGGAAATGCAGAGTAATAAGTATGGGGGAAAGTAATTCCCAGAGTAATAAATATGGGGGGAAAATAACACCCACTATCCCTACAAGTGGGTGGGCACAATATTTTATCAGTTACTGTTACTCAGAAATTCTTTGTTGTCACTGGAAATGTGATGTCAGTGTTCAAATGCAGTCAAGGCAAATAGAAGGCAGAGTATATTATGAAAGGAACAGAAATCAAAATTTAAAGCATTACCATACTAATATATAAATGATAACAGGAGGATAAAATTGCATGGAAAAAGTATAGTGCAATCTGTTAGCTTTTTGTCAAAACACACATTAGGCTGCAAAACCAGAAGTTACAATAAACAGATAAAATGCAGTATTTTCTCAGCAATGCCTGCTTAAATTATGCAGGATAACTTACTGCTGTAGTGTTTTACAAAGAGCTTAAGTGATTGAAAAAGGGATAAGATGTGTTTCAGGAAGAAAGGTTTGTCACTATCTTTTCAACACAGTGGTTGTGTTGCAATGTGCAGCTTGTTTCATAAACCTGTGATTGTAGGAAACTGGGAGAAATATCAGGTTGTCTTATTACAAACCCCCTTGCTACCAGCCAGGGTGGAATGAGGTGTCCAGCTGAATGGTCTAACTTGGGAGGTCAGCTTGTGTTTTCACAACCTTAAACTTCTTGCCCTTGTGCTCATACTTTCAAGTGTCAAAAGGTAAATATTTTTAGCAAACTGAAAGAAATAAAATAAATACTGTAAGAACAGTTGCTGTTGGCAGGCAAGTCCTTGGAATTCTACTCTGATTGTTTTATAGGCTAAATATAGCATTCTTCCTAAAAATTTGCATTTTTCAATTTATTGTTAGGGTGGTTTTGCATTTAAATAAAATATGCTCTTTAAACAAGTATTAAGACAATGAAAACATGCTTTAGTAAAACTTGCTAACATTTTATTTTTGCTTGTCATTCATTATCTACCTCTAATATACAGTATCATTATAGATATTGTGATTCTTGTGATATTTTAGCTTTTAAGTAGCTTCTTATGACAGAAACTCTGCTGGAATGGTAAAGATTGGTTTTATGTCCTGACTTTCTTAACTTCTTTATGTTAATTTTCTGTATCAAAGGAGCAAGCTTAAAATACGTAACCTTATTAGCTATGTTGGAAAATGCTATTTAAAAACTGTTGAGTTCCTTATCAAAATAGTTGGTAAAATATCTCTGTAGGTAAAGTTGGTTTCATTGATGTAAATATTGAGATTTTAAAAAAATCTTTTCTAGATAAGATTGCTGAAAATGTTGTTGACAGGTAGTCCAAAACTTGCTCTAGAAAATTAATTTTACATTTTATCAAGTGAGATGAACTATGGGTGACAAAAAGGAAGAATTCATGACAATCAAGACAAATTCTACAAGGCAATGTCAAAAGTAAACTCAGTTTCTGTAACAGTTGAATATGACTGCCCAGGTTATTGTCTTTATCCTAAGTTCCAGGAAGAACAGAGCAAATATAAATTAACAACTGAGAGGAAAAGAAAAATTATAATTATGCAAAGGGAATTTAATGCATTTAGGGTAAGCTCCTGACTACATTTTTCGTCTGAAGCTGTGCAGCCTTTAGGAAATAATCTAACTTATGGAACTGGAGCACAGTATACCAGAACTGCCTTTTTCTCCTTGTCATGAAATACTCAAATCTTGGGTTCCAGCAAAGACAGCTCCAGAGCAGGCATCCAGAGAGGGGATCAAAATTCTGTGTGCCTGTTGTAATGGCATGTACAGATGCAGCACACAGCTGGAGGGTACTGCCAACATTTTTTTGGTTTATCACAAAGCACTTTTATGTTATTTTTGCTGTGCCTTATCTTCTTCCTTGCTCACCACACATTCCTGTATTTATTACCAAGGTCCCTTGAGGACTTGTAGATACTCCGTTTTGTACGAGAAATTTATTTATCAATGTCTTCTCTTCTAAACTGCATGTTCAGTAGTAAGACTTGCTCTTTGGGTAAGGATATATATATAATAATATATATATCTGTATATTTGGGGTACTTAAAAGCTGAAAAAAGTAAGGATGCTGTTCTGGACTCAGAATCTAATCCTTCCTTTTACAGCCATTGGGTTGAATGCTTGAAAGACATAGATATTGGTGGCAAAGAATTGGAAAAAAAATCTTAATAAAAATCTTACTTAAAGCTTGGTCTACTTTGACAATTCTATACAGTGTCCCTGTTTAACATCACATTTCACAGTGTTAAATGTTGTGTTAGCTTTCCTGACACATGAATTTTACTATTTACATGTGGTGTGAATGTTCCTTATTCCTGAAATAGAAGAGCTTTAAACAAAAAGACAGCTTGAAAAGCACTTATGCTAGCGTGATGCTGCAGCTGGATTTCCCCTTCAGCCGTGGGTTAGTTCCCTCCGCGTGCTGTTTCAATCAGCTTGGTGCAGTCTCACAAGCTGGAGCAGGGAGGGGTGCCTGGTGTGGCAGGCCCTGCGGTGCACAGCACCCTGCAGTGCATCCAGAGCTTAGGGCTGGTTGGAGCAGCAGCAGGACCGGTCCCTTCCATCACAAGCACACCCCCCAGCTGGGCTGCCCTGCCCTCTGCTTCCCTCCCTTTTCCCTGGGACTCCTTGCAGGCCTGGTGAGCGGGCTGGAGCTGACTGATCCGTCCTGCCTGCAACCCCACTGCTTCTGTGTGGGTCAGCTGTTGTCACACCATGTGTGTGCCTGGGGTCCTGGCAGTGCCTGGCACCTCGTGGCCCTCCCTGGTCTGGAGTGGAGTATCCATGGCCAGAGTCACCAAGAGGTCAACACATGGTTGGCTGCTTCAGTTTTATTTCTGCCTGTGCTCTCACACGAGGCCCTGCTTCCACAGACCCCCAGCTCCTCTGCTCCCTCCTGTGGGCCCCGCTGCTGTGGACGTTGGGCCATGTAGGATTAGGAGTATGCCTGGTGATGCTGTCAGCGTGGCAGCTCTCACTTCCACCAGCTGTGCTTAAATCAGTGCAGAGAACTTGAGAAAATGTCAGCTCCTGCTTTGTCTGAAATTTGCACACATGGTAGTACTTCAGCCAAAACAATTTTCTGAGAAAATGTAGAATGGAAAGGCTGGGGTTTTTTACTTAAAAGACTGTCTGACTATGAATAATCAATTGAATGAATTGAGCAGAAAAAGTTAAAGTTCATTCTATGAATTCTATAGTGAGAACTCACCTGTAGTGAGTTACTCACTGCCTGGTACTTGATAACACAGGCAAAGAAATTCTCAGTCATGTTGAGAGAGATTTGAAATGAGATTTTTAAAAGTGAGAAATAATATTTGGACCTCATTAATCAAAAAAACCCAAAATTTCTTTAGAGAGAGAGAAGATGAGTACAACACACCACTTAGGAGTGGAAATGTAATCTAACAGGAACTACAGGAACAGACACACCTTGAAAAACCTCAGGGCATTTGTTTAGAAGCTGACTGGTGTACAAAAGAACTCAGTGTTTTACTCTATTTTTAAAATATGTTGGGCATTCATAATACCTTTCTGATTTCTAATGTTGTCAAATAGGAAAAATGAGGTTTGGATAATCAGAGATTGTCCAAGAGCCTGGGGCAAGGGCTGGGCTTGAAGTGCTAATGGATCCTCTTGCCACTCAGGCCAGTCAGTGGGTTTTGCTTTTTCAAAACTGCTGCACAAACACTATTTTCTAGTATCTTTTCAAACCTACATAGGATCAAATGTGAACCCTAATGATGAAAGTTAGTTTAGGTGCTTTGAATTATCTTTTTAAAATTGCTAACCAAAGCCTTTTTCTACCCTGTAGCCTTTTCTTATTCTTATGAATCTTCACTGTTCACCAGACGTCCACACATTTCTGTGCAGAGCCTTTGTCCCTGCCTGCCTAGATCAGATTCACGTGATTCATCCATGTCGAAGCCTCTGTGAGAAAGTGTATTCGGACTGTAAGCAGTTGATGGACACTTTTGGAATTGCATGGCCTGAAGAGCTGGAATGTAACAGGTATTTTTCATATTGACAGGTGGTGGGAGTGGTATTTTCATATTTCACCTAGACTGAGTTGAAAAATCTGGGGCAGAATGTTAAATATCACCTAGCTGTAACTTCCTTAGTATGCTGACCCTGCAGTGCTTATGCACTGGACCATTTCTTTATTAAAGAATCTTTTTTGTTATTCAGATAATCACCTGCATTTTGTGCAGCAGTTCTTTTCAATAATCAGATCCCTGCAATAGCTTTTTTACTATAAATTTCTAAAAGTTTTAAATATTATATATTACAGCATAGATTTTGCTTTGGTATCTGATTTCTAAACTAGGGATGATCATGCTTACTCTTTACTAGGGGTTTTAGAAGTAACTGTTCATAAGCTAAGGAAATACAGAATATTCTGTATTTGAACAGACACAGAACATTAAATAGTAGAAACCTTGTCCTGCTCCTAACTGCTTAAATGTGCAAACCTAGTCTTGTGTTGCTTTTCCTGTATTGCCTGCCAACTCTCTTGTTTGAAATGTCACCTTTTCCTCAAAAGTGTTTTCTGTTTCAGATAGAGGACAGTTAATACTTCATTTGGGGAAAAGTTGTCTATATGTTTTAAGTGGAAACTACTGGAAGCACTCCTGTGCAATCTTCTTGAGATTCTGACCTCCAGCTGTGGATATTTTTAAATTACTAAGGCCAGATTTGTTGTTGGTGTTTGTTTGTTAACAGACATCAGGTCAAGAGGTACAGGAAAGGAGCAGAGACTGGAAACTCAAATAATTTTTCTAACTCCCATGCTGTGCTAAGGCTGAGGGAGAGCTGGGACAGTAGTCCTGTGCATGACCTCTGATAGAAATCACTATTGGAGTAAATATGACAAGTGGCATTAATGTCATTTCCCACAGTTTTGGATAAAAATAGAAGTTGTGGGGTTTTACAACAAGAAGGCATAAACTTACTCCCATCTTCTGTGAGGTTCTGTGCAACAATAGTGCGCCCCTCAGCACAGCAGAGGTCTTCAAGGACTGTTTTGAAAAATTAGGACAATTACAAGTGACTCCTATTATTCAATATATCTTTAAAATGACATTTTAAACCAAATTATTTTTTTGCAGAATTTAGTACAGCTTTAAATTATTTTATTACTGCTATCATTTACTGAAAATGAACCTTTCCTGTTCATATGTGAAGTGGTATCTCCCTGGTAGCCAATACTGAAAAGTCCATGTCCATGTTCTGAAAAGTCCAGGATGTTCTTAGAGCAGCAGAGATCCTGCTGCTGGAGCCCATGGAAGAGGAGCTGGCGTGAGCCTGGGCAGTAACTGGAATACTGAGGTTCACACTTCTGTATCCTTACAGATGTACATGATGCCAATTAAGACAATGCTTGAATGAAGTTCACTCTTCATGCGAAGTTTCCACATTTACTGCTCCAGCTTGTGGTTAATGAAAGAATCTGCCATAGAATCAGTTTTCTTAACAATTAGTTTGGATTTACTTGGACAGCATGATAGTGCAGTAAAACGAAGAACTGAAGGAGTTTTAGCTTGAGCTGAGCTTGGATATTGAATTGAGGGACTCTTGTAATAATGTTTGACAAAGATTGTTGAGATAATAGGATTTTACTTTAAAAGCTAGAATGCAGAACTTGTTCCTTTTAAACATACACCTAAACTTGGAATGCATATGAACATAAATCCCATTTTGAGTAAATGCTTACCTGCTTGAGTTATATAGTCTTGTTTGAAGGTACATCCAGCACTGCAAATACGGTATTATCTAAGTAAAAAGATCGCATCTTGTGTCCAATTAAACCCTTAAACAATTTAATCTCTAGCAGGTTTTCAGCTAACGTCATACAGCTAGAAAATTGCTAAGATATTGATAATTTTTTACAGTGCTTGTACTTTCTGCCTATGTTTTTTTTTCAATTAGGTAGTTTATTGTTGTTGACAATTAATAGCAGTACAGCACAAAAAATTATAATAATCACATGCTAGTCATCAGTTATGATGTCAGTCTTCTTCCTTAATTTAAGCTTGCATTTTGACAAGATTTTTTGCTGTCTTCAACAGTCCGTTATCAAAATTTAAAGAAAACACTGCTGTAAATATTTTATGTACACATGTAAAAGTTTAGGAGAATCTTAAAATGTGGAATGGTTGCAATTTGAGTTGTATTTCGTAAACTATAAAACAACAGCTAGAAAGCAACAGTTAAATAAATACATTTGAAATCTTCTAAAATGCAGATATTTGAAGTTTGGCTTTTATAATACCATCTGATTTTTTTTCATATAATGCAGATTTGCATTATCTATAAAATTTTAATAGTGCTTAGGATCAGATTTTTCTCATATTTCTAAGTATTTCTAGTTGAGAATGAGGGCTATTGAGGTATTTTCTCTTCTGTTTATTTATTTAGACTAACCAATTGTGATGAGACTGTTCCTGCCACTGCTGCTGTAACCACAAACATACATGGAACCCAGAAGACTCCAAGCCAGATCCGAAGGGATTATGGATTCTGGTGTCCCCGACACCTACACACTAGCAATGGACAAGGCTACAAGTTTCTAGGAATTGATCAGTGTGCACCCCCATGTCCCAATATGTACTTCAAAAATTATGAATTGGATGTGGCAAAAAGCTTCATTGGAATAGTTTCAATCTTTTGTCTTTGTGCTACACTTTTCACGTTCCTGACTTTTCTGATTGATGTTAAAAGGTTTAGGTACCCAGAGAGACCCATCATATATTACTCTGTCTGTTACAGCATAGTCTCTCTAATGTACTTTATTGGATTTTTACTTGGGAACAGAACTGCATGTAATGAGGCAGATGATAAGTTAGAAATTGGTGAAACGGTTGTTCTTGGCTCCCAAAACAAAGCCTGTACTGTCCTTTTCATGGTTTTGTACTTTTTCACCATGGCAGGAACTATCTGGTGGGTGATTCTGACAATCACTTGGTTCCTTGCAGCAGGAAGGAAATGGAGCTGTGAAGCTATTGCACAAAAGGCCATGTGGTTCCATGCAGTTGCCTGGGGAATACCTGGTTTTCTAACCATTATGCTCCTTGCAATGAACAAAGTTGAAGGGGACAACATCAGTGGAGTTTGTTTTGTGGGTCTCTATGACCTGGACGCCTCTCTGTACTTCGTGCTTTTGCCGTTGTGCCTTTGTGTTTTTTTCGGTCTCTCTCTCCTTTTAGCTGGCATTATCTCCCTGAACCACGTGCGGCAGGTCATTCAGCACGATGGCAGGAACCAGGAGAAGCTCAAGAAATTCATGATCCGAATTGGAGTTTTTAGTGGGTTGTACTTGGTGCCACTTGTGGCGCTTCTTGGATGTTACGTTTATGAACTGGTGAACCGGAAAATCTGGGAAACTACTTGGGTGTTTGACCACTGTGACCAATACCATATTCCTTGTCCTTATCAGGCAAGTAACATTTTCCTTTATTAATAATACTGTAAAGTTAATTAGGAAAAACCCTTACGTATATCTGCCATGCAATGAGTAAATTATTTTCACATAAAGTAATCAGTTAAAAAACATGGAGTGAATAATTCCTCTCTAAGTCAAAATCAGTGGAATACTACTTTTGCTTTGAAAATTTTAATCCAGTCAGTAGCATTCAGCAATTAAATTCCAACTTGCAGCTCTAACAGAATATATAACTTTTTTATGATATTTGAACATGTTACAAATTGTGATGGAGGAGGGTCATTCTTCACAATATTTGTTTCTAAAAGTATTTCCTTAGTACTTGGGTGCCAAGTTCAGTATCAAACTACATAAATTGAATTTTCATCATTTCAGTTGAAATTATTTTTGAAAATTGAAACTAAATTGGATTTTAAATGCTGCTTATAACCACAGAATTAAAATCACTTTTTTCTTTTCTTCAATGTGTAGAAGTGTAAACCACTTGAAATTACAGAACAAATTTCCAATATATTTTTGCCACAATAGCTGTCATTTGTAGGCTGATTTTCAGAAATGCAAAGAATTCTTTATAAAGAAACCAACCAAAAAAATCAAATAAGGAAAAAAAACTTCAACCACACTTAAAATTGTGGAGGTGATTGTATTTAACATTTGCCTGTTAAAATCCAAATTCCTTGGAAAGACTTTTAAATTAAATCTGCCTATGTTCATTAAATCTGTTGCAGTTGCAGGGAGTGTTACACACAAGTATTGTTTCTTTCCATTTAAGAACTAATGTATAAGAAGACAACGTCATCAAGAGAAATACTAGTGTCTCATGTCATCTTTCATTGCATCACACTTCCCATCTATGTTTTTGCTGCAATAAACTATCATTAAAAATGAGGAATAAAAACACAGGCATTGTGGAATGATAAGGATTGATCTCTTTACGTTCTTAAACATTACTTATTATTCTCTGGATTGAAGTCAGTGTAGGCTGATCGTAGCACAGCTCACCAACAAGACAACTTAATTATTTTGGCTTCCAATACTGTTTATTAACAAGTGTATTTTGACTTCAGTGGGTTTTATTCTGAGCTCTGTATAAACCTAAATACTTTGGAATATACAAGTTTGAAAACAAGACTTTTATGCTTTAAAAAAAAGTCAATAAACTTGTTCTGTAGTGCTTGACTATAACAGCTTGGCATAATAACACAGAGCAGGTGTTTTTAGCCTTTAATTATCCCATTGGAAGGAAGAAATAGCAACATTAAATATTACACAAAGATCTACTCTATGGGATCTGTCCCTATGAGAGACAGTGTGTGCTAATTGTGGAATAGCTTAAAGTGGTGTGCTTGGCCTTTACTTACCTGAGCTGGCTTGTAGACTTTTGTTATGTTTGCCAGATGAAAACCAAATGAAAACAAACTGAAGTAGCAATGTTATCTGGCTAACAAAAATAGTGACTTTCATAGATGGGTCTGGCAGATGAGACAGGTAGCATAAATTAAAGTTGCAGCATGAGAGCAGAAGATAATGATCTCTCACTGAAATAAATGTCTCAGCTCCTATGATACAGTTCTGCAAATAGGTGGATTAATTTTGCAATAAACAGAAAGCTACTGTGTAGTTCCCTGCGGCTCCTTGAAGATGCTGTCTAATCAGATTAACTCCCAACTAATCCTTCCAGTACCTGAAGGGAGCCTACAAGAAAGAGGAAGAGAGACTTTCTACAAGGGCATGTAGTGACAGGACAAGGGGGAATAGCTTTGAACTGAAAAGAGAGTAAGTTTAGATTAGATATTAGGAAGAAATCCTTTACTTTGAAGGTGGAGAGGCATTGAAACAGGTTTCCCAGAGAAGTTATGGATGCCTCATTCCTGGAAGTGTTCAAGGCCAGGCTGGATGGGGCTTTAATCCACCTGGTCTACTGGGAAGTGTCTCTGCCTGTGGCAGCTGGGGTGGAACTTGAGGATCTTTAAGGTCCTTTCCAACCCAAACCATTCTGTGATCCACTTGCTGTTTCTTTTAAGTTGAAGGGATCAATCTTTTACACTTAACCTCTGGAGAAGATGTTTACTAATGCTATTGCTCCCCAAATTACCTTTTCTTTCAATTTAGAAGAAAAACATTTCCTTCTGACAGATCTCTTCTGTGTGTATATTCAGCTGAACCACATCTGACTTGACTGTACATGTTTAATGTTTGTCCACGGTACAAGCCTCAACAAAGAACAACAGTCATAAGGAGAAAGCTTCTCATTTGAGAAATTTATTTGTTTTCCTCATTTAAAAATATCAACAAGTGTATTTTCTTCTTTACATTTATTTAACTTTGGTATCTTCTAGGCAAAGGCACTAGCAAGACCAGAAATATTTTTGTTTCTGATGAAATATTTGCTAACATTAATTGTTGGCATATCTCCAGTGTTCTGGGTGGGAAGTAAAAAGACCTGTTCCGAATGGGCCAATTTCTTCAACAGAAACCGCAAAAGAGAGTAAGAAATTTTTTTTTCTCTGTTTTTCAAAGTGTATACCTAAATTTGGCTTTCAGACATGTTTCTTTATATATAGCTCAGGTAATCAAAATATTGTCCTCAGACTCTAAATGCTGCTTTGGGCATTGGAGTCTGGGCAAGTTTTACATATTCAGTGACTTTTTGACAACATTCTCGGAAGACAGAAAATATTTTCCTCTGCTGATTTCTCTCTTGTAGAGCAGAAATTGTTGCTGTGTTTAGTATTGGCTAATACATCTCTGGTTTCCAGTTGAAGAAGGGAAGATAATTTCAGCCATCAGTTTAGTTCTTTTCATGTGTTGTTGTGACCACGTCATTTGACACAGTACTTAGTACTATGTTTACTGTCATGCAATAATATCCTCTCTTCTCTTCTGCCAGGCTTGTCTTATTTTGAAATTAATATTCATTGAACCCTCCTTACTATCACTTTTATTGCATTAATCTAATGTTCCTTTTTTTTTTTTCTATGAAACAGAAGGATTCGTTTTTATTATCTAATTTTAGCGAATTTATCTCTGTGGATTTAAACAGCTTATAAATTTTGTCTCCATTTCTTGTAGTTGTCATTATTTCAATTCTTTTTTATGCCTTGATTATTTCTTTTCAGATTATCTGTTACTTATTAATTACACTGTGGTTTTAGATCATTTTGTTTCTTTGGATTTCCCTAGGCAGTAGTCTCTAAGCTCTTTTTATTTTGCATCTGCATTCCTCGATGGTGAATTTGTAGCTTCCTTTCCCTCTCCCTGCTTTTTCCATTTCCTGCATAATTTTTTCTTGTGTTCAGCTGTTAATTGCTTTTAGCTACAAGGATTTAAAAATAATGAAGTCATTTTTATAATTCTTACCTTTCTTCAGTTGAAGGAGGTTGACTTTTATATAAAGTTGACTTGGTAATGCAGCTGCTTATGAGCTAATCCTTCTTTTCTCTTTAGTAGATCATTAATCTACTTTAGTCATTGGACCTATTTGCAGAAGTATGAAATGTAGAAATCTATTTATTTGCTCCACACACAATTACTTTGGAGCCATTATGATTTTTTTCTCCTCTTTTCACATATAATTCTTTTCCCTGTGTTCATTAACATCCAGCTCAGACTGCAGCATTGGTTGTTGTTCTTTCAGGGTTTTGTGTACTAGTCTTTATTGTATTATAGCTAAGGTTATCCTCTTTGTTCAGTTATATGCTTGTATTCCTTTTCAGTCCAATCAGTGAGAGTCGAAGAGTGCTGCAAGAATCATGTGAATTTTTCTTGAGGCACAATTCCAAAGTTAAACATAAAAAGAAGCACTACAAGTCAACTTCACACAGACTGAAAGTAATTTCAAAGTCAATGGGGACCAGTACGGGTGGTACAACAAATCATGGAACTTCTGCAGTAGCAATCACTAATCATGATTACTTAAGCCAAGAAACTGTGGCAGAAATTAAAACCTCTCCAGAGACATCTGAGAAAGAGATAGAGGCAGATGGAGCATCAGCCCGAAGAGTCGAGGAAGGTGAAAACAGCGGGGATCAAATGTTACCCTGTTCTAAATTGACCATGGATCAGGTGGAAAGGAGAAACAAAGCAGACAGCACATGTCATATGAGTAGCTTGGCTGAGAGTATGAAGAGAGTAGGTGAAGGAAGGTAAGGCTTCTGAACTCAATCTTTTCTTTCTATGTATTACCACTGTTTTTGTTAGTTTTGTGTTCCTTCTCTGTGAAGAATCAGGGAAGTCTCAGTATGCAGCTGACCCTCAGTAGCTGTCAAGAGAACTTGCAGACTGTGGCCATGTACCTTTAGCATATGGGCTGTTTTGTATTTTTGTAGGATTCTTCTTTTCCTTTTCAGCACTGTGTGCTGGAGCTTCAGCTTGTAGGATATTCTTGCCCTGTTGAACAGTGACCCTCAAGAAATCTGTGACTGCACTGCAATCACTTTGAGAGGTGACGGGTCTGGAAAAGAACAATGGTGACCATAGCCTTGGAAAAGTGTACAGAACTGTGTTGCATTCTTCTGAAAATAATACAGCTGAAGATACATTATGATTTCATTACTCAATTTTTTTTCCCAGTGTAATGGAAGTTAAACTGTGCTTAAAATTGACTCTCTGTGTTTTATTTTTCATTACTTACAGAATAACTCCTAAAAATGATTTTAGTGAATCTCCTTCACTGCAGAGGAGCTGTTCCCAAATACCTGATGTCTCACAGTCACCTTCTGTATCACTACTTGTCTATTCAGCTTCAGACACCAGAAGAGAGTTGGATTCAGGAAACAGTTCTAATCCCTGAAAGATTGAAAATTTGTATGAACATTTGCATTGTATAAAACTGACACAAATTCTTTGTTACACTGGAAATAATGGATATTCTGTGCCTTATTAAAAAACACATATATCCTGCTTTGCACTTAAAAAATTTATGTTTTGTTAGCCATAATGTACTGTATTTAATCCTATCCAGGACTAATGGAAATTGAAGTTCTGTAGGACATGGCAATAATGTAAGAAAAATATAAGAGACGAATATTATTCCTTATATAAAGAACACTTTGTAATGAATTGCATTAAAATAATGCTTAGAAAGCACTGTTACTTCTCAAGGTATAAAATTCCATCTGCCTCTGTTATTTTTCAAAGCTTGTTATTTTTTTTCTCTTTTTTACTGTCTCTTAAACAACAGTATCACTTAAATAAGTGATACACAAATTTCTAAATACTCTCTGAATTATGCATCATGCTGTATCAGTTATAGCACTGGTTTATGGTAGCTTGTACACTGAATACGAAAGGGAATCTGGAATTACAGCAATTTATTTTGTACAGAAAAATGAATTTTGTAAATAGGTGACTGCCTAAGGTCAATCTTTAGAACTACTGTTTTGTATGTATTGTACAAACTTGGGAAAGTTCGTGTGCTTTCCTTAGGGTGTTACTGAAGCCAGCAGTTCCCTGGTGATCAGCCACCGTGACAGTTCTGAGAAAAGCAGGTTGGACCTTTATCCAGAACATGCACTGATATTTGGGGTGAGACGGGTCCTGCTGCAGGGATGATGCAGAAGATGCAGCACTGTCTCAGAAAAATGCCTCTTGGAGCCTCTCCTGGTGTGGTGTTCCAGGGCACGGTGCCACAGGAAACACCTCAGACTCCTGGGCTCAGTGGGCACAGTCTGATGGACAGACTTTGGGCTTTTGTCCTGAGCTGCACTGGAAGCTCTTCTCGTGCTGTTTCTATGTGAGTAACTTCATTTTTTTTTTAAATGCTGTAGAGAAATATCTTGCAGATAACTGCTGCAAGTAACTGTTGGGTTATTAATATGCAGGCTTCTTTAACAGTCTGTTTACTGAGAAGACAGCCTTAATACTTTTCCTACAAAGCCTAATTTTCTATTATGCTACAGCAATATATTTTCTCTAAATCTAAAAGGCCTTAATACATACAGCCTTTCTTATGCTAGGTGGTTCTCAAGAGCAAATACTGCTGATGTGGGTAACAGTTTCATTGTCTGTGACTTCATTTGAGTCAAGGTTTTTTAAGAGCCAATGGGATTTATTACTTGAGATAATTTGGAGACAGATTTTGCTGTTTTCTAAACCTAAAAGTCAGTGCATTTTGTAAGACTGTCCAGCATCTTGCATTTGACCACTAATAAGAATATTTTTCAATGTTTTGATATTATGCAGAGAATTTACTGTGAGTTGGCGCAGCATTCATGGTGATGCATTGAACAATGAAAATTGCATGGTACAAAGGACATGTAAATGCTGGAACAGCAAGAACAACAGTTCTGATAAACCAAAGTTATTTGTTTTATCCATCATGCATTAAAACTGAAATTTCTTTATATTACAGTATCTGCATTTTCATAATTTGTAATTTATTGCCTTCAATGGGATATGCTCTTTTACAATTTTGCCATTAAAATTACACAGAATTCTTGCTACTGAGTGGAGAGTAAGAAAGATATGAAAAAAAATCCTGTGAAAAGGCACACTAAATACCCTTCATTTTTCTAGTTCTGTTTGTAACCGGGTAACTTTATACACATGTTCAGTACTTTTGTTATTACTGTATTTGTTAGTAATAAAATATGCTGTTGTATAGTAAGAGCTTCTGAGTGGATATTTCTTAGTGACTAGATGTGGCATGTTTGTTGCTTTACCTACTGCTGAAGTATTTTTGCACCTAAAACACAAGTATTTTTAGTAGGGCTGTGTTAGTTAGTAAGTATTACAATGTTTTTATTCCTCCTGTGTGAGAATCTGAGACAGAACAATGCTGGGAATTGTTCACATGAACACAGACTTATGAAGGAGTGAGGAACTTGAACTAGTTCTTTCATCCTAACATTTACAGCATTTTTCCTTTCATGACCTCTACAGACCTCCTTTAGATTTTGTAGAATATGTATTTCCATACTGCTCATGCTGCCACCTTACAATATTGATTTTTAGTTTTTTAATGTTATTCCCTCTTTTTAAAACGTTCTGAAAAAAAAGTTGCTTTTGTGGTAACTGCTCTAAAAAGATTAATGCAAAGTAATTTTGAAGTTATAGCAATTACTGTGGGCTTAAAAATAGATAATGTATCAAAGAAGCGTGAAATACAAAGCAATAATCAAAACATTGACTGGCAGTGAAATGCATCAGTGGTAGATTGAGACTGTAGCACTTTGTGTGTTGCAGGGCAGCTGTACTAGAAAAAACAGACTCTGGTTTCCCAGGGTGGTCCTTAAAGCCAAAGAGGCTGTGACCTCCCTGGGTGCTTTAACCACGAAGAACCCAGGCAGTAAATGGAAAGTTAAAGTGCTGTTTGAATGCTCACAACAGTGATGAGAGGAAAGAATCTGAAAGAAAAGGGGCACAGAGATGAGTCAAGGCCTGGAAGACTGCCTGCCTTTTCATGAGGGGCAATGCAGAATCTCATCAACAGCTTCTCTAACCAAAGGTATTTATTTAGTTGCTTTCCTGTTGTTTGGATGAAGTTAAAATAAACCATTCATGTTAAAAGGGCTGTTCTGAACCTGTGAGAATAACTTCTCCCTGGGACATCTCCATCAGCTGAAGTTATTTAATGGTGGCTGCAAATCTTCTGGAACATGTTCTGTAAATCCAGCTATTTACATTGTTACACACATTTTAGTCTTGTTTAGTGCCACTGTTTGCAAGAAGCTAGAATATAGGATACTGACAGCTTCTCCAAACCTGGAATTATATGTGCCAAATAGTCTTTCTCTGAATGGAGCTGTCATAAGTCACTTCAAATTATGCATTGCACTGAATTTTCAGGTTGCATATAAAATCTTTTAAAGAATAAGATGAATTTAGCATATCAAATAATTACATGATTTGTGAAATAAAAAGCACCTGAAATTCCCAATATGATACTTTTATGGTACATACTGTTTATACTGTATTTTACTGTTCCATTTTGCTAAACGTGTTTAGTGAAAACCAGAGTAGACTTTACCTAGAGTGTGTAAATCTAGGCATGCATTTGAAAAAATAAATTGTTTACATTTTAAAATATAAACAAAATAATGTTTGTAACATTTAAAGAGTTCTATTAGCAAAGAAGAAGAAAAATACCTGCAGTATTTAAAACCTCTTTAAATCCTTCTGTTTTTTTTAAATGAAAAACCCCAACAATTCAGCGATGGAGCCTTAACAAGCTGAAGTATAACACTATTTTCTTTGACAACTGTTCAACTGATTTACAGAGAACTATAGCTCCTTTTTCCTTACAGGATACAGAATATATTTGGTTTAAACAGTCAAATCCAGTTGAAATTCAGAAGCAAAATTAAAAAAAAAAAAAAGAGTTGAACTTCTTTAATAAAAGTGAATTTAGCATTCTGCAAAACACTGAAAAATGCAGTAGCTGATGAAGATGAGGAATCCTGTTTTGCTGTGAAGTTTGACCACCCAGTCTCAGCATGCTGTTTCAGAAGGCTGCACATCAAAGGAGAAATGCTGCATCCTTCCCTTCACACCGGCCACTTGTTGGATTAGTCTTTGAAGGCATCTGGCTGCTCTCTGCCTGCATTCACTGGTAAAGCTCACTGACAGTATTAACCAGTGGTATTTGCAGTAATTGGGATGGCTGGCACCAAAGGTATTTCAGAGTCTTGTGAGTATAAATGCTATTTCCTGCACATTACCTTTTTTTGCACTTATGCTTTCAGTCCTTAACAGGTATCATTCTTGGTTTTTTTAATGGACTAGAGTTTAATTAAAGCAACTTACACCATGCATTCATGAGCTTTCTGCTTTGTATACCTAGAAGTGGAGCTCAGAATGTATTTCTGATGTACATCTATGAAATCCACTTGTTTATTAACTGGATTTTACTTCCTATTAAAAAGCACTTGAGATTAAAAAGTATAATTAAAAGATTGTTAATGTTTATTCAGTGCATTTCAACTTTGATCACCAAACAAACTGTAAAATAAAAGTTTGCTTTATTTTGGGTTACTAGTCGGAATAAAGTCATGGCAATGAGATCTTTAAACAAATGATCTATCTTCATTAAATGGTCCCAGCTTGTTTCTTAGCAGAGACAGGAGCTGGAAAGGGGAATAGTTCTGCTGTTGGGAAGAAAGCAGGTTTTGTGGAAGGGCAGTGCTAAACAGGGCAGAGGTGATGTGGAGGGAAACTGACACCTCCCTCCCAGAGAGCACACTCAGGTACAGCAGCACAGTCATGAGAGAGCATCAGGTACTTTAAGGGGAAAGCTATTTTAGGACTCTTTTTTCCATAGAAGGTGAAGAGAAACACAAAGAAAATATTTTATTGCCATTGAGTAGGTTTGTCAGAGGGGTGAGGGTGGGATGATTAGACATGGCCACCAAAGTGGTCTTAACAGGAGAAAGGATGTTCAACACTGGTCATGTGTGAAGGACTAAGAAGACAATGTATTCCCAGTTTATCTTGCTGATGTTCTACCTTACCACATGAAACTGGATCCTAAGAAATTAGTAAATTAGTTATTAGCTGAAGGATTAAGCTATCAACGAAGCATTCTCTCCAGACCTGATTTGAGTAGTATCATACCTACTATCCAAGAGTGCATGTAAGTCCTGAATGACTGAAGATGAAGGCCTTGAGGAAGCTGAAGCAGTTGAACACGTTCCTTGGCACTGGGTTTGAGTCACTGCTGTTGCCCACTGGACACAGTCCTGTCTGGGACTTGCTCTCCTTCCAGTTTCCTACAGGCATGCCTGTGACCCGGACTTCCAAGTAAAGAACAAGTGGATGCACTACAGGGATAAATAATCCAGGCACGTGTCATTCTGTGGAATGTGGAGACCAAAGGTATTTCAGAGTCACACTGACAGGTGTGATGTGCCAATGAGTGGATGAGATGCAAATGTGTTGGGCTGACTGAAGTCAGGGCTCACCATGGAAATTAATTTCTTTTTCTTAAAATTTTTCTTCAACTTTTAATTGGCAAGATTATCCCGAAAAAGACACCAAAAGATGCTGATAGTTGTGATGAGGTTCCATATGGAGAGAAATGGTCAGTTACCAAACCAGCAGGAAAACCCAAAAAAGCACACAAACACAAAAAAAAAAAAAAGGAGGGAGGATTTTGACTTTTAAATGAATAGAAACTCAACAGCATTTTTAGGGCACACATCCTGAAAGTTCCTCTACTTGACAATGGGAAATGATGAACTCATAAATAAGATCTTTAATCAATCAACAGATGCTGTAATTACAGCAAAGTTACAAGGAAACCACACTAAAAGTTATGCCTCACAAAAGCATAGTTAGATGAGCACCTGCTGTAAAAATATAACTTAAAGAAAGGCTCAAACCCACATTTTTCTTCACAGGACCTTGGTGGGTCTTTTGGTGTTCTGGCCGAACACAATCTCCACATGAGCCAGGGATTCACATGCTTGATCCTTCCCAGTGCCATTGCACTAGTCAGTTGTTGATTCAAGTCAAACAGGATTAATATATAAGCACATAAAACAATTTTAATGCAAGAGTTTACCTGTGGAGGTATCCTTGGGGCTGAAGGATGACCCCACTGAACCACCTGGGAACCTCACTGTGCCCTGTCCATCCATTGCCATTTCAGTAACTGTGGGTCATCCATGAGCAGATGCTGTGGGTGCTGCCCAGAAGCTCCACAGCCCTGCTTGCCTCAAGGTATGAGACTTTTTCACTGAGGTCAGTGTGGGTGTGAGGAGCCAGGTCACAGGAATGCCACAGGCTTCAAGCTTCACCACTATATCCAGTGGTGCAGAGCTGCAGCAATCATGTGTGTTCCCATGTGCTGTTGTTGTGGCTCTGCTTGTCTGTCTCTCTTCTGAGCTTTGTGCAACTGGGCCAATTAGTTTGTTTCTTTGATCAAATCTTGCATCCTCAGGCTTCTGTGCATTTTGTGTGTGCCTGTTATGGTAGCTTATAGATGTCTGGTTTCTGTAAGCCACCATGAAGGGCTACAGAGCCCTGCCTCAGCCCTGCTCAGAGCTTTCTTATCCTGAGGAACTCCTTTTCAAAGGCCTCACTGAACACAAATAAAAGAAAACATTTCAAAGTTCAAGTCTATTCCTTTAATTTCAGGATTATCACTAATTTGAGGCGCTACCTTCCAAAACTGGAAGGACAAATGTGCGGGGGGGTGGAAGGCACCTCCACAGACAAACTTCTGGCAATGCATTTGGTGAACACAGATTGTGCCCTTCATTTGAAGAAGCCTTCCTGTCTGAACGCAGCACTGTATTTCACATCCTAATAACCATTTATTAGCACAGGATTTAAGGAAACTTAACTTTTCAGTTCTGTATAAGCCTTTCTATTCATTGAGATTTCGTGAGGTAGCCAAGTGATTTTTGTACCACTGACTAATTTGCAGCCACTCTAATGAGAAAATGTTCCTCCTGAGACTCAGCTCTCCCCTTGCTCATGATGATTCACTGGACACCCAGTGAATTTAATTTAAATCTGGACTAAAATAATTTTCCCAGTCTACAAGTCCTTGAACAACCCAATCTAAGTGGACCTGCTTCAACCAGATGTGCTCCAGATGCCCCTGCAGACCCAAACATTTCCATGACTGCAGCTAGGATTGTGCCAGCTGCTCTTGGCTGCAGAGTTGCAGAGGTACAGACCAGACCCCTTCAGGGTCTGAAATTTGCAACCAGCAGTCAATAGAAACAGTATAGGCTTTTCATCATAAAGTTTACACTACGGAAATATCTGGGTGTCCAGAGTTATTCTTTATCAGTGAAGCAGACAGTTCTCCCAAACAGTTTTATTAAAGTTTATCTCTCTCTAACTGTTTGTGAATAGTGTTTAGTTTAAAATATTCAGTGCCATCATTATTATTGTGAAAACACAGCTATGGGGAAATGAAATTATAAATCAGCTGATGGCTTGGACAGAAAAAACAGATCTGCATGGAACCACAGCAGGCAATGAAAGGAACTGTTTCCATAAGTTTTCACTGGTATCTGACCTATGTCCTGGTCTTGAATTGTCAGAGAAAATGTTAAAAAATTATCTCCATAGAAAACACAATTAATATGAGGAATAAAACTTATTGATTATCTCATGTTTTTTATTGTGTAAAAATACATTTCCTATAGTAATAATAAGAACTGCCATGAGCTTATTAAGAAGTAAAGAATTAACACTTAGCTCCAGGATATTTTTTTTCCTCACATTCAAAAGTGCTGTCCTCCTGTATAGGAACACAGGAATCCTCTTCTGCAGAAGGGTGAGCACATGCCCCAAATTAGATTTTAAGATTCAAATGTTAATATGTGTATCTGCAAAGCACTGCTGTGGCTATAATGCTTTGATCATTTTATGTAGAAGCTACCGGAAGACTTTTTAAAAATAGGTATATCTATGCTAGTAAAGCAATAAAAGAGAGGGAGAGATTTTTGGATTTTTTTTTAATATTACACATGCTTTAGGAATCATATATTTAAATTAAGAGGTCTTAGAAAGGAATAAGGCCACAATTCCATTCATTTTTATGCAATTCTAAAGGTTTTTTTGTGGAAGAAGTTGGAATCCATTTCTTAAATCTGTAATAAATTACCCAAGAGCTCTTACTTTGGTTTTCTTCTACAGCAGTACAGACAGCTCTTTGTCTCCTTGATCAGACAGGCAGCCTGCAAAGAGCCATTTGAAAAATTCAACAATTTTCCCTGATCTCAGCCTTTTACACCAATTTACATGTCACCCTAAAATATCAGTAATAAAGTGAACAAGATCTAAATGATGAACTCCAGAATTAAAAGCACCAAGGGCAGATCAGCAAGGAGGCTGAGCGTTGTGATGCTGAGCACTGCAGTGCTTACTTTGAGTACTCTGCCTTGTATATAATAACATGCTCCCCAAAGCAATGCAGAGATCAGGCTGCCAACCAAAGTCAAAACCCCAAGACATCCCCAGAACACGGAAATGTACAAAGCAATAAGAATTAAAGGCAGATGAAAAGTCCAGGCCGTGGCACTTACCTTACTGGGCCTCTTTTGTCTCAGGATCCTCAGCCTTGAGCTCTCTGTAATATTTAGACACCTAAGTCTGATGTTTCCAGTTCCCTGCAGTTATTTCATGCTGTAAAGACTAAGGATTGAATAACAATTATTTACTGGTTGAATTCAAACCAGCATGCTAACAAACAGTATTCATAAACTGGAATAGTTTGCACAGGAAAGGCAAAGAGACCCAGTGACCCCACGGGCAGTCTCTTGAATTTAAACATGTTATGGCTGAGGTGAATGGAAACATATGTGTGTATGGGAATATCCTCCTCTCCAGACTTGTGTGTCTGGATTTTTGGGATGCTGAGAGGCTATGTGAGGGAGGGAAAGCAGCTCAAGCTGCAGCAGAGAGACTGCACTCGTGGCATCAGCCTCATCATATGAGCATCTGCAGTGCAAGATGCACTGACTGTGCCACGGTGACCTTGTGTGAGCCTGCCCAGGCTGTGCAGGAGCAGACTGGCCATCTGGGAGATTTCAGTGACGTTTATGTGGTGGACGTAGCAACTTGTAATGTTTGCTGATATATTTGTGAGGCCACATATAAAAGAGAAACCCTATATCATATGGCAGTGGGGATAAAATGAAGGAATCACTGATGTAATATGGATGCTGGTCAGTGGATGCTTAGGCAATTTTATTACTACGGCTCCTTTCAGCTGCAAAATACTTAAGGTAAAGTAGAACAGTAGTTCTGATTAAGTTTGAGTATCTCACCAGCATTCAGCAGTGGTTGGTGCCCTCAGAAGCAAGCCCACAGAACATAAGCCTAACAGATAGCAAGGCTTGCTTGAACTGAAGCAGGTTAAGGAGGATGTTGACATTTCTGTTTCCCAGATGGAAATGCACACTGCAAGTCAAATGAGTGTTAGGAATTGCACAATGCACTCACCAGAGCTCAAAGCAGATGTCCCATCATTGTTTGCTAAGACCTGATCTTACAGTGCTCCTCAGTTTGCTTCTTCTGGCAAAGCCATTTGGAATTTCAAAGCATCTAATCCACACTCAAATTAATGGTGAGCAAAGAGAAGTGGGGAAATAATCGTGAATGTCCAGGCAAATTTTGCTCTCTAAAATCCTGAGTGATTGCATTAGGAAAGTGTTCAGTGCTGCTGCACTGTGTGCTTCATCTGCTGCACCTTGCCTGAGGAAATTAATTCTGTTATGCAGAAGTTTGGCACCCTGTGAAGGGACACACCTTAGCAACAGCCTGTGTTGATGCTGAGGATCCCCAGTCCTTGGTAAGGATGCTTGTGTGAACATGCAGGTGACACAGAAATCAAACATCACCACCTTCACAGTGTTGCCATCAGCCTGGGCCGGAGGCAGCAGGGATTGCTGACAGCACTGCACAATTGCTCAATGAAGCCTCTGCCTGTGTGTGTTTGTGGATGCTGACTGAAGCTGTCACCAAAGCAATATTACAATCAAGGATTTACATCATTCCATAAATTTTCCCAACTGGTTTAGGGAACCATTATTATTTACCAGCTATTATTTTTTGAAGTTGGCAGGGTGTAATGCTGCCCTTCTTCACAAGGTCGGAGCCCTCACCTCAGCAATGTGGCTGATGTCTGTCCCAGTTCTCAGGACAGCGAGTGACGGGGCTGATGACAGCAGTGTGACTGACCCGTTCTGTAAATCTCACTTCACTGCTATTGTTCCACCGGTACAGACAGACATGGAAAGTGGAGAAAGGCAGGAGTGGCTTAAAGTGCAGCGCCACATGAAGGGGTTCAGTCTTCTGCGGTTCCGTGCAGCTTATTTGAATGACTCAACTTCTTGTAGCATTCTTTCCTGCAGGAGAAATGTGTGGCTTTGTTAAATACTTTAGGGAAAAAAAAATAGTGTTGATGCTTATCTCCCCCTTCTGGAAACTCTACCTCTACAAATACCACGAAGTTTGCAGTATACAGAATCTATCTCTCAAACATTTGTTACTTTTATTTTGAATTATTAAGGATACAGTGCATCCTTTATTTTATAGTGCTTTCATTTCTAGAATGATGAAAAGTAAAGTACGATTTTAAATGAAAGTAAAATGAGATAGGTAGCCAAGAGCTTTCCTTCTGTTACTAAATTGACAATGCTCAGTCTGGCAATACCAGGTTTTTCAAAAAAGTCCAAAATCCCCTATTGCTCAGAAGGATTTTGTGTCCTTACCTTGACTTCTGTTAAAATTAAATCTGTGATTGATGCCCAGCTGATATTTATCACAGTTTCCCTTCACGGTGCATCAGGATCCCGTTGTGGCGTTAGGCGGTTTCTTGCCGAGACAGCTCCTTCATCGGAAAGGAGTTACCGAGTGCCGAGCGGACACCTGAAAACGAAAACGGGAACTGCCTGGGGCTCCGGGAGGGCCGGGAGGGGCTCCGGGAGGGCCGGGAGGGGCTCCGGGAGGGGCCCCGCCGAGCTGTGCCGCTCGGCGCGGCGTGGCCGGGGGCTGCATCGCCCGGGGACAGCTCGGCGGGGCCGGGCCGAGGGGGCGGGAGCCCCCGGCCCCGTGCCAATGGCTGCAAGGGGGTGGCTCTGCCCGGCCGTCTCGCTCGGTTACAGGATGGAAATTCCCGGCCTCCCCAGGGAGGGAGCTCGGGCTGCTCGCTCTGAAAGGCTCATTTATCCCCGCGCTGCCGCCCGGAGAGGCGGACCCGGGCTACTGCTGCAGCCGGCCCCGGCTCATCCCCGGCCCCGGAGCACTCCCGGCCCCGGCGCGTCTCCGGCCTCGGAGCACTCCCGGCTCCGGCTCATCCCCGGCCCCGGCGCACTCCCGGCCCCCGCGCATCCCTGGCGCCCCGCACGATGCCCCGCGCCCCGGCCGCCGCCGCCCCGCTGCTGCTGCTGCTGGCGCTGCTGCTGGCGGTGGCCCCGCCGCACGGCGGCTCCGAGAGCCCCAAGGGGAAGCAGAAGGCGCTCCGCCAGCGGGAGGTGGTGGACGTGGTGAGAGCGGCGGGGCTGGGGGCCGGGAGCGGGGCGGACGGGGGGCGCCTGGAGGAGCCTTGCAGTCGCTTTTCGTATTGCACAGATGTGAAAAAATAGATAAATCAGAGGCTTTCGGAAAACCTCACGGCCGCTGCAGGCAGGGCAGCGCCGCTCCCGCGCTGCTGGACATCTCTCGTGGTTCAGTTAATTACGCCCTTGTGCTGAATCAGGAAATTGCTGAGAAGGGGCTGGACGGGCTTCGACAGAAACCTCAGGGATTCGGCGGCCCGGTGTGTGTTTTACAGTTTTCCCCATCGGGGCAGGGTCGGGGGTGGCGGCTGGAGCCGGCGGAGCCCCCACTCCCCGCCGTGCCCCATGCCGGGGGCACATCGAGGTGGGACCGGGCAGCGCCGTGGGCTGGCTCCTGCGCTCAGCGCACCGCAGGGGCAACGCCGAAACCTTAGACCCCTTCCAACATAAGTCGTAAACGCTGTTTAGTTCCTTCCAACATAAGCAGTTAACTGTTGTTTAGCTCCTAAAGGCTAGTGCATAAATAGTAATGAAAGAAGTACACAAGATAAAAAAAAAAAAAGTCTGCTCTTCAGCGGATACTCTGAAGGCTATCTGCGTGCTTATCGAACCCACTTTTCCTTGGAGTCGTATGAATGCGTTGATCCCTTTGGCGGCAGGGACTGCACACCGCTGTTTGTAATTCCATTGCTACTAGAAACGTGAATGCATTGGGACTATCCCATCTCACGGATAGATGACAGGAGGGAAATTTTCCATTCCTTGGAATGTAGAAAACAGATGTGAAGGTATTTCTGTGAGCTGCTGGACTGCCGTTTGCCTTCTACAGAAAATCAGTGGTAGGGTCATTTCTTCCGTGATCGTCAGAGAGATCGCTTGAAGTGATGTGCTGGAAGCACCACTGATAGCAAAGCTCCTTCCCTTTCACACTTCTTCATTGCCTTTTCACTTTTATTCTGGAAATCGTATTGCATTGAGAATAAGGAGTCTGTACACATGGATGAGCTTACATTTTCTGTTGGATCAGTATTTTAGGCTCCCTCATTTCTTTGAAATTGCTTGGTGCTTTTTGGGTGCAACAGAGTGAGCAGCAAAGTGCAGGTAAATCAGTGGCAGCAGACTCATGCACAGCCCAGCTGTACAGACTGCTTCAGCAAAGGCCCTGCCAGGGCAGAGTGAAGGCAGGACCGAGGGGGGATCCTGCCTTCAGTGGATGTTTAAAACATGGTTTATGCATTTCTAGCTTAAGAAATCATAAAAAGGCTTGATTTGGCAAGACAGACAATTTTATTTGGAGTGGAGCCCAAAGTCCAGGTAATTTTTGTGCTCCCTTTTATTTTTTGGGATGTGCCATGGCTGAGATGCTCTCCCTGTCTGTCTGTGGGTAGCAGCTCCTCTGTGAAGGCAGGCCAGCCCCCCTTAGTGTCTCTGGGGATGGGGGGGCAAGAGGCCAAAGCTTTGGCCTGCCCCCAGCTCTTGCCTATTTCCACATCCAGGATTTCTGTGGTGAGTAACCACATGTAAAAGCCAGAGCCAGTCACTGTTACAAATAGAGTCCAGTGGGAAAGCAACAGCAAAACCAGATAACTGGTGCTGTGTGAAATAGAAATGTCCTTGCATTGTTCTCCTTGGTTGGTGTGTGCTTTGCCAACCAATCTTTTCTTCAGCTAACTTTTCTAAAACATGGCTTTCTTCATTAAAATATTCCAATATTTCCACTGCCTTTTGCCAGCAGTGTTTTCTCTGGTGAGGGTAGTAAGGGAAAGCTAGCAACCATTAGTTGAAACCTCATTTTACTTCTTACTAGACCTCTCCGTATAATCACTGATTTTATTTTTGAAGTGGCTCCAGCTAAGCCTGTGATGACTATGCTGGCTTTTGCACCAGTGCCTGTGAAAAGGTGCAGCCTCAGTGAAGAAAATTCACCAGTCTGACAAAGGAGAGAGTGTGGGGGCTGTAGTTTACAGCTCCTGCAGTGCAGACAGGGGCATGGCTGGCATGAGGGGCAATAGTTACAGCATTGTTTCTTTTTGGAACAGGTGGGGATTCAGTGGTTTAAAATAGATGAAGACGAATAAATGTGAGAAAGTGGAAGAGCAGAATATAGCTATCTGTGAGGATTTGGGATGAAGACTGGAGAAAGCAGTCAGTGACCAGATGGGAAAAAGTACATGAAGTAAAAGCCATGGCCAGCCCCTGCAGGTTCCTGCTCAGCATTTCCACTCTGCTCCTCCTGCATCCTGGCACTCGGGCTGCTGGGGGAAGGACCTCTGGGCTTCACAAACCTCCTCTCCAAGGCAGGAAATCCCAAGTCTCATAAAGTGTGAAGGTGATGTGTGTTAACATGGAGTTTGGAAGAGCAACATTTGACCTTTCCTAATATTGTGATGTTAGCAAGGATATTAGTGTGCCATCCTCCCATGTGTGCCTTCCCACTGTTACAAACAGAGTTCCTGGGTTCAGCTTTATTCCAGGGTGCAGCTTCCCACGTCCATGTCACCATCCATGTGTGCATTCTGGAATCTGACTTGTGGGGCTTGATTATCACAATGTGGTTCTGTCCTAGAGGAGCAGTGACAGAAGAAAAGTGGCGTTAACCTTTCCTCTCTATGAAATGAAAATTTTCTTCACAGTTACACAAGTAATGGTGGGTTAGGCTAAGGTAACTACTAACATGTGACTGCTTTTTTTTGTTTCTGTATTGAAAGATTTTGACTCTTCTGAGGTTTTGCAACAGGTTTTAATTCTTGGACTAGGTAAATTTTTAATTCTAGGATTTATGTATCTTTTAATTTAAAAAATGGCATCTTATTTTACAGTAAATTGTGCTTGCACTGCTTATCTTTCAAAACCCATTCTTCCTTTTTTTTTCTTCTGTGGAACTATTTTCTCAGAGCTGCAGAAATATCCCATTAACTTGTGGCACAGCATGGGGTTTGTGTTTTGTTGTTATTCATTTGTGTTTGACTTGGTTAGCCTTGGAGTTAAGGGATGGAAGCAGCAAGATCTGTTCTGTGTTTCAGTATAATGGCATGTGCTTACAAGGCCCCAGTGGCGTTCCTGGACGGGATGGAAACCCAGGAGCCAATGGGATCCCTGGGACACCTGGGATCCCGGGACGGGATGGGCTGAAAGGGGAGAAGGGCGAGTGCATGCGGGAGAGCATCGAGGAGTCCTGGACACCCAACTTCAAGCAGTGTTCGTGGAGCGCGTTAAATTACGGCATCGACCTCGGGAAGATCGCGGTAAGTCAGCTCTGCCCGGAGGTCACAGCCACAGCAGCCTCTAGGTCTGCCTCTGTGAGCTGGGCAGCACCAACCACACAGGTTCCCTGCATGACAGGGTGAACTTCTCAAAGGTTTAGCTACTTCAGGTTCCTCTCAGCTGTGTTTCAGCTACATGCCTGTTTAATTTCTGTAATAGGGTTTCAGAAGAATTTTGTGGCTGTTGTAAGAGTACAATTAGAAGACCAGATCTGTAACTGTAAGGCTGAAAGTCACCATACCAAAAAAGTACCTCTGGCTTGCCCAAAACAAGGCAAGGTTTTTACCATTTCAGTCCTAAGGAGGAACTTTAGGATTGAAATGGTACATCTTTAATCTGTTAATTGTACAACTTTATAACTCTTCTGTTTAATCTGTACATCTTTTTAATCTATTTAATCTGTACACCTTTAATCAGTAAATTGTACCTGTCTCTATAACTCTTGCTTCAAAGTGTTTGCTCACTGAAACTCAGTTGCAGGATGCTACTGCAAAGGATCAGCTTTGCTCAGGAGCAGAATTGTCAATGTCACCCAGACTGACAGTCTGTCCTCCACCAAAGCCCTGGGTGTAAAACTTTCAAACACATTGGTGCAAGCCTAGAAAAAAATCCCTCCTCAATCCCAGCTATGAAGCAAAGCCTGGAGTGGTTACAGCAATTTAGCTGCTGTGCTGTGGCTAGAGGGAGAATCAACTTTTTCAGTAGACTACTTTTTTTTTTTTTTTTCTGTGATATCCAACATTTTGAAGACAGGGTAACAACCACTTAAAAACCTAAAAATACTTGTGGAGCTTTTATCATGGTATAAACCACTCAGAAGTCTTGTGATAATTGTTAAATCCAGGATTTCTGGTAGCAGAGACAGAAACTGCTGTCTTGTCATGCAAGGACTTGGGGATTAGACTAGATGATCTTCAGAGGTCCCTTCCAATCCTTATGATTGTGTGATTCTGTGGCTTGAGCACAGCTTTCAGAGAGCTTATAACACTTTACATAAATCCCATAAGATAACTAGGCTACCAACTTATCAGCAGGTGTTATCTAAATAAAGTTAAGAATGTCCACAATCCATTTCTGCTTCACCATCTATGAGGTGCTGTTCTGATTTGCATCTTTGCACCATCTGGCATTTTCCAGGCTCAAATTTTTTATTTTCTTTTTTCCCAGAGGGGACTAAAGAGAATAGCCAAAACATTTTGAAATAAATATATTCCTAAACATGTGTCCTAAATATAAATAGGTAGAAAATGAATAGGTTCAAACCAGAGGTTTGTCCCAAAGCATTTTGTCCCCTGTCAGGAGTGCACCTTCACCAAGATGCGGTCGAACAGCGCTCTGCGCGTGCTCTTCAGCGGGTCACTGCGGCTCAAGTGCAGGAGCGCCTGCTGCCAGCGCTGGTACTTCACCTTCAACGGGGCAGAGTGTGCCGGGCCACTTCCGATTGAAGCCATCATATACCTGGACCAAGGGAGCCCGGAGCTGAATTCTACTATTAACATACACCGAACTTCTTCAGGTATGTATGCCAGGAGAGCAGAGATGGGGTAGAAGGCACCAGCGGTTAGCAGAGGCAGAGAGAGCCATCTGCCTCACAAGGTCAGAGGACTGAAACAGGAGGCAGAAGAGTGGCCCGCTAATAACACTTGTTCCTCTTACTCTCCTGCCTCAGAGCTGACTATTGATAGCAACACTATCATAATTATTTATTAAGTGGTACTTTCTTGCTGTGCTATTTTTCATAGTATTTATATCCAGAGATTTAGAAATGGAAAACATTTCTATCCAGGCAGTTCTACTGATCTCTGCCACAACTTGAATACAGAGACATTCTGTGCATTATTAACCTATGGAGAAACAGCCTTACTGCTGAGTAGACAGTGTCATCCTGGCTTAAAATACCAGTATTTGCATATTATCTGTGCACAAAATGAGACTTATTCCTCCTGCAATTTCTACTCTCATTTCAGGTGGGGCACAGAAGTACCTCCAAACTGAAATACCTAGGGGCAATTATTCATTTGCTAAGCTGAGGCAAATTTGTGAAGTAATTCAACATGAAAGGATGTGACACTAGGAAAAGGGAATGCAAAGTCTGTGCTCTTTCTCCATTTTCCTCCCTGTACCGCATGACTACATGAAATCTAATATCTAGAGCTATCACAGGATTTTTTTCAGCATAGGGGTAGAGCTGACTGATCTTCATTACCCCACCTCCAACTAGTGGTGCTAGTGGGGCATCAGGAGTGGAACTTTACAGAGCAGTGAATTAGGAGTGGAAAAGCTTACAGGGTAGCAATCACCTTTACAGGGCTTAGCTGTCAGCCAGGTATGGCTGTGCCTCCACCCCCTCCCATCACCGCTAGAAAGATGGCTGGAAGGGTATGGAGCCATATTCCAGCTCCCAGTGTGTAAATCTGGGTATTTAAAGCTGCAGGTATGCCTCCCATTTAGCCATCCTGTGGACTGAGATCTGCTCCAGGCATTGCAATGAGTGTCAAGCAGCAGCATGACAGAGGCACTGCATGGCTGTAACTGATGTTGCCACATCTCTGTGTAATAGTTTTTATTTCTGAAATTGTTCTAGAATTCTAAGAACTGTTCACATTTAACTAAATGGCACAAGCTTGCAATGAACTGCTGTTCTTAAGTACTCGTGTCCACCTTCAGTTGTGAAATACAAAGGGACTGTGTCTGCTGAGGTAACCTGATTTTTGTTTTTAACCAGTGGAAGGTCTGTGTGAAGGGATCAGTGCTGGCTTGGTGGATATTGCCATCTGGGTTGGGACTTGCTCAGATTATCCACGGGGAGATGCTTCTACTGGATGGAATTCAGTCTCCCGAATCATCATTGAAGAACTGCCAAAATAACTTCCCTCCCTTTTTACAATACCTTTTTTTTTTAAAAAAAATGTACTATTTTCTTCAGAATTTATTTCAATAGAGTTGGATGCAAGTTCTGGACTGAAAGGCACCAAAGCCTTGCATCTGCAGCCTTAGTCTTGTTTTGCACATGGCAGAGGCTTTTTATAATAATAATTTTAGAATACAAGTATCAAAACCAACTTCATTAACTTCTTAAATTTCTCTTTTGATGTAATACTACCACTGGTTTTAGAATTAACCATAACTTTTTGTATCAAATAAAGAAGACCTTTTACAAAAAAAAAATCCAGGTTATTTTATTGATCATTAATCTGCTTCAGGTATTTTACATGGTGTTATGATACATGACTTTATTAGAAGGCTTTAGAGATAAAGTTCTAAGAAAGTAAAATCAGGTGTTGGCTTTAGCCTTCAGAAAACAAACATAAAACTCACTCCTGTAAACCTGACTGCAGAATAGGATCCACTGCTGTTACAGTCTTGGCTCTCAACAAACTCCTGGTGACTTAACTGTGACCTAGACCATGTGGTAAGGGTTAAATGCCTCACTCTGAACAACTGAGCAAAACCAGAGTATCTAAGCTCCCCTTCCCTTGCTCGCTTCTTGACAGACTGGATTTCAGTGTAACACCTATCACCGGTCTCCACTACTAAGATGCAGACGCTAAATAATTTTACAGTTACAGCACTTAATTTCATTGCTCCAATAAAAGAATTCTCCTGGATTTACTCTTTCATATACATAGAATCACTTTGGTATTGGTTAAAAGCTAGATATGATAATAGAAGATACAGAAATAAGGCAGGTTGAAATGCCTAGGCTTTCAAAAAGGGAACTGGTAAAGTGAAACAATGATGTCACAGCCATTTGACAACTGACAACTGCAATCATGCCAACAGGTCATTAGCTTCTGTGTTTTAAGTATTTTCTTTCAAATCCTGCAAGTGACATACTCCAATATTTTTTAAAATTGTACACCTTCTAAAGAAAAACCATAGTCATGTTTATATTACAAAATCAATCTTACATTAACGAAATAAAAATGCCACAAAAAGCATGTACAACATGCAAAAATCTCCAGTCTTCCCAGAAATTAAAAGAAAAAAAAAACCCAATAAATCTGAGATAATTAATTTATTTCAGCTATTTAGGATTAAATCTCATCTTCTTTTCTGAACAGGCTGTAACATTTCCCCCAGGCACCTCTCAGCTGGTAGATCTTGCCAGTAGCTGTTGTTGCAGCTACCAGGGGGGCACACCTGCAGTGAGGGGAGCACTTGGGCTTGCCCGACTGCAAGACTGTGTGTGAGATTTGCTGCAAGCCAGCAAGTCACACAGCTGGTATTTTGTCTCTGAAGAACTGTAATGTTTTCACTGGCTTGGACGATGGTTTTAAGGTTTTAAGGAACACAAACAAGTCCCTATGAACTGAGCTGTGGTGTGAATTCACAGAAGCTCAGTTAACATACAGTAAGTGATTGTGCCCATGCTCGCAGTCTTTGCATTTATCCTGAAGCACGAGTAAGCTGTTCTGGGCCTAGAGCACACCAATCCAGGGTAGTATACACACAGCTTTTTTTCTTTTATGCTTTTTGCATTTGTCTTCACAATTTATTTTGGACCCTGGGTGGCAGAGTTAACTCAGTGTCCCATTAAATTCATTCTGTGTACCACAAAACACCCAAGCCCAAGTAAGCACCCTCCAAAGGCAAAAGTTGCTGTTATGGATCTACATAATATACATGGTAAACTTCCAGTAAATTTACCTTCAGCTAAATACACAAGGAACTTTCCTTAATAAAAAGCAAAGCCAACCATACTGGTCCCAGATGAGATTATTATTTCTGATGAGATTATCAACTATATCAGTAGAGGGGAGGGGATTGTGGAAGAGGAAGTATAAATAATTAATGAAGTTAGTTATACCCAAAATGTGGTATGTGGCAATAGTATCTCCAAAAACAAGCAAGTGGATCACTGAATGAAGATTCAAAATACTGAGTAGTTTCTGTAGCTTTCTAGATTTTAATTTAAAATTTAAACCAATCCCCTAATCTATTAAGCTTTTATTAAAAATTGTTCTTTCTGCTTTAGGTTATTCTCGAAACAGGAAACTTCTCCAAGTGATTATTCAGGATTATTCTGCTCCCTATGTAACTACCTGTTGAATAGCCTTTGCTAATTTATTTACTAGTTAAACAATACTTTCTAGATACTTAGTATCTTCTTACCAAGAGCAAAAGGCAGATGTTATGGTGAGTAATATATTTTCTTAAGGAACTAAAAAAACCCAAACCCGCCAAACCCAGAACTCTAAAATGTACATATCCTTGACAGCAAATCCTGGAATGGAAAAAAATGTAATTATTATACAAATTTACTGAGATGTACTATAATTTAATTTATCACTAAGTTAGCAGTCAATATATTAACAATCTTTTCCTTAAACCAAATCAGAAGACGTTAACAGATTGTTCTGGTTTTTTTTGAACAAAGTCCTGCGCACAGGATTTTTTTAGACTAGAAACTTTTCTCCAGAGAATATTCTTGAAAGTAAATATCTGGTCCTATTTGTTATTACACTGGTTTGAACGCTGCATCACTATGGGATTAATAGAAAAAAAAACCCTCATTTTTAAAATGTAAGCCCACTTTCAAATATGCATTTACTTAGTAATATTTGGTCAGATGTATCATTAATGGCACAGAGAGAGATGGAGAGAAAATGGAAGAGAGAATGGAAGAGAGAGAAAATTAATTAAGTGGCCAGCAATGCACACAGCATACACCAGTCTGGTTCTAAAACCAAGTAAAAAACCACAGTGCAAGTCTGTCCTGGTATGAGACAAGAACTGAGTTTCATCAGACTTGCAATTATTCAAACCCAAGAATGGACAGCTGTTTTAAAAAAACAATATTGGTTTCCAAATTGCACCCCACTGAGGCAGCATTTTTGCGTTGGATGACAAATGGAGTCTGGAGCATTCCATATCCTAAAATCTGACAAGTAACACAGAGGTGGATTCAGATGACATTCCTTGTTTTAATGAGACTCAAGAGACTTAGGAAAGTTTTAACAGGCCCCAGAGTTGCTTTCATATGAAGTTTTCCACTTGTGCAGGAGCAGAATCTCACCAACTGTTATCCTGAGACTTGCTGAAACTGCTCAGTGGATTATTCCAGGCAGGCCAGGATGAATGGAATTGCTACGCAGCTGCCTTCGCCCAGTCACAGCAGTGTTATTTCACAGTTGCAGATGTGTTTCAAGCAGACACAGCTGATTCAGAGAGGACATTCCTCTGACACAGAGAGGAAGGCAGCAATGCAGGAACGTTCAACAGGAGAGATGATGGCAGGGTTTTACTGTCTCTACATTCTTTCCTCAAAATACCAGATCAATTCACAGTGTCAAAGAAGACTGCTGAACTGAATTTCTCCCAGATCATAAATATAAAAAATAAAGGATAGATTCCTTCCTAGGAACACAAGTTCATACCTTTAATTATTTTCTTTTCTAAAACCAAGTAAAAAGCCAGACACATTTTCATAAACTACAAAGGTAATACAGCAGGCAGGAGTCACGCGGATCACATTGGGTATAATTCCTTTGTAAAATCCATGAATACCTTCTTTCCTTTAAAGACAAAAAAAATTGGTTTTAATTAATGTCTTTTAATAGAAAAAATCAGACATAAAGCAAAAGCTGGCACTTTACCTCTCACGCTCCCATTGAGAGATGCACTTCAGGTTAGAAATGACATTTAAAGTGCATCAAGTATTAACCCATCATTTTTTCTCCTGAACATATAATAGTTATTATGTATATCAGTTATTAAGCCTAGGCTTTGAGTGTTTTTTTGTGGGTATTGCCTACGTAGAAAGCAAGTTACTATCTTTTTTCATGCTACAAGAACTGGCTAAACAGCTAAAGAAAGTCAGCATTCATTTTTTGAGAATTTAAGCACCCTCTCCAGAATTTTGATTCTAATGGCCAATACATGAGAATCTAACATAGCTCAATTTGAATCAGTGTTCATGCTAGGGCTGTTAAAAAGTTTCAGAGACATTAAAATCTCAGCTCCTTAGTTGCAGCCTTCACAGGCCTAGGAAATCTGGAATGATGAGTAAACAGAGATCCTGGGAAGTGCTTGGATGTGGTTTACACCACCCTCCCTGACACGCATTTGTTTCATCATGAGCACAGTAGTGGCCCCAGAATGGCTGTATTACACTTTATCAGAACTAATAAGCCTTCCTGTAGACTGCAGCACTGAAGGGCACAGCACTAAGACATCAGAGCTATTTTTGCTCTGAATTGCCTCCAGCTGAAATGGTTGTACTGCCTCTGAACCAGGGGTGCTCCTGGAACAACACAGCCTCAGCCACACATTCAGCTGGCCTCTCTTCACAGCCCAGGACTCTATTCCCATCTCTCCAGCAATATGCTGCAACCCAGAAGCACTGCCCAGAGCAAGGAGAGTACCGGATGCACATGCAGAGGTGGCCACCCTTAGTAATCACACAGGTCTGTATGAAAACTCTCCCCTGCACTGTGGAGCTCAGGGAAGGTTTGTGAGAAAATATGAACAGGGTGAGGTCACAGGTCTCTAAAGGTCCTACACTAAGCTGGGACTAGACTACAAATGCAGTCAGGCCTCAGGGTAATCCAGGGACATCAGTATAATCAGCTCTGGCTAGCTCACTTCACTTTGCCAGGAATTTGGATTAGCCACAACTCCCAGAAGCACAATATTCCTGTCCTATGGGATAAGCTAAAGCAGTTCAAATGAGACTTCATTTAATGTCCCAAACCAGCCATGTCAATGTTATTTTTTAGCCTGTGAAATTTGCTGGAGAAGAGAGAAAGGAGACAGAATAAACAACAAAAACCTGCAGGGGGGCATTGACCCTCTCCTATCTCCTCCTTTGTCCTCATCTTACTGCTGTTGGTGGCATCTTGCACAAAATGATTTTGTACAACTAACATTTTGTTTGCTGTAAACTGTACTGGTTCTGCAAGTCACACAGAAGCCAGTGAAGGTAGCTCTGATTCTATAAAACTCACTTTCCAACATGTAGGCTTTTAATTTTGCACACCTACCTCCATGTCCTGCGGATCACATCAAACACCCCAGAATATGTGTTATGCTGGTCTTGAAGACGAGCTCGCACAACTTGATAGGGATATGTTGCTGACACAGCAAATATTTTGGATACAGCTGCCATCATTATGTATTCCACAGTGTTCTAAAAGCAACAAAAATTGTCAGGCTTGCCTTAAGTATGGTTTAAATTAAGACAGTTTACCAAAATTTTATTTGATTTTTAAATGTACAGCTAAAAATACTCAAGATTTTTTCCCTCTTATAAAACAACACATTAAAAGCAATGTCAATGTTTACTATATCAGTGCTACAAGTAATTGATTATAAAACACATGTTGTGCCTTCTCATTCCCATCAAGAGAAACACTTCTTCCAAAAGTAGCTACCTTTTCCCAGTTTGCACCCAGTTTTCCAGGGTTTAATACAATGCCCTCTGGTTCCACCAAGCAAGACAAAACCCTCATTCCTCCCTCTAAAATTCTCAAAGCACTTGCCACAATAAGAAGTCAGTTTTCAAAAACAGTGAAAACCAGCTGCTTGTTCCTAAAAAGTGAGAAAGTATTATTCCCTTTTATATATTCTGCATTTCAATTAATGTATCAGAACTTTGTATAACTGCTGTATAACCCAACAAATGGAATCAACTTCTATTTATTCACATGCCACAAGACTTTTTTTCTCCAGCACCATACCAATTTTGTATCTGATACTCTGTTTCTATATTTGTTGTATCTCTCTTTCAAATCCTCATAGGCCATGAACTGAAGTGCTCCATGTGATGTTCCGAACAGACCAGGCACAAATCCCTAAACAAACGATAAAACAGGGCTAAAGGGCAATGCACAAAACCTAAACAACAAAACACAGCTCACACATCTACATTTGTCCTCCCTCAATGTACAGACTGTGCCTGCACAGCTGTTGCTGTTGCAGTCTGATTCAGAGCTAGTTCTGGGTAGGTTTTCTTAAGGGCAGGTGTCACACAAACATTTAACAAATGCTACTTTTCTGACATAGAGCCTGAAGTCACCTACTGAGTCACTGAGATAAAACAAGTGGCCCAGGGACTCCACCCCACGGAGCACAAGCTGGTAACATAGATTAGGACTGCAAGATCACAAATCAACCTGTGGTCTTGCAAATGTGCAGCTCAGTGCCTGCCCCTTCCCAGAGACTGGCACTGAGGGGTTTGGTTCCACCTGAGACTGGCAAGGCAATGACAGATCCTGGCAACTCAGTGAGAAGGGCATCAGGAGCAGAGGTACAAAAAATTATTGCGATTGAGCCCTGGAAATAGATACCTATGTGTTCACATGTATGTCTCTGTACAAATGTGTATCTCTGAAATACAGATATATGTTTCTATTCTAAAAATCTTTGTGTCTATATAGAATCATAGAATCATTTTGATTGGAAAAGACCTCTGAGATTATCAAGTCCAACCATAAACCTGACACTGCCATGTCCAGCACCACACCACGGCCCTGTGGGAGAAGAGAGCGAGCTGCTCCAGCACTGTCTTTCTTACACACCCAAACACATGAAAATACACATCAACCTTTAGCTTCAAAAAAGTTGAAATGAAGAGGGAAAACAGGTACTTTCTGAACTGTCTGCACAAGAAAGAGAAGGCAGGAGTTCCCCCAGGAGCAGGAACAGCTCCACTACAATGAGCTGCCAGCTGCACGGGTTCTGAAAAGCACTAATTCTCTTTTTGAAGAGCTGGTCACTTACACTGAAAAAAATGAATAAATGGGGGATTAATCATCTTGGCCAGAAAGGGACTGAAAAGCCTGCTGCAAACTATTGGGGGACAATTATAATGGAGTAAGTGATCAAAATATGGTTAAAAGCACTCAAAGAACTAAAGTTTCAAAAGAAAAAAAAAAAAATCAACAAACCCCAAAACTGAACAGTTTTATTTCCTATGATGCATTCAGGCAAGAAAAAGGAATTTAAAAATGTGCCCAGATGCAAACTCTGTGTTAGACTAAAAGGGAAGCCCAAAATGTTGAATAAGGACTTATCAGTATATGATTAAAATCCTGGAGAAGGAGAAAAAGAGGGATCCCCGAAGGAATCCACTGAAATAGTGTCAAAACAAGACAAAATAATAAAACTCCTAAATTGCAGAAAACCCCCAAACAACTAAAACTACAGCAGGCATAAAAATGGCACAGGTAGTACACAAAATACCACTTTGGGATCAGCCTTCTGAATGCTACATACAGATTTCTTAAGTATTTCAGTCATTCAGGAAATTATTTTTTAGAATTTCTTTGATAAATGAGGATAAATTTCTTCTCACAGAAGGAAATAATGGTCATGAACTCACTATCAGTGACCACAAACTGATGAAATGCATTAAGGCCTAGTGAAAGTCCCAGAAAAAAACACTTCCCCATATGAAAACAAGTGGAATTAAACCACAGATCTCTATTTTGTCAGCTGTAAGCATGAAGTTTGAAGCCAAAGGGCCCCAACAGAGGGAAAAGGACAACTTTGGTTTCCAGAAATCCTGGATCAGAGAAGAAAATAAAAGTAATACAAAAACAGAGGGAGCAGAGAAAAATGTCAAAGAAAAAATTATCTGGGTCACCACAAAAAGGAACAATATGAAACTTATGGACAGAACAGGGAAAATCTTCACAAACATTTCCCTGTGATTAGATAGTAAAACTACTAAAAGACAGTGGAAGTAATTATTCTCTACTTGGAAAGAATTAGAATGATGCGTTTAAATCATAGAAGAATGAGGTAATACTTTCCCTGCCAACAAAAGAAGAATGTTGAACAAACTTTAAAAAGGCTAAACTTTTAAACTTAAGCCAGAAGATTTGGATAACTTGCACCCAAGAGTCCTAAAAGCATCTACCAATGATACTTCATAAATGAATACCAGCACACTTTAAGTCTTGTGCTGATAAGAAAAGCTTCCAAAGATTGAGGGACTTTTAATGTTGGGCCAATATTAAAAAATGCAAGAAGGGAGTGAGGCAACTGTCAGCCAATGTGCCTCAGTAAAATAAGAGCTGACCCAGGCTTCTATTGGTCATAGAAAACAATGTATTCTTATGGAAAAATGTTTCAAAGCAAAACTGATTTCTTCACAGCACTAAAGCATCTTGGCTGAACTTTTTAAAGCATATTCTATTTCTTTGTTCTTAGAATAATTTAATAAAAAATTCTTTCTCGCCACAAAATCTGACAGAATTTAATATTTATTTGATCTATAATATGTCTGTAAAGATAAATTTTAAAATAATTTAACTTTGCATATTTCTTATTATTTTTTACTTTAATATTTGAAACACATCTTTAGAAGATTTTTGCCATGAGGGCTGACAAAATGAACAGTTTCTCAAAGAAGTCCTGTTTGAATTCTCTTTTAAAGGATTAGAGCAAGAGACAGAATTAAACATGTCATTAGAAATTTAAATGGTAAAACATATAATTCTGAGCAGCAGATAGTGAGAACAAAGAAGTATTTTAAAGTTGGCTTAAAGAGTTTTACATGCTGAAAATCTGTGACAAGAGGAAAATGTCCTGCTGGTTAGTGTTTCAAAGGTTACACATCACAATAAAGAGAAACACAGGCAAATGAACACACTGGAAAGCCTGTGCTTCTTGGTAAAGAAAGGTTCATTTGCTGACGTGGTACTCGCATCACTGCATGAAGTGTTCAACAGCACTCAAGCCAGAGCAGCCTCTGGTATATGTTTCAAAAGAATGCAGCAAATACCCCTTGTAATCTCTTCAGTGTTGCCTTTGTTTGGGCTCTGAGTGTGTCAAGGACCTGCACTATCCAAGTGCCCTGCTCTGACAACTTGTGCAGACAAGACACTGAAGTTGCCAGTATCATCTTGATTCCTTCACAGTGAAAAATGTTACCATCTTTTATGTGAAAGCTACTTATGCTTATGTCTCTCTGTAGAACCTGCAACTTAAGTTAAAATCAAGATGGCCAAATCTCAATGGATTTTGCTATGTTCAAGCATAAAGAGACACAAACCTTACAAGCTTCATATTTACAAGAAGAAAAACTACATAAGCAAAAGCATTGCAAAATAAAGAGAACTAGGTACCTTAGCCACTAAAGGACCAGAAAAAGTACTTTACTCTCCACAGAATCTTGCCTACCAAGTGTGAAATGACAACATACAAGTGTCTAAATATATTTCACTTGGTAACGAGCATACATTACTGGTATGACTTTTGTTGTTGTCAGCATACATTAGTATTCTCAGTCTTGATGCACCTGGACTTTACTTTAATCTCCTTAAATTTTCTGCATTTCCTGTATATTTTACTGTTGTTTATTAAACATTGCTCTATTTCCAACTGCTGCTTCTGTATTATCACTAAAAGAGAACAGAAAAAGCACATACAGAAATATGGAGGTCATGAAGGATGCTAGTTGCATTCCTGACTGGTGTCTTAGTAGTCAGTCACTTTGGACTATACATCTAACAGTTTCTCAACAATTTTGTTTTCCTAAAAGTGCCAATCCTACAATGTTATAATTATTTTACCATGTTTGGTCTCTCTTACCTTATGATTGAAAATAACAAGACAGCACTTGTAACATGAAGATGGTTGCATGACATTCAACCTAATAGCTAAGTAATTTTTTGAGCTCAGATGTCCAGCAGATCCATAGGTGTGTTTGAAGTTCCTAACTCCAAGCTGTTTTTTAATTCAGCCTGGTGTGCAGCAGAGCAGCTCTGTCCCCAGTCATCTGGGGGATGGAGGCCAAAAGACAAATCCTAATGGATGGAAGGTGTGGAAGATCACTGACTGGATGATTACTGGGATAATGAGTGAAGGAGACTTCTGCCTTTTCAAAACCAGGCCAAGTTCAAGAGGAACAACTTACTGAGGAACCCAGATTCGGATGAACTGTATTTAATGAACAATAAATATTCAGCAGACCTAATAAAGACAGCTTTGATCCCTGCTAGAAAGATTGATATATCCTGACTTTACCAGTCTCGTGCCTCAAAGGACTGAAAGGATTTGCTCAGATCAGTAACAGGACCTGTGCAATAAAGAGCAATACTGAAAACTGCTTGATCACAAATACTGTTCTTCAGAAGACAAATCTCAAACAGAAAAAAATTCCTTCCAGATTTTATTTCCAATTCTATCTGAGACAGTTGTTCTATTTGAGATCCCCTTATTTGCTAGAAGGTGGTACTATCTGAGATCCCTGTATTTGCTATAAGGAATGCTTTCTAAAATGAAGATTACGAGGGCAAAGAAGACATTTGTGTGCACTACAACTCCTGTGACTCAAGGCAATTAACAAAGTTTTAGCTGTGAGATTTCAAGTAGAGCAAGAAAAATAAAAACTCCCCCAAACACTGAAATGAAGGAAGGCTAAAGTATGTACAAGTCAAAGAGCCACCTGAAGAGCTGCCTTTTCCTCCAGTACAGACAAGACTGAGAAAGTCCTGACGTCAAATGGAGGTTGCTCAGTGTGTATACTTATGTAGGTCACTCAGGACCTATTTAGGCCACCTTCTTTGCAGATTTAAGCAAGTAATTTGCTCTTTCAAAGGAAGTAGCTGGTTTAGCCCCACACTTACAGATTAACACTACAAAGAAGTGTCTAGTGCCAAAGGCAACACATGCTACATGCATGAATAATCTGAAAAGAAGGGTGGAAGGACATCTTAAAATCTAACAGATCCTGGAAATTAGAACTTATCCTCATGGAACAGAGCAGACATCCAGGCAGGTAAGTCAGAAATCCTGACAGTTTCAATTTAGGAATAGGTAAGGTTCCTTGTTCCTGGTGTTAGAATTTGGCATTCATTGCCATGAAGCACACTAGTCTTACAGAATAGAGACCACATTTTTCACTGAAAATAAAAGAAGCTAATGTTCAGTAATCAGGACAATTTCTAAGAGAAAGTGGTCTTGTTCCCTATTGTTGGTGGTGCTCAAGGCCAGGCTGGATGAGGCTCTGAGCAGCCTGGTCTAGTAGAAGGTGCCCCTGCCCATGGCAGGGGGATTGGAACTAAATGATCTTTAAGCTCCCTTCCAACCCAAGCCATTCTATGATTCTATGATTCTGCAGCATTACTTGCAGGAGAGGAGCCAGACTGAATTAAAATAGGTTTCTTCACAACTTCCAGGCACTGATGAATGCATCTTGATGTCATGACCTGAAGGGAGGAGGAGGCAAAAAGTCCAAATCCAGTTGCGATCTAAATTCCCTAAATTAAAGGGAACAAAAACCCTACAAATATGCAGACCATATTTAGAAGTCTGCAGATTTAATGTATCTAGACCTGACAGACTAAAGACATCAATAATCAGAGGGAAAATAAGCAGTTGTGAAACTATCCATAGTGGAAGAAAAAATTATCAAGTACTTTAATCACATTATCTTCCAGAAGATGTTAGAAATACAGAGATAAGGGATAAAATGGAAGGAAGTACTAATAACAACATTGGTTGTTATTATACATTTCAGCTGCCCTGCTTATCCAAATTCTAATTATAGGAAGACTCAAAAAAAATTACAAAGCAGTTTGTAGTTTACTCTCCTATCATCCAACAGAAGATGACTTAAGTCATACATAAAGCTTACATTGCATTCTTCAGCATCTCCTATATTTCAACAGTATAATGGCTTTTCTTCTGATTAAGCCTTTTTGCTGTAGTTCTTCAGTGGGAAACACTCAGAATAAAAATGAGCTCTTATAAACCTTTTTTTTTGTAGACAAATATTTACAAGTCTCACCATGCTACTGAGTGGTGCCAGGCAAGCCTGGAATTTTTCTTAAGTGTGGTTACCTTATATAAGCCACGTATGCCCTCTGTCTTGTATATCTTTATGAGAGCATCACACATTCCTCTGTATTGCCGCTTGGATGGATCCAGGCCAGCGTTATATTGTAGCACAAGTCGAGTCTTTGTTACCCATATTGGGTTTGTAATGCAGAGAGTCATGGCTCCTGAGAACAGACAGAAGTTACACTGATTGTTATGCCAACTCCAAAGCTTGTCCCAGTTTGTTCAGTCCAGTGTAACACAGGCTTCTACAATGATAAAGCTACCTTTCTTACCAGCATACTCATATTGTTTGAAACAGGCAAAGTTTAGGCCCTCCATTGCTCCCCTTGTCTCCCTTCAAAGCTCACAATGAAATCCAATTTACTCCTGCTGGGGATACTTTCGCAGAGCACATGTATTTTTGCATATTCCTAGGACAGCCCCTTTCTTGCTTCACCTTTCCACAGTTAGTAGTACAATCTGTTGTATATAGGAAATTTCTTAATGTAATTCTTAATGACTATCCGAGTTATTCTTCAGTATACAATAATTCAAAATTTAATGGACACTTCTGTGATGGGAAATTTGCTTAATAATATTGACAAATGAATAGCAACAACTTGTTACAGCTTTACAGATTATTGAAAATACCATTGTAACAGAATCCATTACTATTTTTCATGTCAAACAACATGCCTCGTATTTCAACATTAAATGAATGCTTCAAATTCCTAATAAAAAGTCTTCTGAATTGCCTGTACAGCATGTAGTGATAGGACAAGGGTGGATGGCTTCAAACTGAAAGACAGTAGGTTTAGATTAGATATTAGGCAGAAATTCTTTATTGTGAGGTGGTGAGGCACTGGCACAGGTTGCCCAGAGAAGCTGTGGCTGCCCCATCCCTGGAAGTCTTCAAGGCCAGGCTGGATGGGGCTTTGATTAACCTGGTCTAGTGAAAGGTGTCCCTGCCCATGACAGAGGGATGGAACTAGATTATTTTAAAGGTCCCTTCCAACCCAAACCATTCCATGATTCAACAGGTCTCCTCCTTTCCAGGTTCAAGTGTTAAACATTTAACAAGTTAACAATCTGATAGCAGCAGATTTCTATAGTTACATTTTGGGACCCAGTATAAAACTAAATATGGAAAATACTTATACAGAACGAAAACAAGGACAAAAGAAATTTTCACAATTGTTAATTCTGCACAAAACTGAGGGCCACAGTGACCTATTTACTTTTGCTAGACATCATTATTTTATGTACAGACAATAAATGACTGCATTTGGCTGGAATACTTACACTTGCCACTTGTAAGAAAAAGGTGCACTGACACAGAAGGGCAGCTAGCAGCATATGGAAACACTAAAAATGAACATTAGTCTTTGCATTTAAACTCACCAGCCTCTGCAGCTGACACGAGGTGTTCACTTGCACTGAGACTTTCCATCTTCCCTTCCTTCTTGTAAGCTTTGATGGCATTGTAACTGGAAAATGTAAAACATAATTTAGTAAAGGTGAAAACAGACCTACATCACAAAAATCTCAAGCCCAGAACGACATACCTGACTGAAGATCATGGTGTTACACAGTCTTTGAAGAAAAGTATCCAAACTATCTTTGTTTAATTGATTAATTGATTTCTGAGCAGTTAGCTCTTTAAAGTTAACTATGGTAATATATATTTAAATTGTATTATTAAACTGTCAGTATCAATGGGACTGCATCTTGAAAATTACCAGATATCAAGAACAGCTTTTAAAGAAACTCCTTTTTATTGGGATCCACAGTGCTAGGTATCTACCTTCTAGCTCAGAAATCCACTGAGCTTTTTTATCTTGATGCAGTTTTCAATCTTTGTGGATTAAGAAATTGTCAACAGAAGATGAACTGTCAATAAGAATCTACAGCAAAGCGTAAGGACCGAAGCACAACAATAACAGAGTCTAGACAACTGACAAGTGAGCTTTGCACAGGCATACCTGATCCCTAAAAAGTTTCAATCAATAGGGATAAGCAGTAAATTAAATCACAGTAACAGAGTTAATGAAGTAGAATATTTAAAAATGGGCTTTCTAAGCAAAGCCCATCAACAGACAGACACAGTGAAAGAATTGTAACTAAAATGATTAAAAATCAAACATTTAGTTTTTAGTAGAAAACTTGATGTTCTTTAATTCTTAAGAAATGAATTTAGGTTCTTGCTTTTTGTGAGGTTTTAACCACAGTGTATTGGCACTTTTAGAGGATTCTTCATGAGTAATATCACCACCTCTCAAGTTCCTTAGTACTTTCATAGCACCAAGGCAACACACTGTACCTGACAAAGCAACAGGTCTCTGACTCAAACTGCTTAAATTCTAAAACAGTAAACCATAATAAAGGGTAACAGACATGGACTACCTAAGAGAATCACAAGTTTGTAAGTCATTTAGCACATTTTTATACCCCACAAAGAAGATGCAATGTATATCCAAACACTACATCATGCAGGGCATGACACACTTCACAGTTCTACTTACAAGAAAAAGTAAAGTCCCCAGGAAGCCCCTGCTCCCACCATGTTTGGAGTTACCCCTTGATACAAGCCTCGTAGTCCTTCATGCTTCCAGACAGTGGTCATACAGTGGAGAATCCCATTGTACTTCGGCCTCAGCTCCAATCCGTCGCTCACTATGAAAGAAAGAAAGAAATTATACTGGAAAACATTTCAGGAAGCATACAATTCAACTGCATCCAAGCCAACACAGAAGCCCAAAGGAAGCTACAAGTGAACACGAAACCTAACTGATGAACTGTATTACAAAAGCATTATTTCACAAGTATGCAAGAGTTGGGGTTTATAGCTTTATAAGCCTGGAGTTCAAGAACCTAGAAAAAAAAAGCGGTGGGGGGGAGGAACAAAAAAAAAGAACTCCTTAGCTCAGTAAGAGGAAAGTCCCTATCAATCTGACAAGGCTAAACAAATGCACTTTTGTGCATTTTTGATGAGAAGCAGGTTTGAAGTTTTCTGTCTCTTCTTTTTAGCACTCCAGAAATTTTGCATCATATTTCAAGTGATATGGGTGGGATCCTTGACAACATGTTTCTCCAAGTTGTTTAGACAAGTCCCAAGTAAAAACTCTTAAATTCAAATTTTCTCTTTAAAATGTTATGTAAAGCAATGGGTCATATCTTACTGATTCCCAAGTCAGTTTTTACCACAATACTCAAAGATTTCTCCCACCTAATAACCCAATTGGTCAGCTGGCTGTCGAAATATCAGAAAATGTCACTTCAGAAATATAGACAACACACAAGTTTTTGTTTGATAGATCGTGTAGAACATGGATGTCCAAAAACCTTGGAATGGTAACTACTATTGCTCCTACCATAACAGCAAGGGAGTAAGTTGATTACTGATGACATATGTGATATGGTGCATGGTGAGATGACAAGAGGTAACAGACACAAGCTGAAACACAGGGAATTCTGACCATAACTTTTTATCCAGCAGAGTGGCTGAATACTTGAACAAGTTGCCTGAAGAGCATCTTTGGTGCTACTCAAAACTCCAGTACACATGACTGAGCAAACTGATCTAAGCAGAGCTTATCTGAGTAAGGGGTGAACTCCTTAGCTCTCTTTGGACCTAAATTACTCTATGATGCCAACACAACAGCAGCTTTCATTCTTAATATAGACGTATGGCTAGACTACAACTGTACTGAAAATTGATTTCCAAGTTTTACAATTAGTGAAGCTTTTGTGTCCCCATCAAAATTAATCCTGGTAAACAGGTATTTTCTGTTCAGTGCCACATTTATTGTTCATTCCCCTTGCACTTTGTGCACAGTACTGCACATTGTGACAGACTTCAGCATTAAGGACAAAATGCTTTTGCTGAATACAGCATGACAAGGTCTTAGCACCTTGACAACCACTCAAAACTAGATCACAAGCACCTCTTTTCTCCCTCCTGAATGAGTGCTCCTAGACCTTTCCCAAAGACGTTTCTCAATTTTTTTTTGCCATACAGCCACTAGATCAAGTTTATAAACATACTGAGCAACATGGGAGATCAGAGACACGAATGCAAGTCTTTCTGTCAGTGATCCTGCCAAGAATCTTCACAACATCCATTTTTGATATCAGCTCCTACTCCCTGGTTGAAGACAAAACATAGGAACTGTTTTTATCAACCCAAATAACCATGTGAAAGTACACGACCTCCAAAAGCCACCTAATCCAAACCTGTACTAAAACTGTACTAAAACCAGATCTAATTAGATCTGGTTACTTAGGGACATGACCAGTTGACTCCTGAGTGTTTCCATGGCTGAAGAGATTACAGCCTCTCTGGGCAACCTTTTCTAGTATTTGACCATTCTCACAATAAAATAACTGGAATTTTCCATGTTAATGCTTGTGCCTGTTCCTTTCTGGTCTATGAACTATCTCCAAGAAGAACCTGGCTTTACCTTCTCTGTGTCTTCCAATAACATTGTCATAGACTGCAATTTTAGCTCCCTTCAGCCTTAACTTTCTGAGGCCAAACCGATCCTGTTCTGTCAGCCTGTTCTCCTATGCCATGTGTTCCAGCCCCTTCACCAGTCTGGTGGCCTCCACTGAAACCACACCAGCGTGTGTTCCTTCCTTGTCCTGGAGAGCCCCAAACTAGACACAGTACTTCCAACATAGTCTTACAAATGGAAAATAGAGAGAAAAGAACACTTCTGCTGGCTATGCCTTTCACAATGCAGCCCAGGATGTGCCCAACTAGGACATATAATGTTTTAAATGTTGTAAAATGTCTCTCTGATGGTTTGGTTTTGAGATCTTAAAACACCTATGTATCTGTTTACGAAAACAATCCAAAGACATAGTAAAATGTTTCAGTGTTTCAATCTCTCTAAAAGACAAGATGATGAATGGTGGACAAGTTCCTCAAACTACCTGAAAAGTCAAGAAAAGTTGCCAGGTTTCCCTGTGGAAAAACAAACTAGTTAAAGAGTTTTCTGCAAAACAATACCGCTACTGTTAACAACCACGGTTATTCCAAAACTACCGCTACGCTCAGAGTGTTGAAAATCTGTGGCATAAAGGTGAACTTTGAACGTGGGCTTGGGCCAACCCGCCTGTTAAGAGCAGGCAGTCCTCCGGTGTCTCCTGGCACTGGTGGTCGTGAAAGCGGGGAGGAGGTTGGCCAGCTCTCTGATCTGCCTGGAAACAGCTCGTGGCACACAGCACATGCTACAGTCCCCAGAAGGGACAAGAAAAAGCTCTGGGATGGCAGCGAAGAGAATCGGAGACCGTCCCTTTCGGCTTACGGCCAGTTTATTCCAAGGCGCGGGACTGCCCAGCCGGCACCCGCGGTGCTGCAGGCGCACACGGGCAGAGCAGCGCAGGCTTCGGGCAAAGAGCCCGGCAGGTCCCGGGCCGGGCACGGCGAGCTCCGGAACGTCGGCGCGTCTTTAGCAGAGGACGGCGGGGGGGCGGCCTCACCTGCGAAGCGGATCTTGACGAGGTCCAGCGGGTGCAGCGCCAGGGTGGACAGGACGCCGCCGCTCATTCCCGCCGCCAGGTTCTCCAGCTGCACGTGCCGCAGCACGGAGCGCGCCGCCGGCTCCCGCGACAGCGGCTCGCGCGCCGCGCACGCGGGGCCCGCCGCACCCA
>JACBWW010000003.1:47112302-47288100 GCA_020086605.1 Lanius collurio
CACGTGAGCGCGCGGCTGGCGGTGGAGCGGGCGCCGGGATGCGGGTGAAGGTGCTGAGCCGCAACCCCGATGACTACGTCCGGGAGACCAAGCTGGACCTGCAGCGCGGTGAGCGGGGCTCCCGGATCGGCCCTCGCATCGGCCCGGCCGGGCCCGGCCCAGCCCAGCCCGCCCGGAAGGGATGAGGCCGGTGGCGGAGGGAGGCAGGAAGGCGTTCGAGCCGCCGTCGGCCGCGCCGCGCCCCGCCCCGCTCCCCCACACCTCCCTTTGGCCGCTGTGCTGGTGCTCGCCAGCAACGAGAATCTGAGAGCCCCGGCCGTGGGCCCTGGGCTGCCATCCTTCCGAGCGCCGGGAGTTCCCCCCGCGGGTGCCAGACCCCGGCGGGGATTGCGTGCGGTGCCCGTCTGCGGAGGAGCGCTTCCCTTGCCGCTCCCCGGGGCCGGGCGGCTGCCGGGAGCTGCGTCTCGGGCTGTCAGAGCACGAGTGCGGGGCTGGGGGCTTAACCACTGTTCCGGTACCCCGCGATTGCGCCTAACCTTAGTATTTCCTAGCTTACCTTTGCAGTTTTTTGCACTTAATGCTGGTTTAGTCCTGGTACTTCGCGTTCTGCTTTTGCACGTTCATAATTAAAACTGCCAAGAATTGTGTTGATTTTACACACAGAATAATAGGGTTTTGTGGGTTGGAAGGAACTTCTAAAGGTCATCTTGTCCAGCCCCTCCACACCCTGCTCTGTGGTGAGCAGGGACACAAGCTAGATCAGGTTGCTCAAAACCTTGATGGATGGGGCGTGTGCCATCTCATTGTGAAGAACTTTTTACTTCTATCTAGTCTAAATTTACCCTCTTTAAGTTTAAAACCATTTCTCATTGTCATATCACATCTTTCTCATAGCCCCCCTTTAAGTACTGAAAGGCCACAATGAAGTCTCCCCGGAACCTTCTCTTATCCAGGCTGAACAACCTCAGCTCTCACAGCCTTTCCTCATGGGAGAGGTAGTCCATCCTTCTGATCATGTCTCTCCTCTGGACCTGCTCCAGCATGGGTGTCTAATGTGTGTTCTTTCTCTTGCAGTTCCAAGGAACTATGACCCTGTATTGCATCCATTTGAGGTTGCTCGAGAATACGTAAGGGCTCTGAATGCCACAAAGCTGGAACGTGTGTTTGCAAAACCCTTTCTTAGTTCCCTTGATGGCCACAGAGATGGAGTCAATTGCATGGCCAAACATCCAAAAAGTTTGTCTACAGTGCTGTCTGGAGCTTGTGATGGAGAGGTAAGCTTACAAAGCACAACAGAGTAGGTACCTTTCTTTTTTATTTTCTTTTTTCTTTCTCTTTTGTGTTTTGTTGGGTTGCTTGATAGGTTGTGTCACACTTTTCTGTCTTTGTTCAGCATGTTACTTTTATCCTCACTCAGAAGGTGAAACTTTCTGCTGCTCTTATCACTCTTCCATTGGACAGGGGAGACAAAATGTAGTGAAGGATTTATGGATTGACATAAGGACTGGGAGAGATCACTCACTTACTACCATCAAGGACAAAACAGACTGAACCTGGGGATATTAATTAAATTTATTATTAACAAAATCAGAGCAGGATAATGAGAAGTAAAATAAAACCTTAAAACTACCTTCCCCCCCCCCTCCTTCCTGGGATTTCCCTCCTCTCTTCCAGCAGCGTAGGTAAATGGGGAAAGGGGGTCACAGTCAGTTCATTACAAGGTGTTCCTGCCTCTGCTCAGGGATTGGAGTCCCTCTGCTGCTCCACCGTGGGCCCGTCCCATGGGAGACAGTTCTCCATGAACTTCTCCAATGTAAGTCCTTCCTACAGGCTGCAGCTTTTCACAAATTGCTGCTGCGTGGGTGATTTTTCCACACTGTGGAGTCCTTCAAGAGCAGGCTGCTCCAGTGTGGGTCCCCCACAGGGTCACAAGTCCGAGGAAATCTGCTCCAGTGTGGGCTCCTCTCTGCATGGGTCCACAGGTCCCTGCCAGGAGCCTGCTCTAGTAAGGGCTTGCTGTGGATCACAGCATTCTTTGAGTGCATCTGGCCTTGTCTTCTCCATGGGCTGCAGGTGGATCTCTGCACTCCCATTAAATTCCTCCATGGGCTGCTGGGGCACAGCTGCCTCACCATGGTCTTCATGACGGGCCGCAGGGGAACCTCAGCTCTTCCCTCTCCTTTCCTCACCTTGGTGTCTGCAGAGTTATTGCTCTCATATATTCTCTCTGAGTGCAGTTACATCTGCTCGCTAACTTTTGTTCACTCTTAAATGTGTTATCACATAATTGTTACCACCTTTCTTATTAGCTTGGCCTTGGCCGCTGGTGGGTCTGTGTGGGAGGTGTCTGGCATTAGCTCAGCCGGACATGGAGAAGATTCCAGCAGCTTCTCACAGAAGCCACCCCTGTGGACTCCCACTACCAAAACCTGGCCACGCAAACCCAACACATTGTTACTGCTTTTTGCTGCCCTCATGACCCTCCCACTCCTCCCCCTAAAGAAGTTAAAATGATTAGCTAGGGGGGATGGGCACAAAAACAAAAACTTTTTGGAATAACAGTTTTTCATACTGCCTAAAAAAGGCTAACCCTATATATATTTGATTATTTTACATAACAATTATAAGTAGCAATCAAGGACACTTGAACTGGAACTAGTTACAGTAAAAAATACCTGTCTTTTCTGAATTCCCTGTCTTTTCTCACGCTTACGTTGCAAATTTGATGGTACTTGAATACTTGAAAAGTGTCTTCTGGGCAGTTGGTTGCTTTTTGCTTTTTATAAAAGTGCATATGTCATGTGGTAGTATAAGGGAGGTTTACCTTTTCAGAGGGAAGTGGAGCTAATTTCTATGAAAGTTTAGCCAGATTTCTTATCCACTGATAGAATGAGTAAAGTACTGGGTACTATAAATACATAAAAATATAAAAACTGACCTCCATTTCTTTGTTGTTGTTTTTTTAAATGAGCACAAAAGCTTTGAAACAGAAACCTCTGTGAGAGGTGGACATCTATAGACAATGTAGCACAGCAACTGGACTGAAAAACTGTTGGTTCCAAATTTCTTTGTGCTTTTGGCTTTAAAGAGGTATTTTTTTGCTAAATTTATTACTGCTGCTGTTTTTTAGCAAAAATTCTAGTTCAGAAATAGGGGAGTGCAAAATGCAGAAAGCGTACAACTTAGGTTAGGAGAGAGGGTAAGAAGGGCAGAGCCTCACTTTTAAAATTATTTTCCAAGAAAAGAATAATTAAATAGTTTTTAACGTTATAAAATCTGTGTCCGAGCCAACTCTGCCATTTTATTACCACATGAGTGATCTCTTGTACTTGAATTGTGAACTGCAGCTGTGGGCTGTAGAAAGCTTACAGAATATTTGCTCCTCTGTTTTTAACAGGTTAAAATTTGGAACCTGACCACACGACAGTGTGTTCGCACTATACAAGCCCACGAGGGCTTTGTTCGAGGCATGTGTGCCCGTTTCTGTGGTACGTCATTCTTCACGGTAAGTATTTTGTGTCTCCTTACCAGTGCAGTGGTACAGAGTACCTCTTCACCATCTGTTTTCCACTGAGAAACTTGCTCTCTACTGTACAATATTTAAATATTGTCTGAATACACTTATTGAATCTGTCAACAGTTCTATTTACAATGAAATTTTTTCTGATGCTGTGATAGGAATGTCGTTCAAGACTGTCCAAGGGATAACTACCAGAAAATAGCTAACAGATGGTCATGTAATTAAAACTTGAGTAAACTAGTTTTCATTAAAGTAGTAAATGGTTTATGTTTATTAAAAGACATAAAAACATATAAAATGTAACCATTTGCATATACTATGATTAAAAATAATCAGATTAAGTCAAGATCATTCCGTGTGAGTAAAGCTTTATTAATTCATAACAACCACAACAGATTCAGTTGCATATAAACTGCTTGGAAATAGTATGTCTTCCTGTTGGTATTAGAACAGTTCAAAGAAATAACACAACAAGAAGGACTGTTTTTGAAAACTGAGGTGTCCTGAGGTTGTGCTTCATTTGAACTGGTCGTAGAAGAACCATTTTCACCACATTATATTTCTTTTCTAAGGTATATACCCCAGGTCACAGGGACAGTAGTTATGATATAGGGCAAGTCACAATAAATAACCCTAAATAACTCCAAGTTAGTTACTCCCCTTTTGACAATCCTTCTGCCTGAAAATTGAGAGAGGGAAAGAAGAAACAGTAGTAGTGCAGTTAGGTAGAGGAAGGTAAACTTTTAAAGCTAACATTTTTTTAGGCCTGTTTGCATGATTCAGGTCAATGCACAGCTGTGCAAAAGCTTGTGCTGGCATTAGTGCAAAATTTGGAACAGGCAACCAGAGCAACTGGAAAAGTTGCCTTTTAACTGATTACAGGCTCATCAAAGTGACTTCCAGAAGATAATTTGCAGTTGTGCTAGTTGATTAAAAATCACCAAATGTAGCCTTACAAAATAGCCATCGTTCCAGCTCACCGCTTTTCCTATTCAGCTGTCTGTTTTGGAAAGTGGAAAAGCCTTGTGGATCAAGATAGACAGTTGAATAGATGAAGGAAAGGTGGTGGTGGGAAACAAGTGACAAACTGAGAATCAAATGCCTGCTCTCAGAAGCAGACAGATCCCCAGACAATCTCTGAGCAGCAACCACTATAGAGCCAGCCCCCACCTCCTCTTTCTGCTCCCCTTACTGCAGTTTTTATTACAGATCATTGTCTTGTGGTATGGAATCTTCCTTTGGCCCCTTCAGGACATCTGTCAGGCCTATGTGCCCTCCCAGTCTGCTGCCCACACCAAGCCTGTTTGCTGGTTGGTGAGGCAGGGGTGATGGAGACAGAGTGGGAGCAGGGGGAAATGCCTCAGCTCCGTGCAACCGTTGTTCAGCAGCAGCCAAGGCTTGGGTGCTGTATCAGCACTGTTTTAGCCACAAATCAAAAACACAGTGCCAGGTGGGCTGCTATGAAGAATGCTCACTCCAGCCAGACCATGTACATGTTTTAACAACGTATTGTGACCAGGAGAGCTAATCTGTAGCTTGGAATTATAAAATGGAATAGTGAATGAGCAGGAGGAAGCATTTGTGTATGTCACAGAATGTTTTTTTCATTTTTTTAAAAGGATACCTGCATTTAATTGCAAAGCACATCTAGCAAAATAAAAGGGAACATAAAACTGTACATGATTTCTCCAATATTTCCAGGTTGGTGATGACAAAACCGTGAAGCAGTGGAAAATGGAGAGTCCGGAATATGGAGAAGAGGAAGAACCTATTCACACAATTCTTGGAAAGGTAGTAAACTGGGTTTTGATTTTCCCACACCTCTTCTTTTGAATTAAGTTTGAATCTTTTTTTATCTAGCTTTTGAAGCAGAGAGAAATAGTGTGATACCACCTGTTATCATAATGGGCTCTAAGGTGATAGCATCAAATTTTATAATGGCACTTCTAAAGTATCTTCACATTTTTATTACCTTTATTTTACATATAACCAGAAAGGATTACCTTAAATGCCATCAGAGACTGCTTAGCTCTGTCTGTATAATTACCCTCTTCCTGCAAAGTGGTCACATTTCTTTGTAGTCTCTTGAGACGTGTTGTCAGTGCTTAGTCTGCATTAAATAACTTTCTCTTCATGCCAGTACTTTGCAGCCATTCAATACAAAATAGTAACTTTACATCTTTCTTTTTGACAATAGCAGTCTAAAAATACATACTTTGGCACCTTGAATTTATGATAAGCTTTGACAGGAAAAACATTAAAGTTTTTTCCAAATACATAGTTTGTAACTCTTTAGTTATTGCAATGTCTGCGGAATCCATTCAAGTCCCCACTGAAAATTTTCATTTCACTCTGAAAATTTTCATTTGCTTTAAAGTCAGCCAGGCTTTTTAAAATATGCCTTTATTGCTAACTCCATTGTAAATTAGCAAGAAATGCGTACAGACTCCTTAAATGAAAAAGAAAGCTTGCCTACTGGTAGGGGTACATCTGATAAGACTTAGTTTCTGGTAGCACTAGTGACTTAATTTTCAGTAATATAAATGAGTAAAACCATGTGGGACTCCATATGTAATGTTTTGTTGATCTTTTTTTCTAACAGAACATACTTGAGTATTTATGTGTACAGTTGGGTTTTTAAATTTTTGCTTTGTTTTTTTTTCCCCTGAAAGACAGTATATACAGGAATTGATCACCACTGGAAGGAACCTGTTTTTGCCACCTGTGGCCATCAAGTGGACATTTGGGATGAACAAAGGACAAGCCCCAAGTGTTCTCTGACTTGGGGTTTTGATAGCATAAGCAGTGTAAAATTTAATCCCATTGAGGTAATGCTTGTGTTACATAGTGGAAATCAGTATTTTTCTTGAGCAGTATGAGATCTAAGCTCTGTTTGCACCATCTTGAATTTTTTCTTCTAAATTTAGATTTTTTGTTTTAATGTGTTATTTAGGGGGAGTTATACGTAGATTTTTATGGTTATATTATTTTAGGATGTAGTACCATATATTTTTATCTTCCTACCTTTTGTCTCTGTTGGTGGGGGAGAGGAGGAACAAATGCAGGGCAGTCTCCATTCTGCCCACAGAAATACATATCTGGTACCTCAGTCATACAGTGTCGCAGTTATGTGGCTGTGGAGCTGCAATTTCATCTCTTCCAGTATTCTGCTGCTTGTGACTGAGACTTCTCACCCTCTCCATGGCAAAACAATTGCATTTGATCTTTCACAGCACTTCTGTTATACCCCTTGACTGGGCTATGTTCATAGAATAAGTGTTTATGGGGATTTGCCTGTTAGTTTTAAAGTAGAATAGAGGGCACTGCATGGATTTTAAATCTTACAGAAAAAGCTATTTAAAATGTTTGTGCTGAGTAATTAGCTGCGCAGAAAAAAATATGTACTTCCTTGACTGAGAAAAAACTGATGACCAGCTTTGTGAAATAGCTTAGGTATCTGATGTAAGCTGTAACCACACTCCAGAAGTATTTCAAAGACCGTATACACTGATTTAGGGGGTTTTTTTTTTCAGACTTACCTTTTGGGAAGCTGTGCTTCTGACAGAAATATTGTGCTATATGATATGAGAAAATCAACTCCATTAAAGAAGGTAATATTTTTAAGATTGCTTAATGGTGCTAATAATCATCCTGAATATGTTAATAGCCTGTAACTGTTGGTGACAGTAGAGAAAGGAAAGCTCTGAACTGTGAGTTCACTGAATTTTCAATGTCTTGAGTCTTCTGAGTTTGAATTAATGTTGGGGTTTAAACAATGCAGAGTTAGAAGGGCCTTTTTCTGCATTCAGACGGGCTGTCATGCTCACTCTGTTGTAATTCTTGATCAAGTGCCTGACCTGACAGCAATTTCACAATAAGAACTTTATGTTCCTGTATTGTGTTCTGTCTATGCATGTGTGTTTTTTAAATTTTTTTTCCTTCTTGCCAGAAGGTAATTTGGTAACTTCACCACTGGAGAGCCCTGCTCTGCATTTGAAAATATGTTTTTCCTTTGTAGGGAGATAAACCCTTCCCTGTGCACCTACTATAAGCATTCAGAAATTCTTTGCAATGTAATCAAAATTGTATTTATATGTAGAACTTACCGATGACATAAAGATTCCTCTTTAAGATAATATATGTATTTATTTTAGCTAAGAAGCTGGTAATTCATACACACATATCAAACCTCAGTCAAAGTCAGCAATTCTGAGCCCCAGAACTATCTTAACAAATTCTTCTTGAAATACAGTATTCTGGCTTGTGAATATGCACTGTGTTCTCCTGTGTTACATACTGTCTGCAGTGTCATTGATTTGATACACACTAGAACATGATAATGGTATTTAGTTATAAAATAGGAATGCTGTTGGCATAACAGTATTTCTTTCTCTCCCTATACCCCAAGAATTTTCAGTGAAGTTTCTCTTGGACCACTGAAGCAGTGCTTGTAAAAACTTGTTAGTGATGCCAGCTGAAGACCTGAATGTTGAAATGAACACAGCTAGTGCTGTAGAGCTGCAGTTACAAGGTCAAAGGATGCAAAAGGATGATCCTTTGTGAACTAAGTTTAAATCTAACAGAATTTTACATATGGATATATGCTAAATATATGACTGTACATTCATGAGCGTGTAGACCTGAGTGCACGTGTTTGTGTATCTCATGTAAGCAGTGTGCTGAGGTGCATTTCCTGTTATAGGAGTAAAACTCTGATTAGTACTTCCTTGCTTCCATGGACACAGTACTGGGTTTCTTCCTGGGATAGGGGTGATTCTACTATGGAGAGGTGAAATTTCTGCATTGAGAGCTAAGAGCTCTGGAGCTCCTAAGAGAAAAGTTTTGCTTATTAGAGGTACCTTACTTATGTATAGGCACTGGTTTCTGGTACTGCTGCATTCCTGGGGTTTGATCAGCAAAGCAGGTGGAACTTCATTAACGGAAATAGGAGTACAGCTTCTCATATGATGAAGAAGTAGCTCTGTTGCCTGTTTGTCCTGGGTGTGGGTTTTGAAACCTTAAGTTTTAAAAAGGGAGGGATGAGATAGTGAGATGCTACTTAAGTTCACGATAAGAGCTAGTATAAAAAAGCTGGAAAACGTGTGAAAGCAATTCTGTTGAAAGACAAGAGGAAAATGTTTTGGTAGGAGTTGGTGCACTTTAAAAGCCATTCTTGTGCATCCTGTGGGATCAGGAAAGCTTAGGGTGTTTTGAAGATAAACCGTTAGCATTTAAACAGCTGACAGGAACTGTGTTTTTCTCTTGCTTGTTACATTCTTAGATCTTCATCTCAACCAAATACCTTGCAGGTAGTAAAGGCAGACAGGTTAATTATTTGGGTAATCTGTTTCTGTGTTAACCTCAGCATTTCCAGGCTGGCACTCTTTGTGAGCGAGTGTTCACAGTTAAAATAAATAAACCAAGAGAACCAAGTGTTCAGGGATTTCACAATTTTGACTTCTCTTAATAAAGACTTAAACTTACCCACTTTATAAGATGTACAATAGATTAAAAATAATGGTAAAATATGGCTCTGGTATGGGTTTAGATAGTTCTGAAATGCCATTATTGATGTATTTACAGCAACTTAAATTACTTCCAGCCCAGGTTGCCTTACATAGTTGTTACTGAACCTAATGCTAGAACTGTGAGACAAATGAGAAATGAGACACAATCTCATTTCTTAGACACTGTTTTAATTCCAAAATTGAAATGAGCTGAAGGCTTGTAAATTTCAGTGAAAAAATAGAGATTTGGAGCATGACAGAACTTGAGTCCTTTTGAAAGAGATGGATTTTTTGGCAATATTGAAGTTGTTTTGTCACATGATTTAAAGTACTTACTATATGTGTGGTGGGTTAACATTAATTGTGTGCTTATTTTGCAGTGGCTGATGAACTTGTATGGGAAGGAATAAAGAGCAGTCTTTGATTATTAACTTCCCAGATTTGTGCAAGATTTATAACTAGAACAATAGAGAAATCTGAGCAAATTCTAGTTGTCGTTGTTGTAAACAGAGGGCATTTCAGTGGCCACTTCTTAAACTAGAGATCACTTTAGACATCTGAGGATTACAGTTCTGGCTGAATGTAGTTCCTGAAAATGAGCAGTGTTCTGCAGCACAGTCTTTATAATGAACAGGGTGGTGTCACCTAGGAATTGAGGACTTAGGGAGAATTAGGAGAATAGGCACACATTTATTGCAATCTTTTGGAGGGGTGTTCTGTAAAGTCATCACTATTAATTTGTTTTGGGACTGTGTTCATTACTGTAAGGGTTATAATTGTACAAGTATTCTGAAATATGTGTGTAAATTTATGATGTTTGGTCTTGTAAATCTAGAACAAAAATGACATTTGAGTACCATGGCATTAAACACCCAAATTTCAGGATTTTTAAGTAGGATTATAGCTGGCCTGGAGCATTGTAGACAATCCTATTTAGAGTTGTTTTTATATAGAGTTTGTTAATAAGTTGCTCTGTAATTACACATCCACTTTGTGTCAGGCATACTGTATATTTCTTATTTTTAAATAAATGGTCAGAAGTTCCTCTCAGAGTCAGCAGAAGCCAAAGCTGCTGTGTCTGGTGTGTCAGGCGACCTCCTCCCTGCCTTGTCTTGTCCCACAGGGGCCCAGCTGTCCTCCAGGGTAGGGACATCCAACATACAGCTTCCTAATGCCTCTTGTCTAGTCTGCAGTTAGCAAAGTAGAAGGGTCTTACTAGTCTCTTATCAGCTGCCTTACTCCCACTTCAGGGCCAGCTTGGCCTCTTTGTTAGCCATATACTTTCGAGCAGCAAGCAGATCTTACAGATGTGTGAGGAATGATTCACTGCTACTACAGTGACAGTGCTGAGTAGATGACAACCTGTGTTGTGTATGCTTTGCTTTGCACTTCCACAAGAAATGGCAACTGTCCTGGAGAATTCATGAACTACAATTTCAGACAAAATAATGAAGGGGAAATAACTGGGAGAACACAAAATATTACAATTGCTTTGCAAATGCTGGATCACAGCTTCAATTAATGACTGTATTCCCTGAAATAATAATTTTATTAGGTGTGTAAATAGGATAGAGAAGTGAAATTTTTCAGAAGTTCCAGATTTACTTGTTGACCACTAGCAGGTTGCCATGTTAAATGACCACTTAGAAGAATTTGTTTCTAAGGTGATTTACAGAGGAAAGCATAATTGTTATGTAGTCCAAAGCAGTATGCATATGATGAGGAGCTGGAGGTTCTTGGGTTTCACTTCTCACACTGCTGAGGAAACATTCTGTCGTGCACTATTCCTCTGCCGTAATTCTCTATCCACAAAGTACTTGTCTGCAGTCATATATAAGAAGTTTTGAACTATAGTGAGTATTTTACTGCCTATAACAAGGTAGCAATGTGTAAATATATTTCAGGTTATCTTGAACATGAGGACAAATACACTGTGTTGGAACCCTATGGAAGCTTTTATTTTTACTGCAGCAAATGAAGACTACAAGTAAGTGTAATCTTTCTTTTTGATAATCCTGGACATGTTATATTCTTAACCTGTATCTTGATGATTTATGATCATGCTAAAATAAATTTTTAAAACACTGCTTAAACTTTAAATTTGAATTTCTTAATAACCTAGAGAATTACAGGCATACTGATTTTAAAATTATGAATTGACAGCAAACTACCTCTTTCTGTGTGTCTCAGTGCTTGGGAGGTAGAAAGCAGTGTAACTTAGAATAAATGCAGCTGAATCAATGCAAGTGTAACTTGAAATGGGACCTGGAAAATAAGTACTGTTGGTCTAGTCTGAGGCAAAACAAGTGTTCATTTTCTTGCCAGCTCTTGTGAAGCTTGATGCATTGTACTGATGAGCTATTTTGATGAGAACATTTCTTAAAAAAACCACCAGATTAATCTTCTGTGAGACGGTTCTGGAGACTGCAGTGCTTATCCTTTCAATGTCTCGGAGCAGTTTTTTACTTTTGAGCAATACTATTCATGTGAACAGCTAATCTGATATTGAAAAAGCTGTCTCTTCAAAACTAGGCCATTTCAAATGTGCTCCATATCCTTTTTTCCAGGAAGTCAGTGATCTAATAATAGATCACTGTTTTCTTCTAGAACATAAGCATTTTATCACTTATCTTAAGGCTATTTTTCTAAGGAAATGGAATCTGACTGAGACCTTGAAAGTAGTGTTATATTCAATGAGCTGTTTTTCTTGTATTTATGTTATGATATGGTAAAACTATTAGACTACCTAATCTGTTTGTTTATAAGTTTGGGGTTTTTGTTTGTGAATTTGCTTTTTGGTTGGCTTGGGGTTTTAAAATTTTTTTGTTTTCTTCCTCTTGCTAAACTAAAAAATTACTGTCAGGGACAACTGTCCTCTTGCAGCCTCTGAAGCATTTAGTATGCAAAGGCAAATGCATATATTGACAATGCATATGCAAGTATTTTCTGATTATAGGGAGTAGCAGTTTTGAATAAGATGCTGCATACTTTCTCTTGGGGAATTTAGAAGGAAAAAGCAATAATCACCATTATAGTATTCAGTAAGATATATTTAATTTCAATTGTGCATTCATCTGCAGAAGGAGGGGTGAGAAACCTGAAGTAAATTTTTTTCAACATAATAGTTGTACTAAATCGTATATCTTAAGCAAGTTTCAATAAATGCATTGTCTGTAAAGCATATATGCTTTTTTGATGATCTACACAATGATTATGCCTAGCTTGTGCCACTTAGCTTCTTTATTCACAGGGAGTAGAGGCAGACTTTATCTGAGCTTTGAAGTCCTTGAGACCAAGCCACCTGTGGTCCAGCAGCTGGGTGTTTACTTTTAACATCATGCTTTTCTATAGATAGTGTGCTCTACTGAGCTGGCATCTCTGTGTGTAAGGACCAAGCTTTCCCTGCACTCCTGCACTTGCTACACCAAGCTTTGCTTTCACTTGTCTGGCCTAAGATAGGCAGTAAGAGAGGGTTGCAAACAAATGGAACTTTACAGCTTTACAGTAGACTCTGAATTATTACGAGTTCACAGTATGGAATATTTAGAAACCTTTCAGAATTGATAGGCTTACTGTAATGATTCAGAGATGCTTTTACAAGTCCAAGGTGCATAGTTAACATCTGAAGATGGAGTAAAGGAGGCCAGTGTGATGCTTGGAGTCAGTGACCCATGAACAGAGGATGAAGGGAATAGTGGAGCCTGTCTGTCCTTTGATAGTGAGCAAGAAACCTAGATCTGATCCAATAACTAAACCTTGTGGTTAACAAACTTCTTTCAAACCCTAAATAATGCAGTTTTCTTTCTTTTCACATATTATGAGCTGTTTTAAGGAGTTCCCTCTGCAAAATGGGTCTGTCCTCAATTGCGGTTTCTGTAAAATGTACTGTTTACTTAGGACTTGCTATGTTACTAAGCTGTTGATGTATTTATTTTAAAGCTTATATACTTTTGATATGCGCTTTCTTGAATCACCTGTGATGGTGCATATGGATCATGTGTCTGCTGTTCTTGATGTGGATTATTCACCCACTGGGAAAGAATTTGTGTCTGCCAGCTTTGATAAGTCCATCCGCATTTTTCCTGTAGACAAAGGTCACAGCAGGTGAGTAGTTTTACACCTTTCTCTCTTGCTGTCATTCATTCCAGTAACTTCCTCCCAAATCCTCAAAATTACTAATTCATTCATTAACATCTTCATTGGGGCATTCACTTCCTGTGAGTGTTGAAATCTTATGCTGTCAGTAGCTTGAAGTTGACGGGCTGTGTAGTTGAGATAATTCTGGGGTATGGATCAAGAGTGAAACTACTTAACAAGTAGCAGTACTTCCACAATATGGAATTAAAATTAGAGTGGATTATTGTGCTTGGGTCATTCATATTTTACCAAGGTGAATCTCATTTGATCTCCCTCTCTATGCATCTTTAATGGTTTTAGGTTGCTTTATACTGTTTCTGTCACCACTTAAGTTCGCAGTGTATTAAAACATTGTAGCATTTGATTTCCTAGGAATTGTCTTCATCCTATATGGATGATTGCTAAAGACATTATGTAAAATTGATTGCTGTGTGAATTCCTGAGAATCAGTATGGGACCCCTTTGTGATCTGTTTCAGTGCACTTACTACCTTTTGTTCATATTTGGTTAACCTGATTTTGATTTGTAATACAATGCTTTGAGTACAATTCACTTGGATTTAGTTTTTCATGTAAGGTTTCGTAAGTCAGTATATTAAATATTTTGCTGGAGTTCAGATTCAATCTACTCTGTCTCCATTATTTTTTATTTTTCTTTCAGTTTGATGAAAACTGAAGCAAGTTATCTGATCTTAGTGGTATCATTTGATCTTCATAAACCTGCCTTCATTATTCTTTCTTGTCAGCTCTTCCTCCTTTTTCTTTATTCTTAACTTTATTTTACTTCTGCTTGACTGCCTCTTTTCAACCTTGTCCCCCCACAAAGTTGTTGCTAAGTCAAGTTCAAGGTGGTTTGAGGACAAAAAAATTAAATATTGGTTGGTGAAGGAGTATATTTTTATTATTGATTGATGAAATTATGCATGCTGTGTAACTTCTCCTGTGCTGCATTAAAAAATGGGAGGGACTACATTTTCTAATCTACAGATAGTTTTCCTTTTCTTTTTGTCTTGCAATAATACTTGAAATGTGGTTAGGTAGGGCAGTTCCTTTGTAGGTATGTTTTGGTTCTTTTACTATTTCTTGCATTATTAAACAATAGGGTTAGCAGCTTCTTTGTGTGCATTAATAACAGTCACAAAAGTGGTGATATGCAAAGTTAACGCACGTCACTGAGAAATTTGCCGACCCCATAATGCAACAATAAAAGGCTTTATTTCACGTTTTAGCAGATTGTTGCCACGGCCTGTGGAAGTTTTTTCTCTTTGTTCCCATTTTTTCAGCTCTTTATGTAGTGGCCATAAATTTAGTGAGGAGAAGTTTTACAAATGAAAAATTTTGCCTCATGTAAGCTGATTAGAGTGTTCTGGTACACTTAAAATTCTTTAGAACCTGGGCTTCTTTAGAATTGCACAGTTCATATTAATCTCATGGAATGGAGAAAAGTCTCTAAATAGAAGATCTTATCCTCCTTGGAAAACTGAGAGGGTGGTTAAGAATATCTGTAAATAAGGATCCTGATGCTTTGTTGTCTAGTTTTGATTTCTGATGTCCTGCCAATCTGAAAAGCTCCTAACTTCAATTGCTTTCCATTTTATTTTTAAATGAGAATTTAAATAATGACGTTGTTTAGCCCTAAGAAATAAGAGTTACTATGAAGTTGATTAAATTTAGTAAATGCTTAGTAAACAGAACTCTATTTCTGTGCAAACTTTTAAATGACAGATCTAGGTTATTTTGCCATGTTTTCTGTTTTTTCTATCTCTGAAAAATGATATTTAGTACCTTGTGATCACAGCCACAGGATAGGCAAAGGCTGCAAATTCCAAAGTATAGAAAGGAAAAGGACTTAGTTCCCCAAAGGTGGGTGAGGAAAAGGTTTGTTTGACTCATATAGTAGAAGGAAAGTAAACGTAGAAATTCTTGTGAAAGTGCAGATGTGCACACATGCTATTAAAGAGTGAAAAGCTGATGTGAGTATTATTGTTTTCTGATGGTACTTATGCTAATTTTTCCACATAGTTGTTCTTGTAGATTATTTCTTGCTGGTGAATTACAAGAGGTGATTAATCTTATTAAAGCTTATTTATTCTGATGCATTGATTACTTTTCTTTTTCTCACAACCACTTTAGCTCAGCCCCAGTCTAGTTTTTCCATAACACCTGAATAGATGTTATTTTCATGTGTCTTTTACATTATTACTTGGATTTTCCTTGTAAAAATAACTGAGTGGAAGGTAGAGAATAAGCTGTAGTGCATTACTGATGCATCAAAGAAATGGCTATTGGTGGACAATAAATAGGCCTTTCTTTTTCCTTCATTTCAGATTGCTAATCAATAGTTAAAATTCCCAGAAAAGTCTATTTAGCCCTTTATTTTTACAGCAGAAATAAAAGAATAAATTTGTTTGATACATACTCAATGAAAATTAGACAAGAATTTAACTTAAATATTGGTTTAAATGTAGCATGCAGGAGCATTTTTCAACAGCACTTGTTGAGCAGGAGTCTGATCAGCAGAAATTACAAAAGAAATGGAGTCCATTTTTGGGTAAAGGAGGGAAATAAGAATGAAGAGTAGCAAATCCATTGCCGTATCATAAATGGACATCTGGGAGGGGTTTCTTTGGTGTTCTTTTTCTTGTTCATTATGGTGGTGTCAGATTCTTTGGCATCTATTTTTCTGCATTCCCATTTTATAATACTCTCAATGTAAAAGCATATTAATCAGAATTATTTCAGGAACAGTATGCATTTCATACTGTATACCTTTGGCATGTTTTGCAAAAAGTGTTATTATTTAACTCTTTGCTATAATTTCTATGAAAGCACTTATTTAAAAAGTATCTTATCCTAGGTGGTCCTTTTTCAGTCTATCAGACTTCATTTTTATCTCTATCTGTAGAAAGATAAGATCAGCACAGTTTAAAAAAGTCAGATTTTTTAAAAAACAACAGCAAGAAAATGTAAAAAAAAAAATATTTGCCTTGAACAGAATGCTTTCTATGTGAAAGGTAATGGTGAGAAAAGTGATGATAGATCATTTTAAAATGTTTGTCTTTGCTTTAGGGAGGTGTATCATACCAAACGAATGCAGCATGTCATCACTGTAAAATGGACTTCAGATAACAAATACATTCTGTGTGGCTCAGATGAGATGAATATTCGCCTGTGGAAAGCTAATGCTTCTGAAAAACTGGGAGTGGTAAGAGTTGCATTTTGCTTTTTGTTATCATGAGATGTTTGGGGTTTTTTCATTCTTATTACGACCAGTTAACCTCTTCAGGTTTTGAAAACTTGTTTCTAAAGGGAAGCTATAAAATATTTGACATTTGTGTTTAATTTGCAGACTGCCATGCAGTGTAGCTCATTGCATTTACTCCAGCTTATAATAATAGTAAATGACATGCCTCATTATTGCTACACAAGATGACTTTTTTTGGTTGTGTTAAATGTTAACAACAATCATCAGTTCTATCTAAACTAGATTTTTTACCTGTGTACTAGTGGTTAGAATCCATTGCTTACCCCTGGAAAGAAGGTAATATATTCTGTATAGCCGTACTTAATTAATTCTATTGAAGTTTAGAGTTACTACTTCTAAAGATTTTGACTGGCATGTGATTAGTGCATGTTCATTCATTCAGTATGTTTGTTTAAATAAAAAAGTATAAAAGTAAAAAAAAAAAATCATGCTGTGGTAAGCATATGTAGTGTAAAATAGACTGTTGGTACTGATGTGTAGTTTGAGATTGTCATTAACCTGTCTAACTCTCAGATACCAAGTGGGCACACTAGTGTGATATCTGAAGTCCCCTTAATTCGATGTAAGTCTGTATGATTGAGGTGTTCCTAGTGTGAACAATCACCAGCCTCATTAAGTAAGTCTTTTCAGTCACACTTGTTCAAATGTTTATGTACAGGTGAAGGCCAAATGTTCCCTTTCAGTTACCAGTTGCATAGATTCATCTGCATGGTTGTATCAAAGTATTGAGTGACTTTGGAGGATGAATTTGGCACTTTGCCTGCTGGGAGTAATCCCTTTATGTGGCTTTCTATTGTTAAGGTATTTTGGAGGTGCTTACACTGCCTCTTCTGAGCCCATTGGCAGAGCTGTCAGATAACGTCTGGGGGAATTTCTGCTTGGTCTTGTGAAAGGATGCAGGGAGAGGAAAGGGAAGCTGTGATTTAGGGAAGAATGTGGTACAGTTGAGATGATGGATCTGTTGCATATTTATGTCTAGAACTGCTTGTGATCACCTGAAGCTCCATCAACTTTAAGTATTTGTAGGAGGGAAGTGAAGCAGAGCTGGGAGAGCTGACAGGTGGAGAGAGTGGTAGGAATTCTTAGGGCTGCACTGGAAACAGGGTAGTTCATGTGCTCTTGTGCACTGTGAAGCACTGGATATGGAGTAGCACAGCTAAAATAACATGTATGTATATCTTTAGCCGTGGCCCACCATAGGTTTTGGGAAGTCCTGTTATTCTCATTTTTTTCTACAGAGCAGTAGAGGAAAAAACCCACAGCTTTGGGGTCACTGCTGTAATTGTGACCACAAATTACTATTTAGGTTGATTTTTTTTTAATTTTAATTTTTTAAAGGGTACCTCTTTTTTAAGAATGCTTTTATTTATTTTTTTTTTCTTCTGCATTGATTCTTGGGATTTTCCCATGTGGTGCTTTGGTCAAACACTTAAATATCAGTTCCATAGTTGCTAATTTCAGGGATTCCACAAAGCTCATTAGTACTTTTGGATTTAACTTTTATGTTGACTTTGTTTAGATAGTGCAATGTTGGTTAGAAATACTATCTGTTTTCCTTCTGTTTTATCCATATGCTCATGGCAACACCCTTTTCACCTGATTTTTTGATATTAACTGAAACTTTCTCCATTTACTCACTATATTTTTAGTGAGAGATCATGATATTTCTCTCTAAGATGCTGTTCTGTAACAATTGTCTGGTATTTTTGATGTTCATCTTTAGTCTGAGCCCTTTGTGTGAAGTACAAGTGGGTAAAATAAATGTGAGAAATATAATTTTCATGTAGAAGGGTTCCTAATATTTTCAGATGTGAACAAAATGTTCACTTTATTGACTACTAGATGGCATTGGCTCCTTTTCTTATGAAAGTAAGGAATTAACTCTGGGGAGTAATAGGCAAACACAACTACTCCTGCACTGCAAAAATATGGCATACCAAAAGGAACAACTTAGCTATTGTTGAAGTGTTCAGAAGGTAGACTGGTAGGGTAAAGTAATAAGGCTGGGGGTGGCCCGGCCGGTGCTGGCTGGGTCTGAGGCTCAGACCCAATAAGCAGTGGCCGGCCCGCAGAGGTGATCCCGTGAGGAACCGTCTGGAGAGGTGATCCCATGAGGAACCGTCTCCCAGGGGGTCGTAGCTTCTCTCAGCCGTCGGCCGGGGGTGCCTGCAGAGATGCCTGGCTCAGCAGCCATCAGCTCTTAGTGATTCAGGGAGTGATTTCAGCTCTGCTCTGCAAGGCAAACCCCCATGGCCAGGCCCGGATAGAGAGAGGAGAGGTCCTGCTGGTGGTTCCGCAGAAGCAGCTTTATTCTTCCATCTTCCGCCAAGGGGTGACCAGAGACGGATCCTCCCGACTCGGGGCAGAGGGGTCTCTTTTATGGGGGTACAGAGTGGGTGTGAAAGGGTGAGAAACCAATTGGTATTAGGGTATTTTACATATAGTTTCCTAGAGGATCATGGGTCTGTCTTCTCTCGAGGTAACCTAAAAGGCTCGCTCTTTCCCAAAGAGGGGTCTGCAGGGGGATTGTGCAACCTCCTTATCTCCAGGCCTCCCTGCCAGGGCAGGGGCTTATCAGACCCCACATCTGGAGATTTTGCAGTTCCCTTTATCTAAACAAGGGCTTCCTGCCAGGACAGGGGCCTGTCAGACCCTACAGTAGGTGATATTCTGCTGTTTTCTGTAGTATTTGCATCAGTGAAAATTGGCCGTGGATGGGCCTGAAAAAAAGGCACTACTAGTTGTGACTACTGGGTATTGGATATGATCGGCACATTAATGCCCCTGTGTTCCTTGACCTGACAGGAGTCCTACACAAAACAGCCTTTGTTGTTTCCTTCATGTTGTTGCTTGCTGTGCCCCTTGGAGTCTGTGCCCGTGATTCACTTCTGCTCTTGTGGGATTGTTCCAGTAAAGTCTTTTAACATATGTAAGGGTGTGTATTTCTGTCAAAGCGCTTTGGCTGTCGGCTCCCAAGGGAAACAAATCAATAACTATTTATGACACAGGTCAAGCAACATGTGGTTTATTATTATTTTTTTCCCTGTTTTTTGAGTTATTTTTGGGGGGATTTTTTTTTTGCTTGGGAATTTTTTTTTACTGTCAGAAGTGAAAGTCCTCCCATAATTTAGAATACAGAATTTATCATCCTATCTTAGAAAAAACACCTCGCAACATCAAAAGATTTCTTAAGAAAGCAAAATTATTTAGAAATACGGGAAGAACTTAAAATGGACATAGTGTATTACATAGAAAAATTGCTCTCACTTCACAGGACAGTGATGAACTTGTGAAGAATTACATTATAATGAGAAGAGAACGTTTTAAATCCCTGTATCTTACATGGAAATGTGTTGAAGCTTGTTGAAGTCATGAATTTAGCAAGACACAGAATTTGAAGCTGCCTGAAATGGCTATAGTTGTTAAAAGTTTTTTTTTAGAAGCGGTATGAAATTTTAATTTTCAGATGTTTAGAGAGTAATTGTAGCTAATAGGACTTTGGATATATCTTGGAAATATTGCTTGGATTCAGACAACTGTGCCAATCCTTGTTTGATCCAGCCTGGTTCTTAACACTGCAGTTGTTAATGGCTATTTAGCAGGTTCCACTGATTTTCTTTAGTATCTGCTTCTTTTTTAGAGTTTTGGTGTTCTTATCTTCACAGGCATATGCTTGCTCATTTTATAAATGTCCAGTTCTTCCACAGTCTGTGGCTATTTTTTGAATGTTTTGAATATTCAAAGCTGAACATTCAGTAATTCTGTCAGAAGTGTCAAAGTATGTCTTAAATGCTTATTTGCTTGGTCTGCTGTTTTTCTTTGCTGAGATTTGATTGAATGACTCATCGAAAGGTCACTGTATTTCTGTTATAATGCTAAAATCTTGCAATACATTGTATTTTAAGAGGGATATTTTTGTGCCAGGGGTGGATAGAAGCATACATCCTGAAAGAGAAATAGTCATCTAACATTTTTTGTTTCCTTTGGTGAGTACTTAGTTGTTTCTTTGCATTGCTGTGTTCCAGTGAAGTTATAGTGAATATACAGTACTCATGTTGTGGCTGGTGAACATTTATCCAGTTGGAAAGTTGTACTTTCTGAACCATAGCTACCCGAGCAGTCATCAGTTCTGACATGCATGTTTCTTTTGGATTTTAATGTATTTGGCACTGCACTCATTATTCAAAATCAGTGAAACATGAAAGAAAGAAGAAAAGTTTTTGGAGGAGCCAGAGGCATCTTGTGTCTCTATTCCACTGACAATTAAGTCTGCCCAGGTTTTGCATAGGGGTAACAAACCCCAAGTCTCTCTGTTGAAGCTACTGCAGTGGTTACTTTAAAATAATTATCAGCATTTAGGTTTTAATGAAATTTCATTAATTGATCAAATTGTATTATTAAATAGGACAATAACAGGTGTTATTTTTAAATTGGAAAACATCTATCTCTGCGTGCCCAGAAGCAAAAGACTCAAGACTTGAGAAACTCTAGACTGTTCAAATGCATAAAATACGACTTGATAAGTATGTTTGATGCTTTTTTACCTGTGCTTTTGAAGAAATTTGGGATTTATGAAAAGGTAGATGATTTTGACTTTTGAGGAGGAAAATAGAACCTCATCTGAGTGGAAAGGCTGAAAAAGCAGCAGTAGTAGAGTAGATTTCATTTAATAGTGTACAGTTAATGTAATTAATAGAAAGAAAGGGATAGACAAGGTTTTTTTGAATTGTACTGAAAGCAACAAACCATCAGTAAAACTTGTAAAAGCTGCATTACTCTTCAGTCTACTGCCACATTAAAAAAGAAACTATACCTTCACTTCTTAGAGTGTGAATTCTTAGTAACATTACTTCTGTGAGTAACAGCTGCAAAAGTTAATCTGTTACTTTTATGAATTAGAACAAAGCAGTGGGTTAGGATGCTTAGTATTTTAGTTAAACTAAAATACTCACTGATGAGTGGGTGAACTATATAGTGGAGCATAATAGGTTTACTGCTTTCTTAAAAAGCAGTTTCTGCTTACAAGTAAATAAATAGATTTACTACTTTCTTAAAAAATGCAGAAATACCAGATTTTGAGTATGGGCTGGTAGAGACAGGAGAAAGTGCAGTTAGAAATCTTGGTTTTGATCTAGCAAAGTACATTAACAGTAGCACATCAAAACTGTCTTAAGCCATTGTTTATCCTTTCTGTCTGTTTCTAGTATGTGGTTCCATTTTCTGAGATAATGCTGATAACAAGCAGTACCAGATAGTGTGGGACGTGCCATTCTTCTCATAGTGACTTTGGGCTTGTGATTTAGTGCACCTGTAACTTCAGCCCTGTAGCTGTGGTTTTATGCTCTTTGCATCTACATTGCTTTATATTACCTTTATACTTCTTTGCTTTTGTCATCCATTTAGATGTAAAGAGATCAAAATTTCTGGTCCCGGAAAGAATGAATAATGAACTTCATGGCAATAAATTTAGGAAGGTGTTTTCAGCAGAGCAATACAAAAATAAATAAATACAAGCTATGGTGTAGAAAACTGCTGGGATATATCTGGATTCTAAAAATATATTGCATCTGGGCTCTTTCCTGCCATAACCTCGAAGGGCAACCTGAAGAGGACAGATAAACATTCATTTCATATCCTCATGCTGAATTACAGAAGTCTTAATGGTGTGGAGTTTTAAATACAGCCCTCTTGAAGAGGAGAATTTTTTTTAAGGGTGGTTTTAGCTTTTAATCAGGGCTCTGCAAAAATGCTTACTTTCCTTCTGCTTGGATGGAAAAATAAACAGTCTCTGTCATCTGGAGGGAGGAGAAGAGGCATGGGCAGTTTACTCAAGGAGGCATTTGCTGACAACTTTGTTGCATTTTAAAGAGTTCTTTTTCCCCTTTTTTCACCGTAAATATTTGCTGTGAAGTCCTTCTGTGGTAGTGACACAAATCAGCTATGTTTCTGCTACATAATCTTCATTTTCCTCATGTAGGAAAGAAATTGCACATTCATTTTTGGAACATAGGAAAAAATAGTCATGTGTCACCTTTAAGCATGTCTTCCCCTCATGATGTCACATAAATCCTAATTTATTATATATATTAAATTGGAGAGTGTTCTAGTCCCTATAAATGAAATCTCTAATACTACAAATCATGTTGTGGATCTTTTCCAGTCCAAAACAGAATGGAAAGTAACGCTGTTCTCTTCAGCTGTTCACACTGACCTTTGTAAAGTGACTTGCAAGAGAGGGTTGGAAGTCAGTGCATTATTGTTGTGTGCTTTCTTGGCTATCTGCTATCTCTCATTAGGGAAACTTGTCACTACTGCAGAATTTTCTTTTCCAATTGTGTGGATAAGGGTGCACTTAGCACAGCTGGGTGTATTGGCCACTGGCATCCAGTAGTTGGATGGAAAGTCACCAGCTGTGTGCCTTTCTCTATACCACATTACCCATAAAAATGGAGTCAGGCTCCACCACCTCTTAATCTATATTAATTTTTTAAATAAGATATCCTGGATGTATCTTTAATTTACAGATTCACCTCTTGTCTGTAGAATCATCAAGGTTATACTAAATCGGCAGCAATTTGCTCTTCTAAAATTAAAGGAAAATCATTGCATTTAATTAAAATAAAGCTCTTTAATTTGGATTATGTTGGCAGTTTTCTGCAGAGTGGGAACACCTGGGATTTATTGAGTGAACCAGCTATTCACAGGCTGGCTCACAAGAAGGAGTTTCAGTAAAAGGGTAGCTTTAGTGGACTGTAAAATTTATGCAATTTCAATTTCAGAGGCCACAATGAATATAAGTAAAGCAGAAGGATTTGGCTTTTATGAACAAGAGGGTGTGGAGAACAGGCTAAGAGCATCATATATGTCTGATGTATGAATAAGAATTTTTTGAGCCATGAGCAGCTCTGTACCAGGTTTCTTTATTGTCCCAAATCAGAAGCTCCTTTGTGGTATGTTTTATCAATACTTGTTTTCAGACCATTTGTGGTATTCCGGACCAAAATCGTCTGAGTGTGATATTTATTTATTCAGAATTCATGAAAAATTCTACCAGAAGTCACATACAAAAGTGATCTCCAGAGCAGAGAATAAATAGCCATTTGCTGATTTCAAGGGGGAAAAACACATTTCATTATATTTTAAGTGGAATTTTCAGCTGTGTGTGTAATAACGTTGTTGGGTTTCTTTACTGCTTTTTTTTGTTAGCATCAGTTTCTTTTCTTGAAAGTGAGAAATTAGTGACACTGAGTCGTTTACAAAGCTGAATAAATAGAATTTGCCTGAACTATTGTTTTACTTTTAATATTTTAAGTGGAGATAGTGTATGACATAAATGTGAAATGGCACAAGACTGGTGCCATGGTTTAATTGAAAATACGAAGGGTTTTAACATGTCTGAAGTATGGGAGTTACAGAGTTTGGGCAGTAGGGTAGGAAAAAGAGGATGGCATTATCATCATCCCATACTTAATACTAATAGATTTTATGTTTATATGAAAGATCACTAGACTGAAATGCAGCTGAAATTCCCAAAGATCCAAGTAAATCCAAAATACAAAGAGATCCATGAAGCAATGCATGCTTTAAACAAAAATGCAGCAAACAGGTTTTTTTCCTTTGGTCCTGATGTTTATTTATCAAAAGAAAAACAACTAATTGAAAAAATAAAATCTTCTGTAGATTGGCTGTCAGGAGAAGATGTTTCTTACTTTCAGTGTTGTTAATGGTGACTTGGACAGAATTTTAAACATGAATTAAAAATTAGTCTTTGTGGCAATATCAGCTCGCCTGTATTTCATGTGTTTTTGATTCTAAGACTTTTTTTAGCTGCTTGATGAAAGTTGGAACTTCCTGTGTGCCGTATAGTCAAGGTAATACTTGAAATCTGATACGCTCATTGTGCTTCCCAAGGGATCGAGGTGCTCAGTAAGATTTAGGTCACCTGAAGAGCTGTCTCTAAAGCTGTTGATGAAGACAGTTTCTCTATAGCATTTATAATTACACTGGCTCGTGATTAAAATGCCTGCAAATCTTTGTTTTACAGGGAAAGTTGATCATCATCAGAGGTGAGGAAAGACTAATCAAAGAGTGTTTACTGACAGCTACTTATGTTCTCTTTTGTTTCTCTACAGCACATTAAAACCTAATTCTTGGGAATTAAATTTGGTTACTTCACTCAACTTTAAAATTATGATAAAGTTTTATGTTTGAGCATTGGGATATTGTTGGAATTTTAGGTTTTTTAATACTTACCTACCCTTATTCTGCAGGAATTCTCTAGAAGGAAGCCATTCAAATAGAGTTAAAATTGTATTTTGTAGAGAAGATTGACAGTTAAATCCCTGTTCTTTTATAACGTGCTTGTCTGTGTTGTTCTCCCTGTAGCTTGCACCCCGAGAGAAGGCAGCTATGAACTACAATCAGAAGCTGAAGGAGAAGTTCCAGTTTCACCCTCAGATCCGGCGCATAGCTCAGCACCGACACTTGCCCAAGAGCATTTATTGCCAAATCAAGGAGCAGCGGATCATGAGGGAGGCTCGGCGGCGGAAGTACGTGTTCCTCTTGTGCTCTTCTGGCTTTGCTTTCTCCTCCTCTTGGTAAAATGCATCACTGCAGTGCTGCTGGAGCAGCAGTGTATAGGAGTGATAGAGCTCCTTCTAACTTTTGAGTGATCATAAACTACTGGATTGATTCTAAGGAAAGTGCAGACAAGTGCCAGAGTTAGTGAGGACTGGCTGCTTCCCAAAAGTACAGTGAGGACATGGCAGCAGATCCATGTTGGAAGGAGCCACAGTGCATGGTTATGTGATGCCCCATTGCACCTGAAATAGGATGGGCTGTTTTGGGTGTGTGGTGGGTTTTTTGTTTTCGTTTGGTTTTTTTCAGGTTTGCGGGTTTGGTTTTTTTGATAATGTCAGATTCCAGGATGAATGTTTTATGGCACCTGGATCATTGCCATATTGGAATTTCTGGGAGCAGGAGGTGGCATACTTTGCTGTGCCATTGAATTAACAGTAAAGTTAAAGTGGTGGGTCCTTGTCATCTTCATTAGCTAAAAAACTTTACAAACTTGAGCAGCTGATCTTGTTGACATGAAAACCAAGCTGAGCTCCCAAGGAAAGGCTCCATTTGAAACCTTTCTAAATTAGCCAACTTTACTTTTAAAAGGGATGGTCGTTCTTGCCAAAGGAGTACATGGCTTTTGATTAATGGAAAGGGAACTTCTTAACTTTTTTGGTTTTCAGTGTAGGATAGCTCCGTTAGTAGCTTGAGGAGGAAGCCAGTATTTCTTAAACATTTGTGCTGACTACTGAGTTCCATTTTTCTGTTTTTTTGTTTCTAGGGAACTGAATCGGCGTAAGCACAGCAAGCCGGGATCTGTGCCATTTGTGTCAGAGAGGAAGAAGCATATTGTGGCAGTAGTGAAATAACTTTTCACATGTACAAAATGTCACAATGAAAGAAAAATGTCACTGTTGAATACACGGTAGAAAATTTGATGGACATTGGTAAAACAGCATGTGGTTCCAAAAACACGACTTTTCTTCCAAGGTTGTGCATCTTCACTTCTCAAGTCATTGTCTGCTTTGAGTAGTTACAGAAATTTCCTCAGTAATCTTTTATTGCCATTTGTCTGTTCCTGGCCCAATACTGTGTATTGCAGTGGAGTTTGACCTTTTTGATACAAGCAGATTACTTGGTGGAGGCTATCTGTAATTCCAGTTCTGTTCCTTGGTACTGTTACTATAAAAAAAGGATGAAATAGGTTAATATTTGTCAAAACAAAAGCCCTGCTCCATACAGAGTTACAGAAATTATTGTCCTTACGCTGTTTTTAATTTTTATTGAAACAAATTTAATAAACAAGTGACCTTAAGCAATAGACTAGATTCTGATTATTCCAACTGATTTTTCCAAATATCTTGCATTATACTTCTTATAACACAATATATTATTTTTCTTTTATCAAAAGGATTTTCAGACATCTGTAAACATATTTATAATTTTGCTCTGGCGTCTGGATGAAAAATGACAGACTGTATAAACCACAGAAACTCCTTTAGATGAGATTTATTATAAGCTTTATATTTTAACTTTATAGAAGAAAAATGGAAGTTTCGCACTTCACAAGGTATATGTAGCCCAAAGTTCCTTTACAGTTTGCCTGGGAAATGCCCTGCTTCTCTTCCAGTGGTATAAACAGCCTTTTACTGAAGATACCAAGGTGATCAGAAAGCTATGCTGGAAATAAACTGGGCTGTTTAGACTGAAGAGAGATATGAGATATGTAATAACCCTTATGTTGCTTAACATCATCTGTACAAAAAGATATTTTAAAGTCTTTGCACTACAGTCTGTAATGACACTTCCCTTCCCCTGAGCTTATGCACAAAAAAAATTAGGAACTCTTAATAGTGTAAACTTAATACTCTTCTTTTTTTTTAATCTGGAAATTGAGCACTTTGAGCACTTGCCTTCATATAGTGTCCTGTTTAATGTATCTACTGACACTAATCTATGTGCATTTCTGGTTCTTACTCCTTAACTTGTCTCTTGCAGTACTGTTTGGGCAAGATTCCTGAATCATCATGACAAAATTATGGCTCTTTGGCCATAATGTTCCTTTTAATCTCTGATCACTTACCTTATGGGGTGAGGCAGGAAGAGAAGCAGATCTGAAGAGCTATAAGTAGGATGATGAGAAGAAGTGGAACAGATCAGGGAATAGCTGATGCTGGCTGTGTGCCTGTTGTGCTAATACAGTGCACTCTGTGCCAAATACAGTTTATTTTCTTCCTGAAATACTGAAAAAATTGAGGGAGAATAGGCAGTCCAAAATATGGCTCGTGACACAGCTGTAGTCAAGTCTTGCACAATTTGCAAAACCAGACTAATCTCCTGAAATGTGATTAAAAATTGCCAGCCTTGTCAGTTTAGCTTGAGTTGAAGTTGTAGATTATTGATTTGTTGAGTCATGATAAGCTCTGGTGTGAACAAGCCCTGCTGCTTGCAATTTATTAGCTTTGGTCAGAACTCTGAATGTAACACGAGCTTTCAGTTCACAAGTTGGTTAGGTTGTGGTGGGGTATTGGTGTTGAGCATTTGGTATGAGCCATGTCCAAAGGATCTCGTCATGTTCCAAGACCTTTTTGCACTGTTGCTTTCAGAGAGGACCCAAGTGGTGCAACTCAGAGGATCAAGATTGGCTAAAAATTGCTAGAAAGATTGTAACTATGGTGAAAAAAGGAATTTTAAAGTTAGGAGCATATTTGCAGTCTGTAATGGTTATGAATTCCTTTTCCAAAACACAGAGATTGATCTTGGCATCAAGTGGGACACCCCTCTTAGTATTCCAGGAAAAAGTCTGTTTTCCAAAGTCAAATCTTGCTGTGAATCCTGGAAACATGCACGTTGTAAAGCCAGTGTAGGTCTGAGCTGGGGCTTTCTAGGTGATGATCACTCGTTTGGAATTTTGCAGCAGGCAGTTGCAGTCTGTCAGTTCAGAGGATCCCTGGCCATGGATTTGTACACTGTTGATTTATCCCTTTTGGATTTATCCCTTACAACTGGACACTTTTTGTGGTCATCCACCAGAAGTACATAATACCACTATACTCAAGAGTAGGGGCTTTCAAATTTATTTAAATGTAGTAGTTGCCAGGTGGTAGCAGTGCTTGCAAGAAGTGCTCATGTAAGTTTGTTACAGGCCGTTGCTGAAATGGTTTAGAAATTAAAATAAAGGAGGTGGAGCCCTTAATAATTTTTTACTGGTCAGGGATTTTTATTATTTTTTCCTTTTGGTGATTTGAGGGGTGTAATCAGACCTTATCTTAATCACCTTAATGGATTTAATCTAGATTTATCAAAATGATTATATGTAAAAAGACTATGGATACTTGCATGTATGTGTACCCAAGTGTATGCAGAATAAAATCCTTAGCACCACATAAAATACTGAAAATCTAAGGAAACTGGTAGTGTTTCCCTTCAAAATGATAGTGTTGTTGATTGAGGAAAAAAGGAAGATGATAGATTATTTTCTAAACCAATGCATTGCCTACAGACCTGATGATTAAAAGAAATTAGCTTCTGTATATGTTCTTTCTTTGGGAAGATACCTAAGGAGTGGCTTGAAAGAAAAAGAATTTCTTTATTGCATAAGTACTTAAATCAGTATTCATAGCCTTGGTGAATTTTAGCTGTTTCATGATACAGCAGCTATGGAGTCATCAATGTTTTATTTGTATTTTATCATAGCCAGACTATATAATGAAACGGATATTTGAATAAAAGAATTTCTTTTACCCTCCATGTGTTACAGATACCTAACACAAACTTCATGGCCACTTAGGTATACGGAAATATATTAACCTTTTAGACCAACTAAGAATTTCAACAGGAGGTTTTTTTGCCAGTGTCCATTTGGCCCTTCTTCACTTTACTCATGGTAACAGAATCCCCTGATTTGGGATTAGGGCTTTTTGTACTTTTTCCCCTCCCACGCCAAAGGACCCCAGGCTGTTGTGATTCTGTAACATCAAGCTCATAACAATATAAAACAATACCTGTGTGCACACCTTACACACAATACAAACAATAAACACACAGCCAGCTGCACATCCCCGGGGGCAGAGTGCAGTGCCTGTACTGGCACCTGTGCAAACAGGGGCTGTGCTGGGTGTTGCTGCCCCACCCTTCCTTCTCCAGGGCCAAGCCTCACCTGTGGGTGTGCACACAGCTGCAGCGTGGGGCTCTGGCAGCTGCTCTGTGGGATGTTCCAGGCACTCACTGACATCCAGCCCATGCTTCCCCTTTGCACCCCCTGGATCTTCAAGTTCCTCAGACACATGTGGTCCTGTTCTAGTGGATCATACTCTTACTGTCCTGCTTGTGGGCTAGTCCCACTTGAAGTTTGCTAGCCTTGATGGGTACGTGCACACAAGACTAGTTAGAAATAAAGTGCAATAATAGTGTGGGATGGACTGCAGCAGTGCAGTGTAATTGGTAAGCTGTCTGCATGGGACTGGTCCCCTTTATCCTCTTTGTCCTTATTTTTTCTTTGCCTCTTTCTCTCCAGTCTACCTTAGTCACTCCCTTTACACACTTCTGGTAGTTCCCTTTAATATCCCAGAGTAAGTTTGGCACATTGCTGCAATCCACTAAAAAAAATCCTCTAATAAATTTTCCACAGTCCCTAAATTCTTATTCCTTTGAAGTCTTGCAACCTTTAGGTAATCACTCAGTTTGCTCAGTTTTCTAGGGAGTTTCCTACACTTGTTTAGTGAATTTTGCAGTAGGAGCAGTCATCTATATCATTCCCCTTCCATGTTTTTCAGATTGGTGAGTCTGTGCACTTGCTTTTCACTAATTGTTCTGATCCTTGCTGTGGCTTTGAGTTTAATTGCTTAGCCTTTAGTCAGGTAACACGCTCTGTTATATGGAAATATTGCTGCAGTACTTTCCCAGCGACTGGACCAAGAATGGGTGGAGGTAGTAGAATTCATCTTGCTTGGTGTTAGATGTCTACAGTGCAGGCCCAGGGAACAGCTTTGCATACTTGATCTGTACTTGGTGGAGGTAAATACTTATTTCAGGAGATGTTTATCCCATGCTTCAGATATTTATATTTTAGTCAAGACTTTGTTTATTTTTATACTTAATGTTATGATGTGGAATACGACTAGTTAACTTTTGTGTATCTGTCTAGGTTTGGACAGAATTGCACACAGCAGCAGTTAGTTTTAAGATGAGCAAAACCAGTGACAAGTGAATACCTTCTGCACCTTCTGCTTTTCTGCACCTAAAAGTCTAAAAATGTTTGAAGAGAAATGAATGAGGTTTTGTAACTCTGGATAAAGAAATTTCTGTGGATAATGGTTTGTGGGAAACAAGCTCAATGTTGAACTAGAGAAAGATGGAAAGATGTTTGAAGAAAAGGGACTTTAATTAGAAAGAAAAGACTGTGATGTACTTACCTAGGACTAGGGCTTTAGAAGGTATGTGAAGAATTCTGGGACAAACTCAAAGATCACAGTTCAAATACCACAACTAAAAACTGCTGAAAGTGTAATTGCTTGCTATATTAAATGAAAAAAATACGCACTTCCTCTCAGTTGAAGATCATGTAGTCTGTACACAGTTCAAAACAAATTTAGGGACTTACTTTCAAGGGTAATGAGTAATTACTGTTAGACTAACTAAAGGCAGAGCTTCTGTTTTCCAGTGCCTTCAAAGTTTGTTCTATGATCTCTGAGGTTTTTAGAATACATAGTGGAATATCTTGTGTTTTTAAATTTTTCTTATATTAATGAATGTTAGTATCCATAATGATTTCATTTTGTCCAGGGCTGGAGCAGTTTCAGCCGGTGCAAACAATGTGTGCTTGGAGGGTAGATGAAAATGATCAGGAGTTTATAGCATGTTGCATCATGTTTTCTACTTTTATGGCTTGTGTGGGCAAAACCGAAGATCTTTCAGCAGACAAAAGAGCATTACTGATTATTAAGAAGATAAATAGATGGAGATGGTATTTTGACTGTCATTGTAAAACTGTGATTAAAAACCATAATAGGATAGAAACCCACAGATTTAATATAGATTTGGTAGACATATTGTGTTCATATATTTATTACAATGCTGACATCCAAGCATCTAACTTGTATTCCATCAGAGTGGAATTATTTGAAGATGTGGCTTTTTTCTAAGAGCTGTATTGTAGAATATGACAATTTTTTTGAGCAACCTGAAAATGTTAATTAATTTACAAAACATTGTATGAAAACTCGTGGTGTAAGGTACAAGCAGACTGTGGAATGTAGCAAGGGATAGGGGATCTGTTGCACCTGCTGAGAGAGGTCATGGCATCAATCAACTTCCTGAAACAAGTCCACTAGTTCATAACAGAGACCAGCCTTATCAACAGCTGCAGAGTGCCAGTGTGGGTGCTCCTGCTTTTGCTATCTGGGGCAAACATCCCTGGGTATCTAAGCAACAGCATTCAGTCATTACTCATTTCCCTTTCACTCTGTCCTGTGAGAGCAGCTGTTTGCTGTCTTTCTGCACTTTGAGATCCAGCGTAGAGAGTGAACAATACCTGAGGACCAAATCACGTCTTCCTATTTGTTAAACTGTTTTGTTCTGAGGATTCCACATTTTCCAGCATTATGGTTTTCTTTCTCTTCTGTTTTTGTTCTCTTCACATCCCTGCTTCCCAAAATAGCACCTCGGAAATTCTTGGTTTCTCCATGGTCATCATTGACTTGGCTGTATGACTTAGGTTTTGCTATTCAGAAAACATAAATACTTCTTTCTTGAGGTTATTTCTACCATATCTGGGGCAATATTACCCTGAATCCCTACAAAAATGAGGATTGTTAAACTTTTAAATACCTATGGTTGCTTTAATCATTTGCAGATGCCTATGAACCTGTACTATGGTGTGCATAGTATTTGGGATGTATTAAGGGAAAGGAAACCTGGACTCAAAAATGCTTGGCAGATGAGAAGCCATGAGAGCCAAAGGGGAAAGATTGTTATCAGAATATGATTGCAAACTGGCTGAAGGGGTGCAGTTTGGTGTGGCAGGAGTGGGGGAGCTATATGGCGCAGATCAAAGGGAAAGGAGTATGTCAGCAGTTTTCTTGCTCAGTTTGAGTGAAGACGAAAGGGAAAATTCAATCCCTCTTATGCTATAAGAATGGAAGGTGAAATATCTAAAATGCCTGGTTTTTTTTTCTCACAAATGGGATAATCCAGCATTTGAGTCTGAAGGCAAAAGAATCATTGGCTCAGCTGGGTATCTAAAGGTATCATTTATAGACCAGCTATTTCAGGAATAGAGCCTGTGTTCTTTTGCATCACTTAAGGCAAAATATAACCTTGGCAAACAAAACCACTGGCAATATTTGCAGTTGCGTCATTCTCAAGTGAGTATTTAACATCTGAAAATGTTAGGACATTCATGATAAGCTGCTGTTTTTACATAATCCTATCAGTTACGGCTGTCCAGTAGCTGCAGTACAATATCTCAAACAGAAAATGTTCACTATCACAAGTTAAAGCAGCATGAGGTAGGTAACGGGATTATGATACTGATGTCAAACTGTGGAATAAACTTAATACAGTAATTGGGTGTCTAAATGTGATTTGTTACTGAGGTTTAGTCAGAAGAGGGTTTTTTTCCCCTGGGAATAAAGGAATAAAACCAGAAATCTGGCTCAGTGACAATTGTTTAAATTATGGACAATGTGTAGTAATTTGCTTCAAAAGACAAATACCTTTATGTGTTTTGTGCCTTATTCTGTGGAGAGTCATTTGTGTGAAGAGCCCTAGACAGAGGTTTTGACTGAGCTCTGTATGTTGAAACAATGTCATAGTGAATTTTGGACCAAGCCAAAATTTAAATGGATAGTCGCACTGAAGGATGCAGTCACAGTAGCAGACACGGAAAAATGTGGCAGAACAGATCAGAACTAAAATCTCAAAAAATCTATTAAAATGAGTTTTGTTAAAATGTTTAGTAATCAAAGATTTTATTCAGAAGATAGGAAAAGCTAAAATAGTATGCAGTAGTTTTCTAAACTAACCAGTTAAATATTTCAGTGAGAGATACCTGGAGGAAGAAGCTGCAAATCTGTCAGGTTCTCGATTTATCTGTCTGTCTTGGTTCAACCTACTTTTCAAAGCACCAGAAGCATAAGATTTCAGCTGCCTTGAAGAAGTGCTATCAGAAGCCAATGCCGTCACAATTTCCAAAATTTTCTTTCAGAACTGCTGCTTTAGTGAATACTCTGCTGAAAATGTCTCTCTGGTTTTCTTGTCTTTGGGGATGCCAAAGGTCAGGTGTCTTGGGCCACAATGTCCAGTCCAAGACCAGGGCCTACTTTATTCTGTGCAACTGTCTGTGAGTAGCCAAGGGGAACACCAATGCTGACAGCAGTTTTCCATCTGTTCCTTCCTGACCTGCAGATATGTTTAATGCATAGTTACAAAAGACTCTTAGCTTGTCATGGAGGGCGTTAGATTTCCCTGCTGGAGGCCAGCCATGGCAAAGCAAAGCTTTCCACTTGAGTCATTTCCTCACAGTTGAAATCATCCAAAAGTTGCTGTTTTCGTGAGGTAATACTTAAGACTTCCCTCTTATGGAGCAATACAATTATCTGAGGTCACACTGGTTTTTACTACCTTTCTTTATTAACTTTCTGACTTCAGGACATTTTATTCAGTTCTGACAGTTCTTAAGGAGCATGTTTTTTATCAGTGTCTCCAGGAAGCAGATATCATCAGCAATGTCCAGACCTACATGTGCGTGACCTGACCACAGAATTTCTTGAAGACTTGTTACCTCTAAATACAGTAAATTCAGTATTAACTTCAAGACAGCTGGTTAGAGATCTTGGTCCTTGTGGTGTCTTAAGGAAAACCATAACATTTTTTGGGTATTGTACAGATTCACCAAAAAATTTCTGAGATCCTCTTGAAAGCTTTCTGAAAGTCAACACAGTCTAGGTATGTTTGGTATGTGCTATGTGTCCTGTGCATTTGTTGTTCAGTGACAGTGCACAGCCTGAGAATATGGTCAGCACAAGATCAGCTGCCAGAAGTAATCTGTTGTTCTTAAAATACCTGAAGATGCAGGGATATTGCAAATCCAATTCAGTGTAAGGATGTAGAATAATTTTCTGGAGAGGACTGAGATACTATGTCAGTTTTCCAGTCGCTAAAATTGTCTTTCAGGTAGTTTTGTAGGTTTTTCTTCTACGTTCTTCTAAAGATAATTCATTCTCTTGGGCTTAGTTCAAGACTTAGAGCATCATTTTGTGATCCTTTTTGCTGCCTTTGTGCAGACCTGATCTCTTTTACCCTACATTGTGCTGTGCCTTCCAGTTCTTCCCTTTGAAGGTATTTTCATCTTAATGCAATATTAATTTCTCACATTTATTGTCTTCTTTAAATTAGCCAAATAGATTATTTTTCAATTGATAGGACGGTTTGAGTATGAAGTGGAAGTCTCCTCTTTAATTTGGGGTAGAGTTTCTTTTATGGTAATAATATTTCCTCCTTTGTTTTTTATTAGTTAATTCTAGCTATTATTAAAATCAGGAGCCCCCTTTTCCCTCCCTGCCAATGTGATTGTCTTTTCTTCATAAAGATTTATTCCCTTCTTCCATTTTAATATGATTTTGTCCTGAGCATTTGGAAAGTTCTGCTTTGCTGGTCCCTGTCTGACATTGCCACTCTACAGCATTGCAGTGACCCAGCCCTCCTATTTTTATTGAAAAATACCAGAAAAGTCTTAGTACTACTAATGTATTTTGCTGAAGATAATCAAAATTAATTTCTGTGAAACCTGAAAATTATGCCTTTCACTGGAAAAATTGCTTTTTAAAGAACTGACATTTAAACACCATGCATTTCAGTGGCTATTTTCTTAATCACTTCTTTTGAAAGTATTTGATTTAAATTTATTTTCCACAATGGCAGCATATATGTCACACTCACCGTTGGCACCTACAACTTACATGCCCAAACATTCAGATGAACAAATAAAAATTACTACAGGTTAAAACCATGTTGTGCCCACATTTTATTACAACCAGTCTAATGTGATTTTGTGGGCAGAAGAAGATGTTCTTGCCATCAAGAGATAATTTAGTTACCAAAGTTGGATAGTGTCTTTATTGGAGCTGCTGTGTGAACAGATTGCCAGATATCCAAGTCATGTTCAGTCCATAATTAGTTGTTCCTACTTTCCCATTTTGCCCAGCCATGTCAATGAGGACATGCTACTGCTAAAGGTTCTGTAAGATGTTTTAGAAAGTGGTTTTGTATCATGGCAGCATTTGGAGGGTTTTCATCCTCACCTACTTGAACTGTGTACCTGCTGCCTTGCTGCTAATTGGTTCCTCACCAGTCTCACAGGGCTCTTTATGGGGAGTCACTCACAATCAATGCAACTTCTGTTTTCCTCCAGCAGGGGAACCTCACTAGCTCATGATTTTATTATTGTTCTTCAATTTGATACAATCTGTTCCTGACCATCTGTACCCACTCATGCTGAGAATATCAATATTGTAATTTTCCATCTCCCTCATAACTTGAGCTGATTTTTCCAGCTTGCAGCATTGTATGTACATGCCAGGATCTTGTACATAACATGGGGCAGCAGCTACTTCAAGGTTTGAGCTCCTTGCAGAGGTGGGATTGGACTGATGCTTGTTGCACAGATTCATTTGGGGCTATCCACTAATCCAAGGAACTGAGATGGAAATTGTCCTGGAGACAAAATGAAGGCTTAGCCTGTAATATTCCTAAAGAGGAAGGTGGTCAGCCTTGCATGCAGCTCGAAGAATCGAAGAATCAGGAGAGAAATTTCTGTCTGGCCTCTGTCTTTCACCCAGCCTTGGTAGACCTGTTGGGAGCTTACATAATCCTGCTGACATAACTTTGGATCAGAGTCTCCTAAGCAACTCAACACAGCAAGGTACCAGGTTCAGAAATGGAGAATAATGTGCATTTGCCTCTGTGTGGGGTGTGTGTGCATGCACGCGCGTGTGTGTACTTTGCATAATTCTGGCAATTTGTATTCTACTGTACTTAGAATTAAGCAGGTTAATTTAGCTTTTCCTCTATTTGTTCATATCTGGTGCTTAGAGGATTTGGAAAATCCTATTCTCAGCCATCAGCTTATTTCATAGAAACTACTACAACTGTTATGTGTTGTCTGGTGGACTATTTTATGATTGGTTTTTGGAAATTTTTTTTCTTTACATAATGTGTTGCAGTAATATACTTCTAAATGGGATGCAATTAGAAATGTGATAAATTACATCCTTTCAGTACTTGAGTAATCCTTCAGGTCCTGCAGACTCCTACATTTGTGTGTGTGAGAATATAAAGGAAAATTAAGACACAGAATATAACAAAGGGTTTTGGTGATGTTATAAAGCACAGGAGAGAAGTTCAGATAGCTTATGGTTCACTTGAAACTCTCAACAGAATAATATCTCTATAAATCAAAATTTGTCCACTACTTATTTTATATATGTAATTCTGATTCATGAATCCATGCCCTGTAAAAATTTCTATACTTTCTTGAGTCATGCAAATGTTGCCTCCTTTCACCCTAGATCTTTCTTTCTTGAGTTATTAGCTCTGTTGTACCCTACACTGTTGTAATGTATTTTTTACTTCATGTAACATCACTGTTTTGGGGAAAAAAATATTGTGCAGGTTTTTGTTCTTTTTCAAAAATAATGTAGAATTCGTTGTACCAGAATTGGAGAAGAGGTAATCAGTATTTGCATGATGTGGAACAAAATAGTTCTAGGGAAAAAGTATACACAAACAGAATAATTTGGGCTACTTTCTTCATGTTACCTTCATCCTGCTTTGAAGGTCTGATCACAACAAAATGTCATTTTGAAGGACATGTGGGCATTATCCAATAGGGAGACAAGGCACACCCCTCTACACAAGGGCTTAGTCAGCTAGTGAACAGGTTTACCTTTTCCTCTTTTTAAGATATTCTATGAGAGAATAGAGCAAAGCTGAGACATCTTTGCATGTCCTTCTCATCCTGTGAACTGATAGAAAGAAACATGACATAAAACATCGGAGTTAAATGCTCACAGGATATGAAATCAAGGACAGTAACAGTGTAGGGCTATAGCAGATGAATGTATGGAAGCAGAAGATGTTACATCAGGTGGACAGTGTCACAGCAGGCAACTTTCTGACTAGAAATGAGTAGTAGTTCCTTGTGAGAGGAGCAAACAGCCATGTGTCCAACATGTCCTCTTTGCTCTCAGGACGTGAGTCAGCAGTGTTGTAGTTGTGTGCAGTCACCTGCTACTGCAGGTTAGGTGCTACACTAAAAGGCTTCACTGAAGTCCAGGCAGACCACATCCACAGCCTTTGCCTCATCCTCCAAACAGGTCACAACATGACAGAAGGAGATCAGGTTGGTCAAATAGGACCTGCCTTTCATGAAATCAACCTTGCCAGGCCTGATTCCCTGGTTGTCATTCACAGTCATTTTCACCTGTGATGGCATTGGAGATGATCTGCTTCCTGACTTTCTCCAGCACTCAGGTCAGGCTGACAGTTCCCTGAATCCTCACTCCAGCCTTTTTTCTAGACTGGTATTAGATTTCCTAATTTCTAGTCAACCGGGACCTCTCCAGTTATCCAGGACTACTGGTAATGACTGAAAGCAGTATGGCAAGCTCTTCTGACAGCTCCATCACTATATTTAGGTGGATCCCATCTAACCCCACAGACTTGTGGATGTCTAAATCACATAGCAGGTTGCTGGCTATTTCTGTCTGGATTATGAGGGCTTCATTCTGCTCCCCATCTCTGTCTTCCAGCTCAGAGAACTGGATATCCAGAAAACGATTGGTCTTGCTATCAAAGACTGAAGCAAAGGAAACATTAAGTACCTCAGCTTTTTCCTCATCATTTGTCACCATTTTCCTCTGCATCCAGAATTGTCAAATGTTGATTTATCCAACACACCTCTTGGAGTGCAGTGATTTGTACATGAGAAGCAATGCTTTATTTTAGTGTATAACTCAGTTCTCTGTATTTTTATGGCTGAGTTTTGAATGTGTTACAGAGTACTTTTTATAGGTTTTGAACTCTTGACAGCCATGAATACTTTTGAAAACAACTGCGAATGATGGATGAATACCTATGAAATCCCCAGTATCACCAACAGAATGCCATCAGCTGCTATTGATGTTTTTTTGCTTGGTATCTTTTGAAATAGCTGGCACAGGGCAGACTACACACACAGAAGGTGGCTACTCATCAGAACAGCTCATATTCAAGACATAAATGTAGGAAAGAATCCATATAAATAGAGGAATGTATTTGGATGTTTACTGGTAACACACAGTGGGAAATAAAAAAGGTTATTAATCTGCCCACTGTTGTGAAGTACAGCAGTGATGAGACAAGAATTGTAAGGACAGGACTACTTTACTGAAGCAACTAAAAACATCTGCCCCGCAGTGCAGCTGGATATTTTCTTGCTTTTGCACATGCACCAGGCTTATTACCCCAACAGCCCCCCCCCCCCCCCTCCCCCCCCCAAATTAAGGTGTAGAATAAACTCTATCCACTGTGTGGTCAATGCTAGAAAGTGTCAATGCCTGCTCAGTTTTCTCTGGGGCAGAGCATGTACATTTGCTGTGAAAATATTTCCTATAGAAAAGTTGAAATGAGACTGGAGAGTCTTTCTGCACAAGTGTATCCTCTCTGGCTTTGTTCTGTAGCCCTAAGCTGAACTGTAGTATGGTGGTTAATGACCTTTAGGCTAAACAGCTCTCTTAGCTCAGTATTTCATACTTTCTCACTATTAGGGTAGTTACTGGTTCTGCTTTTTTCCTTGCCAACTCATACGCCCGTGCTTTTGAAAGGGTCATCCACTAATTTTATGGTGGATGTAGTCCCTTTGGTAGGAGACGAGGCAGACTTTAGCAGCTGCTAGTCTGAAGTATTGTCTCTCTAAAAGATTCTTTGCACACTGGCAGTGAAATAACTCCTTTTGCATTCAAAGAAAGAAATTCCCTACACCTTTTTTTTATATACCTCTTTGAAATGCAAGATGAAATGTCAAAAAGGAGCTCATATTTTATTTTCCCTTCCATCCTTTCCTTTGCAAGAGCATCCTTCATAGAGAATTATTTTTTTCCTGTCCACTGTAAAAACAGACTGTGTTCAAGTGCTACTGCTCATACTTCACTATCATCAGGAAAAGCTGGAAATAAAATTATAAAGTTATAATCCATTAATATTTTAAATACCTTTGTCTGACAGCAATCTTAATATACACTTTTTGCATCAATGTATAAGATGCTGTAGCCTAAAAAATGTAATAATTGTACTCAAAGGTTATGTATTTTATGAGACTAAAATTGCTAGTAAAAATAGCCAAACTTTTCTGCATACAAATCCCTTCTCAGAATGTTTTGCTTTTCTACTTATTAGAAAATCATTATGAATGTAATTATACTAATGTAGCTAGTGAATGAATCTTGTTTTAATCATACTTGTACTTTTAAGTATGGCAGAATCCTGATCTGGAGAGCAGAACACAAAGCAGCCATCATCATGTTACTACACATTTGCTGACTTTCATTTGGCCTAATGCAATTTTCCCCTTAGCCTAGTAAAATGCCAAAGTTGATTAATGTTGATTAAGACTGTTCATAAACTTTTCATGCTGCACAGTTTGATTTTATCTGAGGTATGTCAACTAGGATCTCATGGGGAGTCTTTTCAGGGAAACAGTGCTAGCAAGTGTCAAATAAGTGCTAATGATCTCAACATACAAGAAAGAAATTGTTTTCCAATTAGACTTTAGCTTTTGTCATTCTAGTGCCTTCTGTCTCAGGAGTATAAAATGAACTTTCACAAGGTACTGGCTCCTTTTTCATGTACTGGAGCTAAAATTGTAATGAATGCTTGCTTGAATTAAAAAAAAACAAAATTAAATTGCCTGTACCATGTTGCTTTTAGGAGCAGTTTCACACTTTTCTCCTTACATATTACTTGAATTATTGAACTTCCTGGTTAATTTTCTGGTCATTTGGCAGAGGTGAAACCTAGAAAGGTAGATTTCTAGATAGAAAATAACAGATGCTAAACTTTAATTATCATCCCTTTCAGGCATGTTATCATTATCAAAGCTGCAATGGTCCAGGTCTGTGAGAATTAGCTGTAGCTGAAAATCCAAACAGCTAAAGCCCTGCTGCCTTTGGATTTTGAGGAAAGCAAACAGTCAAACCAGCATTTTCTATCACTCGCCAACAGAGAGATCACAACTTAATCTGGGTGCAGTGAAGAAGAGACCTCAGTAATGGGCAGGTTTTGCATGAATCGATGTTACCTTCAGAACTTTCCACTCAAATGCTACCTTGGGAAAACTCTAAACAGCTCTACTCCAGCAGTGATGCTCTGTCCCCCAAATTGTGTTATTTTTCTTCAAAGATCTATTTAACTCCATCTTGTGATCATGTCCATGAGAAAATAGTCATCTTCCACTTCTCTAATGTTGCTACCTTTATCTTACTGCTGTCTTCTCATTTCAGTTGCTTTTGTCTGAGTTACCCATGCATTGTGTTTCGTTTATGGCTGAGTTTTCTGTGGCAACAGACTGTTGCCTGTGCTATTTTTTCTATTAGTTTCTAGGGCACTAGACTCTTCATACATGACCAGGCTTTCAAAGTGTGTACTACTACTACTACTATTACTACTACTACTACTAATAATAATAATTCAGGATATTATTAATACTTTTAATAATGAATAAATTGAGAGAATCAATTAGTACAGTCCATGAAAAAAAGGAAGGGAAAAAAAAGGAAAAAGGGCAAAAACTCATTTCTATCTTGTATAAAATCAGGAGATTTGGGACTTTCAAGATGTCACTACAATAGGAATGAATATATTCCTGAGATCTGGAACAGGATATTCTGTACCAACTCTGGAGGACAATCTTATGACTGAATTAAAAAAAAAAGATCACATGGACTTAAGAATAGTGGTGTTTCTTCTGAAGCAACTTGAGTTTCAGAAATGTAGGAGGGGTCAGGAAAGAGGGATTAGAAGGCAGTGAAGTCAGAAGACGGTGCTGCATCCATAACTTACAGGAACATACAATAATGTCCTAAACACCTACTGTGCTAATGTGAGGCTGTGCTCTGTGTGTTGAATAATGTCTATATACTCGTTATTTTGAAACCAGTGTAGTATCTGACAACTCAGAACAATTAAAAAGAAACCAAAGTGCTCAAGCTGGGGACAATTTTTAATACCAATAAAGGTGTTAAATACCAGTGAATGGTCTGTATGTGACCAAAAGAAATAGACTCATATGGTTTTGGTAGGATTCTTGATTCTACAGTTCTTTTAGCTGGACAATTGCTACGTTGTTGAAAACAAAATCCTTGATTTATTACTATCAGGACTGTTAGATTATAAGAATTAACTTGCTGCCCAGTTACTTAGAAACATTGCTGGTACAGGTTGAGAGTCAAATAGAAATGTATAACAAAAGAACTGTCATTATACAGGAATTTTTAGCTTCTTTCAACCTTTGAGTTTCAACCAACTAGCTGAACAACAATCAAAATTGAACTGTCAAATTCAGACAGAAAATACTGAGTTTAAGATCCTGTAAAAACTTCAGCCTGCACTGTTAATGCAGCATGTTTTATGTCACAAATGACAGAATATTTCAAACTGAGCATGGAGACAAAATTGCAGGAATGAGACACAATTAAGTTCCTAGCATTGATCATATTTACAAAATTATATACTCTCTGACTGTGTATAACTGCTCTGGACAAAACATCCAAGCTCCAGAAATCATGTTTGCCAAGTATCCTGTTCATAGAATACTTCAGGTTGGAAAGAACCTTTAAAGGTAATCTAGTCCCTCAAGTCTCTGAGCAATGTGTTCCAGGTTTTCTACCCCTATGACAAAAAATAAGTCTTTTTTCTATATATCCACTTTGGTTTAGTTTAAAACCATTACCGCCCCATCTATTGCAACAGGCTGTACTAAAACATATTTCCCCATCTAATTTATAGATGCCCTCCTTAGGTACTTAAAGGCCAGAGTAAGGTTCCCAGAGCCTTCTCCTCTCCAGGCTGAACAACCCCAACTCTCCCAGCCTTAAACCAGAAAACAATCTGATCTGAGCCTCTCTTCAGTTTTCAGCCAACTGTGCTTACAGAAAACCTGTGTGCCAGGGCCTCTACCATATTGCATTTCAATACAAAATACAACCTGGACACCAGCTCCTTGGTCCACTGAGAGAAGGAAAATTGATCTCTCCCCACCACAGCTGGTCTAGGAATAAGGCTGGACGTCCTCCATAACCCAAGCAGCTCTCATGATGCCCATGGAGAGCTCCCAGTCCTATAATCTAAAAGGTTTTTGTTAATGGTACTCCTTCAGCAGGGAAAGGGCTTGAAAGTGGGTAAAAATTAAGTGATACTCTTCAGCACAATTTAAGAACTTCACCCTTCTGACTCTGTGCAGATACTGATCATATACATGGAGTGGAGAGAAAAGTGGGGTCTCTAACTAAAAGACCAATATCTTCCCATCTACTGCAGATAGATCCTTAATACAAAGGAAATTGGAAGGGACTATTTCACTGAATATAGTTGGTTATGGTCAGTAATGTGCATACTATGGATGATCCTCTTTTATGGGAGTGAGAGTAACAAATAAAAAAATCTGACTTCGACACATAAATATCTAGCATTGCTCAAATCACTTGTGGGGAAGTATCCAACTAATAGAAATTTGCTTGGAGCATAAAAAAAATTGCATAGAGAGCAGCAAAACCCTCCTGAAGGAAATCAAATGACAGTTTGGTGACATTATATAATATAATTAGCTTCCTCAATTTAGACAGGAGAAAGCTGGGAAAGATCCAAGACTGCACCAGAAAGCTAGCCCATGATGGTTTGATAGCACTTAGTATAGGACCTGGAAAACATAATTTGTTGCAGTGTAGTTTCACCTTCTCTTTGGGAATTTGAGGAGTCCTTCGCAAATTGCTTACATGAAGTGTTCTGCAGGATACATTTCTTACTGGTTATACATCTGATTTAATCCACTGAGAGTCTGAGTACTGGACATTTTCAACTGAGAGTATGTTTTTAATTTCCTTCATTCACTGATCCATGACAGAATAAAATTCCCTTCATGTCAGCTACATAAAGATGTTTTCCAAGTTTCAGATTGGGACAAAAAAAATAATTACTTACACTGGATTTTTCCCCTTATACAAAACATTATAAAGCAGATGTTAGCATTTCCTTTTCAGAGAAGACTTATACTTGACATGCTTAAACAATGAATCTACCAACCCATTTACTTTTGCAGTTGCTATGAGGAAGGAAATGGGAGTAAGTATAATGAGACCCTTAGTGAAGGACATTTGGTGGTGATATATAAAATTAGGTTACAATATCACTGTTTCCTTGGGAACCCCTCATGTCTAGCAGAACTGAAAAGGAACAGATAAAAAAAGGGTATCACAAAAATTATATTAATAACTCTGCTGATGTATAGTATATTTAGATGACTTAGAGAAGCCACCAAAAGAAAGTATCACATACCTTTGACATACAATTAGAATGAATTTTCATTTACAGATTTTTCAGTGAAGAACCATTTCAGCAGAAGATTGTAAACCAGGAATGGGAATCTGTTTTTTTGGAGGGTGGTAGTGAGTTCAGAATGAGAACTGAGACAAACAGAAAGGGCAGGTATCTGGAGACACATGAACGTGAAGGTCAGAATTACAAATGAATGCTCCTTAAAAATATTTTTTGTAAATGCCCATACTACATGATAGTATTATAACTTGTTGATTGATTATAGATTACTGTTGACACCATTGCTCTGGAGTGGGTAGAGAAGTCTGTGCTGTTGAGTATGTTTTCATCAATACGTCACTTGGGTAATGTAAAGAACAGTAACAACATGAGACAATTCTGCGCAGGCTGACAGGAACACGAAGAAATAATGTTTAATTGCAGAAAAATGTGAGGAATGATAGGCAGAACTGATTGTGAGAAAGGAAGGTAGAAGCATAGAAATGTCAAGCTGAACTATTTTTTCATTGGCATCAAGATAGGATGTCTTCTGCTCTGAATCTGCTCTCTCTTTTCAAAACAAATAGATAGATAACACATAGGGATTACAGTTAATGTCCCTGCATTTGTTTGTTTACATTTACTCACGTAATGGTAGAGGTAGAGGATTTAGTGGAAACGGTGCAAATACCAAGGAGAAAAGAAAGCTCTTGAAATTGTACAGCAATGCTGAGACCATTTGTAATTTGTGGATGAAAATTCACAGGCACATTGAAATGAAGCAGGCACTGTAAATCCAGAAAATTCAAAGGTAAATGTCCATTAGAAAGAATCTCAGATGAATGAGGCAATGCACGAAGAACTGTAGTGATGTCTTGCAATCAAAACTACAGCCTGAATACTGCTTGTGTTTATGGTTGAGGCATGGCATGAAATAATATTGAACCAACAATAACCTGACAGGCTGGAATGACTACTTTCAGGGTGGGGTTCTTTGTAATCATTCTTAGAAGTAAGTAATTGAGTGATTTCTCTTGTTCTTCACTTCTCTGGGATAAAATGTATTTTCCAAAGGCTTCTGTACAGTTAATTCTTCCCCTCAACATTCATACATTGATAAAGAATGTACTATCTTTTGTGTAATCTGATGACACATGAATCTATGTTTCCTCTTCTTTTTGATTTCGATGCCAGATTTATCTAGTGCCTGGAAGAAACAAGGAATTTGATGGGAGCCAGCTGGCTGGAATCCAGTCCAAAAGGTGAAGGTGATGTGAACTGGAAGAGCAGAATGCTTCCAGGACTGAATGAAAAAACATACAGTTTATTTTACAATGATATCTGCTAAAATATAATATGCTCAGTGTCTTACACAATGGTGTATGTACAATAACAAAGGGTCTATTTTACAAAATTTTACATCAAGAAATGGAACAGTCTCCTTTAGCTAAGGATGCTGGTGACATTTCTTAGACAAAATTAAAATTCGATGAATATATGTGACTGATAATAGGTCGAGATTATTGTTAAGACCTACTTTATCACAGCAAACCTCTCATGTCCTTCTGACAATCTGTTCCTCCAGAATTTGTTTCCACAAAGGAATGGTGTTTTCACCAATATCACAGGCAAAACTCTATAGAAGCTGCATCCTAGAATTTATTGTCTGTGGAAATACAGCTAATGAGAACCACAATAGGTTCAGAAAGATTACTTTTTTTCACCAGGTCTTTACACCTGGTTATAAACTGATGCCACGGCAGATTACAAATAGCACCAGTTCCAATATATGACCTTTTAAAAGCACATTATTATTGCTGCATACACTTAGATGTTATCCAACACTGATATTATGTCTCATAATGTGAGAGAACACATTATAAGACAAGCAGAACTCTACTGTCTCTTACACAGTAAAATACACAGATTTGGATTGAATTGTTTGTTTGGCATTCTTGCATAAGGTATTTCCCATTTATTTGGTCTGAATGGGTATTTTGGGTACTGTAGGATACTTTTTCCAGAAATTATTTCTTGCCACAAAATGACTCAGATGGGGGATTTAGAGGTAGCAAAAGCGTTTTTAGAGGTTTATTCCACCACTACCTGGTGTCCATGTGGGAGGACGACTTTCTGCTCCCAGCTTCTCTCATGAGTGTCACATTCTTGCTTCTTCTGGGTTAGAGGAATCTGTCCAGACAAGAGGGTGGGGTAGATTTCACACCTTAAGTGGGGTGAAGGACACCCCAGCAGGACCTTATGTGGGCAATCGTTGAGCAGCAGCTCTGTTGGGTTGAGCAGCGATGCCGTTCCGGCTCGGGGGAGCCGGAGACCGGCCCGGCGCACACCCCGCGGCTCCCTTGATGTTGCTTTGCGGTTTTCTGCCCGAACTGAGGACCGTGCCGTGGGGCCTTCGAGGGGACGGGGATATGGGTGCTCTGCCGCCCTCCTGGGCCCCTTCCCCCTCGCCTTTCCCGCTGCCTCCATCTCCTCTTCCTGGGGCCGGCGCTCCCCCGCGCCAGATCCTCTTGGCCGGGGCTGCGCTTGGGGACCGGCCCCACCGGGCGGGTGCCCCTCTCCGGCCGCCCCGCGGGCGCGGGAGATGCGGGAGCCGCGGCCGCGCAACATCTCCCCGCCCTCCCCCTTGCCCCCCCGCGGCCGCCGGGCTCGGTCCTCCCAGCGCGTCGCCGGCGCCTTGGCTCCTCCTTGTCCTTCCTCGCGTGATTTTTATCGCGTCCATTTTTCGTGCGAGGATAAATAAATAAATAAGGGCAGCTGCCGCCCGCCGCCCCCCGCCGCCAGCCCGCGCGGCGCCGCTAGGGGCGGCAGCCGGGCCCCGCATCGCCCCGCGCCGCTCGGCTCAGGGGAGGGAGGCGGCGGGGCGATGCGGAGCCCCCTCCCGTGACTCCGGCTCTCCGCCATGCCATGGGTTAGGCGGACTCCATCCCGCAGCCGAGAGGGCACCAGCCAAGCGAGGCGGCGGCAGGAAGCGGCGCGGTCTGGCAGAGGAGCGGCGGGAGGCGGCGGCGGCGGGAGGCGGGTGCGGCGCCCCGCAGCCCCTTCCATGGACGGCGGCGAGGAATTATGAGCCGCGGCCGGCGGCCGGGACTGGCGCTCGCCCGCTGGGGCTTTCCCCGCTGCGCGCCCCGGGGCGCCGGGGCTCCGCTCTCGTACGGCTCCCCCCTCGGCCCCCCCGGCAGCCGCTGCCCACGTCTGCTGACCCCCTGCCGCTCCTCCGTCCCCCCTCTCCCCGCCGGGTGCTCGGGGTTGGGATAATCTCGCTCTCACCCAAACCACAGCGCTCCCGCGGCTAATCCTGCCCTCTCCCCTCTCCCTCCCCACCCCGCCCCCGGCCCTTCCTCTCCCCGGCGCTGCCCTCTCCCCTCCCTGCTCCCCCTGCTCGCCCCCCGGGGCCCCTTCGTCCCCGTCCTCCCGCTGCCGCCGGCGGCCCGGCGGGTGGGTGCGAGGTCGGGGCTGCCGGGCACCCCGCCCCTCCCCGGCGGGGCCGTCATTAGGCTGCCGGTTGATTACAGGATATTGATTTGTATGTGCTTCTGCCGGCGCCGGCGGCGGCCGCTCCCGCTGGTGCTGTTGGAGTTCGGGCAGCGCTTCCCGTAGCGGCGGCGGCAGCTCCCACCAAACATGTCGGCTCCCGCCGGGCCCCGGAGCGGCCCCGCCGCTCCTCAGCCTCCTCCGGCCCCGCAGCCCGAGATGCCGGACCTCAGCCACCTCACGGAGGAAGAGCGGAAGATCATCCTGGCCGTCATGGACCGCCAGAAGAAGGAAGAGGAGAAGGAGCAATCCGTGCTCAAGTAAGGGCGGGCGGGCGCATCTCTTTATCGTCCTCCAGGGCCCGCGGCCGCGGAAGTCTCTCCCCCGGCCCCGGGGGCGGCACGGTCAGGGCGGGAGAGAGGAGTCGGGCGGCCGGGGGAGGGCAGGGGTGCTCAGCGCTGGGCAAGTGTGGGGCACGGCGGGGGGGACCCGCGGGAGCAGCCAGATACGGGGCAGGGCTCGGCGCCTGCCTTGGTCTCGGTCCGCGGGGCGGCTCTGGCTCCGCACGCCCCGGTGCCGGCGGGAACCAGACGCCCAACATGGCCGCACAGGTGCCGTCCTCACCCGGCGTGTGCCATCGGGAGGACGGGGGTGGGTCGGGGCGGCGATCGGCGCCGCCGGAGGGGGCGGACCGGCAGCATCGGGCCCCGTCCCGGGGGCGCGGTGGGCTCCGCGTTGGCGGCGGCGGCCCTGCCGGGCGAAGCGGCACCGCCGGGGCCTGGGCTCCGGCCGCCTGGCTGGGTGGGTTTGCCTCAGCCGCCATCTTCCCCCGACAACGTGTCTGCCGCCCGCCCCCGCCCCGCTGCTCTTTCCAAGCGTGAGCCCCGGCGCCGGGGGAAGCGGGACGCCCTACGCCTGCCCGGCGCGGGCATGGGGGCAACCCCGGCTCCAGCAGCGGCACCGGGAGCGATCGGCTCAGCGCAGGGAGCTGTCCACAGCTACCCTGCCCAGATCAGCACCGGGAGCTGTCCACGGCCACCGGCCCAGCTCAGCCCCGGGAGCGTCCGGTGCGGGAGCGCGGGGCCCGGGGAAGTGCGAGCTCTCCCCGTGCGCTGAGCCCCAGCCCCGGGGGTACCCCGGTCTCCTTGCAGGCGCGGGGGTCCCGCTGCCGTGCACGGCGTGGGTCACGCCCTTCCCCAGTCGGGCTGTCAGACACTGGGTAAAGTCGAGAAAACTATTCTCCCTTCGGGATGGAGTAGCCACGCTGACTTCTAATGGCTTAAAAATAAGCAAAGCTGCTGCTGTCGTGGACATGACTGATGAATGTGGTGAAGCTGAAGCATTTTTTTGGTATCAAAATTAGTGTTATGTCTTGGACATGTTAACTGCAGCTGGCCTTTCACACTCAGCACCTGGAAGCTGTCTTCTGGGCTTTAGTTGCTGACTTTGGAAGTCTGTTTCCAAGATTCATTGCATTATTATTAGCATCATACGAAAAACTTCAAATATCAGCTCCTAAGTGTTAAGAAGATCTTCTAAAAACATAGCAAAGTCGGTTTTAAAAGATTTTTTTGTTGGGTGAACATTCTGAAGCATGTCAGTGTAATGTGAGCACTGGAAATAAAGTGCCATACCTTCTTTTGTCACCACGTCTTAAGTCTCTTGCACTACAATTTGTTTGCTATTGGGATACTTTTATTTTGAAACAATTTAGATGCCTATATTTTATTAAATTGTGTGATATAGCAAAATAAATGCAAATGTTTGTCTCAAATTTCTGCACTCTTAAAAATCATTAACAAAGAGGGAAATGGAAGTTCAGGTTGGAAGCTGCAGGAATTTAAGGAATTAAGGTTGCGTTTTAAATATATAATAATAGCATTACAATTTTAAAGAAGGCTCCTGTCAACTTTTGCTGTTGACAGTAATATTTATGATCAAATATAAAGTACAATTTCAGTACAATTCTGGGATCAGCTTGAATGGGTAAGCCTGCAAATGAATAAACTGTTTTCAAGTAATGGCAAGGTAAAACTAACTTAAGAAGTGAAACAGACTTGTTTTCATTTGTAATATTCAGAATCTTGGAAGCAGACAATGGACAAAAAAAAAAAAGTCTTCTTCAAATCTAAGGATAAACCTCAGGTGGGGTTTAGTTTCTCATTATGTCTCACTAAAAGGGTCCTCTTGAGTTCTGTTTAAGCCACAAGGGAGAGGGTATGGTGTAAAGTTTTATGTATAAAAGATGGACTAAAGCAGCTCTATTAGGAAAATGCTGTTGTCAATGGAATTTGAATAGATGCCCCACAATATTTTAGAGGATAGTGAGAAGTGAGCTGGTGTCAGATGAATAACTCACCAGTTTCATTTTTCTTAAAATGAAGTGTCTCCTTGAACCATCAGGTACATGTTTATTCTAAAAATATCTGCAGATATATCAAGCACAACCCTCCACCAAAGTAATACCAGCATCTTTATGTAGATATTACTGAGTTTAATTCTCTCAACAGATGTTTTCCTTCTGTTAAAAGAAGAGAAAGAATAAAAAAGAAACCCCCCATGTTTATATGAATGAACTACTGTTATTGCATAGAGATAAATATAGAGCTAAATCCTGCAGTCTTTGTTCAAGTGTAATTCTCCTCAAAGGCAAGCTTCTTTTGAAGTGGAAGGTATTTTTGCCTCAGCAATAAGATTGTGTCATTTCATTCCATGGAGAAATATAGCAGGATAAAAAAAAGATGCTGAAAACAAGAGTTGACATTTAGAGATATTAACACAAGAACTGTTCAAATGTTGAAGAAAGCAGCAAGCATGTATTCCTTCTATTTTTTTCAATAATTTATGGTGATTGAGTGTCAGTATGAATGGCTAGTCCCTGGGCTCTACTTCCTTTCTCCATTCTGTTTCTATCTTGTGTTTCTCAAATTCTTATGCTGTGCCCATCACTGTGGTATTTGAGAATTTTCCAAAAGAACATTAAATAGTGTGACTCACATCTGTAATGTGGACTATTTATTCTTTCCTTTCACCCCCTGGGGTAAATATGTGTGGATTTAAAATAGATACATAAATTCTCCTTGTGCTTGTTTTACTCTTTTTGGGAAAAGGAAATACAAATGGTATTGAGTTGTAATCTGTCGCAACTAATAGGGATCGGGTCAGCATGAATTCTTGCCAGGATCTGATGGAACGTGATGGCATGGAAAGCAGAAGCTTTCCAGATTTGCTCTCTCCTTTAGCCTGCTTTGGTCTGTGAAATCTGCTGAGCTACAGTTGTGCACTGTGTTCCTGTGGTAGAGCTTCTGCTTTAAAAAGGACAGGTGGAAAACTCTGCTGCTTTGACTGTCTCTCTCCTGGAACTTTTGGGACCCTTGGAGCACATTTTAAATTTTATGTACTAAGAAGTTGTCTTTTTGACAAGGTTATTGAATATATATTTTGCATAATATTTAATATGCATGATGCGTGACAGAGAGAATTTATGTCTGTATTCTGGGTGTAAGTCTGCTGTTTTAAGAATATTTGCATATTTTCAACTTCTTTCTTTGTGGATGTTTTACTGACTTAGAGCATAGAATTTTTGATGATGACTTTTCCTTTACATTATGCACATCCTTCTTCTTACAAAATCTGGTTTTGTGTGTGTAAGCTTTTTAACAGATTTTAGACAGAACAGTGCCTCCTGGCATAACATAAACAGACTTGTTTATGTGATCAGTCTTGTGCTTTTTTACTTTTAATTTGTACTTTATTTCTGTATTAAAGAAATGGAATGAGAGGATACATACAGGAAAAAAAATTATAGGAGATTTTAGAATCCTGACATTATTTATAAAGACTTCTGTTTCAGCCTGTGTGATGTGCATCTACACTTTCCTACTTGAAATATCATGAGTTTCAAGCTCCTTTGCTGAGCAGTTCTAAAGATAAAATGCACTCCTCATACAGTCAGACGCATAGCACTGAAAAGATATATATTTCAGCTTTTCATGAGTATGGACAGTTTGGCCCAGTAGAAGATAAATATTCCCAAGAGAAATTTTGTTATGAAATTATCCAACTTTTCATAGATTTCCAAAGCATTACAGGTTTACCATGAGGTCCTTGTAAACGATTTCTTTTAAAAGTGTGTGTGGATTTGTCAGCTCCTTTACCTAAGGGGACAAGAAAGGTGGAAACACAGTGGGCTAGCTAAAGGGTGGTGGCTCTCTGTGGTCCACTATGCCAAGTCCAGAGTGAGCTTTAGGAAAGTACAACTAACTGCAGGCTTGTGTGTGCTCAGTTACTGTGGTAGTGATTGCACAGACATGGTAAAAATGACTACACTGACTGAAACAAAATCTCTGACAAGCAAACCTTAAGGAAGCTGTGCTGTGTGGGCTCTGTATGACACCATGAGTGAGATGTGGGGCAGGATGCTCGCCTAGGGAAGAGGAAGCAGTTGTGATTGATGGTCATGACTCACAGAAGTGTAAATATCAGACTCACAAAGCTGTTGTACTTTTATAAATAATTATCCTACTTTATAAATAATCAGATCTGATTTGCACTGTCTTAAAAGCATTGTGTGTTTTGGATTTCAGAGCTGAAGAGAAGAAGGATACGTGGTGATTATTGGTTTTGCTTTTGGAAAATGGAGATATTAAATTTTATAGAGTAAGGCAAAAAGATTTACTTTTGACTAAATAGTAAACTAGGACTCCAGGCAATGTTTGTTAAGCTATGCTGCTATAACTTTGCACTGCATTTGGTCTGAATTTGGAGTGCTGATCAGAACAGTTTGTTGCTACACCACTCATCATTTTGCTCTTGTTTCTGTGCATTATAAAATAAAACGTGGTCAAAGAGACTCTAATAACTTTACACAGTATGAAATAAGTGATAGTGGAACTTACACAAATATACATATAGTTGAAGAAGACACTTGTCCCTTTTCCTGCCCTGCCATGTCCTCTTCCCTTCTTCCTACCTCATTCCACTCCCTTGTAATATTCTTTATCATCTCCCCTTTCATTTGTTTTAATAATTTGTACTGCTTTTTGTGCGTCTCCCGAAATTGTCATTATTCCTTGCTCTTCAATCTTATCATATGCTTTGATATTTTATACTGTAGATAATACTTGTCAGGTTGTTTACAGCTTGTACCATTTGCTGTTACAAAAGACTCAGTGTTTACAATTGTTCTCCAAAGAACCTAACACACTTTTTGGCACTCTCTACAAATTATTAAAGTAGTACTTCCTCTTAGTGACTAAGCAGAATATATTTGGAGATTATACAGAGTGGCAGTTACACTAATTATTTGGCTTGATAATGTTTATGTTGAGTAAAGTTTTAGAAGACTGAAATAGTGCTGATGTTCCCACATTCAAGAAGTATAAGTAGGATGGCTTGGGTGGAGAGAGGCTTGACATTGTATGGGGCTGAGAAATTGTAAAACAGATACAGGATTTAGTTAACAAAGAACACCTAAAATAGACATTCAGCACCAGACAGTATGTGCTTTCTATAATCTTGTCAAATAAATACCTTTGTGCACTTATTTGAAAAAAAAAAAAAAGAGAAGAAAATATTTCATTTTGCATCTAAAAGATGAGTGGAGATCATACTTTTAAGATGCTGGGATTGTATCCTCAAAAGCAGTGACTGAAATGCAGTGGTCTCTGGAGGCGAGGTTAGGGGACTGAATGGTCCATTCTAGATTTTGTCTGCAAGCATCTCTGAGCAGGGTAACATCTAAATAACAGAATGACAAAGAATTGATTTTTCCATTGAACCAATGGCTAATTAGTGTATATATTGTAAGTGTCAAAATACACTAAAGTGATAGGTTACTGAAGAACTGGTGTAAAATGTGTTTTTACCCTACCACCGAAGTTTTAAAATACTTGCAACACATTCCAAATTCCATAATAGAGAGGAAAAAGTAAAATGATAGTTTGAACTTGGAATTTTAGTCCAGTGGAATGGTATTTTCTTTAGCTTAATGCCACCTGTCACCCTGTTGCTTTGGTGGCTTTCTTCAAGTTATGTTGCCATATTTACAGTCAGTCACAATGCTAGGGCAGTTTCTAAGACCATTAAGCCAGCCTTTTCCAAGAAGGATTATTTTGGTGTGATCTTTCCTTCCCCCCCCCAACATCTTCACCTATGATGCTTTTTTGACAGAAACTTGGGGAGATAAAACCCCAAGAAACACACAAAGTGATGACTTCTGATCTCATCTATGCTTGTCTTACTGCAAGAGATATTATACATTAACAATGAGCTTTGAGGTGGGGATGATTTTTTAAGTTAAGTTTAGATCACATGAGCTGTTTTAATAATTTGTCTTACTATATCAAGGTTAATAGCTACAATTTACCATAGACAACCCAATCTCTCTAAGAGTGGGCAAGTCTTTTAATTTAAACTCACCAGCAGGAAGAATCTCTTGAAATACTAATTGTCTAAAAATGGCATTCAAAAGCAGTCATTGTTCAGACAAAGTTATTAGTATTATAAACCTGAAGTTCATATTGACCAATATTGTTTTCAACACTCACTGAGTTTAGGTCTCTTTTGCAGGACTACATGGTGTAACAGGAGGAACTGTTACATCCTTGAAGTAACTCTCTGTTGAGGGTATGTTATAATTTATTAATAAAAACAGTTTGCACCAGATCTGGTAGTGCATTTGTAAACTCCAGTAACTTCATCTCAGGAGTTATTATACTTCTGGTGATACAACAACATTGCAAAATCAGTGCTGTGCTGAAAAGCTGCTTCTGCATGATATGATATAGTTTCTCCAAGCTATGGTCTTGAATGTGCAAAGGGGTCAGTAAGGACTTAGACTGTAAGAGTTAATGTAAAGTAAGAGATTGTACAGGGGAATAGCAGTGCATTTAAGAAGCAAATACATGCAATTTTTGGAGAGTAAGTGTTCAAAGCAATTTCTGCTGTTTTCTGTTATTGAAGGTAGAAGGCAGTTCTTTTATAGGCCTGAATATAAGTATCAGCTGTCATCATATTGCATGCTTGTAGAGTGGTCTCAGTTGCATTTTGATAAAGAAATCAGATTAATGCGTTTTGATAGGGGAAAAGTAATAGTCATAATAATTTATTTTATGTATTTATATCTTTAGGAGTTTTTTAGTTTTGATGTGAGGTCATAAAGAATATCTCTGATTTAGATTTTAAACTCTTTTATTAAAAATTTGGTGAGATATCCTGTTATTCTAGAAGGAATTAGCAAGAGTTGAACTTGTGTTTCAAAGAAGTCTGAGTACTTCTATTTAGAAAATTTATAAGAAAATCTTTAAACTTTAAATGGCACATGAAACCAATTATTTTCTTTGTTTACTGTCCTCTACTGTTGGTTCTTTCTTCTTAAATCTCATATGAGGTTGCTTAAATACTTCCTGATGACCTATTCTTTATTTGACATTAATATTTTTAAGGTGAAGCATTTCTTATAGCAAATATAATATTGCATTTGTACACAGAATATTTAACAGGTCATAGCATTGCTAGGTATTTGATATAATGTGGCATTTTGGTTCTGTGTATTTTTGAGGGCAGACTTTCTTTAGAATGTGTACTATCTTAAGCAGAGGAAGAAATAAAAAGCTTTCACTTTTAAATAAAATTGTGAGTTGGAAGCAGTCAAGCCAACATATTTTGGAAAATGTTTTACAACTATCTTTCATATAACTTTTCAGAAATGTGTACTCTAGTGTGTTAGCAAGAAATCTTTCCCCATATAGTGTTTATCTAACTCTTGGTTTATACATTTTTCTGATTACAGAAAGGATGAGTGAGAAGCAATGCTTTTAAAGCTGTTTAAAAACCAGAGAACACAGAGAATAATAGAAAACATTGCTGGTTGAGCCTTCAACAGGTCATGCAATTCATCCTTTGCCTCAAGGCATGAACAACTCCTAAGATAACAGTTTCTGACACTTGTTTGTCTGAACTAAATTGATTTGCAATTGTGAGACCCCATCTAACCAGTGAAATAAGTAGCCTTCATAGCAAAGGCAAGGACACATAGCAGACGATGCACTGAATTCAAGATACTCATCTCTGCAAGAGCTGTGTTGCCTATGTAGCATAAGGTGAAGAGTGAGCCAAGCAGATCTTAGGGTAGAGCTCTTGTATACAGTATGAAAATTTTACATTTTTTCAAATGATAAGTTACTACTGAAAGATATGAGAACAATGACTCCACTACTGACTCAACCAGGGAAGGAGATTTCTTGAATTCCCTAGATAATTTGTCTCAGTTACTCAAAGTCCTCATCCTTACCACTAAAATTTTCCCCTTACTGTTAAACCTAAATTGCTTTCCTGCCATTTGCTACTTGCTCTGTCCTCAATGGAAATGAAATACAGTTTATTTTTCTGTTTGCAGCAACCTTTTCTGTATTTCACAAATGTGATCATATCGCCTCCTGTATATTCTCATTATTACTTTCTGTAAAATCAACAGGTCATATTTTCTAGACTTCTGACCACTCCTGCTGCTGGTCTTTATATATACTTTTTCACTGTTTTTTTTGAAACCCAAACAAAATGTGTGGGGAGAGCATGAGGATAAAACTGTGTCTTGCACTGAACCCTTTCCTGGTAAAGACCGTGTCATGTGTGTTTGGGGTTTTTGTTGTGATATAGCACTTATGGATTCATGGTCAGCTTGTGATCTACTCTCCCTTCACCATGCTTTTCTGCAGAAGTCTTGTTGAATCAGTCATTCCTCATTTTGTATTTTGAATTTGATTACCTCAGCTATGCACAGTGTTTGTCTTTAGTGCTACTGAGTTGTATCCTGTCTGTATCAGTTGCCGCCTATGAATTTTGCATTTGAGTACTTAAATAAAATGCACAACAGCCCTTGGGGCAAGAATGAGGACCTGCCTCTAGATAGGGAGTATCCTGTCACAGATGTATTTAGACCTTCTCTTGTTTGTCCATACATTTGCATTCCTGACTGCACAATTTTACACCTTCATTGTTAGGATGCAGAACGAACTTTTCCAGTGCTGCCCATAACTTGCCCATTTGGGAAGAGAGAGCTGTGTTCAAATCTCTTTTTGATAAAGGAGGTCTTCCACCAACTTGGAAATACATGACTGCTATATTATTGTAAGGGAAACACTTGCATCCACTGCCATATTTATTCAGTAGGTGCAAGGTGTAGGTTGATTTACAAAAGATTTGACAAAAATTTGAGGTCTCAAGAATACATAATTACTAGAGGTTTAATGAAAATAAGAAGATGGGTAGTGGAAGGGATTGTCCACACTCCTGACTGGAAAAGTCAACTTACACCATTCTACATACCAAGGAGTTCTTCTAGGGGTGAACCAACAGTGGCATCAAAGTAAATCCATCATGAGGTGTGAGTTCTCAAGAAATCAGACTTCTTTAAGTTCAGCACTCACAGAACTGTTTGGTTAATGAAAATCATTGCCTCAGTTTTGGTATCTTTTTCATTCCCACGCTACATCATTTAGAGCTTGGATTATGCTATTTGAGCCCAGAAATTCTTTGGGATTCTTTTGACCAGATCTGAATACCTACAGAAGAAGATATCCATGTCTGAAACCACTTATATTCAATTTGAAGCAAATGGAAATAAAGAGGTGCCTTTAGGATGTGATCCATCTCATCTTAAATTAGACATTTCAAATAGGCCAGATGAATTGCAGTGCCTATTTCTGGCTGTGGACTTAAAAAGAAGATAGAGTGAATATGTCAGATGTAGAGGTCTATCTCTACTTCTGGAACTAGGTAAGTTGAGTCTGCCCTGCAGAATTCTGCCTTTGAGAGTAACTCTTCACTATTGGGTCTTATAAGAATGCCATGGATGCTTTCCCTGCTGGCACTGACATTTATGGTTCCCTAGAAGCTGTTTGTCAATCTGCATATTTTGCTTATATTTCTATCAATTATTAATTAGGGTATGCTCATTTGTCCATAACTTTACTATTTGAGACTCACTGCTGGGAACCTGTGTATGCTTCCCTTCTAGATCATGGTTATTCTTAGGATTTGGTATATTTTTTATACTGAATTCAGAAAGCCTTTGAAGAATGAGATCTAAAGGAAGACCTTGGAAAAAAAAATCTTTCCAGCATGTGGGATTAAGCATGCCCATCATCAAAAGAGCATTGCAAAGAAAACCTTCCTATGCCATTCACCAAGAAGAATGATTAACAGATATTTTAAGGTAGAATCTCGTAGATGAAGCTAGTCAGATTGCTAGATGGGAATTCACAAACAGGATTTGTCTACTACTTGAAGGCTTAAAACAGTGTAACATTCAAGACCCAAAGAAAGCTGTATAAACTCAGTTTGAGAGTTTCTTTCCATAACTCACACACCATCTCTCTTTTGCTATGTATTGTTTTAATGATATTTGTTTAGCTACTGTGTATTTACAAGTTCTGATATGTCACTTTTGATGGTAGTCTGTTAAAAACATATTGTTGCCTTGCCATGCCTTCCAAATTCAACATTTTCTTGCTTTAGAAGCCTGGATCAACAGGTATCTCTGGAATATGCTGTATGGTATTGAAATCAAATACATTTTTGCTGAATCAGGCCCTAAGTCAGTTAGGGAGCATGAGTTTTGATTCATCATGCTTTCCTTAATTTGGCTAGTCATTGGGATTATGATTCATTTCATTCTGTGTAACTGACTGCTGCACAGTAAGTGACAGCTGAACCATCTATTATCTAACAGCTAGAAAAATAGCATCACTGTCACGTTATAAGGCTGAGGTTTATGCTTTTGTCAAACGTGTTTTCTACTAAAGTTAAAATGCTTCAGGAAAATCTTACTTTTTTTTCAAACTACTTGTAATGTTTCAGAAATGAAGTGATGAAATACCATAGTAAACACTGTGAATGATTTAAAATTAAGAACTTAATTTATTTAATGGATAGAATGAAGCAGCTTGTTCTGTTTTTTATTAATGTATTGCCTTTTTGGATTGGTAGTAAGATTATGCCTGATACTTTGATGATAGTCTGATTTACATATAAGTAGTAAGCTAAGGAGGAGGTAACTTTAAGGGAATGGTAAATATTTCTCAAGTCTTGGTACTACTTCCATGCTAATACATATTACATCAGAAGATATTTCAAGTGAAGCAGTAATTTTAATTATTTTGTGGAACTTTGCCAAAGATTCCATCAGTTTTTAAAGTTAAACAAAATCTCAGTATGACTGAAAAAACCCTGTATTTTTACATAGTATCCCTATTTCTTTAAAAAATCTGTGTCTTCCAATTATTAAACATATATATCAAAAATCCAAATGTGTTTTTTTGTCTGCCCTTTTTATGGTTCATCTGTAAAATTGCTGTAGAGGGTACTCAGAAGACACTGGGCCAAGAAAAGGTGCTTTCAGGTTAGAGCACAGAGAAGGCACTTGTTATTTGAAAGCCTTGAATTCTTGTGGATGCTTGATAGCTGAAAATGCAGGTGGCCAAAACTGAATGGAATTTAATGGGCTATAACTGAACACTAATGTACATTTAGGTATTTTGAATTTATTTAGACATGGTTGGAAGATAAATGTTTTTAGCTGAGTTTACATGAACATGTCTTCTGCAGAATTTGATGAGTATTCTTGTCTAAAATTTGATCTGAGTTGCATATTCCTGAGCTTTCTATAACACAGATATTCTCAGGAATAGAAGAAAGTTTTATTTGAAGAAAGACAAAATAAACATTTAGTTACATTTTAAACTTTTAGTATGAATGGTCATATTTGTTCTGCACAAACAAGAGTGAAAAAAATATTAGAATTAGTCCATGATAACACTGTGTCCTAACATAGTGTCTCAGATATAAATAACTATTTCTTAATTCAGTAAGACCAGTTACTTACAAGTAAGAAGTTTATTAATTAAAAGAAAATGATTAAAATAGTGCCTTTGTTTAGGTTTATAATTTTGGCTAATAAAACTTTAGTGGTCAAAACCATTCACTGAATCTGGAGTTTCATTAGGAAACTAAATTGTAGTTCCATAGGTAAGGATCATGTGGTCATTATAGTAAGTAAAAGCACTGATGTATTTTTTTTTCTTGTTATTATTGAAATAATTAAATGATATAGTCCTAATTTTGTTCTTAGGTTAAATAAGAAAGAGCAGTTTAGAACTGGTAACATGTTTTGTTACTCTTCATAGCCACAAGGATTTTCTTTGATAAGGGCTTAGGAGTCTTTTATTAAGTAATCCACAAAAAATTTGTATTTCAAAGGGAGTGCTGGTCCTAACATGAATAAGACTAAGCATGATGACCTATTTTAAAACAGCTCTTGCCTCCCATTGGGATTGCTGGATTTTGAGTAAAGCTGCCCATAAGAAAGATGTTGGTTTGTGTTAAAAGAGGGAAATTGCCATTAAGTATCTTCTATCTTGGACATAAGTATCTTTTATTCAGTATTTATAAAGCTGCTGAATGGTATTATGATGCGGAAGGAGGTTTATACCAGAGCTCTACTGTGTTTTTCTATTGCTTAATATGTTTGGACATCATTAATATCTTTTTTATGGACTGTTTGAACATCTGCATAATAGTTTTTGTAACTACATCAGGGAAATGTATTCTACCCTTAGTTTCAGTTTAATAAAGTTTTTCTTCAAAAATTTTCTCAGTGTGTGAAACAAAGGAAGGAAAGGAGTTATTGAACTGATGTCCACCAACCCAACTATTGTTTGCCTTTTCATTCATAATTAAGTTCATATTTCCATAATAAATGGAAACTTACATAAAAACTTATATGGAAGCATGTAACTCACTAGATTAATAACTAAAAATGCTATCACTTCTTTTTCGGCATGAAGTAAGTATCCGTACTGCATTTATGTGTCCAGGTGTTGGGGTGAAGCTGCAGGGGTGGTAGAAGACACCAAGACCTGCCCTCATGTCAGAGAAAATTGGTTTCAGCCTGCTTCAGAATGGATCTGCCAGTGTTGTCCATTGTGACATTGATGGCATCTCTGTGGATAACGTGTAAGAGAAGATAAAAATCCTGTGCAGCAACTGTGAGAGAGAGCAGTGAGAAAAATATGGCAGAAACAGCCCTGAAGACACCAAGGTCAGTGAGGAAGGAGGGGCAGGAGGTGCTTCCAGGCACTGGAGCAGAGATTGCCCCGCAGCCTATGGTGAACACTGTGGTGAGGCAGCTGTGCCCCTGCAGCCCATGGAGGACCTCATGCCAGGGCAGGTGGATGCACTCTGAATGAACCTGGGACCTCATGGAGAGCCCATACTGGAGAAGGCTCCTGGCAGGTACTGCAGCCCTTGGAGAGAGGAACTCACACTGAAGGTGGTATTCTGGCAGGACTTCTGATTGCACAGGGGCCCCATGCTGGAGCAGGTTGTTGCTGAAGGACTGCACGCTGTGGAAGGGACCTGGAGCAGTTCTTGAGGAGCTGTAGGCTGTGGGAAGGACCGTATTGGAGCAGTTGAGTAAGGAATGTATCCCATGGGAAGGACCCCACATTGGAGCAGGGGACAAGTACGAGAAGAAAGGAGTCACAGTGATGAAGAGCTCTCAACTGACCACAATGTCCCAGCCTCCTCCACCTGCACTGCTCCAAGTGTGGAGGTGGCAGGTTCATAAGTGAAGCTGAGCATGGAAGAAAGGAAGGGGCAGGGGGGAAAAGTGTTTTTAGATCTTTTTTTCACTGTCCTACCCAATTATGAAGTGGCAATATTTTGAATTAACCTTCCGAAATTGCAGTCTGTTTTGCCTGTGATGGTAACTGGTGGGTGATCTCTCTGTCCTTATCTTGACCTATGAGCTTTTCTATCATATTCTCTGCCCTGTCCTGCTGAGGAAGGGGAGTGAAAGAATGGCTTGGTGGGTGTCTAACAGCCAGCCAAGGTAAATCCACCAAAATATTTATTTAGCAAATATATTTGCAAAGGTCAACTTGAGCCTAATGACACTACTCTTCCTGGGTCCCCGTGGAATCAATACAGTAAGAAAAAGAGAGGCTTCTCCAGAAAACAGATCTGAGAGGCTAAATTGAGCTCTAGAGCCCCAGGCAGTTCCATGCTGTCAGTGCAACACCTGCAGCTCCATTACCAGCCCAGCTGCTCCTTCCTGCCTCCGTGACACCATCATGGCCCTGGTGCAAGTATCTGTTGCATTGTCTAGGGAAACTGTTTTAGGGAGGTTAAGCTAATGAAAAAAATATTTTCCCCCATCATCACTTCGACAGAGCATCTTTTTAAGCTATAGAAAGGAACTCATCTGATTTACTGTACAGTCTTACAAATGCTGAGCTAGCACAGCTGAGGGGCTGAGAGAGATTAACTACAGTACATTTGGAGTCTCTGCTAGAAATGGAATTATTCCGCCATTGTTTCTACAGTCTGCAAAGACTGGTTGTGTTGCAGTCATTGAGAAAACCAGCAGTCAAATATGTACAAACTAATTTCTGATTTTGAAGTTGCTGTTTAAGGTCTGTGAATCAATGCCACCAAAATTAATGTTCAGAGACTTTTTGGTGATGAAAACAAAGAAAACGCTCATAAAATTTTTCTGCTGAATAACTGGAGTTGGAATGCCAGTTCTGGTGTTACTTTAGATAGAGCTAGGTTTTGTGTCTCCATATCAGACAGCAAGTTTTCTTCTTTAATGCTTTTAAAACTCTGATTTTCAGATGTAAATTAGTTCAGCTCATATGAGGAAGAAAAAAAGGAGAAATGAAATACCTCAGATGACATTGGTTAAGTGAGTGAGCTCCGTAAGGCCATGTTGTTGCATTTTCCAGTGTGATCTGGAACATACATAATGAAAGATGTGTAGCGAAGGCCCTAGTTGTAATTGCTGCACCCCAAGCACTTGTATTTTCACAGGTGACTGGACAGTCTTTTTGTTGTGCAAAATAATGGGACAGCTGCTTCACCCCTAGTGTTTCAGATTCTGTATGGGAAGATCTTCTGATTATTCAAATTGTGTGATGGCTTTGGCTCCAAGTTTGTTTGCAATTTACTTGAAATACAGGCTACATCGATATTTTAAAAAAAGAGGACACATAAATAGTTTTGTTCTAATTTAATCTGTTACTAAAACATAATTTTGAATAATGATCTTGTAGATGAAAAAAATTATGATTGACTTTCAATATGCTAGGGTCATGAATTAATTAACTACTGAATATTTGTAAGATTACATAGAGAAATACAAAGTCTGAACTTATCGATGCTACTGTCTATGCCAATACATAAGAAAAAGATAGACCTTACATCAAAGCAGTTAGTTTTTTTATAATTGCAATAAAAGTAATTGATTCTGCTAAGTTACAGACTTGCAGACTTACTTGTGCATCTGATATGTAGCCTCATTGACTTAATTGAATTAAAAAAAAAAGGAATGAGAAATGTAGCAATTAAAAACATTGCTATGCTAGTAGCAATTTTCTGAATGCCTACCTAGCAATCTTATTTTTAAGCAATGCTATATTTAGAGGGACATTTCATTCTTTCAGAAGAGAAATGAATCTATCAGGACTAGGACTATTATGTAGGAATATTAAATATTCACATATTTTGTACTACTTGGTTGCTAATATTAGCCCAGTATTCATTAGGACCTATATTCTACTATTGGTCAGAATTTTTTTTTCTCTTGGATTGCTATAGCTGTCATATTTGGTCTGCATTACATTGGAAAGTAAATCAGCTTTAAAACAATAAAAAATAAAGCCCCTTTCTTATGTCTACCCTCTAGAATGCTGGTAAAAATTACTACAAATGCAGTATTTTAACATGTTAACGTGTGTAATATCCCCAAATGACTGTGATGGTCCTCCTTTCATAGTCAAAGCCCACTCTTCTGGAAAGATTCGCTACCTCCATATCTGAATAAATGATACATTTAAAAAATGTCATATTCATTCAGAAGCCACTAATTTTATTACAACTTTGTTTTGAACATTTTTCCTATCAGTATCAGACACACATTTCTGGCGGGTATAGTGAGCTTTTACTTTTTCACAGGTTAATATTCTGACTGTTTCAGTGTCTGGTTAAAAATTTCCAGTACCTGACTGGGTTACAGTGACTCCATTGCTGTTTTATACTGCTGCCTAGAATGCCTGCGTTAGTGTAAAATGAAATACCAAAAGGTCTTTCCTCCTAATGTTATATGTAAAGAAGGAGCACTTATATTAGATGTTTCTTTCTCTAGAAAATGAGGATAGAACTGCTGTAGAGATCTACCTGAGAATGAAATTATTCTGAAAAAAGAAAGATACTGTGAAAAATGTGTTCATGTTAAACAAGAATTTTTTCCATGCAAGAAATTATGTATTTCCTCCAATGCTCCAAATAAGTTTTCAATTAAGAAAATTATAGTTTAATATTCTTATTTTACTTTCATTTAGGTTATATAAAGTAGCATTTTCCAGTTTTTGTAATTTTATACCCATTTTGTATATAAAAGTGTTCTGGGACATGACCATTTAAGTCTGTCAGTTCTTTATATTTTAATACAGACTAATTTGAAGTTGTTCACTTCCCCAACTCATTTTTATGGATGGCGCTTGTAAGAAAATATTTGGGTTAGACCCTGTCACTGGCAAATAAAACACTTTAGGGGTTTCTTGTTTTGCTTTCTTGAAAATATTGTTTCCATAATGAAATAATAGACCCAAATTATGGTTTAACTTACATTCTTTTCTTCTATTAGAAGTCTACTAATGTCATTAGATCACTTCTGATTTAATCTTATTGTGAAAGAAAACAAATTATGCCCATCATTCCTCATCATTTATGTCAAAACCTGTAAGGGCCATGTGGGAGTGAGAGACTGCAGACAACCTTGCTCCAGCCCTCTAGAATTTAAGCCATGAATTTGTACTTCCTGAACTGTCTTTGCTGCCTGCAGAAGAGTGGAGAGAAGTGAGGCATAGTGCCCATCCTGGTGAAGTGTTTAAACAAATAAAAACAGTCTGTCACATTGGAATTGTATTCTTTGGTCTTGGAAGATCTTTTCCCTTCTCACTTGATAAAAAGGACAGTTTTTATTGTCATAATCACTGTACAGGCTTCCAAGTTTCCTGACAGCAGTAAATTAACATTTACTATTACCACTACTTGAGCAGGAGGTGCATGCAATGAAAGCAAGGATTGTAGATTGGCTCCTAATATTTTGCTGATGTCTTAATTTTTCTTACACAATAAGGTGTTTCCTGGTAATTTCCGTAAAAATTGATACTATTTTCCCTTCTAAGAAGTGGATAAACATTGTAGTATCTAGTGTTCCACTAGATGTAGATAAATAGATAAAATACGTAAAATAAATGAGGAAAACAACACCTTGCCCAGAAATGCCCTAGCAGGAGAGTAAAATAACAGCTATCCATTATAACTACTGAAATGAATCCAGCTATTCACTTTACATGTAAAAAGTGAAGAAGTTAGCAAGCCTTGCAATATCAGCTCTTAATGGTTTTCACTGTTGCTTCTAGAGTAGGTTCCTTTTTTTTTTAAACTTAATTATTTCATTAACCTCATACATCTTTGACTACTCCGCTACGTCTGGATATTTTTGTGTAACATCAATTTGTGCAGTACACACAATATAAAGGCTCACATTTAAATAAACTGAAATTAGTGTATGTTTCACAAACATGATAAAGCTTTGGGTTAAAGTTCAAGAATAATCACATATAGCAAGTATTCTGCTTCCAGTAATAAAAAGTGAAGGAGTTGAAGGAAATTGCAAATTGATATCTTCACTTATGACATCAGCTTTTATGTGGATACAGCTTTAGGTTTTTGTTTGTTTACAGTAGATAAAGAGGGGACAGTAAGGCTTTCAGTGGTTCTTGTTCTCTCTCTTTACAGTTAACTTTAAGGGCATGCACACTGAGTTACATGATTTTATACAAATTTTTATACAAATCTTTCTGAAAATAAAAAATATTTGAAGAATATTTCTAATTTAAAGCTAAATAAAAGCTATTTCAATAATAAAGTGCAAAGTAGAAGTTATGAAGGCACTTGGCTATTACTAAAAATCTGGAATATCCTCTGTATGTGTACATATATGATTATAATTAAAAAAATACAACTATTTTTGAAAAACAAACAAAGCTACTCAATATCCTTTAGGTCTCATTCAGAAAATCTTTCCTATCCGAAGTTTTTTACTGTGCTACAATATAAAACTCCTTAACACTATTTTATCTGTAGTAGACCATATGTAAATATAGCTGTTGTATTGCCTAGAATGATCTTTGTTCCTGTGTCTTTCTTCTAGCTCTTTTTGGTGGCAAATCCCTCTATTTCTGTTGCTAAAGAAATGGGTGCTAACAAAATTAACTCCCGTCCTGCAGAATTCATCCAGTTTGGTCAAGTAAGAATCAAAGTAAAGAAATTTGAAAAGGGCATATCTAATTAATGTTATTTCTAAGAGCTGGCATCTGATAGCTGAAGCTTTTTTTTTGTGCAGCTGCTGTCAGCTGCACCATTTTGAACTGAAGTACTGTTTTTAGTTTGCTTCTGACAGACAGCCATGCCAGTCAAAATGCGTGAGCCTGGTTCCTATCAGTTTCTGTTCATTTGCTTACTCACTTCCTTGCTTTGCTACAACCTACTTGTGCTTTCTCAGTCTGTCAGATACACTTAAAGGAAGTTGTATTCTACATTTCTACCCTAGTTTTGTTTCCCTGTGTTTTGTTATTCTAATAATCTGTTTTATCCAGTTGTAGTTAGAGCAGATTGATCTACATTCTTTGGAGGATGGATAGATTGAGTCAAGGTGCTTGTAAGAATGACACCAAAATGCTGAATGTACAGTGAAGTCACCCAACCCTGTTTCTGCTTATACTGAAGAAGAATACAAAGCTTTTTTCAGGACTGCTACTTTTCATCTCCAGCAGCTATTTGGGTGTTTCCTGGGCAGAGGTGGAGAGGGAATTGACCTTAACATTTGTTAGCAAGTTTTGGAATTGTCTGCACTCTCACAAAGAAGCAAGTGATTAGAAAGAAGAACAAATCTGACTTAGATTATCCTTTTGCACTCCCAAAAATACATTTTTACTGCCTTGAACAAATGTTGCCCCTGAAGCAGCACAAGTAGGTTTTGTTCCTTTCTCTTGGATTTTGGTAAAAATAGAGCAAAAGTGCATCATCCACAAGACTCATAGCTTAGTGTGCTCATCTTTGTCTCTTTCTTTCTGCCTTTTTTATTTTCTGTCCTTGAGGAAGGATGTTATTATTGTAAAAGTTTTCACTGGCAAGTCTAGTAGTTGAAAATAAATAAAGTTGCAAAACTTGTGTTTCAGATAGAACACTATTCTCAATACTAAGAATCCAAGAGCTTCTCAGAACCTATTCCCAGTATCTGCAGCAGGGTACATGTTCTGTGTTCTCTGGATTCAGGTATGCAACTCAGCTTTGAGGTAGTACTCCATAACAGCACATGGTTCAAGTGTATACTCAGTCTCTCCAGGTTTACTGTGTCTTGGTTTCCACAAAAAGGAAGCATCTATATGAGAGTTATGGTATACTATAAAAAATAGCTGATCACAGAGGTGAGGATATCTCTGCATGACAAAAGATTTGTTTAGGTTTACCTTGGTCCCCTCCTAAATTCCATTACATGCAGTGTGAATGGCATAGTAGTACCTACTACCCATGTAATATAGCAGTATCTATTGCAGCAAAACCTGTAGCTTGCCCTACAGCCATGTTTTTAATTGTAGCATGTGGTGAGGTGGGTTCTCCCAGGTTATTCTTGTTTCTTGTTTAACAGGGAGGTCACTGAATTTTATACAAGTTAGGTTTTCTCATGTTTTTTAGGAAAACTTGAAGTACTCTAATTAGAAAATGATTAAAGCATGAAAAAGAGTGACATTGTCCACATTTGAAAACAGGAAGTTCAGCCTCCTGGATACTTAAGGTTTTAAAAACACTGTTTGGCCATCAGTACAACTGTGTCGCCAGGAGAAATGAGGAATCCAGTATGACCCCATGACTGTGCACTTGATAATCATTTCACTCTTAATAATCTAATCAGTCCATTGTAATGAAGCAATTAACTTGCTGTGCCCCTAGCTGTAGTCTAAGAGTGAATAATGACATTTATTCTTAGTTCAACAGTTTTGCTGTTGAATACTATTAGGTGGGGTTTATTTGACCTGTCCTTTCAGGTCTTGTACGTAACAGGAAAAAAATGTTTTTATATGTCAGAAAATCTGTTGCAGGGACATTTATCATACATGAATTTAGCTTGCTGTCATAAATTTCCTTGGTTCAGAAATAAAGGTAATATAACATTGGAGAAAATAAAATGGAAAAAATTAAAGAAAAAAAGAGCAAGGAAAGGAGAAACCACAGCTGCTGTTGGTTCCTCAGATTTCATTTGAAGTGATCAAAGAAGTGATCTCATCAGTGAGCCTTGGAAGCGTCCATGTATTTTCCAATTTCTATTATGGCCTAACACTCAATTTCAATATATACTATTTTTCTAAGTCTCTCTGGTTAAAATAGGAGCAAAAACTCCTTTTATACTTTTTGAATGGAATAAACACAAGATTTTATTTGATGCGTAGTATTTAAGGGTAAAGTATGTGAGTATGTCCATTTTGACTTCACAAGAATTTGGTAGCACTTGTTTTTTTTTTTTTTTTTCTTATATTGTTTTTTTTTTCTTTCCTCTGCAGTGCTTATTTCTTGTAAGAGCTTTTTATGATAGAGGCTGGTTTTGTCTAGTGCAACTGTTACTCCACTCCTACAATGACAAGGAACGGCATTCAGCATCAGATACAGCATTCAGGAAATGTGAGGAGAAGGAAGGCAGGAGGAAGTGTTTGGGTTTTGTTCAATGCAATCACTGAAAGGCAGTTCCAAGTGAAAAGTGACATTAGGAAGTTTTTGAGAGAAGAAAGCACCTTTCTTTTGTGCAGAGTTTTCAAGGTTTTATTTCTTTTCAAATTCTACCAACAGATTTTTCTACTGCAGTGTATTGTGCATGCTCTTCTAAGCTCGTTGAGATCTTCTCCTATTCTCAGTAAGGTCTTGATGTACCTAAGGCTTCATTAGACCTCCTCAGCTCTTTTTGGGAATTTGCATGTTCTCTGAGGTAATGAGAGATTTTTTTTTTCAATTTTTGCCAGGATTTTTTTTGGACAGAACTTTTCATCTACTGCTAAAAGCCAGACAAGTTTTGTTATCTGGATGCTGATGGAAGAAACCTGAATTTCTGCCAGGTCCTCTCTCCAGCTCCTTGGCAGCCTCACTGGCAGGCTGGTGGGAGGCCATATTCTGCATCCTTTGACTCGTTCAGTCCCTGGTTCTTCAGCAACAGAGACAGCTGGAGCTTCCAGGACCCTTAATTCTGGGCAGCATGTCAGGCAGCTTTTTGCGAAACCTGAACTACCGATTAAAGTGGGTCAAAGAAAAGTAATTCCAGTTTGCAGGAAAATTCTGAATATGTGGTACTCATTCTTCCATAAAACAGAATCACTGCTAAATTTGAACCTTGTATATTCCTTTCCTTATGTGAATTTTGAATGTTCTCCTCTCTGGATTTTTTTGGTATCTCAAATGAATGTAACTCCTTTCTCTGATTCATCTTTTTCTCTTCCATCAGTGATAGAACAATATTTACGGTTAAAGAGTACTTTCACAAATGAAATATTGAAATGTTAAGAATGTATGATCTGACATGTTTCTCAGGTAAGACAAAAATCTCAGCCCAGTTAGTCTATACAATGAGAGATTATTATTAACTTTGACTGCCTCTCTTTTTACTGGGGATTGAAGTCTCTGAAATAACCACTGAAACTACATAAACCTACAAAGTTTTTATCCTGAATAGGCATAAAATGTTAAATTGGTGTTGTTCTGTTATTTGATTAAAATTACCTGCTGAACAAATGCTTTATTCTTATATTAATCCAACAACACTGTGGGCTAAACCTCTGCTATATAAACTTTGATATTATCTATTCTGTAGAGTATTTAAATGTACTTTCTGTGTATTCAACACAGAAAACAAACAAAATGTACTTCTAATTATTGTTATCACTTAACAAGTAGCCTTCTGTTGTCTAATTTAGAACAAGAACTTCTTTAACTCCTCACAACTAAATTAGTCCCATCCTTATAGAATATTAGAGAAAAAAATTAATTGCCTACCTTTCCTTATTTTTCCTTGTCTAATTTATATCATGAGCATTTGGGGACAGGAGTTTTTAGTATTTTAGATGTTCATGTCTACTCTGGGTTATGCTAAAATTTGTGGTAACCATTTGCCTTTGAGGTTTTTTTTTAAAAAACATAACTGTGATTGACATTCCCCAAAGGAACTGCTCTTAAATAAGCCTCTTTGCTTTCATTAAGTTTTGGGCAATCCAGAAGAGAGCTCATGCTGAAAACTTAAGAGGAGGCAAAAATAAACATTTATAAATGAAGCAGGAGAATAGTAAACAGTACTTAGAACAAACACAAATACCAACCTTAAATTTATTTGAAGGGTGTATTCTTGTTAATCAGTTTCTTTAAACATAATTGAGGCAAACTGCTAAGTCAGACGCATGGTGGATTTTTTTCTTTTTCCTTTTATCATCAGATATTCAAAGACATTAAGATAAAAAGTAAGTAGTTTCACACTTCCACCTTTTTTTTTTAGTGTGGTAGGTTGTTTTTAAAGTTTAGTCTTTTTATTGTTTGCTGTCACCACCAGTATTTGAAGAATTTTAAAACAGTTTTCTAAAAAAGGTTGGGACCTGAGAATAACACCTTTCTGTTTCCTGGTTTATAACTTACTCTACCCTCTGAATTTCATGTTGAACTATTCTCCCAGGACTACTTTACTGGGGCAGTTCCACAGGCTCAGACAGCTGCCCTTTTAGTCAGGGGTCAATCTCTGAAAAAAGAATAGGTGGCTGCACAAGGAGAGGCAAGAGAATAAGAAGGGGAAGCTTTCTGAGCTATTCACAGATAAACAGTTTGGAGAAAAATGCAATTTCTTCTGTATTATCTTTCGACTTTGTTCCAAATGATGAAGAACAACTGTTCTAATCAGAAAAAATGCTTTGGAAGATGCTGAGGATGTGCTCTTACTGCTGTGGTCTGTATTATCAGACTAAATTACAGACACTTTCCATTGAGGAAATCACCATGGCATCGTAAAAAATTGGAAGATTTTATTTTCATTTTTTTGCTTAAGTTTGTTTAACACTCCAAATGAGAAATCTTGAAGCTTGACTTGTGGGTGAAAGAAAGTGCTCATCTCCACTTGGAAGAATATAATTAATTCCCTTTGTTTTTCACCGTTCTTGCTTCAAGCTTGAGTGATTTTATGGTATGTTTTTCCAGAACTTTGTTTATTCCTTGTTTCAGGCTACACATGCAAATCTGCATGAAAGGGAGTGCTGTGGTGCTGTTTCTTGACTTTCATACATACAGAAGTAATTTTCTTGGAAAAAAATTCTTTTTTTCTGAAATCCTTGAAACTGAGGAGGAATTTTTTATTATCTTGGAATTAATTTGTGGAGTGGTGATCAGTTTTGATGTTCTGAAAGTTTTTGGCTTTAATCTCTCTACCTGATATTCATAGCAGACTGAAAATATATAAAGAAATTTTGGATCAAACTGGTCTTTCCACCTTGTAGCCTGGTACTTAATTCACATCTGGTACTCCTTGCTCATTCTAAGTAAGAGGTGGATTTTCTGGGAAGGGTTAGGTGTCTGACCATTAGAAGCTCATTGTCTTCTGTGTTGGAAATTCTGTCAAGCAGATTTTCAGGGCTTCTCTCTGGAGGAGAATATAGTGATTGAACTGAAAGCTTGTTCTTTCTGCCCTTCAGAAATTTAGGTTATTTAAGTTCCTTCTTTTTCTTCAGTTTCTGTTGTAAAAGGGCATGCCAGCCAAAAAGTCTGAAGGACTAAATGTCAGAAGATTAGGCTAAACAAAGAGACATTTGGAGAATTTTGAATAAATAAAAAATTTGAAACTTCCTTGGGTCCTCCTTTTTTGTGGTGAGGTGGGAGGTTGTGTTGAGGTGGGGGGATGTGCCTCTTCTCCCAGGCAACTCATGATAGGACAAGGAAAAATAGCCTTAAGTTGCACTGGGAGGGGGGTGGGGGGGTCAGTTTGGATATTATCATGATATAGTTTAGTGGGTATGGTGGTATTTAATCTAAGGTTAGACTTGACGATCTTGGAGATCTTTTACAACATTAATGATTCTATGATTCCACTGCTTTGAAAAGGAGGTTGTTTTCCTCCAAATACAAGTTAGGAGATAACAGAAGACCACTGGGAAATCTCTGGCTTTCCACATGAAACCTTTGCTGATTCTAGTCACTGCCCATTTCCAGGAAGAGAATGAAGAAAGTGAAGATAGCAGATCATTATCAAATATTAACATAATAAAATTTTTATAGGCTTACTTTTTGAGAATGTCTCTTGAAATCAGGATTTCTGTTTAATGTTGTATTCATCTAGTGTCTTCTATTTGATCTACAGAACATTTAGAAAAGAGGCCACCCAAAAGCTTATGGTCATAATCACCTACAAGGAATATTTTGTGCTATGTTATGCACAAATATTTTGAAGAAATTCTGACAATGTAGACTTTCAGAGAGATTGGTTGTTTTTGTTTGTTTGTTTTTTTGTTGTGTTTTGAAATGGCATGGGTCAGAAAGCCAGACGGTAATATGGCCATGTAAAATCCCCAAGCATGTTTTACAATTTTTTTCATTATTTGCTATAGCTATGCCTATATTTAGCCCATTTTCTCATTTGTTTTCTGTTACATTATTGATCCAAAGCTCAACTGGCATGTTATTGCCAGTTGTGTTTGAATGACTCTGTGGGTCTTTCCAAAATGCTATTTTGCCACTTCTGGGTTTCCTATGGACCTAGCTTCACTTGTAAATACTAGCCTTTGCAGAGTGGGTGTGTTGTTTTACCTCTGTCCAATTTCAGGACCAGAAAAGCCTTTCTGTTTGCAAAATGCACAATGTGGGAGTTGGGATTGCTTTCACAGGCTTGTAATACCTGTTAAAAATGAAGCTATTAATTTTTCCTCAAATGATAAAATAATTGTCGATTAAAATTTTTCAATTAATGAGGCTCAAGTGTCTCAGGAACATTGGGGATTCCAGTTTCTAATTTTTATAAGTAATCATTTTCCAAGCTAAGGGTATAAGATGATAAAGAAACCAGTCACATTTCCTAGTATGCACTCCGAAGACAACTATCAGAGCTAGGAATTTTGTTTCATATTGCTAGAAGTGCGTTAAAAAAATCTATGAAAAGGGATACAGTAAAATCAGAAATTGAAAAATCTAAGGGGAAAGATAGAGGCCTTTGTTTTGAGGAACACGACACCAAAGAAATGTTATGACATCACTCAAACTTTTCAGGATGTGCTATGGTAAAGGTCATAGAAGAAGCCAGTGTGGATGAGATTCATAAAACTAATTCATGGGGCAGAATAGTCGCAGATGTGTAAATGCACGCTGAGAAAAAGTTTGCTAATTCTAGACCACTATTTTCACTTCCTACAGTGCTTTACAAGATGGCAGTACAACTTTCCTAACCCAATTATGTTTGGTAATGCCTATCAACAGATCTCTTTTCTGGGCACAAGTCATGTATTATGCAGTATCATTTGGTATCAGGTCTGTAACAGATGTCCCTGTTGTTCCTCTGGTTGGTGAGGAATAGAATTAAAAATAATGTGAAACATCTTGGATGAAGCTGGGTATATAAATTTCTGATTATTATTTCTGAAACACATAGTGTATTCATAGTGGGATATTATTTGCTATGGAATGATATTTTATTCAAGAGAAATGTTGTAGAATATAGCAGATATATGTGAGAAAGGGTTTTGTGGAAGAATCAGGTAAGACTTTGTTTTGACTTGAGGCCAAAGGGGGCTTTCACTAATTCAGTAAATGATACAGTCATGTGCACGAAGATAAACAACCTTCAGCATGAGGCATGTCATGTGAGTGCATCCTGAGACTTTTACTATTTTCACTTAAAATAGTGGCAAAGAAATAAGTTGAATTTGTCAACTTCCACAGGAATATGAGGTACTAAGTTAGCCATTCTCTTGAGAGAGCAACAGTAAAATGAGGTTAATATAGATATGAATTACTATGTAGATTACTATATGAAGTACTGTGCTAAGTAATTTTTGATTCTTCATTGATAAATGGGCTGGGAAAGAAATGGTGCACTGTACCTTTCTCAGAGTCTTCTGATGCACCTGATGTACATTTTGCAAAGGTCGGAGACATCAGGAATTGAAATGGTAAGAGAAACCACAGTTTCCCTGATTTATAATAACCTGATGTAGTAGAAACCTATAGTGGAATTAAGGAAATAATCTCTAAATACTACAGAAAATATCTCTTTTCCCCCCTCTCTGCACAGAACAAGAATAAAAATATTTTTCTGTAAGAGTTGGAATGAAATATCATTTGTTCCATCTTGACTGGTAATGAGTCTGATCTACACTGGTACAGTCCATTCCAGAGTGGAGGATGATCTGGATTACCCTGTGGATTGTAAATCTCTTTGAATTTATAATAATAAATTCAATAAATAATAAATTCAATACATAATAAATTCAATAAGTGATAAATGCCTTGTTTTGCATCGCCTTCTCAATAATGCCAAAGACAGACAAAATAATTTTATTTGAGAATGACAGACTAAAAGATTATTATGCACAATGACAGACTAAATGATTACAATGCACAAAACTACCAAACTGGTCCCCTGTACCCATAGATAGGCTGATATCTTTGAGAGGAGCTAGGCATAAATATGTAAGAAAGAATATCACACCAGGCAGTTTTATAGCCTTTTTTACTCTATATGAAAACATATCCTTGACCAAATTAATTGTGTTTGGATGGAATTTTCTGCATGCCCCCTCAAGTGCTTGTTTTATAGTTTAGACATTTTCAATTTATCTCAGTTGGATCTTTGGTTCTTAGACGTACCATGCATAGATTTTTTTCAATATGGAAATCATTCTCTGCTTCTGATCACCATTACTGTCCTTCTTGTTAGTTTTATTTTACAAATTTTCTTCTTTCTGTGGAGTGGTAACTAGAACTAAAAGGTTAAAGATATGAGAATACCACAGATTTATCAAGTATATATAGTAGTATATTGTCTTTCATAATAAACTCCAAAGTTACTGCTTTTGCTTTTCTTGATTACTACTACAAGTTGATATTTTTTCCTTAAACATAATAGCTAATTTATCAGAGAGCTTTATATCTCTTGCTAGAGTTATTTTTGTCATATGCATAACTTTTTATGTGCCCACACTGACTGTTTTCTAGCATTTAGTTATAAGATTAAAGCAAGTCTGTACCCTTGGGGAATTCTTTCACCGAAGCTTATGTTTTAATATTTGCCTTGTTTGCATGACAATATCCAAGCTTTGGAAACACCCTTTTGAAATGAGAACGCCCTACATATGGCATTAAACACATATATTTAATTTAAAACTTTTCAGTTCTCCCTAGGGATGTTTTCTCAGATTTTTCTTGTCCTAAGTACAGTCCAAATGAGGAATTCCTGTTGTTCGATAATTTTAATAAATTGATAAGATCTGAAGTTGATTTGAATATAAATATTACTTACTTGCCTTCTAATGTTCCAGTTAATGAATTTAAGTCTTTTTGGACCTCAGAACTAAAAGACAGCATGTTTTATTAGTGTTAGACTGTAATAGTTATATATGCAAATGTGAGAGAAATTCTGAAAAATGTGGTTTAAACAGAAATATGATTTTATATATTAAAAAGTACCCTCATTTTCTGTTTACAATTTTTGTAAAGTATTTGGTTTGCCTTAAAAAGAGCAAAGCTGTACTAAGTACAACGATTTAGATAATATCGACATATGTGTATATGGTCATAGTACAAGATTTATTTACTTAGCTGGAAATCCTGTTAAAATGGTATATGTGACTATAATTTAGATAACAGAACAGATGGAGTGCTGTTCTTTTCAGGTTAAGGTTTTAAAATTTATTTATTTAAATCTTTGATAGCCATTTCCATCTCTGTTTTTTTTTTGTTGGTTTTTTTTGTTGTGTTTTTTTTTTTTTTTTTTTTGTTTGGTTGATTGGTTTGTTTTGATAACATTTAGAAAATTTGGCATTAAAATCCTTTCTGATTGTTTGGGGAAGATTGTAATGCACCCACTGTGTTGCATTTTCACTGTATTCTCTGAGAGCAGTGCTTGAGACATGTACAAGACTTCTACAAGCCAGAGAATTCCACATAACACAGAAATACCTATTGAAGACTGTTCCCTAAGTCTCACTAGTATGTTTAAATACCCAAGGTGCCTTTATGGCTTACTATTGAAAATGTATATATTTCTAGGGGAGGAGGGCATGTTGCCTAAAAATAGCTGGAAGTGTTTGAGGAAAAAGGGAGAAATGCCAGGTTTCTACTGATATACACATATTAAATACCAAATTAAAATTTCATTAATTCTTTTGATTTTAAAAGGAAACATGATAATTATTCTTTATTCCTGTTCTTTTAGCATGTATGGAATGAATGGAAGATGAGTCCCTAGACAGGAGGAATGATTCTTAGCTCGTCAAGTCCAAACCCTAGCTCTCAGACAAGCAGTCTTAATAGTCTCTTTCATAACTATTTTATAGGTAGAGCTTGATTAGTTTTAACTGCATTTTGCTCTCACTTTTGTTAGTGGAAGATGTACTTTACAGGTGGAAGTCATCTTCTAATTTCCTGCTTAAACTAGTCCCAGACAATTTATGCCTGTTCTTTAATGTTTTTCTTCTTTCTCTAATATTTGGCTGTACTTTTACTCCAAATTTTTATTTCTTATTTTGCTACAAGTCAGATCTCTCATCCTATTTCTTAAAGTATGCTCTGTATCCCCTGATCATGCACCTAAATCTCTAGGTGTAAGTCCATTTTTCTTGAAGATGGATAAACAGGACTGTGTGTGGTATTCAAGGTGAAGTTTTCACAGGACCACTATATTGGCACTATTGCTTCTTTCTTTAGCATAAGTGGCTGGACTGGTTCTCTTTCTCCAGTTGCTCTTCTCTTTTATTCTGCAAATTATTTGCCATTCTTACTCATTCTGTGATATGAACAACTTTTGTACATTGACTTCTCACAGACTTGATCTTTTACTGGGTACAGCTGGCTGTGGCACTTTGAGAAGGAGCTGGGAGCATGGAGACTAAATGAGCTTGTATACCAGCAACACACTTAATCACAGATAGATTTGATGTTAATGAGTTACGTGACCTCCCTGCTCCACCGAGTAGAGGACAAGGCCTAAGAGCAAAGCTGGGGTCAGCATTACAATTCCTCACATGACCCTCTGTGGGCAGAGATTATAGAATCATAGAATGGTTTGGGTTGGAAGGGACCTTCAAAATCATCTTGTTCCAACCCCCTTGGCAAGAGCAGAGATGCCACCCACTTCATGAGGTTGCCCAGGGCCCCATCAAACCTCACCTTGAGCAATTCCAGGAGTGGGGCATCTATAATTTCTCTGGGCAACCTGTTCCTGTGTCTCACCACTCATACACTAAAGATCTCCTTCCTAATATCTTATCTTAATATGTCCTCTTTTACTTTAAAACTCTTTCCCCTTGCCTTAGCACTATCTGCCTGTGTAAAAAATTGCTCTCCTTGCTTTAAAAACTTTGTTTAATACTGAAAGGCTGCAATGAGGTCACCCTGGACTCTTCTCTTCTTCAAGTTGAACAATCCAAACTCCCTCAGCCTGTCTTCACAGGAAAAGTTCTCCAACCCTCTAATCATATTTGTGGTCCCCTCTGGACTTTCTACAGCAGGCCCACATCAGAACAATACTGATGACTGAGGAAACAGTTATTTCCTTTTGGTTTGTGATTCTATAGTTTCAAAACCCATGAAATTCAGCAAGGCCAGGTGCAAGATCCTGCCCCTGGGTCAGGGAAACCTCAAGCAAAGATGCAGTCTGGGCAGGGAATAGACAGAGAAACTGAGGAGACTTGGAGGTGTTGCTGCATGGGAAGCTGGACACAACCCAGCAATGTGTTCTTGTGGAGCAGAAAGCCAATTATATCCTGGGCTGCAACTAAAGAAGTGTGGCCAGCAGGTCAAGGGAGGTGATTCAATCCCTCTACTCCTCTCTTGTGAGACCCCACTTGGAGTACAGTTCTGGAGTCCCCAACATATGAATGACATGGACATACTGGAGTGAGTCCAGAGAGGGGCCACAGAGATGCTCAGAGGGCTGGAGCATCTCTCCTATAGAGACAGGCTGAGAGATTTGGGTAGTTCAAACTGGACAAGAGAAAGCTCTTGGGACACCTGGTAGAACCTTCCAGTATCTAAATGTGTCTTATGAAAAGGAGGGAGAAGGACTTTTTACAAGGGCGTGTAGTGACAGAACAAGGGGGAATGGCTTCAAACTGAAAGAGGGCAGGTTTAGGTTGTATGTTAAGAAGAAATCCTTTACTGTGTGGGTAGTGAGACACTGGAACAGGTTGCCCAGAGGAGCTGTGAATGCCCCATACCTGGAAGAGTTAAAGGCCAGGCTGGTTGGGGTTTTGAGTAATCTGGTCTAGTGGAAAGAGTCCCTGCCCGTGAGTGATTTTGATAATGGTCTCAAGAACTTTGTTATCCTTAGTGACTTATGTGCAGCATACTCCTCTTCAGACTTATATACTTTCCTCAGAAATCCAAATACATGAGGCCCATCTTGGATGCCGTATCTTTAAGCTGGAACAACTGCTCTTCATTTTGATCCTCTCCTCTGGTGTTGTTTGTTTGTTTGTTTGAGTTTTTTCTCTATTTGCTTTATTTACTTAAGTTTTATTGACTTTTTTTTTCCTTTCCTGTCTCTTCATAATCAGTGTGAAAGTTAATTTCTTATAACTTTTCCCTGGACTTCAGTTTATTTTCTTCAAAAATCTGCTTCTTAAAAAAGTGCTCTGGCTTCCAGCCTTGCTTGGCATGCAGTATAGCATCCTTCTGTCAGACAGCCATTCTTACCTTCTTGGATGTGTGTCTGGGAGAAGACATGTTTGGAAGAATTCAGTGATTGCCAGACATTTGAGCTCAGAAATAGGAAGGAACTGCAAAAAAGTCTCAAAACTACTTGTCTGAGAGTTTCACTACATATTATCCACTCTAGCAGTTCAGGTCAATTTAATTAGAATGTCATATGGGCTTCTCTCTGGACTTATGCTTGAACAAGTGAAGAATATTCAAAATTAGTCTAATACCTAGTGTGTTTCATCTGCAGAATTAGTCTTTAGAACATAATTTTGACCCTATTACCATACTCTTTCCTACCGCACATAGTCATTAGTGGATGCACTTCCTCTTCTGCTTTGGTGGGTTGACCCTGGCCAGGAGCTAAATACAGCTGCTCACTCCTTCCCCTCTCCTGTGGGATGGAGGGAAAAATAAAAGAAAAGGCTAAAGATTTGTGGATCAAGATAAAGGCAGTTTAATAGGTGAAGCAAAAGCTATACTTGCAAGTAAAATAAAGGAATTTAGTCATTGTTTCAACTGGCAGCCAAATATTTACTAATTTCTGGTAAGCCTGACCTCAGCACACAGAGTTCAAACATCACAACCATGATTTTCCCTGCTTCCATGTCCCTTTCTTGAGTTTTTATGGCTCAGCAAAATATCATATGGTATAGAAAATCCTTTTGATCAGTGTGGATGAGCTGTTCCAGCTGTGTGTTCTTGCAGTTTCTTGCCAACACCAGCCTACTTCTGGAGGGATAGACTGGGAAAAAGCCTTAGCACTGTGCAAGCCCTGTTCAGTGATAACTAGAATTCTGGTGTGTTATCAATGGTGTTAGTCAAAAATGCAAAAAATCTCAGGACCATACAGGCTGCTGTGAAGAAAATTGACTCCATCCCAGCCAAAAGCAGTACACCTGCACAGATCCTTTCTAAAAGAACTCCACAACAGAGACAGGAGAATGGGGGAATTTTTGAAATCCAGTAGTGTTGTGCAGAACAAAGCTGTGCCTTTCACTTGTGACACACAGCTATTCAGGCGGTTGGGAGATTGAAGAAACATTCCTTTGTTCTCCTTCCAGTTCCCCAACAGTTCTTTTTTCCTTATTGTACTCTCTGGTGACCTTTCTCTTCCATTTAGGCATTGATAAATTATATAAGTGATGGTAGGTTCATTTGGTGCCCATGTGCTTCATTGTGTGTTATTCTCTATGCATTTTACATATTATAAATACAGTCGTTCCTTCATCTTTGCACCAACACTTCTTTTTTTTATTGGTTGTTCGCTTCCACTTTTGCCTGAAATATGAAGAGTCTTATGGAAGATTATCCCTATATGTTTTTCTCAATAAGATTTTGCTTAGAAAAGGATCCAAGATAAGTTCCAAAGTGTTTTTTCAATTAGGATAATTCTTCTCTTTCAAAATTGTATATTGTTCCAGAACTGAGACATTACATCACATATTGGATGTCACTTTCCATATGGGTTGTCTAGAATAATTTACATTTTATATTAAACAGAATTATTTTGCCTTTCTGTCTCTGAATCAGAGGCAAACAAAGACCTCACAGTAAAACGTATAAAAATTCTTGACTGGTATGAAAGCACTGAGAACACAGAAAACCCACCAATTTTCTAGTGTGTTTTCTAATTCTTCAGGTCTTCATTTTATAAGCAGAAGTGCAGGTGTACAGAGATACTACATCAGGTTGCCTTGCACTGGTCCTCTTATGGATGGAACCTTTAGAATGACAACTCTGATCTCAGTTACAGGAGCTCATAAAGAATTAGCACTGACTGTTCCTTGATTTCTCCTGAATGCATAGAAAGAGTTTGATGGGATGACTATCAGCAGTATTAGCAGAGAAATGATTGGGTTCTGGGTTCTGGGTTCTGGGTTTGTTCTGGGAAATAAGTGTAATACATATTAGGATCTGTAGAGGATTATAATGCATCTCCTGTAAGATGTCTGAATCCAGCAGGGAGCTCAGGAAAAAGTCTTTCTATTCTTATTTCAACTGTCTGAATCAAAACCTTCTATGACTCACAGAAGCTCAGACCTATCGTTTTAGATATGGTTGTGTTCAGCCCAGGTTAGAAGACTCTCCTTGCAGGTGAAATGTCTGGAGGATTTGGCTTCTAAAATATAAGAATTCTCTTCAGTATGAGTGATCTAAAGTTACTCTTAGAGTAACTTTTTTTTTTTTCTGGTTTCTGTATGACATCCAATGGCACATCCTTTGTTAAATATTAAGGCCTTCCTCAAAAGATCATTTCTCAATATGATATCATCATTTTTTTTGGTAATTTTTAAAGAAATAAAGCAGCTTGTTCTCTTGCAGCTTTGTTTATGCAAATAAAGACCTTTATAGAAGTATTTAAAGAAAGATTGAATTAAAACCTGTGATGTAGAATGTCAGGTTGAATGGTTGAAAAGTGGCAAAGTTTTATGCAATTGAAAAGAGTATTTTATAATAGGAAGGGCATGATCATTCTTGTCTATTAATAATGAAGAATATTTGTTAAGCTAAACCTACCTGAATTCATATGTGTGTATATATGTTTTCCCCCTTTAAAATTATAATAGATTAATTTTGTTTTTTTACCATACAAAAATAATTTAGGAGCATGACACAGATGTTGCTAAAAAACAGTCCATAATCTACTCTGGAAACTCAATAAGATTAATTTTCTATTTGGTAGGATGTAGGGGCTGATGCCCTTTGTATGAAATACTATGTCTTTTTACAGTGTTTGAGAAGAGAAGAGGCTAAAGGCAACTGTGGTTATGTGGTTATGTGGTTATATCTGAAAAATGGTTAAGTGAAAATGACAGTGTGGAGTTCCCTGTAAATGTGGTTGAGTCTAGCACCTTTCAGAAAGAAGAAAAAAGACAAAAGAAAACCCCTGAAACAAAATCTTAGTGCTTTATAGTTGCTAGACTTTAAATCCTGGGAATTTTAAATTAAACTCATGGCTTTTTTCCCTTATGTTCTTCATCTTATGCAAATTCATATATCAGGAAAAGGAATGTCAGTAATTTTCCTAAAAATAATAGAGGTTGAAAGTAACATAAAATATAGCACAGTGAAAAATTAGGCAGTAAATTGAAATAGAATTTATTTAATTTTCAGAACAATGCTGGAGAAATTAATGGAGGTGAAAAATTCATGAAAATGTATTTATTAAAGTAGGAAAGTGACTTGAAAACACAGAACTTACTGAGACAGTAATTTTAACTTTCAAAAAACCGATACATTGTTAACAAAATTTTGCCCCCTTTTATGGTCTCTGACAGCACTAGGAGAACTCTAGAACAACTCACAAGTGTAAGGGAAGATTTTTTTTTCCCACTGTAAATGTATTTGTGGGAGAAGGTTGTTAGTGAATGTACACTTATACTCCAAACTTGGTATGCCTCACACATTGCAGAATTGAAATTTACAATTTGTAAATGCATGCAATTCTTACAATTTACATTTCATAAAAAGAGATTTGCCATTTATTTTCAAGTGTGCATTGAATAAAACGTTTTACATTGTGAAATTAGTTTCTATGGAGAATAAGTAGGATAGTTTACTTAAATGTCTGTATTACATAAATTGATTATTTATGTTTATATAAAATTTTCTTCTGTTTTATTAAGGAGTACAAAGCAAGGAAAAATGCCAGATTTTTAGGGAATGCTAAGTGAGGCAAGTATGATCAGATTTGAAGTTAAAAGAGCACCTAGCTTGATTGGTGTAAACATGGAATAAAATAATTGACTTGCTGACTTCTTATTTTTGGAACACATATCAATGTCAATCTCCACAGCAGCCTGTACCTGCAGAGGTTCTGTGTTCCTTGGCCTGTGTTCCCCTGCAGGATGGAATGTTGACCAGGAATGGTCATTTCCCATGGATGGCTCCTGGTTAGGGGGCTGTGCTGTATCTCAGCTGTGATGCACACAGCCTGTTTAAAGCACAGAAAGATATACACCAGTATATCCAGCTCTATGTATTTGTAGGTTTTCTTTCTAAGATTCTGAATAGTCCTGAAATTTATTGAAAGCTTTTGCAGTGTATCAAGGGATATTTTTTTTCTTCATGGAAACTATTATTGAAAGGACTTGGCTGCCTGAAGTGTATATTTAATATTTGTATAAATATTAAATAATGTTATGTATTAGGCATTTATATCTGTGTGAAAACAGATAATTTGAATACTTCTTTAACATTGTAGTAGTTGGTAAAATGACAGCCTTAAATCTAGATCATGGGCCTTTCTGTCTTTGCAGAAATCCAATAAATTTTCTACATCACAATGTAATTGATATTTAGGAGAAAAAAAAATCCATTTCACTTCTTTGTTCATTAAATTGTGTCAATTTTCTCAAATAGAATTATGAAACCAGTAATTTTGCTTCTTGTCTTCAGTTAGCAAGGTGTGTTTCTGATCTGATGGTGCTTACCCATCCCATCTGTATATGATAATACTAAATTACTGAATATTACTGAATTACTTTCCCCTGTGTTTTTTTCTGTTTAGTGATTGAAAATTGTGATTTGGTGTAGGAGGAGTCATGATGTCTCATACTTCATACAACATTTAACACTCAGGAGGCTGCCAGAGCGCAGGTTAATAATAATAACAGACTAACTGAGCTTCAATAGAGGAGTGATATTCTATCAGTTTGGAGGGGATACATGAATTTAGCAAATAATTTAACAGAAGAGCAGAGCACAAGGTCTTGGCCTGGGGTATCTGGTACTCGCTGTTGTACTCGGTGCTGGCTCATGGGGGTGCTCCAGTCATGAGTCTGGGGCTCTGGAGGAGGTTTCTGATCTGGTGCCAATGGGAGGTGAAATGAAAGAGGAAGTAAAAGGCAAAGAAGAGATAGACAGGTTATATGTCTTTCCTCAAAGTTTTTTTCTGTGATTTATGAGTAGCTACTTGAGATGCCTTTTATTAAAAATTTGGACTGGCTAGGAGATTTCTTAGGATCGGTCCAAAGAGCACCTGTTGCTGATGCTTTGGTTAGTGGGTTGCAGGAAATGAAGGGATGCAAATTGTCCTTCTGGCAAACGATGACTAAAGACAGAATCCAGCATAGCCCATTCTTCAGTTGGTATTTTTCCATCATTTAAGAATAGTTTATGATCTTCTGTTTAGTTTGCCATGCATCATTAACACATTGTCCTTTAGTGACAGAAGTATATTTTGAAATTTTTGAGTTTTTTTCAGTTGCTAACTCACTTTATCTGCCTGTTGTATTTTTTCCCGTCTATATTAATTGTTCTAAGACATTTGAAATGTTAAAGAGTCCTTATACTAATTCAACATGCAAGATTTATGATTTTTTGGCAAAAATAGAATTCCTTCTTGTTCAGCATCTTTATGTCCTGACTTGATTAGGAATGAAGCACAGTGACAGAACAGCTGAGACTTCAAGAAGCATTTTTCCAATACAATAACCTATCTGGTTGTTTTAAAATGAAATTTAGGTCTTCAAATCTTGTCAAATTCATATTTACATTAGTCTTGCACCTAGATTTTTTTGGTGTTTTTTTTTGCTGTAAAGTTATCATTGTATCAGTTAAGATATCACACTAACCTTCTACTCAAGAAAGAAAAAACTACATGCTTGTGCTGGTATAAAAGGACTGTTTTCATCCTTCAGAATTCCTTCTTTTTATTTTTGTACCTGTGAATGTAAAAGAAGAATAAAAGAATGAATACATTAATTATATACCATGTAATTATTACTCAATTGAAATGGGGCTCAATCTTTTTGTGGATTTCCATTTTGTTTTATAAAATAATGAAGCAAAAATAAATACATTTTAGTGGAAATAAAAATGTTCGATAGAAATAAGTTAATTTGACCAAATGTTTAGGGGGATATAGTTGTACTGATTTATTTATTTAAGTTAAATTCTAAATATTCTGCTTATCAGTGTCATTATTTCAAAGTACTCTTCTGTATTAAATTCATAGTGAATGACCAGTATCTTTTTATGTCATAACTAAATCATCATGAAAATTAAGAATGACTTCCTGTTGTAGGAGAGAATTGAATTTTTTAAACTTTATAAAAAAAAAAAGTAGCGCTACTGAAACAATACAGATTGTTTGATATAGTTAAGTTTTGACATCTTAGGCTTCCTCTTCAGAAAGAAATACAAAATTGCTGTCACTAGTCAGTTCTACTCAAAAAGTTTCAAGCTGTCATAAACTTAATTCAGCATGCATCCTAACGTTTCGTAGTTAAAATGTTCAGTCATTGATTTTACAGCTATGAGAAGCTCCTCCTAAAGAGGTGTCATTGTGGCCATATGGCCTAACTTCTGCATAACAGATTGTAGAATTTTTGTAGTAATTTCTATGATAAAAACTTTTGCTATGAGAGCAAGTTAAAAATATATAACTAGTCTTCTATATCTTCACCTTATTTTTGGATATGCAACTTAGTGGTTTGAGTACTAGCAGAATTTGTCTTCTTCTATTATAAAACTGAAAAGAAATACTGATAAAAGCCAGTAGTCATGCTTTTATCAATACACATCCCAGGATCTCTTGTCTTCCAGATGTGTATTAGTGTAAGGACAGAGTTTTAAACATTTTTGCTCAATTGGAAAAGTCATAAAACATGATCTTTATAAAATTTTATCCAGATCTCCTGAGCATGTTTGATTTGTCTGCTTATTATAATCCTTAGATTTGAGTGACTTTTCACAGTGGGACAGTGGGACAGTGGTTGGAATTCTTAAGTATCTTCTTTTCTATTAGAAAGGAAGATGTCTTTTCTATATCAACTCATTGAAACACCTTAGATAACTTGTGTGAACTTCTGTGAATAGTCAAAAATGAAATGCCTGTTTGATATCTGTGACATCAAGATGATGAATTCATCCCTTTTGTAGTGTATGTTTTGAAAATAAAAATAATTTTAAAATGGATGTAGTCAGTCCACTTGTTGCCAGTTTTGGTGAATACTTTGCAAAGCAAATGGTAGGAATGTGGTTTAGTGGTGGACTTGACAGTGTCAGGCTAATGGTTGGACTGGATGATCTTAAAGGTCTTTTCCAACCTAAATAATTCTAGGAATGTTATGTTTACTTTGTCACATGGTATTAAACAAAGAAGGATTGATGGCACCTGTTAGAACCCACGTATCATGTTGCTGGATATAGTGATTTGTTAGATGTATTTTGCTTTAGATAAAAATAATTACAGGATTTCACATTTCAGTACAATTATTTGTTACCCTATTTAATTTTTTTACTGCTAGTACATTTTTGTAATAAGTTCCAATAACGCAAATTGGAACATGCATAGATTTTGCTGTTTCAGCTTTTTAGATGACATGCTAAGGTGATGCTTCAACTTTTTCTTTTGGACTTAAATGAAAAGCACAATTATTTTTTTTTATATTAGTGCTAATCTATCATTTAGCCAAATGGCAAATCCTATTTGTCTAGAAGCTTCTTTGAATCCTCCTTCAAATTTTAGTTTTGTAAACTGCAGTAGTATTTGGAAATGGATAGGTAGTGTAATGAATGATGACAGAATAAAATGTAATTTAAAGAGTGGAACTGATACTTTTTTTTTGTGGAATGAGTAATTTCTGTTTGAAATAGAATGAAAGCAACACTGATACTAGCAATGAACAACGAACATGCTACTTAGTCTTGGACAGCCATGCTTAAGAAAAGTGAATAATCCCTGAAATTGCTAAAGTTACTCACAGCCTTAGGAATATATGCAAGATCCAGAAATCTAAAAATTAATCTTCTGACCTATGCCTATCTATCACCATGAAACCACGTATTTGCTCTAGAGCTGCTTGCTTGTCTAAGTCTGGGCCTTAGCATGTGCACAGATGTGTCTTAACCGGAAGAAACAGGAGATTCAACTTATCATAATCAAAAAGAGTCAGAAAAGTTCCTAAATTCTGTCTGAGCATCATCAGACATACCCCAGGCTCACCTAATGAAAACCTATGGTTTTGAGTCTATCATGAAAGATATTTTAATAAGGAAATGAAAGAAGGTGGCCAGAATACAAGCCGAGACAACAAAAGATCCTGGGCAGGGGGAGCATCACTAGTTCTGGGCTACCAGTTAGACTTCAATGTCTGAGCACCACACCCTGAGCCTGGCAGTCCAGCCAGTTCTTCATCTACGTGTCCAGTCCCCAGTTTGTCTAGAAGGATGCCTTGGGAGACCAGGTCACTAGGCTTTATGGTCACTTCTCCACACAGCCAGTCATTTTGTCAGAGGTGGCAACCAGATAATTCAAACATGTTTGCATTCTCCTGTGCTTAGAAATGGCTTCCACTAGGATATGTTCCATAACCTTCCATGACTGTCTGATAGGACATTCGCTCTCCCAGGTTTTGAAACTATAATATTATGCAGACAATGCAGAGGCTGACAGGAAAGCAAGCTCTGTAGTCCTACAAGTACAGACTTCATCTGAGAGTGCAAAAAAAGTCTGGATTTCTATCCCTTTACTTTAATTTCTGGCCAGGCAAGCTATTAGCCAAAGGATCAATACCATATTTATTAAACAAATGAAGTTGTTCAGTTAAATATTGATTTCTACAAGAATATTCTGTGGAAAGACAGTTCGTGCTACTACTGCACATAATTTTAAGTTTCCTATGTGTAGAGAGGCTTCAGTTGGGTACTCAGATTCATGGAAAAGACTGAAATTTGGAAGAATAGTGTCCTTTTCTTTCTGTTGGCTAGATCTGTAAAGTTTACTTGTCAGATTTTTGGGTGTCTGCATTATGTTTTGAGGATACTTAGCTTCCTTAATTGTACTTAGTGCATAATTCGGTTTTCTCAGGGTACTTTTTAGGCCTTATAAGAGTGCAGCACAGTAGTTGCTAGATCTTGCTATAAGTCCTTGTTTGTTCAGACAGTTGTGTGAAGTTAGGGATGTTCCTAAATATTTGCAGTCTTTTGTTTATCTATGGACTTAAAAGTGAAGGAAAGGAGTTGCCTGTTATATCCTCCATGTTACATCCTTATGCAGAGAAATAATATTTTATGTTGGAACTCTGTTTTTTGAAGGTTGATTTAGCCTTGCCTTATGTAAGACTTGTGTATTTGCTTGCCTGATATCTATATTATGGCCACAGCACATGGATATATTCCTGATGGAGTGAAAAATATCAGACATATATAAGATAATGCTGTTATTTTTAAATGAGAAACCTGTAAAGTCTAAGGCTCTTGCAATAAGATTTTTGTCTCCGAGTGCTTAAAATCTCTAAGCTATCAACTGTGTACAAGACTAGGAATCCTGGGGTAGAGTTCCTTTCAGGGATGATTACAGGGAATTTACCCTTATTTCCTGGAGAATGAATGATAATGACTTTGTGTTTTGTTTGTATTAGAAAGGACTTGCAGTATCCACAATTGATTTATATTTAAAGGTCTATATAAATTTTAAGTAATGAATGACATTCCAACCAGAATATATTCTTGTCAAGTTATCATGGAGATGACAATTTAAGATAAAATACATTAATTATAGCAGTGTCATCACAGATGCTGCTGTTCTGCTCCATTTTATAGAAAATAGATTACATTTCTTGTCTACTTGAAGTTTCATAACAGGAAAGACTACAGTGGCTATTTTGCAGGTATGTTTGACATCATACATATTGTTTTTAACTGCTAGTTTGCAACCTGCTTTGATAATTCTCTTAACTTCAACTAATACTTAGGAAAATGGATAGCATTTAAAAATATTTTTAATGATATTTAAAGAAATTTAATATTTATGTACTCTTTTAATAGGTGTTTATGTTGAGCTCTGAGGTTTTTAAGTAACTGCCAATAAACACAATAATTATACAGGGTTTGTAGACGTAGCTTTTAATATTTTTTTAATTATAGCCTTTTCAAAGCTACTGTTAGGGATGTACAGAACAAATTCCCTGTTTTTTGACATGCTGTGATAATATCTGTAATTAATGATACAATGATTATAGGAATTTTAACATTCACTTTTGGTTTCAGTAACTAATTTAGATAATGTTAATGATGAAGTCTCCCCATTTCCATCCTGAAACCATATACTGGAACAACAAAAGATATCACAAAGGGTATTATCAGTAAGTTTGACCACAGTATTGTGGTGTGGTCATCTGTGGCTTATTTAATGTTCATTTTGAATTATAGGCTTCTAGGGTTTGGACAGGCTTTATAGAAAATTAGAAATTCTGATGTGCCTTTGTTGATCATTCTATAGTTTTTAATTTAATTAAATGTGCAAAAGAGATTTGGCTTTGTTTTTATTTTATACTGTTCTCTCATTTTAACAATAGATACTGAAGTGCTAATCTCATTCTGTTCTGCAGAGGTTCTTATGTTGTCCTCATCGACATAGTATCTTTAGTCTTCCAGTCATGCATTAAATGATATGACTAACATCTGTTACATTTGGTTTGTTCTGTCACATTCTCTCCCTGGGGGAGGAATTTCATGTGCAATTAGTGGAGTTTGTTATAACATGGAGGTTTTATTTTTAAATATGTATATTTCTTTGTGTTCATATTAGAAGAGGTGAGATCAGTGCACTTGCACCTACAAAAAAAAGACAGGATGGTTTAGGAGTGGATGATTGTTTTCGGAAAGTTCTGTCTCCATTCCTCTAGACTAAAACCATTATTATGTCTGAGGAGGGAAATTGCTGACCATGATCTTTAGCTTGGACATGCTGGACACAAGATGCTGAGCATTTTGAACATAAGAATTGAAACGTCCCACTCGATGCTCTCCTCTGTTAAAAATCAGTGCAAAGAGTAGAAAACTAAGCTACAGTACTTATGGTGGAAAAATGTAGATGGGAATATGATAATGGCTGATGGCTTCTTGCTGATGAATTTTGCATTACTCTGGTGAGGTAGGTAATGATAATGGCAGCTGATAAATACTGGGCCCCCTAAAGATGAAATTAAATCTCCTAGCAAACTAGGAAAGGAGAAAACTGCTGTAGGTGCTGTATGGTAAGCCATTGTCAGGAGGAATTCTAAGAGAATTCTTAAATATTTGACTGATTTAACAGTTTGAAGATATATATATCCAACAAAGCAGAGATACAAAAAGGGGTCTCTTGTGCCTATTCATTTCTTGTTCAGCTTGTACCAGCTGTTCTTCATTCCTGAGGAGATCTTGTTTAAGTAGTAAAACCCTGTTATTGCTATAAAAGTGATAAAAATCAGCACATCCAGATGCTAAGCTAGACTTTGAAGCATCTTAGAAAAATTAGGCAAGATTTCTAAAGCCATGATCAGTGCAACTCTTCTGCTTATTTGCAAAGATATAAATACATTTTATTTATAGAATGTCTTTTTATTGAAATCAAAAGAACTTGCTATTTCCTTCTGAGAACTGTGGAAGATGACAGAGTACTTCCAGCACTGCTTTCTCTTCTAAGAGCATTTTGCAAATCAGTGTTATTCTGCAGTGTTATTGTATTAGCAGTGAGAAACATTATGTGTAATTAATTAGGTAGTAATTTTATGTGCTTTTTATAGGTCATTCTAGAGTGCTTGTATTTTTTACAGAAATCAGGTTGCTTCCATACTTCCATTATTTAAGTAGTATGCTAACCAGGTATGGTTTCTTCCTTGAGCTGCAATATAAGCCACTGTACACAAGTTCTCCAGAAAGTAAAAGGGTCCTTTTTCTCATAAATTGGAAGAATTTGCTAATTTCTCCTTCTGAAGCTTGTGATTTTGTATTTTTATAGTCTTATTAAATGTAGCCCTTTGTTTTGCGCAGTGCTACTGTTTTTAGTCAATGCAATTAGTGAGATAATATTGCATTTATTTGGGAGGGGCACTGCCTGCATTACAGATATTATTAGAGATATTGAAACAATTTCAGGCAAACTAGAAACTGACTTGTATATTTTTGCTATGCAAACTACAGAGATTTGTTTGATAGTTCAAGAGCAAAATGGACGCATAAACCCCTGTATAGTTTTACATAATGTTATTAATTGTGATTTAAAAATATCTATCTACTATACATTTGAAATAGCTTGAAATTTTGTGGTGGTGGTGGTATTAACATAAAATATGCCTCATGCATGGAATACAACCCTTATTTTTTTAATGCATGTTGTCATTTATCCTTAAGATGTTTAAGTAACTGTGAAAAGTACTCACATAAAGTTCATTATTCTCACTTTTCAGTTAGATGGCTGTTAATTATCATTAGGACATAGATGGTGACTTATATGACTTGTATGAAAGGTGTGATCAATTGAAAAAGGCTGAAAATTTGAATTTGAGGAAAATTTCTGAGTTCATAGTAAGAGATAGGAAGAATGTTTAAGTATATTTTAAAGTCAGATGATGGACCATTTAGATCTGATTGCATCACATATGGGGTCAATCTCGTTGAGCAATTGCATCAAGCTCAAGAACACAAGATTGAAATAGAACATATTTTGAAATATATCCAATATTAAGTTTCAATACTATTATGAATAAAATGTTTCAATATTTACAAAACCTCAGCTTTCAAAATTTGCATATTTGTTCTAATCTCCCTCCTCTCTTTCTTTCAACTGTCTCTTCTTTGAGAATAGATATTTCAGTTTTTATCAATCCTATTCTATTATATACATTAGGAAACAAGCCCAGGCTTCCAAGCCAGCTGGTATGTGTATTCACCATGCAGACCAATATGTATTATTTTCTCATCCATAGCTGCTTTTTCTGAATCAAGATGACAGCTCGGTTCAATCATAATGAGCCTGGATACAAAATAATGTGTGCACACTTTGGATGATCAAGGGGCTACAGTGCCAAAGAGAAAATGAACCAACTTCACAGTCAAAATGCCTGTTAAAATGTGTCTCCTGTGTACGTAAAAATTGATAAGATTAAAATCAAAACAATGCTTTTATCACTTTTCCAATAAGGTTAAAAAGTCCTGAACTCAGGTCTCACATTTTCACAATTCTCATGTCACTCTTGCCCATCTTTTCTGAACTCTTTAATGCTGTTGGTCACTTTTCACTCCTGTTTTACTGTACATGATTTGGAAAGAAAGTTTTAACTAAATTTTTGAATTGTGTACACTGTTCATGAATTTTGACATTCAGCTTAGCTGCCTATGCTCTTCTTAGAGTTGATGTTTCTTTTAAAGGGTAAGAGAAGTGTATTAATCACTATATGAAAAAAATGAGACTGTCAGTTTCAAAATGTGTTGTTTCTGCACGTGTGACAAGCATATCTGTATCTCTGCATTTTCTGTTCTCCATCAGGGCTGGTTTTTCAAGTAAGAGTTCAACTATCACTTAGAATACTGAGATATTGAAGGAATGCACTAGATAAGTTAAAGAAAACCTGGAATGTTTGATGCAGGCAAGCAGTGCCACAGACAGGCCTCACAGGGTTATGATAGATGTGTCTGCTCTGTCTTTGGTGAGTAGGGATCATCTGTAATAGTATGAAACCATTTTGCTTTCCAAGACAGTGTTGCCCAAAAGTATTAATCAGTTTTACATTTTTTTCATGGGTTAATATGACTGTTTTCAGAGAGAGCATTTGGTACCTGCACAAGACCATTGCCTTTATTTCAAGAACAGGAATGAGAAAAATTTCAAAAGTGGTTGCAGATATTCTATACTTTGTTTTATTCAAGAAGGTCAAGACCACACTTCCTACTAATGTTTTTATTCATACCAAGTAATCTAAATAGACAGGGCTTTAGAAAGTAGTTTTCTATTGGCTGAAGTAGTGTTTTGAGATGCTAAGATTGTCTCTAAAATTGTGACTTTAAATGCATTTGTAAGTCACAATGGAATAATAAAATTACTGATTATTGTGGTCTTACGGATTTTATTTTAAGCTATTTTGAGGGTTCAGAAAATCTGATGGAATCTTTTTTCTGGATATGCTCTTATATAAGACTGTAAGACAGCAAAAAGAGAATCCCCCTTTAGAAATTGGGCGGTGTTAGTGAAAGGAGAGCCAGAGTATTAGCAGTGAATCAGCCTACTGAAATACTAAGAAAAACACTGGAAGTAATAAGCAAAGTTCATGTAAGTATCTAGAAGATAAAAAAAATAAATTAATAGTTATCAATGAGGATTTATCAAGAACAAATCATGCCAGAAAAATCTAATTTAATTTTGCAACAGATACCAGCTCCTGTCGACAGAGAAATGGTAGTAGATGACATACCTTGAGGAAGGCTTTTATATCATCTTGAAAAATACATTCCTAAGCAATCCAGGGTTGGTGATACAGAGAAAACTGCTATGTAGTTTTGTAGAATTGTAGAATAGTAATATGTACCCATGAATAATGGATTAGAAAGTTTTACTTAGTATCTATGGATGGTTTTCTGTCTAAACAAAGATTTAGCTAATGAAACTTTGGTGAAGTTGTCAAACACATGCATTAATGTTCAGAATGCTGGAATAGTGCACTTACAAGCATGTTAGAAAATTTATAAATGAGTTTGAGAAATTAGAGATTTAGTCTAAAATTACTGAATGATATTCAACAAGGATATTATTCAGTAAGTAGTATACTTACATATAATCATACTTTTAAATTGAAGTTAGCTACTGACTATCTATCAATTCCCAAGTGAAGTGCCTAGGCTCTAAACTGCCTCTTATGCTTAAAATGAAGTTTAATTGTACATGTGGTTGTGGAAAGGATACTTGCCATCATAGATTGCATAAACATTACAATGTCCTACAAAACTGTGAGACAATAATGAGCACCACTTAATGCCCAGCTGGAATGAGTCTGGTTTTCCAAACTACAGCTCAAAATAGCAGTGGATAAGTATACAGTAGTCCAGGTGAGATCTCTAGAAAACATGCCATGAGAAGGGCCTAAACACTTTGATAAGCTTTAGGACATAAGACTTAGGGGAACTTCAGATTTTTCAAAGAAATTAAAAACTGCTGTTTTTCGTGCCCCAAGCAGATGATGGGACAAGAAGTACTGAGCTTAATTTGCAGTTTGGGAGATTCGTAGAAGATAGAAAATAGAAGGTCTGAGTTTATTAGATATTAAGCTTTTTAATGTACTGTTTTCTCATTTGCCTCTCACACAACTTAGTGTATTGCACTTGTGCTTGGGGCAGACAATGACTAATGAGAATAACCATTCTGAAATATAGTAATCTCATCCTTCCATAACGAATTTCTGTAATTCTGAAAAGTCTACTCCTTATGTTGATTTTGGGTAGTTTTTTCATCTAAGAAGTAAATTTTTTCTCTCTCATTGTCTCTTGAAACAAAAATGCATGCACCTCTTTCCTCAGAAGAAAGGAGTATTTTTGTCATAAATCAGCAGCATAGAAATTCATTAATTTATGAATCTGAGAATCACTTTTAAACTTGTTCACTGTAGACTGCCTTTACTTCTCATTTATACTGCTAGTATAGGTATAAGAAAATACTGAATTTTACAACATTTAGTATCATACTCCACACTGGAAATTGATACGGGTATTGCAGCTCTGCAGAATCTCTTAACTAGTGAGTTTTTCAAGGATGTTTAGCATGTGCTACATTTTAAATCATAGGACTATTGTTTGAGCTGGTTTTGATGTCACTTTGTGTTTACTAATTTTCATTTATATTTAGCATCTTCATGAATGGCAGTTCTGTTCATTTTAAATGTACTCTCATTTAAAACAGGCATGAATGAATGCTTGTAATTAGCTAGGGATGAGAACAATGGGTGTCTGCATTACAATAGAGACTTAGGAGTCAAATGATCATCCAAAACTGCTATGCAGCATTTAGTTAATAAACATTTAGAACTTCTGTTCAGATAAGAGTTTGAATAACAAATGTTCATGAAGAATGATGCTCAGAAAGTAAGTATTTTTACAGGTGGCATTGTGTTAATGCCTCTAGTACAGGTTTAGTTTTGCTGAAGGAGGAACGTGAGATCTGAAGTTTATTTTTTCTATCTCTGCCTTCCCCCTGCTGCAAATGCCCTTAACCTATTATAGCCAATCCTAAGTTTCTGGAATCCCAAACTGATCACTCTTATAAAGGAGTAATGAGCATTTCAGGTAGGATGTATGTCAGGCAGAGGGTTCTGAGATCTTAATTAGTTCCTAAATTTATTCCCAGAAAACAGAAAAACAAAGGGGGAAAATTCAGATTCTACTTCATAATGTCATGCAAATGACATTGCATTGTTTCAGGAAGGTCAGGTATTGGGTCAACATCAAAATGCTAACTACTGAGAGAATACCATATTCTTAATTAGAGTTATGATGTTTAATTGTACACTTAAAATTTTCATAGCTTATGGTGAAAAGGTTTAGAATTACCAACACTTGAGTTTGTTTCTGACTGTTTAAAGATTTATTTGCAGCCTGACTAGGAAAGTTAATCTTAGTAAAAATATAGAAAAAAGTAAAGTCAGACAGAAAATGTTAAAATTATTACAATTTCATGGATAATGTATTTGATTTCAGAAATCTATGTTAAAAGTGATCACACAATCAAACTTTTTCATCATTCTGGAAGAGAATTTTTAACTTCTATAGAAATGTATGTACTACTTTCAGGAACCACTGGGATCTACTTTTTGAACCAGAAGAAGGACAATAAAAGTTTCAACAACTTCTATTGATTTAGCCTATAATTTTTGTAAGATCTCAGAGGTTAAATAGTTTGCTCAGAGAAATAGTAACAATAATGTCTGAGTATGACATTATTGCCCTATGAAACCAAATTAAAGAATTTTAAATAAATACAGAATTTACTAAATAGTACAATTTTTATTTAATTGTGATCTCACATTTTTGTAATCCAGAATTATTTCCTGGAGCCTGTTTAGAAAACAGTTGTTTTGTTTTCACTGAGAAATGGGAATAGTTACTCAGATCAGATTCTTATTTCAGTCTTAATTCTGTGATGCAGGCAGAGGAGAAATCCAAGGTTTTTTTTCACTAGTTATTACATCAATTTTTTGAGTACCCTGTAAAAAGACACTGAAGGAAATTAACAACCAAAGCAAAAACAAATGCATAATATCACCACAGCCTTGAAATTTAAAACAGCCTGATGCATCAACCTGCATTGTACTCTGGAATGTCAAAACCAGTGGACTCAAACCAGCAAGATTTTCATAGGCTGAGAAAATCTACAACTCCCTCAACCTGGAAATGTCTCAGATTCAGCCACTGGTCATTCCAGAGAATCATATGTGGCAGGACTTACTAAAATTAATCAAAATTATTAATAAAATTTACTGATTAATATAGTTTTAGCTTTTAAAACTATTTGCCTTGTCAACCAAGACAAGATATTTTGATCAGAGGCCCTTACATCTTAGATTGAAAGAAAATATTTTAATTAATTTTTGTAGCAGATCACCTAAATACTTTTAAGCTTCTGCTTAGAGTGTGATTTGTTACATGGAAACCATTTGAAAGAATTTTAATTCTGAGTCAAAAATTCAAAATTTTTAAAGATTAATTTTGTCAATGTATTTTGTAGGAATTTAAATTTTTTTTTTTTTAGTAGGTGTTATTTCCTTTATTAGTTAGACCAGATAAGTTGTCTTCTGTTTAGAAGGCATTTGCTAAAAAAGAATCAGAAAAAAAATCTAGAAAAACTTGTTGACTTCCAAGTATTATTTAACTTCGGTTCACTTTAAAATAAAGGTGCAAATAGCAAGCAAACCCCAACAGAGCACTGCTAAAAAGAGAACTGTAGACAGAAATAGCAAACCATTCAGTAAAAAGGTACACTGGAATATTCTCTTTCTTAGGGGAACATTAATTCAGGCATACAAAACCAAAGGAAAAGAACATTTCTACTATTGTAAAATCTATTACTATAGCTAGTCATGCAGACAGTTTGTAATAATATTCTGTTTATGATTCTAACTTTTCTATGTATCAAATGAATCACCAGACAACATCTGTTTTTAAAGAAAACTACTTGGGCTTTCTCTAAGTACAGTAAGCTGGGTGTTGTATTAACCTCAGATATCTCATGTGGTGAGAGACATCATATCACAGATAGACAAGATTATATCACAGTGACTTCCTGTGTCTTCCAGGTATAAATTATAAATTCTGTAGAATGTATGAATAGAGAATTCAAAGTCACCTACACGTATTCCCATTTATATTTTTATCCAACTAAATATATTCTCAGGAAAAAAGTCAGTATTTTATATTTATTCTCATAAAAGACTTCTTAATAATAGTATAACAATGTCATAATATAATGATATCATCATCATAATACCATCATCATCATAATAATGTATAATATCTTCTATATTATAATATAGAATATATAATATAAAAGGGTAATATAGGCATGATTCCCTCAGAAAATATTAAATAAAACATATTTAATAATAAAAAAATTCCTAACTCTCAAGATTTTTGTGAACAGCAACACCAAATCAGCAAAAATGAATGATTTCTTGATAAATAGACTGTTTGAAAGTATTGTCAATAAATTCGTATGCATTACTGTTGAATTAAATTTGTATGCATTTCTGTTGTATTTCTCATTTATTTTTCTTTTCCTGGTTTTTCACTTCCTATTTAAATCTTAGATTCTAATCTTCTTTTTGTAGCAGAAGTTGTATTGTGTTTCTTTTTTGGTAGGGAACTTGCATTTTCAAGCCATTTAGTAATCCAGCCTTACAGCTGAAGTACTTGCACTGGCAGCATCCTGTTTATGATGCAATAATGAGCCAGAGCTTCATGTGTAGAGAGGGTGCAGGAAACAAGTCTGCTCCAAAAAGGGGCTCTTTGTAAGGCTGGCTTTGAAGAGAACAGGAAAAAATTTATGATATTTGTTATTTCTGTTCCTGTTGTATCCTTTGCAAATAATCCTCCTCTGGGATTGCCTGCACTCTGGAAGAAATCTGAATCCATTTCACACGATTAAGTGTCACAGTCTGAGAAATACTAACTTACTGTCTGCTGTGTAGTTTTTTAAACTCTAGTGTATATAATTTTCACCTGGTGGATTTCTTAGAGCCAATAATGTTATAAAATTGCTATTTAACACAAAATACGTACCAAGTCCGAAGTAATCACCAGTGCATTTAAAATTAATTACAGAGTTAAAATGAAATTTTTTTAAATTCACCTGCTAGCAGCTGCACCGAGGGTTGCATATTTCACCAGCAGCTGGTGACAGAACAAGCACTTTCTGCAGGAGATGCTTGGAATGCCATCTACTGTTGAAAAAGTAAAAATCCAACCCAAAAGCTACTCAAAACCATTAGGAAAAACTTATTCTTTTTTAGTGGTTTGTTTTAAAATGAAACTCTGCTTACATTAGAATTCAACTTATGTTCTGAGAAGGTCCTAATGTGTTTGATTTCAAGATCCTAGCTTTTTTATCCATTTTAAAATTAGGCTTTCTGCTTCATTGTGTGAATTCCTTGAGAATTTCAGTCAACTGCAAAACAGTTTGAAGCATAAAGTCTCATTTTTCCAATACAGAATTAATAGAAATTGTATTAAGGAAAGTTGTGATCCAGATACTGAAATAAGTGTCCCTTAAAATTCCTTATGATTAAAATTTTCATTTAAAATATTTAAGCCTTTTTTGAGTTCTTTCTAAGAAAAACTATTTTAGGACAAAACCTTATATGGTATTATCCATTACTGAAGTCGACTCTGGTAAAATTGTGTTTAGAGATTATAGCTTCACTAAAGTTTGAGTAATCTTGTCCACCTCTATGTTACATTTGAATGTATTTATGCATGTGGTATTACTATAATAGTGATAACTGTTTGCATTTTGGATAATGAACCAGTCTATACATTTCATAAACATCTTGTTACAGTCATCCTTATTTCCAGAAGTAAAGTATGGCTCACTGTAATGCAGCTATTGTGGTAGGTTTCACACATCCTGTAGGCAAGAATGTAAAACACTTTTTTCCTTTACACAAAATACACAAGATTCTACTGGCAGACCTAAGTGCTATTCCTGTGGAGAAACCTGATATTTTAAAAATAGATACAGTCATATGATAATAGTCATGATCGATACAGTCAATATTTTAAAAAGAGATACGCTCAAATGAATGCTAGCTGTAAAAAATTAGTCTTTGCTAGAGCTTAGGTTGTAAAAGTATCTGTAACTTAAACATTTTTTTAACAGAAATCTCACCCAAGACTTGCCATGGGGTCTCCATAATTACAGAAAATTGTAGCTAATAACAAATGTTATATGACAGTTAAATAATTTTGTCTCTATTCCTTCTTGGAAAATCGGGCGAAAGCTCAATATTTTTTTCAGATTTGATGCCTGCTCTGCCAGTTTGATTTATTTTATTCTCTGTAAGTCATCTAATTGAAATATCCACATATCTGCAGGATTTAGGAGAGTAACTCTTACTAGATTGGAGGAAAAAAATTAAATCAAAATAAAATTATTCCCCCCCCCCCAATGAATTAAAATATGCAATCAGCTAAAACATCCTGAGTGAAGGCAAGTGCTGCTTATCTAGAGGCCATGAACAAGTGTCAGGCTCCCATGGGAGGCTTTTCAGCCTCTATATAATCTGAGCACTGAGATCAGAGAGAAATCAGGACTTTTCAGATTGTGTGAGGGAGACATTACTGTTACCAAATACACGGCAGGACAGGTGACTGTTGTCTCACAGTTGAACTTTTTTAAAGAAATAAAAGTTATTTGTAGGAACATTGCCCTTTTTTTTTTTTTGTCTAAAATGGAGTCTGTTGACAGAACAAACTGTTTCGATGCAGGAAGATATTTACTTGTATCACATGTCCTTGAAATGGATTTGTAAATTCATTATAGTGAAGAGTTATGTAACATTAGCTGCTCTTTAAATAAGCTGATAGAAACTGAATAGGTAAACTCCTATTAAAGAAATATCTCTTATGGCTCAAAGATTCCTTAAACCTGTGTGCTCTTTTTATCTGCTGCATGTGACACCCTTCATATGCATTAATTTGATCTTTGTTTTGCTCTTAGTGCATTCCTAACATAGGCTAATTTTTGATTTTATGTGTTGCAAGTTAGCTGGTCTGATCTTGCACCTGTGATGCTAGATATGATGTTAAATATGATGTTAGAGATGAGCAACTGACAGGTATTGGGTGCTTTACCCAGCAAAAAGCAAATCTGTGAAACTCCTAGTTCACGAATATTAGTAACATGCCAATCTGAAAAAAAAAACTTCTGGAGCTTTAAGATTGAAAGACACAACTTCACCCAATATAATTCCTTTGTTAAGATTGTTTATACTGTTTTCTAGTTGTTTTTGTTGCCCCTCTTTGACAACTTTGTGGGATCTAAGACTTTCTATTATATATTATCTTATAATTCTTGTTTTTCCAGGCTTTTGTACATGCCTCATTCCCTCAGCAGACACATGACACCTAAGTGGGAAGCAGCCAGCCTGTTCCACATGGCAACAAATTATGATGCTGACGGCTCACAAATTCTGTCTTAGAAATTCCCACTTACTCTATGATAACTAAAATACTCTTTTCCTTACTAAATATAGGAAAAAGCTGCAGTAGCCCATTTTAAACTATGTGGCAGGTTTGGACAAACACTAGATTTTTAGCATAGACCTTTTAGTATCACATCTCTGGTCTAGGCCTCCTGCTTGCAGTTTTGTATAACCTTCAAAAGGGAGCATTGATCCATGAATTAGTTATTGGAACTGTATATAACATAATGGCTACTGTTCAGTGTAGTACTTATTTATTATTACAGTTGTACTATAATTATTTTCTAATGTGCTGATTTGAGAGTTTGACAGACATTTTTATGTTTTTACTATGAACACCATAACAGATAGCAAGGAAGAAATCTGTCTGAGTTAGGACAAGAGAGAAGTGAGAGAGCTTTCATTTGTAGAACGCAGTGTGTCTATCTCCTACCCCAGAAATGAATGATAGGAAGCATTTCTGCCTTGAAGAGTTCATATCCTAAGATAAGCAGAACCTGATTTATTTTGCTGATTTTGAAAGAATAAAAACATATTGTCAGTTTCTTCAGTTTTAGAATTAGAAGTACAGGGCTGTTGAGCCCTCTGCTTTTGGCTGCAGTGAACCACATTTTAGTAGATATTTTATAAATATTAGTGCCAAAATTTCACTTTATGATTTGTTTGTCTGGAACCTTAGATAAAACCATCCCATTTCTAATTATCATCTAAATGTCAGAGTAGTCTTTATCTCATAGAAATTGTTATGTTTGTGGGTGATGTTCATCTGAGGCTCATTCAAAGAGCTCATTCAGCCTAGACTATTCTACAGGAACATGTATATGTGCTTACCTGTAAAGTATTATGGTTCTTTCTCAGTGTTTGTCTTGCATGTACAATAAATTTAGTTTGGGCTTCAGAGGATGTTTAACCTCTTAAGCTTGGATTTAGATAAGTTTTAAATTTATTCTGTTTAACAGGTACTGTTTATAGCCCAAGAACCAAACTTCTCCACCTGTTTGTTTACCAATATTGAATGTCCAATTACCTCCCAGCTTACTGATTGTGGAGGTGCTTTTCTGGAGACTTCTGGTACTTTTGTCACAGACAGAACAAAATTAGTTAGTAAAATCACCTGCATATGTCTTCAGGATGATACTCCTTTGGAAAGACATTACTTTATTGTCCAAAATATGATCCTTCTGAATTCAATTACCTTTACTCTCTGAATTAATCAAACACTTGGAACAGAAATATAAATTAAAGACTTTAATTTTGATCAAAAATAGTTAAGCTGCATGTTCTTACATGTATATTCTTATAGCATCAATAGGGTAATCAATGCAAAGAATCAATTCAGTTAGTATATAATATTTTACAGTTATGCAATTGGCATGGATTTACATTTGACCTCCTTTCTTGGAGTTAAACATACTTACATAATTTAACTGAATTAATCTGTAAAGGTGCCTTCTCAAGAAAACAGTTGACTGTATTTGAGTATATGTCTGTTTTAACTCCACTGTTTTGTCCAGAGTGGGTGCAGGCAAAATTATAAACTGTGCTTTTGTCATGTGTCTTGACTTCTGATGTGTGAGTGTAGTCACTGCAGTCACTGCAACTGATCTTCCTCTGTTTTTGTTCATTTGGTGCAGGGCATGTAATTAAATGCTGGTACCAAGATTTAGAAAAATAAAAGAAAGGGTCCACAGCTGGCAATCTAGGAAAATGCATTAACAGACCTTGCATTCTAATCCAGGGTGGTGGAAACCTCTGAATGTTGCTGGAACTCATGATCTTCCCTCTTTTTTAGCACAGTTAAACCAAGGGAATGGGTATCCCCACAGTTGTTTGGATATAGTTATGCATTGAATGCAGTTCTTTGGAGAGAAAGAATGGGAAGTACAGGGAAGCAAGAGGGAAAGGAGGTCAGAATTTTATTATTGTTTCTTTAAATATATTTTATTTTCAGTGCCATTTTCAAGGGTGTGAGTTTCAGGGTAGGAAGTTGTTCTAAATTAGGAAATATTGCCAATGGTAAATACTTTTAGAGGTTATGATGTTCAGGTACTATGACAATGGGAATATATAAATTCCAGAGGAAGCTAGTTCCATACCTTCATTAAAATATTTTCACTAGTTGTGCACTGAAAAGGCGTTTGATAATTATCAAATGATTTTGAAATATTTCAAATCTGCTAATAATTGTAGACAGTTATTGAAGAGAGAGAGACCACTTCAAAGATTGGGTATTGGCACCCTGACTCATGAGAAAGCTGAGTCTCTGTACTGTCATCCGGGCTGGTGGGGTCAGGAATGCTAAGAACAAATGCTAATCCTGAGAACAGTACTCAGTTTAATTCACCTTATAATATAAGAGGTTATGCAGTAGTTATCATTCATCCTGCCATTTTTATTTGAACGATAGCAGCTTTGTAGATTTTTACTGCATGTAGTATAAATCTGGGCTTGAGACAAATTATTTGCTGCTGTCTTCTCTGAACTATTTCTACTTCTTCATTGTGAGCAAAGCTGGAGGTCAATGTCAGTATGGTATTGGCAGAGGAAGTAAAATGTGACAATTCTTTTTATAGATCTGAGACTATCCCTCATCCTTCCTCTATAATTTGCTTTAGGAAAATCAGATAGTTTGGTGCATTAATATTTAATCTTATGTTGAATCTTAATCAAGTTTAGTGTAACATGCATTTCTCATTGAGACTACTGCACATACATCCTGCTTTGCCATTAGGATCTGTGTTCTCTAAACTTAAAAATTTCATGCAAGTGTCCCACTCTTGGGATTTCCTAGGCAATATATTTAATAAAAATAACTACTCTTGAAACATCAGCAGCTTCATTAAATTGATACTAGCAACATTACAGCATTAATAGTAATAATAAAATATATATAGATTTTTTTTTTTCATAGACGAGTTTCAAACAAAAGATTGACTTGCTTTTCCAATCTTCTCAATTTCAACAAAATGACTAGAAAAAACTTCCATCATGATCTGTCCTAGTCCACTGGGTTGGTCAGGAAATAAGGAAAACATAGAATATTACTGAGCGAAAGACTGAAACTCCTGACCTGTAGCATTTTTAAATGAAAGTGATTTGGAGTGTTATATGCTATGTGCTTAACTCAGTGTTTCTAGGAGACATTCGGTATACTCAGTTTATTCCTGCTGATTAGCTAATCTATCTCCTTGTGCTTGTAGGTTCATGGATGGCAAGTTGTGAATCTTGAGAGTACTACTGGGTTAGAGGTAGATATTATGATGTTTATCCCTGTCAAGGATGGCCAATTCTAAAATTGGGATTCCCCAAAGTTCACTTGAGAAGAGCTAATACAGATATCTAGGCAGTGTAGAGTGTGTTTTAAGGGTTATTTTCATAGATTAAGACACCTGAATTCTTCCCCTATGTTTTTGTGGCTATGCATCCAAGTGTGTTAAAACAGAGATGAGCTCTGATAACAGAGTGCTTGTTAGTTTACCTGTCTTGAAAGCACCTTTTGAAAAGAATGTTTTATGGTTTTGACGTAGTAGATTTTACAGAGAAGCTTTTACTGGTGGCAGTAGATTGAAAAATAGAAAACTATTAGGAGCTTAAAGGGATAGTAATAATTTTTATATTGATGTTTCCATTACTTAGTCTCTTGCTTCCATTTTTCTTGTTCTCGTCCCTCTTTTTTCTGTTCTGTTCTCATATTAATTCTGTGTGCCAGTGGGAATAGCCTGAATCTTTGAGGAAATTTTTAGTACACGGAGAGGATCTGACATCAAAAACTGTTCACTGAGACTTGAGATTTAGCTTAATGTTTCTAGCTACTGGAAAAGATCAAAGGGATCTGGAACTTGCACTGGCTTGCAGAGGAACACAAGAGTAATGGTGCTGTGTATGTTTCAAAGGGCAGAGGTTTCCACTAACAAAGTGCAAGGTGTAAAAATTCTGTATTGTTGGCAAGTAGAAAAATCCTGGCTTATTTTCAAGGGGAGTAGTGTGTGGAGTTGTGATCTTTGCAAAAAAAATTATGACAAAAGTTTCAAACTCCTCTAACATTTTATAACAGATGGTAAAATACTTAGGATTCTGCACTGTTAAAATGCATTGTCTCAGTCACTGTTGATCAGACACATTATTGGCAGTCTGTTGGCAGTTTTAGTAAACAGGTGTTGATCAGAATTTGTTTCTAGTGAATAATGAGAACTGGCAATGTTCTTGGAAGAGTTTTGAGTGGATAGGATTGAAAAGACATAGGAAGGTTAAATGAAGGCAGGTTCCCTGGAAGGAGCAGAATGCAGTTATACTTCTTGGGCTATTTCAGTTTGTCTGTTGAGAGAATGGAAGTTTTGGGGTTTTCTGACCTGGCAAGACACTTCTTTTAAGCAATTACTTGTTGCTGATTGTTGGAAGGAGGGGAGAAAGCAATGCATAAATATGGGAGTACATAATCCAGTGAAACACGAAGCAGCTCTTGTAACCAAAGGAAATACAACTGTGTGTGTACATTTAGACAGGATTCAAGTATCTGGAGTCTCTTTAGTCCTTTTCTGTCTAGAAAAAGATATTTCAACCACAGCAATGTTAAAAATACATTCGGTGCCTTTCCTCTAATATATCATTATTTCTGTCAGTTGGTATAACTTGTAATTTCATCTGAATGAAGTCTTTTGGAAAAAATGTAGCAGAAATTAGTCTGTGGTTTTCTGATTTAGATCCAGAATCTGTATCCATTCTCTGACCTTGAAAGGTAAATACTTGTGCTGTACACCTGAAGGGTTCAGGCCTATTGATCCACGAGGTTAATATTAATTTAAAAGCATCTGGTAGAATCTATTAATTCAATATATTTTTCTCATAATTTATTTTCAAATTGTAGTTTACCTTCCATATTTGTTGTAATGTCAAGGAAGATAATTTCCTAATCCTGGGAATGAAGGATGTATGGAGAGTGCTCAAGGAATGCGTCACTGTTATATAATAATGGAAGCTCTTGTCCTCGCATAACTGCAGTGCTGGGAAGTGTATAGTGAATGAGACACAGAATTCTAGGTGGAGAAAATATTAATTTATAAGAGAGATAATTTGAATTGTAGGGTCATATTATATCCTGACTTAGAACACAGTTTTCCTATAAAATGCTGAGAAATTAATTCTAAATGCAGTTTTTCAACGTGTCTGATAATGGACAATGTGTTTTATTTAATGGTGCAAAACTAAAAATTGATTGTAAGATTTTCAAAAATACCAAGGGTTTGCAGCGGCAATTGAAGCTACCAGATATATACTATTATGTAAAGATGCTAGATCCTCTTGGAGAAAAAAAAAAAACCTACCACAGATTTCAAACTACACACTTAGGTTTGTACACTAATTTGATTCCACGTGTGAAAAATTATTGGCCATGGTCACTATCCAAAGGAAAGGTGTTATTGTGATCTGATTATGTGAAGGGCTCAGATTTCCTTTGTTTAGTTCAATAGAAAAATTCACAATGAAGTAATAACTTAAAAGTGTCAAGTAATTATGTTTGGAAATAATGTATGGAAAGGAATATATAGATTAGTGATATATTCAGTTTTCAATGTCCAGTTGTCAGAGAGGTCACATTTCAGCGTCTAGTTTTGTGTATGCCACTCAGGAACTCTGAATTACTATCTGGGAGTGTTTGCTTCTTACAGCTGACCATGGAGCCTTAAGGCTCATAATGTTGGGGAATCTAAAATGTCCTGAACTACGTAGTAAGGAAAGTATGGACATGCTTTGATTTCCCATCCCTCCCATTTCTCTTGCTTCAAATTTTCTACATTGAAAAACCAGTGTGGATTCTCTTGATTAAAGATAATATTATGACTAAGATGCATGGTAGAGGGGAATTGCAATGTCATGAGGAATTTTTGTTTTTACATTTTTTTTAAAATGTATCTGCTTTGTTTTGTGGAGTTTGTTTATTTATTAATTTATTTTGGTTTTGTACTGGAATGCTACTTCATATTTGAATTTCTAAAGTGCTGAAGAGGCAAAATTGTGCTAGAGGACATTTTACTGTGTGTTGCATGTTCAGTTTTCCCTTTCTGTACCCAGTTTTGGAAGGGCTTTAGTGTTTCTCATTGTTCACTTATTTAATTGTTATGTAGTCACTGAATCCTCTTTATGGAGTTATTTCCTGGATAGCATATGGTGGAGGAGATATGGAGCTGTTTTGGTGAGCTTTAGTTTTCTGTGCAACACTAAGCATCCACTTAAAATTACGAGCCTGCACTTCCTGTATAGTTAGGTGAGAGTATTCTCAGTAGAGACATTCAGAATATCTATTTAGGAACCTTTTTGGGTTTTTGAATGTATAGGGAAGGTAGATCATAACTTGATATGTAAGACCAATACAATCAGAGGATGTAAATACTCCTATGGATGTGTGTCTCTATCCAGTCAGTAAACAAGGCCCAGGGAGCCGCTCACTCACCAGTAGGATGGGGAGAGAATCAGAAGGGTAAAAGACAGAAAAGACAAGAGTTGACACAAAGACAGTTTAAGAGGTCAAGTAAAAGCGACTCACACTCACACAAGCAAAGCAAAACAAGGAGTTAATTCACTGCTTCCATGGGCAGGGCCCCATCAGGTGCTGTGGTGACTTGGAGAGATGAACTCTATCACTCCAAATGCCCCCCCCCCTTCCTCCTCCTTCAGCCTCCTTTATTTACTGAGCATGACATCACATGGTATGGAATATCCCTTTGGTCAGTTTGGGTCACCTGTCCCAGCTCAGGACAGGTGGTGCCTCCTCCCTACCTCCCACACACCCCCAGCTTGCTCACCAGGGTACCAGTAGGAGAAGCAGAAAAGGCCTTGGTTCTGTGTAAACTCTGCTCAGCAACAGCAAAAATATCTCTATATTATCAACCCTGTGTTCAGCACAAATTCAAAACACAGCCCCATACCAGCTACTGTGAGGAAGATTAGCTCTAACCCAGCTGAAACCAGTACAGGCTCAGTAAGAGAATATCAGTTTGCTCACTTAAGTTAAAGCATGTATTTTAGATGGGATATTTTCCTAAAGACAGTGGACAAATATTAATCACTACTAAACAGACCTCCTGTATGTATTATCCAGGTATTTCTTTAAGCAGGTCCTAGTAAAGTTTACTCAAGATTAAAATTCCTTAGCTTTCCCTCCTTAGTTTTTAGTTATGTTGTCTTCAGGTCCTCACATCATTGTAGTTTAATAAATATAATGCAGATTTTCCTTTAATCTGTTAGCTTAGTATATTGCATTTTAATTGTCATATTACATGTTACAAATTGGCTGTGAACTATGACAGGCAGTTTGGTTGTGAATAAAAATAAAAAAACATTGTAGTTCACTTAATCAAAGCACCTTTTGTTTTTATATTGCTGGAAATGCTTTAACATGGTACTATGTGCAAAAAATTGAAAGTCAGGCATAGAACATTACTGATTTAATTTTTAGTTACATATTAAAGTTTTCTATACTTGGCACTCCCCATTTTTAAAACCAAATGGAAATAAGCCCATAGTACAGCTTAATATAAACATACAACAAATATTAAAGGAAATCCTTTTAACTCAAAATAGAAACTTTTCCCTTTCCAATTGATACAGATTTTAGTACTTCAGGGTAGTTATTTTCAACATGTTGCACTCAGTTGTGCAAACTTATCTTTTTAGGGTCAAAGAAGAGCAAAAACCACAGCCGACACAGTAAGTAAAATGTCTTAAAGATGCAATAGGCTTGACTTTTCTACCTTTGCTGTGTTCTGCTCTCTGCACCTTTGATGGTATTAGCTTTCACTGATACCTGATAGGCTGCAGGTAGTTTGTCATCTGCTTCCTGACTGGCTTGTAAGAGAGCTGCCTAGAGCTTCTTACTCCATCCACATGTTAGCTGGATGTAGGTTCTTGCTGCCTGCTTGTGAACTGGTGAACTGTAAAACTTTACTTCCCTTACACCCTTAGTGGCTGACTTAGTTCTGCAGCTAACATTCCCATTGGCTCTAGCTTTTCCGCCTGTGTATTTCTAGTAACGTTGGATAAAAAAACATTTAAACTAGTGTGGTTTTATTGGTTATTCAGTCACATTATTTGCTTGTTTAAACAGGTGGTTTCCCTTTAGTGGGATCACTGAGCTGGTAAATAACGTTCTTCAACCACAGCAAAAACAGCAAAATGAAAAGGAGCCCCAGACGTAAGTAAGCTGCTCTCTGTAGATTAAGTAATGTCTGTATAGCATTAGAACATCCTGGAGAGTATGTTTAAAATAATCGCCCATTTAGAACATTCAGCCGAGGGCATTTTACAAGCTGAGCACCAATTGCTTTCCAACCCCTCATTTGCAAAGGGAAAACTGAAAATCAGGTTTTACTCTGCTTATCAGTAACTTAAGTGATTGCTTTTAAGGAGTTACTACTGTTCCATTTATTTATTTATTTATTTATTTTGTTTGTTTTGTTTTGTTTTTCAGCAGATGTTTCATATATGAAACTCTGGGTGAAGTGATGTGTTTTCTGTGCATGAGGAGCTGGAACGAAAAGACATGTAGCGTTATTTATAGCATGTCTATGCACATGCATGGTCTGGGTCATGCATAGAATGCTATGTAAATCTATGTAATATGTAGGAAGAGTTTTCTAAGGACCAGGAAAACATCATGTAATTTTTTTTCATGCTTTTAGAATATCTATAATGTTTCAGAAATTCAGCAGATAAAAGGTGAAATCTTGGGTCAGTCAAAGCTGAGGAAATTTTGACTGTAGTGGTGCCAGTATTTCATCTATGAACCTTTTATACAGTTAAGCCAGTACTTTTTTTGCTATCTGAAAATTTAAAGTTTTAACAGAAACTGGAAAATCTAGGACATTCATTCTTTGAGTAGAACTTAACTTATTGAGCTGAAAGTACTCCCTTCATAAAGAGAAACTAAATAATATTTATTATTCTAAATTTTCAAATTCTTAAAATGTACTTCAGATATTTTTTAAGCTTTAAACAGTTAAGTTGCTGCTTTTTCTTCTTTCTAGAGGTGAATGCCTTGTAAGTTCTTGTGATAAAAGACGTTTGCTTTTGATCTCCTGCATAACTGGTTTAAAGCATGCATATAACATGTTAATTATTTTCCAGGCAGAATCAGTGTTCATTCATTTTTTAATATGTATATTTACGTGGACCTTCACACTTGTGGGTCATGAAAAATGTGATATTTTTGAGAATACATAGTGAAAAATTTTCATGAATTAAATTTGAAAAATAGGGCATAAAACCGATATTCTCTAAAGGAATGTATTATTCTGAGCTCTCTTTCTTCTATTCTCACTTAAGGGCTTATAAAATTGTATACAATATTAATAGTGAATATTTTATTTTTTGGTTATTGTTAGATTCTAGCAATATTACAGTTTGTTCACAACACCCTCAGTATTTTATATTCCCAGTTTTCTTAACTCAGCAAAATTTGTTCTGCTTACCAGTGTTGTACATATGAAGCATATGGCTTTCAAGAGACTGAAAATACTATATGGGCAGTGTCAACAGATGAGTTATAGTTAGCAAAAGGTATTTATAAATGGTTACTCTTATTGTGGAAGGATTATTTTGAGTGGTGATCTCTTTGGGAACCACTTTTGTTCTGTGTTTTTATTATATAATTAAGAAATTAATTAATTTGTATACTCACTGAATGTATAGATACACTTCTCCCAGTCTTGTGCTAACATCTAATGGAAGGATTATATTCAAAAATTATCCTGAAAACCCCAACATATGGTTATGATGTTATGATGCCATTCAAAAGGAAAAATGCAAAGTGATTTCATGTAGAGGTAGTTTGTGGTTGACATAGGACAAAGAAAAATGGTGTAGGGTAATGTTCTTTGCCAGATAATCGGGGAGCCATAGCAGTATGTAAGCTGAGCTGTAGCCAGTATCCTGAAAGAGATGAATGTCATACAGGAATATACAGACACTAACCAGGAAGCACTGTAAGGGGTTTTCACACTGCTAGGCTTTGATAAGATCTCACCTGGAGTAGCATGCCCTTCAAAAGTTATGTGAAACAGTTGTAAATTCAGTGGAGAGTAATAGGAATGAATAATTAGGTGTCTAAAAAACATGGTATATATTAGGAAAGAATCAAACACGAGTTAATTTCACCTCCTGAAGAGAAAATCCCAGGAAATGAAGGAGATGGACAAGTCTTTAATTATACAGAACGTTGTTGAAAAATTGAAGGAAATTATCACTTTTCCATGTTCATCTCATGGTGAAGCTGAAAGGGGTAAACTTAAATTTCATTAGGGAGGACTGAACTTGGCAGGGAGAACCTTTTAATGGAATGAAAACTTAAAACACTTGCATAATTTATTTAGGACTTGTGTGGAAGCTGTGGAAATCTTAAGGAACGGGTTTGGCAAATATCTGTTAGAAGAGGCAGAAGTGTAGCTGCGCTGAGACAAGAGAATGGTCTCAGTGACTTTTAAAAGTGTCTTCCATCCCTGCTTATTTGTGATAATTTCATTAATGTATTAATTATCAGGATTTATTTTTGTGATTATTGTAAATTTTCAGGAAGAAAATGGAACAGAAATACTAACGGTGCAACTTTTAAATTTTGTTTCTTTTTCTGTCATTAATGGCTTGCAAAGAATTTTGTACCAGGGAACACTGTGGGACACTGGGCAGGAGAATAAATGTCTGTAGAAATTTTTACCACTATTCATACATACTGGAGCATTTTCCACTTGAAATCACTGTCTGTATCTGAATCTAATTTCAATATATATCTGATTATCCACCTTTGCTGAGGAAAAAGTTTATTTACAGTGAATCTAGGGAGGATGAAATATGGTGAGAGAAAGCAGAATAAATGTCTGAAAACAAGGTATCATGTTACAGATTTCACTTTTGCTCTGGAGAAGTTATTTTTTTAGAACCATTGACCATGTTTCTTTATGGGCAGAGGTAGGATTAGTCTGACTCTCTTGGACATGAATTCTGTACTGCAAAATTACAGAATGGTTATGGTTGGAAAAGACTTCTGGAAGTCCTCTTGCCCAACCCTCCTTCTCATGCTGGATCATCTAGGGCCATTGTTTACAGCTATGTCTAGCTGGATTTTGAATATATCCAGGAATGGTGGCTCTAGAAAATCTCTGGCCAAGAGATACATGTGGTAGTGCTTGGTCACCCCTTGAATGAAGTGTTCCCTTCTGCTCAGAGAGAACTTTCTGTGCTTCTGTCTGTGCCTGTTGCCTCTGATCCTGTCACTGGACACTGCCGAAAAGAACCTGGATCCATTATCTTTGCACCCTTCTTTCAGGTATTATCCTTCAGATAAGATCCCCTCCCTGAACTTTTTCTTCTCTAGGCTAAAAAGTTCAAGCTCTCTGTCCTTATGTGAGAGATGCTTCAGTCCCTATCTTTTTGGCTTTTTACTGGACTGTCTCCAGTATGTCCATGTTTCTCTTTAACTGGGAGGCCAGAACTGGACACAGAACTTCAGGTGTGGTTTCACCAGTGCTGAATAAAGGGCAGGAACTCCTCCTTCTGCCTCATGGTAATGCTTTTGCCTAATACAACCCAGAATGCCATTCACTTCCTTTTCCTCAAGGCAAGCTGGCTCACGTTCACCCACGACTTCCAGGTCCTTTTCTGCAGAGCTGCTCTGCAGCTGGGCAGTTCCCAGCCTGTACTGGTGAGGTTCCTCCCCAGGTGCAGGACTTTGCACTTTGCCTTGTTGAACACTGTGAGATTCTGGTCAGCCCGTTTCTCCAGCCTGTTAAGGTCCCTCTGGATTGCAACAGAACCTTCGGGCATACCAGCCACTCATCCCAGTTTGGTGTCATCCACAAATTTGCTGAAGGTACCCACTGCTCCATCATCTGCATCAGTAAGGTATTGAACAGGACTGGACTCAGTATTAACCCCTGGGATAAACCTCTAGGAACTGGCCTCCGACTAGACTTTGTGCCACTGATCTCCCCACTCTGGGCTCGGCCATTTAGCCAGTTCTCAGTCTACTTCAAAGTCTGCTCATCCAGTCTGTACTTCATCAGCTTCTCTATGAGGATGTTATGGGAGACAGTGGGAAAAGCCTTGTTGGAGACAGGATAGGCAATATTCACTGCTCTCCCCTCATGCAGTAATTTCATTGTAGAAGGTCATTACATTGTTTTAGTATGACTCTTGGTAAATGCCTCCTAATCACTTTTTTGTATTTCATGTTCCTAGACATGGTTCCCAGGATTAGTTGTACCATCACTTTCTCAGGAGTTGATGTGTGTCTGACTAGTCTGTGGTTCTGTAGATCCTTATGCTTCTTCAAGGTGGAAGTGACATTTTGTTTCCTGCAGATTTTAGGCACCCTTCCCAATTTCTGTGATCATTCTAATACTGAGAGTGGTCTTGCATGTCTTGTTTTGATGAAGAATACTTTTATCTCCAGCACATGGGTACTTCATCATGAGTTTTATCAGCAGTGTTTGAGATATTTCCCTATTTTAATCCTTACAGAGTAGAAATTCTTAGCTACCCCTTGAATCAGCTGCTTTTGATGTTCAACAATCAGCCTACCAATTTTTACTTCTTCAGATTCATAAGGTATATATTTTGTAAGAGATGTATTCAGGTTGTTCCTCATTAGGATATGGTGGCCTTGTGCCTAACGGTTTGACTTGGAGCTTATATTTTTCTTTTGCATGAATCTTGGAATGTTTCATAATGGTGTTAAGCTCCAATCACATAAAAGGAGTTGCCATGCTAGAAGGCACTGAAGATTCCACTGTTGTAATATCCTATGTTGTCAGTGCCCAGCAATGAGTACCCAGAACACTCAGAAGGAGAAGGATTTTAGTGACTTCATGAGGCAGTGGCTGCAACTATACTGCTGGGTTTATTTCCTGGCAATAAGGAATCTGTTTGCTGTAGTTATTTGCAATCCCATTTTAAACTTGTTTTTATTCTTAGTTTCAGAACTTGGTGAAAAAGAATTATACAATTTAATTATCTGTATAGAGAATTTGTCTCCCTTTTTCTGCTTTAAAACTACTTCCTGATATTTTCAGTGGGAAGTGCTAGTCTTGTGTTATATAATTTGTCCATACTATGTATAACCTTTAAACATTTCTGTTATGTTCCATGCAGTCTATTATATTTTATACAGTTATACCTTTCACCTGCAGAGTCAGAGTTTTTCCTTCTGTGATAGGAACTGCTTCTGATTATCCTGTTGTCTCATCTCCTTTTAAAAGCCCTGTTAGATTTTTTTTAGTTAACAGTGATCAGAGTCACAGTATTCAAGATATGAGAGCTCTGTGGTTTTATGCAGTAGTTTAGGAAAGAAAGTTTATGATGTTTGCTTCTGAAAGACATCCAAATATTGAAAAGATGGCAGGATTTTTTCCTTTACCCCATGAACAGTTCTGTTATTTTCAGGCTGGAAGTTTGGTTGCTTGCTAAGAGCCATTAAGAGGTCAATCCTTTAATTTGACAGCAGAAATGTGTACTGAAATCTCTAGAATTTTTGTGTTACATAACATAAATAGTAGTAAAAAATATTATATGATTGAAGAATGGAGTGTTTCCATATGTATACGCATATAGGTGTGAGGTGTTGCTTAGTAGACAATACAGGCTGCAATACATTGACATAGAGCAGCTTCTAAAAGCTTTGTGGGAAGTATTTTCTCTCTAATTTTTGCAATTTCTCAGGGTTTGTGAATGTCACAGACTGTGGCACTACTAATATGCTGACAACATCCTGATTTGAACTGCTTTCCAAAAGAAATAGACAGTACCCCTAGAGGGATGACAGGTTGTCTGAATGAGATAAGCAAATAGATTTAGAAAATGCTGGCTTAAGCTTAACTTAAACAAGACAGAAGTGATACTCTTATAATAAAAGGAAAGCATGTTAAGCCTGCAGCTGAATCAGTGACCTCAGTTTCCAGTGGAACATTTAGGACAGAGGCAAAAGGTGCTCTTGCAAAACATAGAGGCTATACACTCATTTTGGCATTAACTGCAAGCCTAATGAATGCTTTAATTTTTCTTTGCCAAAAAAAATTTGTGCATTTCATTCTGTGAAGAACTGATGATAAAGATCATGCATCAATTTATATGATGTTTATCAGATCTTGTATCAGGAAGGTCAAAACTTCTAGAGAAGATCAGGCCCCAGCTGCTGCGCACAACTAGCTCAACATTATTCATGATATTTTAATGTTATTCTCCTTAAAATGAGTGGGCATGCTATATTTTGGGAGTAGAAGTGATGCAAACCCTATTTTACGTACAATATTACTACTTCCAATTAAGATTATTCCAAGAAGTTGCATAAGATGGTTTTGACTTGCTAAATGAAATCTGAACCTGTTTTTTTTTGTAATTTGTCAGGGACTAAACTGGCAGAGGAGTGGCTTTTATTGCTGAGGCACTCTGACTAAACTGTGGTGAAAATATGAAAAAAGAAGTAGGTGATTATTAATTCTTGGAAATATAGATCTACATTGTAGAGGCATCTGTTTTTTTTAAATTTAGAAATGACTATTCAGTGCACCCACAGCTGCTACTATGTATAGAGTTTTTTTCACAGATTATCTATAAATTTTCAACCATTCATGGTACATAAGTTTTTTTTCATGTCAATTTGAGGGAAATTCAAGTTTGCAGAAGTAGATTTTTAATAATTGTTGGTTTTCTTCTTTTAACCAAGGAAATATTGTTAGCTTTCTTACAAAGTTTCTATTTTTTTTAAAATAATCTCTTAGTCACATTCCTGGAAATGACTTGGCAGAGACTAAGCAAAAGAAAAGAGAATATCTTCTTGTTCTTATGTTTTGTTTGCAGGTTGATAGAAAATTGTTATCAACTTTTAAAATACATTTTTCTTTCTCTTCAAGCAGGAAACAGCTGTCTTCTCATAATTGGATAAAAAATAAAAATATGTGATACCGCACTGATGAATTGTGGTCAGGTTCATGATTCTCATAGTGAATATAACAAATACCAATGTCTGAACTTCCATGGGTTTATACTATCTGAATCACTTTGCATGGCATGCTTTATGTCATTATTCACCCTCTAGTAATTTTTCTTATCGAATTAATATTCCCATCAGGAATATAAGGCCATCACAAAAAGTTTACGCTATGAAGCAACAGTTAGGGTGCTTGAAACTGAAGGGAAGCTTGGGATTTCAGCAGTTCTACAGCCTTCCTGCATAGACAGAATCCTAGTCTGAAACCTAAAGGAGAAAACCAGAATGTACAGGCAGGCTATGCTTAGTGTATGTGGGCTCCAGTTAGTTGAGACAATGCCTTCAAATAACACAAAAATTGATTTCATAGACCATCTTCTTCAAACTCAAGATTTCTGTTTCTCTAGTTTAAAGATTTTCTGATCTCCTTCTGGCAAGTTCCCAATGTATTTTCTTTTGGCTCTCTGGGCTGCTCCACTCTTTTACAGTTTTCCTCACCATGGATATTTTTGTCAGTATTTTCTGAATTCTAAACATTTTAAATTAAAGTTAATACATTTGGATTTGAAGAATAGGTCAACATATTATAGCATTTTCTGCATCATCTTGTTTAAAAATATGTCAAAATAGATGCTTATAGGTTACTGTTCTTCTTTTTGGTTGAGTTGTCCAAAAGAAAATAATAAGCTTAGCAGTCAGAATCATAAAATCAAAGGATGTTGGAACTAGTTAGACTTTAATGGAACTGATCTCTCTCTTCCCTAAAGCCATGCTTCTGTGAGTCATGCAGCCACCCTCGTAGTACTGTAAATGTAGAATATATTCAGGATGCACTCACACAAGACAGCAGAGTATGAGTGTCTGTTTTCATCTCTTGGTGAAAACAACTATGGCACAGTTAACTTGGGCTTGTTTTGGCATTACAGCTTCTGTTTTCATGTGAAAACTGCTGACTTGAGCTTTGTGGTGTGTTCAGTGCTTGTAATTAGGCTCACCTGGTATTATAGGCTAAGAGCTCCTTTCTTCAGGGATGATTCTTTAGACCTTTTGCATGAGACTGTAGATCAAAACAGTGCTTTGGTACCTATCCTTAGTATATTTCTCCTTATCATCTTCTTTCAATCTATTTTATCCTCTCAACATTTTACCTGGAAAAACACAGAATGGCTTTTACCAGAGGAATAACCTCCCAGGATACTGAGTATCCCACATGAGTAAGGGTATGACTCATGTAAAGGTGCTAATTTGTATAGTTTTTCGAGAGCAGTATCATTATCCCAGAGTGATTCCCATTTTAGTTTGGTTTGGGTTGTTTTCCATATAAACTGTTAGTAAGAAAACATGATCAAAAGATACCTTAATTTCTTCTGCTGTACATGCTACTGCTGTACATGCTACTGAGTGATTGAAAAAATTCTGGAAATAGCTAGATGTATTTTAATTATTGAATGAATTGGGAAGACAACTGATGAAGAATTTGAAGTCAGAGATGTATAAAAGATTATTTAGGAGTAAAAGTACATTTCCTGAAACAATCAAAGTGGCTTTACTGGTGACCTTTAACTGTATCAAATACATCAGGCTTCTTAAATCAGTAGTGATTGATGCATTAAAAAAGTCTTTCAAAGGGTAGTTTTAGTCTACGGTAATTTGTTATTAAAAAAATTCTAAATATTTTTGTTTTGCACTGCAGGTAGAGATATCAAGATAAGAGCATAATGAAAAAATGTTGAATAAATATTCAGGAAAGAGGAGAGATTCAGTGATCATGGTTGAATCAATTATAACATTGTGACTACATAAATACCCTCAAGATGTTGGATCAAATTCTTGGAAAATCAGCAATTAGGTTCACAAACCAATACCAAATTTCAGAACCAGGAAACAAGTTCTAAAACAGTTAATGCCAGTAACTCTAGAAATTGATCTGATGGATACTGAAGGTGTTTGGCACTTCAAAAAGGCTACCTGTGTTGTTTAATCCATACATCTTAAGGTTTGCTACTAAATGAAGGTACTGAGAGCAGTTTGTACCTCAGGAATTACTCCTACAAATGACCCAACTGTGGGTAGTCTGAATGCTAACATGAAGTATTGGACACTTCCTGCTGCTGCTGCTACCAGTGGAAACAGTGATGATTTTCAAACTAACTTTCACATAGCAGTAGATGTTTTTGCTTACTTGCAGGTTGAAAGCAGAACCAGACCTGTCAGTCAACAGCATCTGGGGAATTCCTGTCCCCTGGAGTCAGGAAACACAATTAGGCTTGCTGAAAATACAATTAGGCTTCCCAGTTGCAGAGCTTTTCAGATGAAAGTTCAGGAATGTTGGTTACATGCTTTTAAACTCCCAACTTTTTTCAACATTTCTGTATAATTGATAGCTGTGAGTTAATGTTTTATTTGTCTTTGGGAAGGTTTATTCTCTCAGCTATGTGCTTTTATTTTGATGTATTTGCAGTCCTTGATTGTGATACAATTTTCAGAGTGAGGGAGAGTAAAATGCTATTATCACTGTTGTCTTACTACTTTGATAAGGAGTAGTTGTAGTATTTGGTCAATTAATTATATAAAAATAAAATTAAATATTAATTCCTTAATTGAAGAGGTGTTATGGGGCAGTAAGGCTAGAGGAAAGAAGCATCTATTTATTTATTTGAGGCAGGAAAGGATTAGACTGATTTAGAAAGGCTGACTACAGGATGTGGAGCTCTGCCATGTTTACCTAGGGAAGACATACTAGATGAGACAATTGTCTTTTATCACCAGGAGCAGATTTTTGTTATTTGGTGGTAGTCTTCACTCTAGTTCTGGTTTTAGAGATTTAAGAACAGGTAGGCAGAACATTCAGGTATGGTCCAAAAGGAGGACAGTCCTCAAAATATTTGTCATGAAAGCCTCCATCAGCTCTTCTCTTTTACAGATGAAGGTATCTTTTTACTTTTTCAATATCATCATTCCCATTTGCTTTTACTTGTGCACTCATGGGTGGCTTTCTGTGACTGTAGTAGAAGTAAAATTGATTTTACACAGCTAGAGACTATGCTTACCTCTTCCAAAAGATGTTTTTCTGATTATGTTTTGTATAGAGAGAAATTTGAAGTAAATTTGTAGTGATGTGGCTCCTGGAGTATCTTGGACTCAGGACAAACACAGACAGATGGTGCCAGGGTGAGTTGATCAGAAGCCTGGGGTGAGGAGGAATACTACTGGGTACAAAGTCTCATCTATGAATAATATTAACAGACGGTGAAGATTCTCACAGAGCAAAAAAAGGCACTGTCACAGAAACAAAAATCCAGTTTTTATTGGGGCCTATTTGGAATTTAGGTTTGTCACTAACATGATTCAATGACTCCAAAATTTGAAAGCTGGTCAGTTACTCTAGTTACTCTTTTTACATGTCACCTTTTTCTTATCCTTTAGGGAATTTTGCATCCATTTATATATTCTCTGGTTCCACAGCTGATTACTAAGAATAGGTTTATTGTAGGAAATGGATTTTCTTGTTTCAATGTGAGGATATTAAGCATAGAGAACTTTGATTTTTTTCAGCAGGAACACAGTCAGACCTCTAATCTCAGGTGTATTTTATCCATGTATACAGACCGTGTCAGAAAACAGTTTTGGGAGAGTTGTGGACACCCCCTTCTCCCAGTTACATGCCTAAGAACTAAACATGTTTTATTGTTTCTGGTGGAGTGTTCACTAACAGGGTGAAGATCGCTCATATTTGTATGACAAAAATCTGATTAACAGGTATCTTCAGCAACAGCAGCATGTTGTCTGTTTCAAGATTAAATGTGAATTTAAAGTAGCAAGCATTCTGTAGTCATATTTCATAATATCTAGTGATGGTGCTTCATTATTCTCTTTACAGTAGCTATATTGAATCTCTTCAGAAAATATTATGCTATGTATTCTATTGGAAGCTATTCTTTAAAAGATTTGCTATTGGATTTGGGACTTCATTGTGTATATTTCCTAGCTGTTACAATAATAGTTACCTATGTGCACTAAATGAATATTCTTTCTTTGCTTAGACATGCAACATCGATGAGTTGTGATAATCCTAGGATCACAACTTTACCTCCTCTGGTGATTTGTTCAGGTATTGGCTGTGATATCACAGCCATGATTTTGCCTCTCTTTTGACTCTACCTTTAGAGGCCAGAGAAAGATGAAAGTGACATGGATATATAATAAGATTCTTCTTTGAGTATCCATATTTAAAGGCAGCTCTTGCTTCCAATATTGGCAACTGACTGTTACAAAGATCCTGTTGTAGCAGCTTAGTTAAAATAGCAGAAAGAATTGGATATATATCAGTATTGATATTGTGTCATCTTTGAATAGTGATGTCTGGTCAGTCCTGGATACAAAAGATATGCAAAATAACAATGGCAATTTATTTTGGACATGATTTATTTTCTACAGGTGGAAGTGACCAGGTTTTGCATTAGGGAAGATAATAAATATTCTTTTTCTCTCCAAATTTTATTCAAAAATGTCTATAATTAGGCTAATAGATTTTTTACAAAGTCATGGCAGTTGAGGATACCTCTGTGAGAAAGAGTAAAGGGAAAACCCCATTATAAATTAAGGCTTTCCTTCTGCCAGAGTCTGCCAAGTCTCATTTGCATTGAATTCACTCAGGGGTTAGGCCTGCAGATCTTATTATTTAAAAAAATAAAAAGAAAAAAAGGGTTTCTCAGCAATTGACATGATGGCATAACAGTATGGTAATCTGTGTGCCCTGATCAATGATACAAAAGCAAAAAGTGTGTGAACATAAGAACTACAGTGCAGGAGAATAACTGCTTGGTGAAGAGCAGAACTAAGACTTATTCTTCTTGTTTAAGTGCATTATGCTAAAACAAATATGAGTAAAATCTGTTTGTATTTAGTACAGTATTCAAGCTTTGTAGGAAGACAGATATTCACAGAGCTGTCAGTGTCCTTCCTCCCTCTGGTAGCTCCCAGGGCCTGCTGCTGCTGCTTCCTTCACTCAGTGGGGTTTTGGGCAGCCAAACATGGGCAGCAGGCCAGCTGGTGTCCTGAACTCATTCTCTTACAACCCTCATGTGTACCCAGTAACTCTGAGCTCTTAATGGTTAATTAATAGGCTTTAATTAAGAGGTTAAAGGATTTCAATATAGGATTAAATTCTGATCTTCTCTCTGACACTGATTAGTTGGGTTTTGTACAACTCCACTTATTTGGAAAACTCAAGCATTATCTGTCAGAAATAGTATTAGATTAACTATTACTTATACAGTCTTTGAAGCATAAGTTGCTTATCTCTTACTAAATACTTTTTATCAAATACTTTTAATTTTAACTGAAGAAATACTGCCTGCAACCTAAAATGAAACATTTTACTTCTGAGAAATGAAGTTTGAGTTTAGTGCACTTTTTCAGTAAAGGGGAGGCATGGAGGCATGTATTTAGATATAATTGGTGTGGGGAAAATGTTAAACACTGTGTTCATGCACTTACAAGAAGACCCTCCTGCAGGTGAGATTATCTGTCTCTTTGAGCTCCTTCCTCATTAAAAAAAAAATACATTAGCATGATGGAAATAGTTTGTGTTTTGGCCTTCCTTTCTGTTACTTTAAAAATGTGAGCAGTATGAAAAATTACAGTCTTCTGAGAACTGGCAAACTGTTTCAAGAGGCTCTCCCCCTAGAGTGCTGCTAGCAATGTGGCTTCACTGGTGCTACTTTTACAGTACAAATACTGACACAGTCAAAACCAAGAGGAATCAGAAATAATTGCAAATATCACTTCTGGTGGTGATTATTCATCATCAAACTTTGGTATAGTTTGCTTGGGTGAAGTTGAGACAACCATATGGTGAGCACAACCAAGACTTGCCTATGCTCACTTTCCCAGCATTGCTCACATTTATTTCCTGTTAGAAAAGGAAAATCATCGAGATAGGAACACTCCTGTCACAGAAGTAAAAAGATAGGGGTTACTTAATAATTGAAAATGCTCATGAATGTTGTAAACAATGTGGAATGAACTCATTCTAATCATGATACTGCAATGTCAGGAGGTGTTACATTTCGGAGCCGAGACAGTCTGACCTATTATTTAATGTGTATTTATTTTGGCTATGTGTGTAATTGTCCAAAGAAAAAGTAATTTTTCCTTTCATAGTAAGGATAAAAATGTTTATCACAGTACCATAGTTATTTCTGACATTTCTAAAACGACATGTGTGAAATGAATGGCTTCCTGTTGTAAGTCAACAGATGATGCAAAAAAAGTAACCCGAGTGACTATGAGAAATACTATCTCTGCTGGAGATGCCCTTTATAAATGCAATAATGTTGCAGTGTGCTTAATTGCCAACAACTGAATTAGCCTCTTTTTCAGGAACATTTGGCAAATACCATATACCTTTAAAAGGAAATTTAGAGTAGAGTTAATAAAAGTGTCATTTATGAAAACAAGTAAAATTTAATATAAACTGTGAAACTTCTTGTGAGTTAATAATTTAGCCAGAACAGTAATTTTTATACTTTTAATAATAAGGCTATTTAAAAAATAAAGATTTAGTAATCAAAATATATATAAATGTGGTTCAGAATCCTTAGAACTGATATTTAATAGAATTCCTAAAATAAGCAGTATCAGCAAAAGTGTAGAAATAGTCAAGAATCATCTTGATTTCTCATGTTTTTACATTAGTGTAATATTTCTGCTTCAAAACAGTATTCAAGTGAATCAGGAAGAAACATCTAACTATAAAAATCAGCATGTTTTTTGATACAAAAAGTAGAATGATAGGATACAAATAGACTGTAAAAGAAAGCTTTTATGAAAGCCAGGTGTATTTGTAGGAATTTAGATTTCAGGCGAGAATTTTTGTATAGGATATTAAAGTCTGTCTCAAATGTGTATGGAATATATCCCAATAGGAGTCCTGAGTTTTGCATAAAGCTCATAACATTGTAAGGGTGCTGCAATAGCTGCAAAATAATCCTAATTCTAGATAATAAAGTACTTTTCTGTTAAAAAAAAGCCAGACAAACCAGGAGCTCTGACCTTTTCTTCTTCTTTTTTTACCTGTGGATCTTTTAGGGTTGATTGACTTACAGGTCTAGAGACATTTTGGGTTCTGGTTGGGGTTTTCTAATAGAGAACTACTGCAAGTGGTGGTAGTTGAGAGTGTCATGATTCTGGGTGTGGATAATGCTATGCCTGATGCACTTATTTTACAGCAATATATAGGCTATAGATTTTCCTGGTCCATTGTGCCTTCTCTCATAGAAATTAAGGGCAGATGCTGGTTATCATCAATATGAGACTGAATGCAGAAAGAAAGGCTCACATTTCCTATGCAGTTTCTGAAAACTCCACTTCCAATTCTCTAAAGTACTTAGCTGTAGTAGTACATGATAATATTATGGTATCAGTAGAACTGAAGATTCAAATAGTATCTTCCCTTGAAATGTGTCTCTGATGGTATCCTTTTTAAAATTCAATAAAGCTTGAGCTCATGTTGTGGTTACCCTTAAATGAGAGAGTTCTAAAAGTTTCCTTCTGTCACTATGACCATTTTTCCAAACTTGAAACACAATTTTCTTTGAGAAAATTGCTTTTTCCTATCAGAATTGGCAGAATTTATTTAAGTGAAACTGAAGGTGTCTGGATGTAAAGTAAAGCATGCAGATTGACTGCTTACATCTTTTTTTTTTTTTTTGTAATGAGTTAGTTAAAAAAAGTTTGACCATAATTATCTGTAATTTTTAATCTACAGTCTTGTAATTTCTTTTACTTACTATGAGTGGGATGAAATATAAATGCAATGATGGGTCATATGCCCAACTTAAAAGATCCTGGTCTTGTGCTTTGTCACAGATAGACTTCCAGGCAGCCTCCTTTTAATGTAAATTCAACTGCTTGCTCCTGATCTTCACTGTCAGCTGAGGTTCAGTTCTTACAGCTTCAGCACTTACCAAAGCAGCTCCTCTGTGATAGTGTGGATCTCAAAGACAGGGACAAGGCCATGGAACTGGAGATAAAATATTTTAACTGCATGAATGCAGTTGTGGAATGAACTTGGAGAGTTTCCTTGGAGAGTCAGGCACTTCTTCAATTACAACTGGCATGGTTAATCTTACTTTAAATGACACCTAAAATTACATGGGAGGTGTTGGCCTTGTCACAAGGGTAAAGAGCAGAAGGAAAACTACTACCACTGTTGTGTGTAACAGTATGGATTTAGCTTACCTGCTTGATGTTTATACATTAAAACCATAGTCATACTGATATGTCCAGTGCAGCTGGAGAAGGTAAAGCACTAGATGACAAAATCTATTAGAGGAGAAATGAAGAATTTTTTTAGGGAGAAAGAATTAAAAATTTAACTAAGAATGTTTATTTTAGAGTCAAATGAGAAAAACATGGTAGGAAGAGATGGACTTACAATGGTTTAAGAAATGATTTTCTAATTTTTTTTTTTAACAACATGAACAGCTATGGAGAATGAGGAAAAATCCCCCAGTGTAATAACTACAATATTTGCATGAAAGTTGTGAAAACTTCTGTTGTAGTATAGGATTTTTAATAAGATCCAGAAAAGAATAATTAGAACCTTTTCAATTACATTGAAATTAAACAGAGTGGTGTGAAAATATTCAAAGGTGTAAAGTAGTTTCCATATGGACTCATGAAGGAACATTCATTGTTTACAGGTGATTACTCTCATAACTATCAGCTATGGAGAAATGAGGGACCTTTGTCTGAATGATATGGCCATTAAACTTTTGGAGTGATGTGGTATTATCTTTAATTTTAAATTCCTATATTTCTTATTTTCACTGAAGGAATGTTGGAAAAGATCTTGATAAATTAGATGTTTTTACTATATTGTGTCTGTTTAAAACTTAGTTGTGACTTTCTAGCTTTATGTCTGTTATGGATTGTAAAAATACAATAAACAATTCAGTAGAAGATGAATTTTAACAAACAAGAAACAATTAGAAAGACACCAATTCTCAGTTTAATCTTGCAGTTAGTTGGAACTGCTGAAGAAGAGGTAGGAGCAAATATCTGTTTATTGTTCTGAGGAAAACTGTAAGTAACAGGTATAGCCAGGGGCTACCTACTTGCTTTTTTCTTTTTATGCATCTTGTCTAGCTTTATCTCGATATCCTTAAACCCACACAGAAATATGATAACATTAATTGTGTCAGTCCTTTATAGTCCATATGTTCATCTTCTTCATGTTCACTTTTTCTTGTGTTCACAGGACTATTGTACTTAGCTATTGTTCTGTGCTCCCCTGTCAACAAAGAGCAGTTTCACTGCTGCTAATAAACAAAGTTAATAAACAAAGGCTGCAGTTTTATTCAATACTGAGCACTATAAAGAGGAAAAAAATAGGTAAGGTAATCCTGTCTGTTCCAGCTAAGCTTTTTGTCCAGCTGGTGTGTTATCAGTTGATTTATTTCTAGAGTCATATCCTCATTTATTAAAATGCAGGGGCTTTTTTCCCCACATTCTTTTTTGTTTTTTTTAAACTGAGTTTCTGAATATATTAATTTAAACTAAAGTCAGTAACATGACTTCATCTGTAGTTAAAAATTTATATAGGGTCATATACAATTATTTATTTCATTCTGACATCAGTAAGAGTGCAGTGGGAGAATATTTTCTATTTTGTGAGGCAGGTCAAATAAGCTGTGAACAAAATATGATGCAGTGTGACCTCTAAGCCTTTGCAGAAAGCCCTTTTAAGTGGGGAAAAGACAGAATGGATCCAGGCCAATTTGAAGACATCATATTGGCCATGTATTTTACTTCTAAGAATAGCCTGTTATGAGAATATTTGGGTTCATTCTCCACCATGAGGCCAATGATGTTAGGTCTTAGCAGGACATCTTTACCCTGCTCCCTTGTATGGAAAAGAGAGACTGAAACAGAGATCTGGTAGTTTTGGATACTCATTAGCTCTGATACAGTTGTCTTTCCCACTTGAATTGTAAGTGAGAAACAGCACTGGTGTAAACCAAGGGTAAGATCATTTAGCAGCTATACTCCTTTCTTTCCATTCTCTTATCTCTTTTTCTTCAGCGTTTCAGGCACAGTCAGTGTAATTCACTTAGATTTAGAATATATATATGCATGCACTTAGATTACAAATACATGAATTTTACAGTATTTTTTCATGGAAATCTATCCAAAGACATAATGTTCCATATGTGTGAATTTATTTTAACTGTATCTGTACCTTTTAACTTAGGATTCAGATTTTGACCATCTTGTGATGGGTTTTTTTTGTTTTTTCTTTTTTGAAGTCAGTAAGAGTATTATATTGATAAATAACCATTTCAGTGATTGAGAGGCAGGTAGTATTTTTCATAGAGCGAACAAAGTTATTTCTTTTGTAAGTAAGTAAATCTTTCACCATGTTTAGGGCCTCCTTATTCTCTGACTACTCAGTTCTGTAGGCACTTCAAAGATATTAAAATTACATCACTGTTTCTCTGTGTCTATTTCATGTTAATTGATATCACAGAATATTAAAGTACATATTCCTTAATAGGTTAGAGATTAGGAAACATGAAACTCATGGTTTTTTTCCTAGGTAGCTCCACCTGTAAGCCAACTCAAACCATAATAGGAGGAAAAGCTAAAAATGTCAGATTTGTTTCTACTGACATTTTGGGAGGGTTTACTCTAACTTAAGAAAAAAAGTCACAGTGAAATATGTCACTATTTGATACTGCTGAACTGAGCTGTTACTGTCATTATATGGCTCATATTTAACCTTTTTCTAAACAAAATACTGAAAATGCTAGGAAAAATCTGTCTATTAACTTGTAAAGTGGGGAACATGCATTTCCCACCTGAAAAAAAAATAGTGTGGAGTTCATTTTCCACTACATTCTTCACTTAAACAGATAAAAAAAAAAAAAAATATTTATACTAAGTACAACTCACAGGAGAGACTATGCACAGTTTTGAGATAAGATTGGGAGTTACTGCTTTTGCATATATTTCTTGGACTCAGAGCTGGTAGAAATTCAAATGAATTGGATTTTATGGTATCTTCCTGTTTTAAAAGAAAAAGTCTGTGACAGTTTAGCTAAAGCTGGTACTTTCAGCAGGAATCAAAGTAAATGCCTCTGACTAGCTCTTTTCAATATATTGAGTTTCTCCTAGTTATTGTAAATTCTGGGGCATAGATTAAAAACTAGCATTTTTACTCTACAGTTCTATTTTTTAAGTCCTTTCAATTTGCATTCTTTGGATGTATTTTTTTTCAAGCTAAAGTCTAAACTTAGACATTTCACTTTGATAGGTGCCCCTGAAGTTAAACCTACTGAAAGAAGAAAATAGTTAATTTTTATTTGAGGAAAGTAGACAGTTAGAAATAATATGTCAATTCCAATGAGACAGTCAAGATTTTGCCAGCAAGAAAGTTGAAGTGCTGTGAATTGAGCAAATGTTTGTAGAGATCTCTGCTCACTTCTACTTTCTGTCAATATTTCATTTTCACTGACATGAAAGCTGAAAACTCTGAATTGTGACTGGCTTTAATACTCTAGTTGTGTTATCTGCCTGGGTATCATAACCCATTAGTTTCAAATAGAATTGGATGTGAGGTTTTTGTTTCAAGTTACATTTGAGTCGTTGGTTGCTTAATAATTTTTCTTTATCTGGTAGACTTAAAGCATGGTCTTCTGAAGAGGAGTTTTGCGTGATGCCCTTTCTCATTTCAGTTGAATACTGGCAAAATCATAATTTTTCAATTAAGAAAGTTCTATTTTGCATTGTTGAACCTTGTTTTGTCTTTTTTTTTTCTTTTCTATTCTTCTGCCTCCACATATCCATATCAAAGCATAAACTCAAGGTTTTTCTGCCCTTTGCTCTACACAGAGTTGAAAGCAAATGTGAGTTCATTGGTAAGACTTTGAGAGAGTTAGCTATTCTCACAGTAGTTTATAAAAACCATGAAGACCTGGGTTTTTTTTCTGTTGGTAAAAGTGGTTCATTTTTCTCTTTTCAGCACTGCTAAGCCAAGTAGTTGTTGAATATTTTTCCTTATGATTCTGCTTGGGTTTATACTTCATATCTCTTGTCTGATTCCATAAAGCCCTTTCCAGTTATATAACAGCAGAAATGTTCTTTAAAGAGCATGTCTGAACTGACCTCCTACTCAAAGCATGGTTATTGCCAAGACTCAGTTAGGACAACTGGAGCTCTATCTGGGCAAGTTTTGAAAAGCTTCGATCATGATGATCCTACAATGTCTTGAGACCACTTTTTTCAGTGCTGCATTGCCTTCCAAATGAAATGCTTCTCCTAATGCTCAGTCTGAACTTCCTCACGAAGTGCCATTTTAGTGCCTTTTGCTCCTTGATTTGGATTTTTGACTACCAGGAAGAATTTGGCTCTATAATTTCTTTTCAGGTAATGTTTAGATTAGATAGCTAGTTTCAGTCACGTTTTAGATCACTCCTTAGTCCATTCCTCTTCACTGGATTGAGCAAAGACATAATATTCTTTTGTTGTTGGCAAACTGGACTTGTCAGATGTGTCCAATTTGCCAACATCCATCATCAACAGGCAGACACCAGCCTGGGCACAATAGTCTGGGTGCAGCTTTGACAGTGCCAGTCAAAGGGAATAAATAGCTTCCCTTAATATGCTGCTCATACTCTTGCTAATATGGACCCATATGTAATTTGTCCAATTTGTAATGTGAGCACACACCCCACTGGCTCATTGCCTGGTTTTCACCCTGTTCTTCAGGGGTTCTTATCAGCAGAAGTGCTGTTCAGCCTGCTGCTTCCCAACCTCTACCAACACATGGAGTTATATATATAAGAATAGTATCCATTAAGAGGTGGGTGTACTCAGTGACAGGTTAGCTGGCACTGTATTAAAAGGAAGAACTTAAAGTGTACAGTACAGAAAAGAATGTCATATGCTACTAGATAGTCATTGCCACCAGCAGAAAAATTGTTAAATGAATGGACTTGGCAGAACTGAAAGTGAACAAACTCTTTTTGAAGCCTGGATTAAAGCCACATCTATGCTCCATGCCTGGGAATAGGAAATGAGGCAAGGGCTATGTCTGTGATAAAACTTTGAGAGAAGTGTAGCCAGTAAATGAGAAGCAGCTTTGTTGGAACCCTGGATTCTGGGAATTTCAGTTTCTCAGTGCTGACTGAGCAGTGATCCTCAGAAACATCCTGTATTCAACCTGAAACTCTGGGAAAAACTCCCTAAACTGAGTGATAACACTGAGGTTGTTGCTGTGTAATCACTGGGTGGAATATGTAGAAATGTAGAAAATTAGGTTTAGGGAATATAGGTAATAATAGGTTACAATATGGACGATTTTGGGTGTTGTAAGATATTTTGAACCATGATAGTGTGCCCCAGCCAAACCATCTTTAATTATGCCTATTAGAGCCCTCAGAGTGAGACCAAGCTGGAATTACCCTCACCAGCTTCACCTGGCCATCCACCTTCAGGTGTAGCAGGTCATCTCCTGATGACCTGAGGGTTTTTAAGCCCAGTCAGAAGGCTCAGAGGGGGGAAGAGAGAGGTAGGATTGGCTTGTATGTGCTCTCTGTCTGTTGCTGTCTGGTTATTTGGGTTTCCTGGACTAACTTGGCTGCTGATCGCTGGGTGGGTTTTGTTGCTGCCATCATCTTGACTCTGCTTGCCTGGATCTGGAGCATCAAGGACAGAAAGGTACTGAAAGATAAACTGTGCTAAATTGAAAAAGAACTGGGAAAGGAGAAGCTGAAAGGCTAAATACCAAGACAGCAATGAATAGATAAAGAGGACTGCACTGAATTAGGAACAAATCTTATTCTCTGAAAAGTATGTGCAGAGCTCTTGCACGAAGTAGAGGGACCAATCAAGTCAGGTGTAATCTCATGCCCAGCAGTTGCAAAATGTGTATGTGCTGTATTATAGATAAGTTGTAAAAGGTATAAGTAAGGTAAAATGTATATGAACTGTGTTAGGTAAAAGTACTGTGTGAAGTAAGTAAAATGTGTATGCACTACCATAGGTAAAAATAGAGTGAAGTGTATAAGTAGAGTAACATGTATAAGCAGTGTAAGATAGTGAGTAAGATGTGTAAGTTATGTATAAGCAAGTGAAGTGTATAGGTTATGTGTAAGTTGATAGAATATATAAGTAAGCTAAATATACAAAAGAGGTGATAAGTAGGTGTTATTGTAAAAATTGGAAGATGTGTGAGTTCCCATGTGATGCCCAAAGAGGTGATGCATATTTTAGAGAGTTTTAAAGCTTCTGCGTAATCATAATGATTCGTTGTACAGAAGTGCTGAGTTCCTGCATCTGGGCATGAATTTATGTCTTCTTCATCTTCTTTTTTCTTCTTCATAAATCTGAATGTTCTGCTGTGGGGTCAAAAGTCCTTCACTGCAGGGACATGAGCAGCTAGTAATTGGATTATAAGTAAAAACATATTACTTTGCATTCCATAATTGGTTAATTTAGACTTTAAAAAGCTTTGGACATTAGACCTTGCAGCCATTTTTTTGCCTTGCTAACCTTGGACTCTGTGCAGCTGTACTACTGATAAGATATAATAAAAAACTAAGTTGAGACAAGAATTCTTGATTTCCTGAACCTTAATTCAAACTCTGAGTAAAAGAACTCGAGGTAAGAGTGAAAAAGAAAATTAATACAGCTTCTGCACTAACATCTGGCCTAAATAAACATCCTGGATTCTTTCTTAACAGTTGCCCTTCTAATGATAGATTTTAGCAGATTTGGAAATCTCAGAAACATTTCTGTGAACTTTTGGAAGGCAGATGTAGTTTCACAACTTCTTGTCAAAAATTGTTTTTTAGTTTTGGTAAAATGCTTAAAGTTTTTTCTCCTCCCTGGAGGAGAGGAGAAAACAAAAACTTCTATACAATAGTAAGATTTTAGTAATAAATTTGCTTTCCTTGCCTTTGGCATGGATCATGAGAGACTCTTAGTTTGCTGCTTTTTGACTTATTGAATTTCTGGAAAGGTTCTGGGCAAGCAAGAAAAAGCAGAATTAAATTAACTCCATTCCAGAACAAAGTAAGTATTCCAGTAGAAACTATTTCTTGATGCTGAGAGATGTTATCCAAGTTCTTACAAACAGCTGCTTTTCACACTGAAAAGTCCTCTGTGAAGTTATCTTGGGTATGTTGTTTTTAAAAAAAAAGCTTGACTGGTTATATAAGTCTCATGAACTTCACCACTGTTATTCCAGCAGATACAAGTGTGATTCAGGGAACTGATTCTCACAAGAGCAGAACTTGATTATCAATTTTCCAGACTAAATTTTCGTTATTGTTAGGTATTTACATTAACTCATGCCAACTCCTCCTTTTCCTTTAAAACTTATAGCAGTTGTTAAAGTACATACTTGTTGAAACAAATGTAGTAAAGGAGTGAGACTTTGCATCAGTACAGATAGATGGCATGTGCTATTGAGGCCACTGTAGTGTAAGGGTTATGGATATGCATTGCTGAGTTATCTGCTTAAATGATCTGTTAATTATGGCTTCATATGTAATTATCTGGATTTACAAACCAAAGAAATCCCTATCATGCCTAAAAGTAAGGCTTTCCATTATGGATAAACATTTTGGCATGAAATGCAACTCTTACCATTTTTTTCACTACAAGAAAGTCAGTGAGGTGCTGAAGTGTGTCTGGAGAAGGGCAATGAATTTGGTGAACGGTCTGGAGCCCACGTCCCATGAGGAGCAGCTGAGGGAGCTAGGGGTGTTTAGCTGGGAGAAAAAGAAGCTCAGGGGTGACACTATCCCTCTCTGAAACTCCCTGAGAGGAGGCTGTAGCCAGGTGTGTCTAAGGCTCTTCTCTCAGGTAACAAGTGATTGGATGAGAGGAAATGTCCTGTAGTTGCACCAGGGGAGGTTTTGTTTGGATAGTAAGAGAAAATTCTTCATGGAAAGAGGTTTTCAAGCACTGGAACAGGCTGTTCAGGGAAGTGATTGAGTCACCATCCCTGGAGGTATTTAAAAGATGCGTGGATGTGGCATTTGGGGACATAGTTGAGCAGTGAACTTGGCAGTGCTGGGTTTACAGCTGGACTCAGTGATGATAAAGGTCTACTCCAGCCCAAACTACTCTGTTAATCATGGATGGCTCTTGATCTCTTGCATTAACAGAGTAACTCACTGGATACAGGGACTGGAAATAGTGGCTTTGAGGTACTTGAGTTCAGCTTCATGCTCTGAAATTTGCCTTGGTACCGATTACTTTAATTTGCCTTCTAATGAACTCCTGAGCACCTCAGGCAGCTAAGTTCTGAGTAGAAAGACTAGTTCAGACAGCTTGAACAGAATGGAATTTTATTTTGCATTATGTTTTCTGAAAAGTATACGTTATACAGTTTTTGCTAAATGTGTTTCAGATACTGTGCTGTTCTAAATGCTTAATTATTGCTGTGTGTTTTTGGCTTAAATTTTGGCTTAAACCTCTGCAGGCTAGATGATTAAAAAAAATTATCTACAAAATTGATAAAATTTTTTAAAAAGGACTTCCTAAAATGAATGCTTTTTATTTTGTTTCAAGTATACATATTCATTTCAGGTGGTTCTGCTTAGTAAACAGTACACATATTATGTCTAACAGAATATTTCACAGATTCTTGTCTTCTCTATTTAATTTTTTCTGACAGCTATCAATACATGTAATATTTTTCTTGGAACAGAAGAAGATGTATTAATGAACAATTCTGGCAGATGACAAGTTGTTTCCTAGTAGAGCAAGGATTTTGGAAAACTACTCTGTATAACCTTGCAAAGTTTATACTTTAAAGGAAAAGTTATGACCTCTACATAGATTCTTGTGCCCAAGAGGAAACACAAGTGAAATTATTTCAGTACATGAGGCTTAAGATTTGGCAAAAGCGTTGTGCTTTTTATGCATCAGTGGGACTGGTAAGCAAATAATCATACAAACAAAGGCCGTAGATTATAAGGAAGCCACAAAACTGAGTGCAGACTAAAAATAAACTTGGAGTTCAGCATAGATAATGTGCTTTAAATGAAGAATGCAATGTTAAGCAAAATTAAAAGGCAGGCAAGGTCTCAGAGATTACATGTGTTATTGATGGAAACAGGCCAAACTACCAACTACCAATTATAGAGTGTTGTCAGTGTAAAATGCTGAAATGTTTCCAGATTTCCAAATTTTGTTTTCAGCTTCATTCAGCTCTTGCTTATTAGTAACTCATGTCCTGCCCCATTCAATGAAGAGCACTCAACAGTGAGCTCTTTAGAAGCAGGGAGAAGGCAGAGGAAGCCCCTTATTCCTGACTGCCTGAACGGATTTTAGGGCAGTTTCCATCTCTCCCATCCTCCCTGCTCTGCTGCAGGCCAGAAGGCTGGTGCAGGTGGGAAAGGGCTGAAAGTGAGGGAAAAGGGAGCCACAGCTTGTGAGAGTCCACACTGCAGGGCCTGAGGACAGCCTGTGGACTCAGGATTGGACTTGAAGTGGCAAGAGCAGGTACCCTAGAAAAATGACCCATAAGCAAATGAAGCAAGCCCCTTTGCCCCCAGTGGCAGCTGAGAGCTCAGGCAGCAAGTCAGCACAGAGGAGAGGGATGACTCCAGCCTCCTGTCTTGCCTGCTTGTTCCTACAATTCCTCTGTGGTGTAATGTAAAGTACATTCTTAGTGGAATTTTCCTGAAAAGCAAAGTTAATCCCAACAATTCTTGCCATAAATGTGAATATCCACAGTAAATAACTGTTTGATTTAGTTTTTAAGTGACTCAAATGTAATATTTGTTTTGGTAGGTGCCTCTGAAAATTCTGGTGAAATAGCTTTGCATCATTAATTTCTATGTGATCTATAGAAAGGATTTATTTATGCTTAAGGAAGTTTGTCTCGTAGATTTAGTTATTTTCCAGGAGGATATTTTTTGCTCTATCTTGTGATTCGTGTGTGTTTTTTATTAACTTAATCTCAAGATTCTCGAGAAGTATAAGGAAAAATAAATGCCTTTTGAAATTTTATTTTTTGTCTTTGTTATCTTTTTAATGTTTCATAAAAAGTGCTTAATTTTTTGGGTTTTGCATGAGCTTATTCAAGGAACTAAAAAAATCTGCTTAAATTAGATTAATATCTTCTAATTTGCTAAACTTTACAGTCTCTGTTGGCAAAATTAGGCAAGTTGTATTCTATGCTAAGAATTTAAATATCACTGTTCAGACCCTTTTCAATCAAAAGAAAAAAAAAGTCAAATTTCTTTTTTTTTATTTGATTTGAAACTCTCATGATATGCTATGTCACCCTTCCCATCTTTTTCAGAATATACAAAAGCTAAAATATTATTCCTTTTCACAATGAAAATTAAATTTCCCATGAAAAAATTTACCTTCAGAAACAGGGCTTGTGAGAAAAAAAATTGTCATTATAGGCCATGAAATACTTCTGTGGGTTTGGTCACAATGAGACATTGTGATAATGTCTCAATGCGACACTGAGATGTCTCAATGTGATGTCACAATGTGACATCTCATTATCATATATGGAGACCTGATGATTGTGGGCTCAGAAGTATGGATGAATTAACATGACTGAAAGATTGATCACAGTACACTGATGGCCACTGACTGCATGTGTTTCTAGTTCTGGAAATAGATAGTAAATATGTGTGTGTATCTTAAGCAATTTTCCTGGATTTTACACCTAAGGCAGTCTTCTACTTTACATTTTAAATGGGATGACAGTTCTATTCAATGACACAAATGGCTTAAATGACATAAAATGACTTGTTGAGATGAGGTAACTTATGGGCTTAAAATCAGTGATTAAAAAGTCATTGAAAGAGCATTTTGGAATCATTATTCTATGCAGTATTTTTAGATAAATGAAGATAAGCTAGATCAAGAAAAGATACTTGCATCTGTCCAGTGGAATTAGGTAAAAGTACACTTTAAAGAATGAATTAGATTATTTCTGTCCTCCTCTTAACCAGTTTATTGTTTAGTACCATGGGCTCTTGAATCACTTATCTGTGTCTCCAGCTGTTGTATTTGTAGGAAACAGCTGGTCCCATCCTAAAGCAAAGTTACATCTCTTTGTAACAGCTGGGCTGTTAGCTGAATGTTACCAATGCTGAGCTTCCTCCTACAGTTTAATTATAATGAAAAAGAAATAATTCTTGAATGTAACACTTCTGGAGCATCATAAATCAAATGTGTTTGTTTTACTACTGTATTTCTCTATGATTTGTAGAAAGTTATTACAGTTTAGTGACTGTAAAGTATTTGTGGGCAAAGGTAAATCAACAGCTAACAATATCTTCTCTTCTGCAGAAAATTACATCAGCAGTTTGAGATGTATAAGGAGCAAGTGAAGAAGATGGGTGAAGAATCACAGCAGCACCAGGAGCAGAAGGGTGATGCCCCAACCTGTGGCATCTGCCACAAAACAAAATTTGCTGATGGCTGTGGCCATAACTGTTCATATTGCCAAACCAAATTCTGTGCGCGCTGCGGAGGAAGAGTGTCTCTGCGGTCGAATAAGGTATGGAGTTACGAGGGCTTAACAGCAAGCTTCTCCTAAACTCAGTATCTCTTATGCATTGCTTATAAATCCCAATCACATAACTACCGAAACAGATTCCCTTTAAGGAGACAGAATCTCCTTCAGGGCCTTCTAAGAGATCTGTCCTCATTTCATGTAATTTCCCGTTGCATGTGAATTTATGATTCTGGTTTTTAAGTTAATACATACCATTTTTTGACTAACAAATTCATGCAAGTACGTTTATTTGATTGGAGGATGAGGTTGTATTTGAGAAACTGAAGTATATCTAGTGATGCTAATATCGAGATATTGATTGTTACAAAATAGAGCAAGGATTTGTTTCTTTCCTGCTTGCCTAGGCTCATCTGTGCAAGATTATTGTAAAATTACTGATAGAATATTATATATAATATAGCGCTTTAAAATATTTATTATCTCGTATACATATGCACACATTATGCATATTTATGTATGCATACACATGCAAATATTAACCTATTTCTGGAAAATAATTAAATGCACCAATATGTATTGTTACAACTAGTATATGCTGTTGTTTATTGTATAACAAGTGGTAAACCAGCAATCTGATTTCTTAAAGCTGAAAGACAGAGTGAAAAATTCAGCACAACTGATGTAATCACAGAAAACCCTTCTGAGATAATTTTACTCAAAATTTGAGATAAAATATTCAGACCTGATACACAGAGTCTTTCTCAGATTCTGACAGATACTTGTAGAAGATGTATGACAATATTCAAAAGTATTATGCTAGTCTTTTGTGGAAAAGAATTAGCATTAGGAAGAATGCTTCATTTCCTAATGAAACATTCTGATACACCATTTAAATTCTCGGCATGGATCATCTGAACTTGACAGATTTCCAATGAGATTCTTCCATAGCCTCTTAGATAATTTGTTCCAGTGCTTCATCATGCTCACCACAGACTGCTTTTCTTACTGTCTAACCTAAATCTGTCTTTTCAGTAAGCTGACTTCTCCATTCAGTCTGAGACTGTTCTGCAACTCTTCTCAGCTGGCATTTTTTCTACTGCTGTTGCTAATTTAGTGTGATGCTTTCCTGCACCTTGTTTGTTTTTATTCTAGACAATTTATGAATATGCTGAACAGAGTATCTCTAGACTGATCTCCTGTCAGTCTTCACTGATGATAACTTTGCCTTAAAAAAACCCTGACCATTTATTCCTGTCTTTTTCTTCTTGTCCTTTCATTAATTGAGTCTTCTCATGGATGAATTTATTCCTATTCTGTGGCATCTGAAAGTCTTTAAAAGCCTGTAATCTGAACTGAGCAGGAGGAATAAATCCCTTTTTCTTACTTTCTCTGTGACTACTTTAAAGAATTCTAATACATGTAACAGACATGAATTCCCTCTACTAAAGCCATTCTAACTTTTCCACATTTTATCACAATTTATCAATATGCTTGCTAATTTTATTCTGTATTTGGGTTTCTAAAAATCTGTCCAATGTGGATGTCAGACTCATTTTTCTATTCTTCAGTTAATATAATGTTGAAAATCCTTTAAAATGTCCTGGTATTTTTTCTAACTTTTATACTTATCAATGAAAGACTGTATTGCAGTTAATAATTATTTTAGACTGGAGACGCTTTACACTATCATCTCATTAAAAAAATTAGTTACCTTTTTTTGTTGACTCACTTTATAGATTCTCTTTCTGAAATACCAGTTCAAAGTATATGCGCCAGTTTATTCTGCATAAAATAATATTCTAGAGTAAGTACCTTCCTAATTACTGTGAATATGAATAAAAATTATCTGATTCAGAAAGACTGTGGCAGTCTCCTAGTTAGGTTCTGTTTTATGCCCGCACTGATTATGCTATTAAAACTTATTTGGTCTACCAGAATTTACCAGAATTCATTCTTACCTCTTTTCTTTTCTGGATACTACTTCAGTTTTGTGAAGGATGACTTTTTATAACTTCCTGTTTTAACTTGGCTTTTTTTTGGTCTTTGTAGACATTTTTTGACACATTATATGTATTTTTTAATATATATGTCTGCTTTGGACCTTATATAAGGTGATAATTACACTATCTGACATGTTCTTTGATGAATCTGTTTGAAATCTTCATAATATCAACTTTCAAGCTAAACTTCGGCCTTTTACTCCAGATTCTGCTCCTAAATTTTTTAGTACAGACCAGTATTAGAGGCATGCACCTCAGATGATAAAGAATTGCAAAGAACACTCCTCTTTCAAAGGTCTCAAGGCTGACTACTGCTTGTAAGGTTCATGGCCGTGAGTAGGAGCAGGGAGTGGAAATGTTTTGACTGTTGCCAGAGCATTAGATTAGGATTCTCAAAATGTTTGGATGATTTATTCCTTTTTCAGTTGCATTAAAGTGCCTGAAATGTATAGGCATTAGCATTCAGTTCAAGCTGTACAAAAATTATCATTATGTGGGAGTTCCTTCTAGCTCAAACAAATAAAAATTATAATGGTGGCACTTTTGCTTCTGTACAATTTATTATTTTGGTGACTGGAGTATTTAGCTAGAATGGGGGCTTAAATTTCAAGGGAGTAAAAACCTTGAACAGTCATCTTTTATGTTTATGAGCAGTTTCAGATTGATTAAAACTAATAAATCCTGTGAGAGCAATCAGTAATTGTTCTTAATAATGAGTACCACTAAAATATAAAATATACTCCTTTTTTAAAAAAAGAATATACTGATTTATATAGGGAAATGAATATTGAATGAGTCAGTAGACAGCAGAATGAGGTTTATGTAGGTGAGAAATCTAAATGCTAAAATGTTGGAAAAATACAGCTGCCAGATTGATACAACGTTGTGTGCAGCAAATAGAAATTTTAGCACCTCAGAATGCCAGTTCACTAAACCAACCATTCACTTGTACAGAAAGGAAGAAATGCTTGTCTGAAAAGTTAGCTTAATGCATGCTGAATACCTTCTTGCAGGGTATGTGGCAAATGACTATCACTTGGAGACACTGAAACATCTTTCTTTCTCTTTGAAGAACAAAAGCAAGAGATTTTCAGTTGTTTTATTAGACCCAACAACATGGGAAACACGTAAAGTGTAAGTAGGGAACTTCTCTCAGTTCCCATGGTTCAGTGAAAGATTTGCATTCTGATTGTTTCCCTGGGGCTGCTTGATTTTTAAAAAAACAGCAAGTTCCTTTTGCTGAATGATTCTAATGGCAGGACTTGCAATGTGTTCATCTGCATGGAGTTACAACACAAAATTGTAGCATACTTGTGCTAATGCATAATCCATTTCATTCTGCTGAGAATTAGCAAGTACTGAAGATTTAGTCTGTCACAATCAAGTTTTCTAAGTCACTAGGATTTGGGATAAACTCCATGATTTGTTACTGTCTACAAATAAGTTGATCTTTGGGAGATGTGGTTTGACTTTGCATTTCTCTACAAAAGACTCATAACACTGTAAACTTGAGGAAAGGCATCCTCTAAACCATTTGTGTGGTTTTTCTTTTCAGTTTAATCCATGTAACACCTGTAAAAACTGATAACCTACAACTGTAATCATCTCTAGAGAACATGTATCTCTGCAAAAAAGGAAAGTCAGCAGTAAATTATTCCAAAGACAACCTCTTATTCAGAAGTTGTAAATTCACAATTGGAAGGTGTAAAAGTTCTCATTAGGATGAATTTTGCATCTCAGTTTCCCCATGGATAGAACAGAATTTGTGTTATCAAATATGTTGAAGAATTATACTCTTAAATCTGGTCCTTATTATATTGGAACAGTGTTAATGCCATAGGAACATCTATGACATGTGAGACACCTCTAAATAATGATTATTTTAAAATGATCAAACCCTCCCATTGTATTTGAGGTGATCAACCCCTTTATTCTTTTGAAAGCTATACCCAAACTTATCAGGACTACACTTAACTTAGTATACATCATGGTCCTTAGTAGCTTTCCCCACTCCTTTCGCAGTGGAGTTTGGCTTCTCTGATGTGGCACAGCTGTAACCTGGGATCAGTCTTGGGGAAAGAGATGTGTGAGGATGGTTTGCAATAAGCCCCCTTGAGAGCTCCAGTCCTTTGCCTGGGAGCTGCTCAGGTGCTCAGGCTTGGTCCCTGCCTCAGCCATGCTGCTGCCTGGATGGTTCCCTCACTGAGCCTAATCTGTAGGCTTGGCTTCCTGGATTGCCTCAGCTCTGCCTCGTCACCATGGACCTTGCTGGGGACCTGGATTCTTTTTTGACTGTGGGCCCTGTCCTTGGGTACCCCTTGGGTGCATTTTGTGGGACACAGGTCTGCAGGTGGGAGCATTACCTGCCTCATGCCACCCTTTGTGCCTTCTCCTGGCCCAGCTGCTGACTCTGCCAGGACAGTATAGAAGTAGTGCTGTCCCAGCATAACCCTTCAGCAAAACACTTCTTCAATTTGCTGCATTTAGTACTAAGAGTAGAAACCTTGTCACAATTACTATTTTGATCCAGGAGACATTGCTCCTCTCAAGTCTGTGAACTTTGCTTGCAAACTAATGCCAGGCAGAACTGATACTCAGAATCTGCATTTCTATATTGATACTTTGGATTCTCTTCATTGTTCGAAAAACCCCTGTGGTTTTAATACAATCTGTGTGGATATGATCTGTCCCTTCAAATGAAAACTGCACAAACTATTTCTGTTATTAATTTTATTTATTTGAAGCTAATTTCATTTGATAGCTCTTTTGATCTCAGTAAACAGCAAATAATGGTCTTAATTTCAACAGAGGCTACATGTTTGAACTCTTCACTAAAGCTTTCATAAAGCTTAGAGGTTATTTTGAATCTCATACAATGAACAACTCACATTTTTACCCAGACTTAAAATTTCAGGCAATAAAGGTGAGAAAAGTACAATCTTGAAGAGTAGCTTTGGCTCATGCAGTCAGATGCCAGATTGACCTTGTAACAGACCTTTTTAAAAAAGGATAAGGGAGAGATACTGACTTGTTCTAGTTTTATTTTGAGTATAGGATGAATCCACTAATTTTGCTAACATTTCTCTGTGTCTGAATACTCATGGAAATGAGGCCTTTCTCCTTAAAACCACTGTTAAAATATACCTGCATTTTCATGTGGAGCAGGACAAATACCACTGAAGTCAGACTGATTTGTTGTTTTTTTAGTATCAGTTCTTTGAAAATTGAGTTGAATGATTTCTGTAATGCCTTTGCTATTGAAATGCTTGGCTAGGCTGTCTTTCATATCGTCAGTCATATTCTTGTTTGCAGTGTATTGCTGTGAACTCAAGAATGTTTGACAGTATGTGTGGAGGAAGCTGAGAGGCTGGAGAGTCTTAGATGTTTGGTAAAGTGTGATGGCTTATCTTGAACTTCACATATCTTTATATTTGGCAGCTTGTTTCTGAAAAGTTCTTCATCCTAGACATTGTTTGGCATTTGTTGATTGTGTGAATCAAGTCTTGGTTACTGTTATGATGACAGGATTTTGAGTTATGCTTATGCATTATAATCCTCTTGAATATAGAGGATTATATTAGAGTGTATTTCTTCAGAGGTGAGGATAAGAAATCAAGGCTCTGGATGTTTCTATATAAAATGTCTGTGAACACTACTGCCTTTCTTACTGCAGTGGGACAGGGATCCATGCTAGGAAAGTATGATACCATCTGGTACTGAGCAGAAAAACATGTCTCTGCACACAGAGTGATAATGCATGGATGTCCTGTGATTTAGATAGCTTCCTATGCTATTTACTAGTTGTGTAACTGAGAATACCACTAAAACCCATAACATCTTTGAAAATACTTTAATCTTTTGCCACTGAACATAGGATCATACAATAAATTGGGTCGGATGAGACCTCTGGAGGTTTTCTTGACCTATCTCCTGCTCCATGCAGGATTAACTTCAAAGTCACATGAGGTTTTTGGAATCTTGTTCAACTGAATTATAAAAACTTCCTAGGAGAGAGAATCCCTAACCCCATTGGACAACCTCTTTCAGTGATTAACAACTCTTGTGATTTTCTTTTTTCTTACCTCAATACAATCCGTTAATTGTTGAATTTTGTTTATTACCTGTGCATCTTGAAGAAAATTCTGTCTTCGTGTTTCCTGTAGCTGAACTTTAAATAGTCGAGGAAAACAAGTAGTTCTCCTCTTCACACATGCTTCTGTATCCCAGCCTTCTTTAGGCTAAACAAGGCTATCTTACTCAGCTTCTCCTTGTATACTGTGTTTTATTGCCTGACTGTCTTGTTTGGCCTTTGTTGTATTCTCTCCTGTTTGTTTGTAACTTCAGGGTTGGAGGGAACCTAAGCCTTCTATAAGATTTAGATGTTTTAAAGTTACATGTCATACAGATACTGGAGCAATAAATCTATAAAATTAATTGTCACTCTTTTTTTTGGTAAGCAGTTGTATTCCCAGCACAGCCAATGCTTAATCAAGTCCCTGTATTTAGTCTCTGTATTGGCATGTGAAATTAAAATACCAGATAGAAATCATCATTTTTCATTCACCAAAATGGGTAATATTTTTGACTGAAAACATTTTGGGTTTTTTTCTAAAGTATTATTCCATTTGCAATTTTAGACAGCTAAAAAGACAATTTCTTCAAGAAAAATAACCAATAGGAATTTTTGTATTTAATATTGATGGGTATGAAAAAAGTATATGTGTTACAGACCTGGCATGACATGCTTGTGACAAACTCTGTCTCTTTGTGCTTTATAAATCCAGAATTTTAAAGATTGTTGAGTGACTAACAGGTAGTTTTGCCATTTTGAATACCCTCTATTTGTCTATAGTAATCAAACATTCATAATTTCACTGAACTCTTTGCAAGTGCAAAGCATTGATGAATGCTAATAATTTGCAATACTGGGGTCCAAGGTATGAGCTAAATGCTGCATCCTTTTGATGAGATGACCCATTTTTTGGTGAATATAATTCAGACAAGACTCCCAAATTATTTTTATGAAAATAATTTCTTTTGTGCACCTTTTGTAAATTTTTTTTCACGTATAAGATAATTTAAATCATTTTCATAATCCTTTCATGAGTGAAATTGAGACTACTTATTTTTCACTATATATCCTTCCTGTTAGGGAAAATAAGAAAGATATATATTACTTCCTTTGATATTTATTTATCTTACTAAAAAATTCCTCAACTTGCTTTCAACATGGAAGTGACTCTTTCCTTATGTTTTGTTTTTTTTTTTTTCCCCTATCCTTTCTTTCTTGCTTTCGTGGATATGAACTCCAGGAGGACAAAGTGGTTAGAGCCTTTTTCTGTTTAAAGTTCTTTTCTTTTATGGTAGACTTACTTCCTGCCCTACATTTGCTCTCATTTACACAGGTGTAATTCCTGCTGAAGGCAAGGGGAATTACTGTCATTAAAATGAAAGCAATGCTTGGCTTAAAAGGCTTACCTGTTTTTCCAATAGCTTACTGATGATCTGTGAGTTGTTGTGAACAGTATGCATGATCTTCCTCTCTGTTTGCAGCTTTTGTGAGCATGCCCCTGCCTTTCCTTTGCTTTTGCAATATGATATGTGCACAGCTTAAAAAAGTTAAATGTTGTGTCATAGGTGTTTCTTTGATAAAATTCATTTGTATTATTGTAGAAGTGTCATAAAGTTATCAAAATGATTTTTCCACTCTGTATCACTGCTCTCAACATTTTAGGTTGTGATTTTTTTTTTGGCATGGTTCTGATTTTCAAAGACAGTACAATTAGATATGAGTAAATATTAAGAACACATATTTATACTAAACGTTTAGGAATATGCCAGCAGTGTCATAGAGTTATCCCCTAATATAAATTATTTTCTAAACTGGTTTGTACGCTTTCCTAAAAAATAGTGCACATATTGTATTCAGCATAATGTTGAAATAATGTTAAACGTTATGCATGTCACTGATGTTGTTTGTCTTGGTAATATTACACACACAGTAAATATTTTAGTATTTTATTTTAGCAATATTTAAAAATGGTAGTGGAAATCTGAATTTGGGAATATGCCTGGATATGTTTCAATATTTTACCAAATTAGTGTAATTTTTTTAAAAATAACAGAATTGAGAAAACTACATGAGCTAGAGTAAATCTGTTCTTCCATGAAACTCTCTGGTGTATTCTAAAGAATTAAAATTGCAAAAGAAATTTTCCCTGTAGTGCTTGGCAAATAAGTTCCTGTATGAGACGGAGTAAAGAAATTCTTTAGTATTCATATACTTTTAGTAAATGTATACAGAGAATGGCTTGTTTTATAATAAAATGCAATTTTTTCTTAATGACAGAAGTGTCAAGGCTCACATGTAACTTGCACCTACGGTTCAGAAATACTTTGCTTCCCACAGAAGTTGTAAGCCATGCACTGTTGTAAACAGGACATATCTTTCGTAGTGGGAGAGTGACACTTGAGGTGGTCCATATACTGGTGCCCCAGTCTGTTGGAGGGTACACAGCTGTCTTTAGGCCTACATAATCAGATTTTTTCCTCAGTTAAAAGGCTGTGAAAGTTCAAAAGCTGTGAAGTAAGTCCAGTTAGTAGAACACAGGTAGCTGTTGAATACAAAAAGAAGATGAAAAAAGAGAGCAGTTTTCTCCTTGAAGAATGTACCCTTTCTGTATAATTTTGCAAGTAATTGATGTGTGCTAACAGTATTTATTCCCATAGTCAGTCCAAAAACTAATGTCTGTGATATCATCTGTGTTGGAGCCATGTCAATTACTAAATTCACCTGGAAAATAATATTAAAAAAACTTGTGAAGGCGGTCACAGTAATAAAGTTATATTATTATTTAGCTTTACCATGTATATGTGTTAAGGAGGAAAGGGACAGGAATTTCCCTAGTTAATCAACTAGTTAAATTTTTCCGGGATTAAGGACAATGGCTCAAGTTGCTGCTTTATGTAATGTCTGTTTCTGCTGATTTTGAAATAGATGTTTTAGAAGTTATGAAGACAGAAAAACCAACAAATATATTAAGTCAGCTTTTTCTCAACTATAGACATTGTGAAGAACAAACAGCAGTGGTAGTTTTCTTTATATTTTAGTACTAACTGTAAAGTTAAGAGCTCTGGTGTACTGAATGAAGATACTATCAAAATAGGTACTTCAACATAAACAGTATTTTTTTTGGATGGTACGGCATTTACCAGTAGATTAACACACCTAGTGAGGCCTTATTATTTTTTATCCTTCACTTTCCAGTGTTAGTGCAGAAGGTCTAAATTCCAGTGTTTCTTAGAAGGTTTGTTCTGTATTTTGTAACCACAGAATGGCAAGTTCAATAGAAAATGCTCCTAGATAAAGCAACAGATACTTAGTGACTGTTGATGGTTTGTTGATCTAATTAAAAAAACATGGTTTTGGAAAATGAGGCGTGTTCAAAGCATCAGGTCTGTAAAGAGTTAGAAACATATTTTAGTGTTTCCCCTCTAGAAATCTTGTTATATATTTTGATAAAGATTAAGATGGCAGAGAAAAGCTGCACATGGAGTTGAATAACTGGGACAACCATGCAGCAGTTTACTGGTGTTATTAATGGTGGTGTGGAATGGAGTCAGACATGGATCCTGACTATGTTTTAATGTTGTACCATTAAACATGTACAGAAAGGAACTTAAACTACATGTCCTTCTGCTCCACTTGTGAGACTGTACTTGGAGTGCTGCATACAGCTCTAAGGTCCTCAGCAGAGAAGAACTTGGAGTGAGTCCAGAGGTGGCCACCAAGGTGATCAGAGGAATGGAGCACCTCTCCAATGTCTGAGAAAATTCTTCAGGCTGAACAATCCCAAAAGAAGACTCTGGGGAGACCTTATAGTAGCCTTCTAGCACCTAAAGGGGTCCTATAAGAAAGATGAGGATGAACATTTTTGGCAGGGCCTGCTGCAAGAGGAAGAAGGGAATATGGTTTTCAGCTGAAGGAGGGTTTGTTTATATTAGATATGAGAGAACATTTTTAATTTGTCAGAGGAAATATGCTGGAACAGGCTGGCAAGAGAGGTGGTGGAGAGGGGTTCTGAGCAATGCAATCTGGTTGAAGATATTCCCGCCCATGGCAGGGTGGTTGGACTGGATGAGCTTTAAAGGTCCATTCAAACCCAAACCGTTCTATGGTATTAATACCACTTCAGAGTTTACAGCTCACTGTGCCTTTTCCCACACAGAACATGGGAATGACTCCTGAATGTCTCAGTCCTTCATTAGTCAGGTGTATGAAGAAGTACTTTTACAAAATTGAGACCCCCAGTGTCTCAATGGTGCCAGAAAGGAAGAGTTTATGTTAAGAATCAAGGAGTTAGATTGTATCTGAGAAGGAAGCAGTCGATGTTTTAAAACTGAAAAATAGTGTGATTTTTTTTTTTCCAACTTCTGGATGTTTTTTCTTTAAGAAACAAAGGCACATTTTACAAGATTTCCTGTATTTCTGCCACTATTTTTCAGTCAAATTATGACTGTGAGGTAGAGGTTTCTTTGGGAAACCAGAGTCAATTAAGACTGATAAAAATGAAGTTGATTTAAAAAAATAATGATACACAGGATCATCTCCCTTTTACTTAGATTTTGACAATTATATTCCTAATCAAATAACTTTATTGAAATGAGCAACACTGTTAGCTAGAATAGTGAAACTGTGACTATATCACTGAAAGTCATGGAAAGTGTTATTAAATTGATGAGGAACTAGGAAGTGCAATACCATTTGGGAAAAAATAGATCTTCATTTTAAATAGTAGGAAATAAAAATGTAGCAGAATTTTAAAATTTTTACTGAATGTTGTCCTGAATTTAAATGAAATTATGGACTTAGTACCATTTCTCTGAGACCATGACTTCAAAGTAGCCACTGATACTCTGGAGACAACTAGTAGGTTTTTCGAAATAGCTGACAGGAGAAAACATGGTTCCTTCGCTTGCTGGTCATTGTCTGGCTTTTAAAACCTGGTAAAATTCCAGCGCAATGTTTTGTTATGGACATTTAAGGTTTAGATAAATCAGTTCATATGTGCCAAGTGTTTGTTTTCAAGTGACCAGTTTTGTTGTGACATGAAATCAGCAGTGTCATGGCCTTCTGAGCTTCTGAGACTTTTTTGGTTCATTCATCTCTTTCAATGGATTCAGGAACTTGTTTTTAGGGAATCTGTTTTAAACTGCTACAGATCAATGCCTTCACCACAACTGTTTATAATTTTGAACAGGATAAACCTGAGGAGCAATGCAAGGGTGTTGTGGTGGACCCCCCTGGCTGGGTCCCTGCCCTGTGACTCTGAGATAGCTGGGTCTGTCTCATGTTCCAGCAGCCCAGGCTCTGATCTGGTTGGTTGTTTATCCCAGCTCCGCCCTGGTATCCCCTTTCCCCCGCTCTGTGACAAAACCAACTGGACACAAAACCTTGCCCTCTTACCTCGCCCAGGTCGGTGCTCTGTCCCTCCCAGAACAGAGGGAATAAATGACTTAACATCATAAGAGGTTTGAGCTGTATTTCTCTTCTCAACTTCTGCTTCTGGTGGTAGCTGTCAACTAACACTGGCTTAAAGTGGGGCTGCACAATCGAGGAATATTTAGGCTGTTTGTAAATGGTTTAAGATATTCCAAGACATAAAGGCATAAAGCTCACCACAGAAATTAAGCAGTGGACAAGCTAGTCAACCGCCAGACAAGGGAACTTGATTTTTATTGTCTTTATTTCCTGTGCAAGTAAATGAAGTATTTGGCACTTCCCTTTAAGTAAGCCTTCTACCTTTCTAATGTTATTAATTTTAAAATACTTAAGACACAGACAAATAGCTTGTATTTAAAAATCAATTCTGAAACCTCCACCAGTCCTAAGAACTTACAGAATATTTTTTTCTAAAACAATTCTATATAAAATTACAGTAGAAAGGATAAAAAGCAATTATCATAGGGTGTTATTCTCTGTCCTTTTGTCTTACTGTAGTTAAAACTTCCTGTTCCCCAGTTGTTGTTCACTATGTTCCAAAGTAATCAAAATTATTGTTCCAGTCAGGAGAGAGCAAGGTGCTGATGATTGTTTTCTGTCACTTTTGTGAAAATTTCACTTTTTAAAGAAGAGAGAAAGTTTTTCTCATTTTTCTTCTGCCATTCTGAACAGGTCCTGGGCCCTACCAAGCTCCCTGTTGTTTCTAAACCAGCACTGTTGTAGGTCTGTGCCTCCACGGCACACAACAACTTTCTCATCTGGAATTACACGAATGTGACAAATATTTATAGAAGCTGTAGATTGCTTCTCCTACCTCTGCCCTCTTGCTGTTGGAAAATACCTGTTTGGGGAAACTCTTACCCTGTTCTTGACACTTGACTCAAGCTGATTTTGTGTTTCTTATGAAGAAACACACTCAGTCTCATCAAGATTTTCATGGGCTGAGTATGCTGAGTGGTTTTTTTTGACAAAGAAAGATGTAGATTTCCAGATCAGTGAAATTTGGAAAAAAACCCTTTTTTAGAAAGAAACTGATAAAAACTATAGAATATTTCCTCTATTTAGAACACCTCTGACAAAAGTCTTCTGTACCAGCTATTCTATAGGATTGTTTTCTGAGCTACTTTGCTGTGGGAAGTTTGATTTTCCTCAGCTCTTGAGTATTGTCTTTCAGATTGGGATCTCTGAAAGTCATTCAGAGGGTTGGCAGCTTAGATCTCCCCGAGTCCACTTGGACCACTTGTCCAAGCCTGTTCTCTGATCCTGTTTCTCACATATCCATTTGTCTAAGCTGCTCTCCTTTATCTTCCTGTGTTCAGACTGCACTCTTATTTCCTTGATCACTAACAGAATGCACCTCTGGTAGCAGAAGGTGAACAAGCATCTTGGTTGAAATTGGATTGTGAAACATATTTCAATACTAGGTTGTTCCTTTTGCCTGTCACAATTATCCTGCAATCAAGGCACATCCTCTACTCAAAATATGTTACCCAAGCTTTATTTTAAGTGTTTTCAAGACTGTCATGATGTGACATGCTAGAATGTAGCCAGTATACATAGGTTTCTAAATCTGCAAGTAGCAGACTTAAACTTGCCTGAAATCTGGTGAAGACCATACATAGTAAATATTTCCTATTAATGGTTAAATTGGCATACAAATGTTTTCCCTAAATTAGATCCCATGTATTGTTAGCTTTTAGGGCCTTAATGTCATTCCAGGATACATTGTCTGTTGGCCATCACAGTCAAAGAACATGGAGATTACACAACACTGTAGTCCATAGTCCAACTTTACATTAACTCTGAGCTGTTGGAGATGTTGGGGGATATGGAGAGGGAGTGAGATTTCATCTTCCTTTTTTCCTCATCACTGCGAAGCCCATTGGCCTATCTTCTCATGCACAGATCAATGGCTTACTCTCCACAGTGTTCAAGGAAAGGGGAATGTCTTCCTAGGAACTGCCAATCTCCTTTTCCAGCTTCTCCTTAAAAGTTAATTGGAAAATAAAAATAAAACAACTTCTTGATGTGATGTAGCTTCAAAATGGTCTTAGCTATTTCAATTCAATGTAAGGAGACTTTGCTTTCCTTATCAGTGCTCCATACCTAAAGAACACAGATATGTTTCTTGCTTAAGAACGTACAGGAAACTGACTATGAAAGTGAGTCTGAAATTCTTTTTACAGTCATATTTGTACTTCTGTATTAGATGAGCAAGAGTTTATATGCCCAAAAAATTGTATAATTTTTTTTCACCCACAACAGTCAGTGTAAAAGACACTAGTTCTTCCTATAAGCCTTGTCCTTTACATGTACACTGTGGTTGTGTAATTTTACTGTACGGAAATTAGAGGTGGCTGGTTTGGTTTTAGATGGTACTGAATTTCTGAAAAGCACTAGAGGTGATTTAGAGAGTCTGGTGAAATTAGAGTGAGCAGGTTTTGTTTTGCTAACTATTTTTCCCATCCTGATAGCACTAGAAATTTATCTTTTAACTTTAAATTTTTCAGTTTATTAATTTTCCATTGAAATTCTTCTGTGGACTCTCCCAAAATAATCTTGTCTTAAAACATATATGGAAACATTGCTATAACAATAAAAACTGTAGCACATAAAAAAAATTTCACTTTTGTTCAAATTAATAGAGCAAGAGCAATTACAAATAGCAATTCTGGAACCAGAAGATGAAACAGTTCTTGAGCAGTAAGTTTTATTTGCCACCTGTTGCAATATTCAGAAACATTATCATATGCTATTAAGTTCCAGGTGTAGACCTTTATCAAAGATAGCTCAGCAAATTCCTCATTTCAGTCTCAGGTGTGTAACAGCACACCTAGGACTCTTTGGACACAGTTAGACATTATGGCACAGCAGGGGATGGTATAAATGTTTAATTATCTAGACTCAGCTTCAGTGGCTGGAAACCAGTGCCTATATATATAAATAATGAAGACATTGCTAGGAATAGAGTAAAGCAGCAAGACTCCCAAGGTGTTTTCTTCCCCCCCTTGACTGTTTACTTAGAACTTTAATTAGCTAGTGTCTTCAAGGAACAGTTTAGGGGTATGCTGGGGAATTAAATGGAAAAGGCCTTGCATCTGGGTTGATATCTGTTTGCTATTTAAATCTGCTGTGTGAAAAAAGGAATTTGCATGGCCAGCATCTGTTCATATATGAAACGTCATATGCACAGGCAAGATAGTTATTCAGCTTAGTATGAGTGCACTTACATAGACAGTTTTAGCAGATGTTGAACTTCAGTGCATTCAAGGAAAAAATTAAATAAATGTGAAAAATTCTGTATTTAAACAAGATGTCACCTATGAACCATAAGTAGGGTATTAAAAAATTAAAATTTCTTTGGTTTGAATTATTGTAAAGATGCCTTCATTCAGCATCAAGAAGATCTACGGAAAAGCCTGGATTTCAGGTAGCTAATTCAATTTTGGTCAATTTATGTGTTATTGTTTGGGGCTTTTTGAGGATTAGTTTCATGTTGTTCACAAGCACTTTTTTGCATTAGATCTGCAAGAAATAAAATACCAATGGTTTGTAAACCAAATACATGAATTAAAAGGATTTCTGTTTGACATTGGAGATAATATGCTTTCACAAAATAAATCCCTACAATATTTTAATACTGAGAGAATCCAGATGTATCTTTATTAATTTAAGCGGGTATCTGAGTAATTTTTTTTTTTAGTGTGTATACATGTACCTCCCATTTATCTTTAAATGTTTAAAATTGGTCAGTGTTAATCACTAGTGCTCGTTTAACCTGTTCATCTTTCAGTGTCAGTGTAATTGCTACATAACTTCAGAGTCATGACCTGTTTAATTAAGGTGTTCTTGCTCTCAGATACATGGTCATGTGATTATGAAAGATGATATTTATTGCTGTTAATGATTTGATTTTCTTACTGTTTTAGGTGGCAAAGTATGGTATCTTTCTAAGAGATTAGACTAGATTAACCTCTACATTGAAGATAGGGTTCAAATGCTCATTTCTCCCAATGTGTGCAATTGCCTAGTATCTTTGCATTCAATATTAGTTAATTTTTAGATTATAACACCATGATGATTATCTTTTTTTTAACAAATTTGTTTTACTCTGTAGGCGTGAAGCAAAGTCCTCTTACTTTGATTCAAAATATTTTTTTAATTTTATCTAATCTTTGTTTGGCTTCTTTTTGTTATCAACATCATTGTGAGTGGCCAAAGAAAGCTTTCCATGTAGTGAATGTCTGCCCTCAGTAACTTGGGAGGAGCATAATTGTTTACATTTTTCTTAACATTGTATAGCAAAAAGTGAAAATTGGTTCAAAATCTAGCTGACAGATTCAGACACAAATCTCAAGTACCCATTAAAAATGTGTAACAAGCTATATTTTATTCAAGAGAAAATGTTTTATTAATATTGACCATGTTGCAAAAGATTTTGGTCATAATTTGTTTCTGGAGTCCTTCTAGATTAATATGATTGTTTTTGTTTTATAGCTTCTTCATCTGTTTATCTTAACTGGCTATTTATAAAAGACTTTGAAATAAAATAGCCACGATAGAGAATGTTCTGTTGTATCAGAAGCTTAATAAAATGCTATGGATATATTTAGTACTATGAATGGGATTCTGATACTGTCATAGGTGAGGGTTTGTTCACGCCCCAAGTCCACAGAATGGCTGCTTGCTGTGTAAGGCCACTGCTGGAGGCAGAGCCTTCCACCAGTTACAGCTTACACTTAGCAGCTAGGGAACAAAAGGAGGGCTTTACCAGAGAGAAGTAGACCACTTTCCATGGACTTTAATATGGGTTAGGTCTAGTCCAAAACTGGGAATTAAAACACATATAACTTTACCTTCTGAGAAGATTAAAAATTCTTTCATAAAGAAACAATTGTGTCTGGATTTAGACTCAACAAAATTGCTTGTCTATCCACTTTTCTTTCTAAAGCCTCTAACATTTAGTCTATCCCATTTGTAAAGTCTTCATGTGGTGCCTTCACAGAGCTGACTTGCTTCCTACATTGTCTGTAGTGAATATTGAAAAAATGAAGGGAGAAGCAGAAGCCACAGGGAGATGTATCAATAGAAAGATTCAATGGATTATCAGTGTAAATTGGTAACAGCTTCCAGGTATGAGTTGGAATGTAAGACTACACAGCCTGTTTAGAAAGAATTCCTAGCAAACTATATGCTCTTTTTTAGGCACAGACATAGTTTCCAGGATATACTTCCAGAAAGCCTTTTATTCTTGTGAGAGCTTCAAATACTGATGCAAACTTTTTCAGGACAAAATTATTTTTATAATTCAGTAATATTCTTTGAAAAGTCTACTACTAAGTTGTTAGCTGCAAATTGAAATTGTAGTGTGGGTTCTTTCTTGAAGAGAGGTTCGGTTATTGATGTTCTTCAAGACACTTAGTCCATGACTTGTTTGCTGTTCTTACTTCATCTGGATTTCATATCAAGAGTTTGGAAGAACATTAAGGACTTATTAAGGTATGACTGCTTTGGACTGTCAGCTCATATACGCGTAATGTGTACATAAAGAATTCTACCATTATATATTTCCCTTTTCCTGCAGGAGGGAATGGTGCAAAAGAGCTATAAAGAAGGAAGTGGTCATTAAACTGCAGATACAGTTATCTGAGTGAATTTAAAATAGAACTAAATTTAATAAAGGCGATCTTCTCACTAATAATGCTTTCAAAGCCTGCTAATTTATGCTGGCAGAGAAAGGGAAACATTCATCTAGTTGCTTCTGCTGAAGTAGCAGAAAGATTTTGCATATGTGTAATTTGTAGATATTTTAAAGTAAGAAATAATTATGGAAGTACAGAAACATGTCAATATATATCAAGTAGAAATATAGGCAGTTAAGTTTATTTGCTTCCTAACAAAGGAAACTATTTGATATTGGATTAAAAAGGAAGAAAGAGCTTTCTTTCATTGTTCATAAATTCCTTTTTTTTCCTTTTGTTAAATATAATTGTTCTCCTCAGCTTATTGATAGGTATGTATACCTGACTATGTAAGGTGTCACTAAGTCTGTTGCTTTTTTACCCTTAGTCTCCTATTCTGTTTTGAAATTCATGAAACAAACATACTGACACACATATAATTTGCTTTTTAATGTTAGCTTTTCCTACTATTCTATTTCCTCCAGTGGCTGCAGCTATTGCAGTCATAAGATGTGTAGCTGTTGTAGTGTGCACTTCGGTGTAGGTTCCCAGGCTGGATAGCTCAGCATCGAGAATTGGTGGGGGGAGATGATTGTCCCACCATACTGTGAGCTGGTGACCTCACTGAGTGCTGTGTGCAGTTTGGGGTACCACAGTGTACAAAGGATGTCAGACTATTAGAGTGAGTCCACAGGAAGGAGATTAAAGTGGTGAAAATTCGCAAGGGCAAGATATATGGGTAGTGGCTGAGGTCACTTGGCCTGTCCTGGTTGGAGAAGAAAAGGAGGAGTCATTCCAGTCTATGGCTGCCTCACAGGGATGGGGAGGTGGGCTGAGGAGCTTCAGATTGGACATTAGGTAAAGGTTCTTCACCCAGAGGGTGGTTGGTCAGTGGAACAGTCTCCCCAGAGACCTAGACATGGCACCAAGCATGTTCCAGGAGCATCCAGATAATGCTCTTAATGATATGGTTCTCTTTTAGGCAGTCCTTTGAGGAACAGGGAGTTGGAGTTGATGCTCCTTATGGATCCCTTCCAACTCAATGTATTCTATGATTCTGTGTTTTATATTTTGTCTGAGAGTTGTGCTGCTGTGACTGCATTGTTAGAGCCCAGGCAGCAAGTTCTTGTAAAGTTGAGGAATGTTTAGGTGGGATTCAATACAGCAGTAACTACATGATAAGCATTTCAGTTTTTCTCAAATTACCATTATGGTACATTTCATTAGAGTTGGATCTTTCATTTCTCTCAGACAATTTCAGTAATGAATGATGACACAGATGATGTAAATGGCGTAATTCTGTTGATTGCAATTTAGTGCCATCTGCATACAGACCCCAGGCTTATGTGGTCCTGTCACATTTCCTCCCTTTTGGTCCCTTTTTGATATTGATATTGTGTCTTATATTTATAAATAGCTTGTGAACACTTAGTGCCATTCATCTTCAGATGGTTTACAAGTTTTAATCTATGAATATGCTCAACACCTCTGGGCTGTAGATCATTTGTTACTTCTATTAGCTGGACCCTTAATGAAGCTGTGACATTAGTACAGATTTTTGAACCCAAAGAGGCATGAATAACATCTAATTGAGACTTTTAGGAAACAAAAGTCTGGAAATCACTTTAAGTTATTTGAATATTATTTAACATTGCCTTTGAGAGTAAAAGTCTTGGTAAAATAAAACAACTTGGAAGTGTCATTTGGATTATTTTGACTATGTCCCAAATTTGGTGTAAAAAAGATTTAGTATAATAATAGCTCATAATAATTAATTGTTATTAAAATATTTAAAAAATATTTAGTATAATAATTTAAAAACCCTTTAATATTTTTCAGACATTCTATATTTGTGTAGAAGCTGTTTAAGTCAACCACTTTGCTCGAAAAAAATTGAAAATAATTATTTCTAATGCCTATTTGTATTACCTTATTCCAACCATAATTGCTTATTTGTAGTTTTTACCAAAAATTTGTTTTTCTCCCTCACAAATTTCTAATCCATGAGCAAAATTGTTCTTACAACAGTCTTAACTGTTGTAGCAGAAAGAATTATGTTTTTAAGGAATAAAGGAAACAAATAGGCAAAACCAACTGGACTGAGGGTTCAAGGAACTTGGTTTTGTGAAGGGATGGCTAAGGGTTAGCATAAAAAAAAATAACTAACTTCTTTGCAGAAGCTTAAATTGTACTAGACCATCAAAAATTACTGGCTAAACTGAAACAATGAGGATTAATTGAATAAAGAAATAGAGGGGAAAGCTGTAAACAGCTTCTTAGTTGACTTCCTCAAGCCTTAATACGGGGGAAGATCTTTAATATTTTCACTAGTGGCCTTGGCATAGAGAACAAGAATGCTGTAATTAAATACATTGGTTACACAAAGTTGGATCCTTATCAGCACAGGGGAGCAATGGGATACTGCACAATAGAGAACCAGATGACCTTGTGAACTCCTGTAGTGAAAATGAGTGCAATAAAATACCACTAAGTGTAAAATCAGGAATTTAAGAACTAATAAGGCTTTCTTCTCTGAGCTCCAGGCCAGGGACTCCTCTGTGGCTCAGTCTTGATCAACAATCCTGAATTCTGCTTTCCGTAGCAGGGTAACTGAGTGCAAGCTGCTTCTTAGGAGCAGTTTTTGCTCCGTGCTGTTTTCCTACACTGTGTGCTGGCATTGTCTGGGAGATGCTGCTTAGCAAAGGCCTACTGTGCCAGGAAGCATAAGAATTAGCAGGCAATCCTGGGCCAGCACCTGGCCCTGTGACAGGGTTATGTCTTCCTAGTATAGGCGTAGTCTCAAAGAGCAAATCCATTTGGTCTTGAAAAATGAAAGCAGAGAGGGTATGTGATTGGTCACTATAAAAACATCAGGCAGCAAACACTGAGGAGAGAAAGGAGCTCTTTACACCTAATGACAATACTGGTACAGGAATAAATAGCAAGAAACTAGTTTGGAATATGGAAGGCATTCTTTCCATTGTAGTGGTACGACTTGGAAAAGCCTTTTGACAGATTGTGGACTATTTATAGTTAATTTTAAGATAAAATTTTATTAAATTATGAAGTTAAATTTTTTTTTCTTTGAAACAGCAGGCAACTGGAAGCAATCCATGAGGTTTATTCCTATCCAATATTCTTAAGGAGCTTAAATTTCCTAAGAAAAGTGCAGGAAATGTGTAGTCAGTTCTCTTGCTTTTCTGAGACTGTTACACATTTACTAAATTTTCAGATTTGTAGCTTGGTTGACTGTACATTCTCAATATATTCAATAATTATTCAAATTTCCAAGGTTAAAGACCTCCTTTGTGAACCATGTTGTAAACTCTGTTCACTTAGAGAAGGTTAATTCCATGCCAAACCCACTGCACTTATTTAATAAACCCTCATGGCCCCCTGGAGTACCGTGTAGGTTTATGAATTCTATTTTGGAAGCAGGGCAGATGTATTTGTTGAGACATGATACTGGCCAATTTGTACTATGTCCAAATCACACCTGATGTTACAATAGCCATTGTGTCACTGGAAGTCTGCACACCATTCTACTTCTTAATGAAATCGTGAAAGCTCATGAAAGAGCTGAGTATCCTCAAGATGGCACAATGTGGGAATTATGCACTGTCTTCCTTGACATGGACTGGGCAGTGTAGAGTTGTGCTGTGCCATAATGAAAAAAACCCAAATTATTGTCTTTACAGATCTTGAAGAATATCAGGTACTTTATACATGAACTTCTTCTTTCTATGCAATATACTTTAGGAAGGATGTACTCTGGTTTATATTAACCCAGCTAGATTAGTGTTCTAACTGTTTCTAGTCCTGCTGTGCATATGGAGGGCTTTTTTCCCCCACATTTTTGTGAGCATAAATAATCTGTTTTCCTAGTGAAATGTCTTACTTGATAATTATATGAGCAATTTTGCTCATGGATTAGAAATTATTCTCTATGTTGAAAAAATGTATGAAGAAAATTACTAGTATATGTCTGAAGGATAATAAAAGAGTGATGCAAAAGAGATACACTGTCCATTAGGATAAGGACACCATTGCTACAAAAGAGTGCACCTTTTAAAAATTGTAGTCACATAATTTTCTCTTCTTCTTGGAAGATAGTGTCAATATATACTGTATCACATGCATGCACAAGAAGTGATACACTTCTTTCATGCTGACTTGTATGAAAAGTTATAATGGCCATTAACAACCATGATCTATCCATTCACTACAAAGTCAAGAGCAAATATAAATCACCCTCCAGTACAAAGAATTTTTGTAGTGCCAATACATGTATCCCTTAAAATACATGTAAAGGTGTTTGTCTCATACCAGTATTGTAAACTTTCCCACTTAAGTGATATTGGAATTATTCTGATTTTTCATACAATTTTGGGGTATAGGTATCTGTTTGTCATGACAGATGTAAGGCAAATAAACATTATAGCAGTTTTGGCATTCAGTCAAACTGATTGTAACATGAAAGTGAAAGTCAGTACCATAGCACAGACTAGTGGCATGTCAAAATATTGAAAAAATAAGTAATCTTTATTAACTTTTATAAAAGTCACAAATTCAGAGATTAACTTGGCTCCTGTAATATATTTTACTGACAAAATGCATTAATGTAACAGAAGGAAATGAAAAGAGGACTTGGCTCTACAGTCAGAGCAGTAAAATGAAATGGAAGACTTTCTGTTTCATTAAAGTTATGAACAGACCCTGCTGGTTACAATGTATGAGCATAAAGATTTATTCCATTCACTCCAAAATAATGATTTTGTGTCTTTAAAATAGAACTTAGCAGCTGCAAAAGATGCATCTGTATTCTGGACCCAGACCTCTAGAATTATGTCTCTATAGAGAAATCCTAGAGACATTGCAAAAGCCTCCATTTTCCAAAAATATGAATGTTGGCTTTAGATAGCACATGCTATATATAAGTCTTCCACAGTCATAGACACTTGCATTAAAAAGGAATGTCAACCCAGAAATTTTTAAAGGAAGCACCTCACAGAAAACAGATTTTCCCTCACCAGTAGTGGAAATGAGTACTCTTGGCTGTAAGAGAGGACATAGACCTCAGATGAGGAGTGCAAAGGGGAATTACTGTTTTTTTAGCGCAAACATGAGACATGGTGGTATATATAACCAAATAGATAAGATTTTATATTTTAGCTAACTTCTAGAAGTCTTATAGTCCAATTTGAGGAAGATTGAATTCTAAGTAATAAGCAGAAAATTAAAAAGTTTTACTTTTGACAGGGATATCTAATAATATTGGTAATTTACTGGAAAATTTTGGGAGCTCTTAATGTATTCTGAAAAAAGAGATAACCAGAAAAACAGTTCCATCTCATTTTCTGGGGAGGTGATTTTGAAAGGGATCCTCACAGTCCAAAACCCAGGAAACTCTCTTATTAAGACTTCCAGTTCCTTGGAAACACTGTTACATTTAAAATAGGCAAAATGAGGCAAGATCAGCAGAAACAGGGACTAGAGCTAAGAAGATACCACTGGCCTGTACAGACACTGGGTCTACTTTACCTGAAGCAGAAGAAGAGGATTTGCTACAGTGAATTTTAGTTTCTGTGACTGCACAGAGGAAGGTGACTCATGTTATGTAGTGCCAGTGCTGGTTTGCAGTGCCTATTCCACATCAGCATGTGGACTCTTTTTGGTGGTGCCCAGTGACAGGACAAGGAGCAACAGCCACAAACTAAAATAAGAGAAGTTCCACCTCAACATGAGAAAGAACTTATTAACACTGAGGGTGGCAAAGCACTGGAACAGGCTGCCCAGGGATCTCGCCCTCTCTCTAGAGACATTCCAAACCCACCTCAGACACGTTCCTATGCCACCTGCTCCAGATGACCCTGCCTTGGCAGAGGGGCTGGGCTGGGTGATCTCCAGAGGTTCCTTCCAACCCTCTCAATTCTGTGACCCTGTCATCAATGTAGTGGTGAATGGAGAGCAGTACTATGTCCTCAAAGAAACTTCCTCAGTACAGGCTGGCTTCAAACACTGCACTGCTCTGTGCTGTAATGAAGTTTTGCACCTGTGAAAAATTAGAGCAAAAAGAGAAGGCCTAGCAGTAATGTGAAAGTAATCATGATTAGTTACCTCAATGACCCATGCAAAGAGTTTTTCTACTCTTCCTTTTGTTGCCTCCTTTCTTTTGATGCTATAGTCTTATGTTACATTGTATAATTTTTAAGGAATTGTATCCTACATGAAATACGAGAGCCAAAAACCAGCACAAACATATATGTAATTAAAACATATGAAATTTGCTTACAATTAATAGCAGCAAATGCAACAGTTAATATAATGTTAATATATATTAGATGCTTGTGCCAAGCAGGTAAACTCTAATAGATTGGTGAAATACCGTGGAAGCCTTCCAGTACAATTTTTCACCTTGGCACGCCTGTAACTCAAAGTAGTGTTCTGAAGGCTGATGAGGATTTGGTGTAATTATTTCTTAGGCTGTAGTGTCAAAGCTATCAAACTCAAGCTTATGTATAATCAAATATACTGAGCCTTTTAATCTAATCTTAAATAAAGTAAGGTATCCATTTTGTTCTCAGGATTTAGTGTTAGGCCATCTATAACTATACTTATGGGAATAGTGAATGGTGTTTTGTAAGGTAGCTGTCCTTTCATATGATCTATCTGACAATGCTAAAATACTTTATCCTTTTATTAAATTGCATTTTGTTTTCGCTTGAAATATCTGCAGATGTAATTTCTTGATAAATAGGTTTTCTATTTATTGAAATTAAAGTGGTGTGTCAAATGTGTTTTGAAGAATTTTGTCTAAGAACAAATATTTGTAATATCTTTTTTAGAACAATACAAAGATATTTTTGTGCATTCATTATTTCTGATACGTAGATGTGAAATGGTTGATTACTGCAGGTTTTGCAGAATTTGTTTTATGGGCTCATGCTTGTAAAAAGTGCCAATAATATGTGATGAAAGCTGCTGGGCAGTGTTAGAACTGGGAGCATGTTATGAATAATCTTGCCAAAAATAGTGAAGAAATCAAAAACAAGTTAGAACTTATTATTTCAGTGTATAGAACTAACCTTTGTGAATGGTAAGCAGATGGAATATTTAAGGTATATCTTTATAATCCAAATTTTGAATACTTCTTTTTAGTGTTGTATATAAAAAGAAGAAATTATTCTTTGAAAAAATGGGTATAAGGGTTAATGTGAAAATGTCAGATATATTTAGTGCGTTCTTTTCAGCAGTGAGATGTTGATTTGAACTGAGCTTCAGCAATGCCTGTTGTATGCACTAGGTGGTGTGTCAGCCTTTCCTAAGGAAATGCACATCCCGCTCTAGTGTCACTAGCGCCTGGGATTCTAGTTCTGAACTAGTGCTTAACGTTGGAGAGATTTATTTCCCCATGGTTTCCTTTTCAAATTGGCAGTGTTCTGGTGTGGAGGATTGACACCCGCAAATTGCAGCACTGATTTTTGCGTACAAAACGTGCTCATGACTGTTGAACTTTGTTAGGAGGATGTTTAGGAGAGTTGCAAATGGGTGCAGTAGATAGTGTGCCTACCCTGGAGTGCAGATTTCTGATTTAAGGGATTAGTCCTTCTTAATTTCTGTTTCAGAAGGGAAAAGTCTACGTTTTCTCCTCGTAGGTTTGTCAAAATGCATGTATTGAACATGCAGCCCACTCATGTGGTCTTTGCTTCTCGGCAGTGCTGCTGTCACAGTCACGGTAAATGCTCGGTCCTGGCAGGGACAGAGCTGCTCTGCATGTGTGTGAGCTGTTGAGCACTCTGTCCCGGGCACCTGGGGGCAGAAGGAGAAATCCTGCCCAGGAACATGCCACCTTCCTGTCTCTGCTCTTATGACACCATCTTACAAGTGTGTCTGTCATTTAATAGAGAGGTCAGCACTATAAATTGCCAGTATTTTTTAAATTGCAAGAATGCTTCTACATGCTCTCATAAGATGGGGAGGTCAGTTTAGCCCAGTATTATATGGGGGCTTGTGTTTTTTGTGCTCACTGAAAGCACAAACATTTCTGTCTGTATGACAGTTGCCATTCTTCTCACTGTATGTGATTATTTGAAGCTAAAATTATGACTGTTAGGGTTAACACTATGAAATCCTGCATGTTGAAATTATGTTGAAAATAAGGCTTTTTCAGAAGCATGACCTGTAATTATCATTAAATGCTCCTAAGAAAGTGGAAAAAAAAATTCCACAAAATTCCTAAGTCTATGTATTTTTAATGCCATGTGTTTGATTTTTTTTTTTTTTTTTCTATCTGAAATACCCTGAATAAACATTTTAGGATTCGGATTAGGTCAAGAGTACTCTTCCTGGTTCTGCTTTTAGATGAGGTGGTAGGAAATCCGATTCATTCAGAGGGAACTCTTATTCTGTTGGGTACAAGAGAATAATACTGGTCATCCTAGAGTCCATTGTCTGGGGACAAAATATGACTGTCAGCCAAGGAAGAAGTTGCCCAAGTGTTTTTGACTGAAGTATATAGTTTTTGTGATATTTAACATCTACTAAGAGAAGTGAAAATAGCAAATGAGAACTTTGGTGGATTTTATCTCATTGTCGTTCAAGTTGCTATATATTTGTATTCTTATATAATTGTTTAGGATCTTTTCCTTTCATTGCTCTGTTGCATGCATGGAAAGTTTAGAACTACTTTCAGTTGTGTACAGACCTAGCAGAAATATTAAAGCCTTTTGACTGCTGTTGATTAAAAAGGGCAAAAATACTTGTCTTGGGTTCTGAAATTTCACTTTGGTGCTTTCTCATAAATCTTTGCTTTATAACTTCATTAGCAAAGGTAAAACAGGCCTGTTCTTAAATTTGTATTTGAATGATGTCCAGGCTTGAAGCCTACACAGTTTTGGCCTTTGAATGTCCTCTAAGGACATCTAATGTACCTCAGAGAGCAAGCTGCTACTGGAGGGGTGTGTGTGTGTCTCTTTTTTTCCTCAGTGCTTTGATGGTTTGATCTGTCTTTCTGATGAAAGCAGACATGAGTTATCATAAACAGCATCAGCCCTACAAAAAGATAAGAAGGAAGTTTACCAGAATGGGGCATGCCACCACCATTAAATGGCCAAGTGATGCCTCCTTTTCCTGCCCCAGCCCAACAGTTTGTGAAGGAGGCAATTGGTGACTTTAGTTTGAGTATGAACCTTGCATCGAAGTAACTTTCTGTATGAAGCTCTCATTGAAAGATTTATTGTGAGACTTGACTAGAGAGCATGGCCCAAGTTATCTATTAGATAACAGCCTAGAGAATGAAAACAAGATACAGATTGCAGCTTCTGAAACCTTTTGTAGTGGACTGAGCTAGATGTATTGTGGAGGTAGAAACTACATTTTCAGTGTGATTCCATGGAGCTGACTGCATTTAAAAGAGTGATGAGCATTGATGTAAGCCTTTGAATGTCCTGTACTCTAAATCATTGGAGAAAAGGCAGCTTGCTGCAGGATAAGAACTGGAGACATGATAACTAGATTGAAGGCTGAGTGTAGACATTCAAGGAATATATAGCAAAACTGAAGGCTGAGTGTAGACATTCAAGGAATATATAGCAAAACTGGTGCAATTTTGTTGGTGTACTTACACAAAAATATACAAAGAGAGAAAAAGAAAAGGAAAGCTGAGTTAAGGCTTAAGAAAAAATGAAGATTAAGGAGTGAAGGATGAAACTTGCAGTGGATTAATACTATCTACAATCCAAAATTAAAAATTTAGGGTAATACGATAATCAGTTTGAATGGTCCAGTGTGTTCATGACTGGTGTGTTGTATTTGATTCACTGCATCCTGATTTATTCTCATATAACATAATAACTGAATGTGAAATTAACTTACAGATAATTGGTGTTGTTGATTTTCTGAACTGCCATGTGACTAAGGTGATCAGATACAAAAGCTTTGCAAACAAGTAATCTCATTACTATATGCAGGATCACACAACTGGGAAGCTGTAATAATTTTAATAATTTTGTAAAAATATAGTGAAAGCTAAATTGTGGCTATGAAGTGGAGACACTCACCACTTTATACACTGTGTTACTTTATTTATAAAATGGCTTTAATTTAAAATTGCTCTGAAATTGAAGTCGCTTCTTGAAGTCAGCATCTTCATGTAAGCATAGGATATAGACCGCCATGAAAGTAAATCAGCAGAGCACTTTGGAGAATTATGAAATTACTTGTTTGCAAGAGCAGATTACCTTTTCTAAAATTCTTTACTGTTAGTGAAAGAATTAAAATGGATTAAAAGTTTCATGACTTCTTAATTATTTTTTTCTATCATTTTCAAATTATAATGTTAATTTTCAAAGCTTGTACTTATTACCATTGGAACCTCAGTATTAGAAGCTTTTCATTTGTATTGCTGCTATCTGTTGTTTTTCCTTGTATTGCAAATAATGAAACAAAAAAAGACTAAAAGCATTTTTGTTTGTATTTTTTTCCAAAACTAGTTACTCCAAGGTTGTACAAACATATTTTATTGTATTGTAGCCAAGATATTGAAATTTTAATAGAATTAAAACTGTAGTCTAACTTTGGAAACGGTAACAGTCAGTTGATGTGTGCTTGCTGAAAACTTTGTATGCAGTGTTTACAAGCTAACAGATTTTACATTTAAATATGTCTGAACAGGTAATGTGGGTATGTAACTTATGCCGAAAACAACAAGAAATCCTCACAAAATCAGGAGCCTGGTTCTATAACAGTGGATCACATGCACCCCAGCAGCCAGACCAAGAAGGTGTCAGAGCTCTGCGGAACGAGGAAGCGCCTCAGGAGAAAAAAGCAAAACTGCAGGAGCATCCGCAGTACCAAGGACCACCAGGTGACATATCCACACAAGCTTTGGACAAAAACAGATCGCAAGGGCTCACAAGACAAGACTCAATTAAGAATGGTTCAACAGTAAAGCATCAAGTAACAAGTGACACATCAGACAGGTAAGAAAGTATTTAATATTTATCCTGGTAAGATCTGATGAATTTATGCCACAAATTTGGTTTTATATTTTAAAATTTTTCCTTATTTTTATTCTGTAGCCTATAAAATACATACTGGGCATTTTGAAGCAGCACTGAGAAGTCTTTTGTTGGTTTCAGATGATCATAGCCAGTGTGTGCTCTTCATTCCTTCTCACTGAAATAATCTGGGACATGACAGTTGCAGTGTGACAGAGTTTGTCCATGTGCTAGCAACTTTGTCAAATTACAGTCATTGTGCTGAGCAGAATGTTGCTATATTTCTTTTGTGGACACTAACTTTACGGCAGAGTTTTAGTAATCCAAAATAGGACTCAAAAAGGCAGATTAATGGAAGACAGTGTCTGTTCAGACTGCTGAAATAAAACATCTGGTTGTTCTTGCAGTATATACTATTGAGGATGGTGAAATTTTTATGTAATGACCTGAGCCTTTTCAGGGTTTCTCAGTTTCTTGCTAGTTAGTTACTGTCATTAGTATAAATATTTTTTCCTTCACTGGTTTACATTGATGCTACTTGTGTTGTTTGAAACTGTAGCTCTATCAGTGCTAATGCAGTAAGAGCTGGCTTAGCCAGAGACTGGAACAGGAACTTCCCTCCCTTTTTCTTGATGTGATTATTCCAAAAGGCACTAGAAAACTCTCAACCTCTGTGGCTAGGTTTTACTGGAACACAAAAATAAAAATGGGTTCATTGAATGAATTAAATTTTTTCGTATGCATCCACCAGTACAGAATGTTAAATGTGATGGGAAGGGAAAGATGAGAGTGAGGTTGCTCAGATGTTTCCATGGAAATGATATCCACACGTGTGTGTGAGAGACCTCCAACTGCCTTGGAATTTGGCAGCCAGAGCAGTATAAGCTGGCAGGTTTTCTCTGCTGCCCAGATATGACCTCATTACAGCATTTATTCTGCAAGCTTGAAACAAGTTAGATGTATATAGTATCTTTTACTTTTAGTAGAACTAAAATAGTTTTCCTTTTTCCTCACCTCTGGAATTCCACCATATTTTATTTCCTATTTTTGGTCTTAAATGAGAACAAATTGAATGTAATTAATATTTTTTTTTCTTAACTTCTTCTGCCTATTGCTTTTTGCTCTGATTTTGGCTGTTGGATTCAGTACTTAGTTGTCCTGAGTCCTCCTCAGTTATATGTGTAGTCTCTGAAAATCACAACTGGCACCCTAACTTGACACTAGGGAGCAGGAGACACAGACTGATTCTCTTGTGGTTCATTTTGCCCCTTAATTTTGCCAGGAAATTAATATCATAGATTATATGATAACAAAAAATCCCAAACCCTTGTTAGCAGCAGCATTTAACGCTGAAAGTGTTTTTATATTATATGCATGCAGAAATATGGAGGTGGTATATAAATAAATATATAATTGAGATACACAATATGCATGTACCCTAAGTGGAGTTAAATCATAAATGTCGACAGTGTAAAGCAATATTTTCCAACTGGAAGAATATGGGCTTTGTGCCTGAAATCAGAACTATTTTGCTGATTGTGATCACTTCTACTCAATATATTGTTTAAGTTCAGATAGTTTTTTCTGTCATTGGCCTCTTCATGTTTTATTTGGATGATAATATTGATGTTCCCTAATGAACATATACAAGTATGCTTAGCATATGATACATATTAAGTGCTACTGAAGGATAGAGGGTATTCTGAATAATTATATTCCCTAATGTTCCTCACACAGACTTCAGACTTATTTTTTTCTGGACCTAGTGAAAAAGAGTCCTCTGTGATGCCCAACTAAAGTCTTACTGGTAAAATGGGCTTTTAGAGGAGAAGATTGACAGTTCTGAGAAAGACTACCCTAGAATTCAATGGTGGGGAGAGACTTTAGGTTTGGATCTGTGTGTGCTGTGGTGTCATTGCTATTCTCATCAATAATACTAGGAAGGCTTACAATTTGTGTTGTTTTTGGCTGGGGTAGAGTTAATTTTCTTCACAGTGGCTGGTATGTAGCTATAATTTGGATTTGGGCTAAACACAGGGTTGATAATATAGTGATGTTTTTATTATTACTGAGCAAGGCTTACACAGAGGCAAGGCTTTTTCTGCTCCCCCTACTACCACCCTGGTGAGCAAGCTGGGGGTGTGTGGGAGGTTGGGAGGAGACACCACCTGTCCTGAGCTGGGACAGGTGACCCAAACTGACCAAAGGGATATTCCATACCATGTGATGTCATGCTCAGTAAATAAAGGGGGCTGAAGGAGGAAGGGGGGACGTTTGGCATGATGGAGTTTGTCTTCCCGAGTAGCTGTTAGACCTGATGGGGCCTTGCTCTCCTGGAGGTGGCTGAACACCTCCCTGCCCATGGAAGCAGTGAATTAACTCCTTGTTTTGCTTTGTTTGTGTGAGTGGCTTTTACTTGACCTCTTAAACTGTCTTTGTGTCAACTCTTGTGTTTCCTGTCTTTTAGCCTTCTGATTCACTCTCCCGTCTCACTGGAAGGGAGTAAACAAGCAGCTGTGTGGTATTTGTTTGACAGCTGGGCTTTAAATCCAGCACAATTTTATTACATTCAACTACTTTTAAGAGAAGAAGATAGTATATTGTCTTTATACCGAAGCCATGCGCATATATATATATATCTCCTAATTTGATACAATTTTAATATTAAAATCTATAAATCTATGTATGCTATGCTTATTGTTAGTGATCAAATTAAGTAAGATAATTTTATCTCTTTGAAACTTGCTGTTGTGGTCATGCAATTCTAGATACTCTTTTTCTAAAGGTTTCTGTCTTCTTTTTGAATGTTTCATGTTACAGGGGTTTAGCTTTTTTTTAACGTTAACTGAAAGAGCCAACCAATAGAGAAAAATGTTGTATGGGAGATCATCATGGTGATTTTTTTCTCTGTTCTTAAACTAGGTATATGCAGAAATTGAGCAACTAACTGGTATGTTAGATCATTTTTCTACATGAAGGAATTCTTCGAGAAAAACATGGCCATTCAAAATGTCCAAAATAATAAGGAAATAGACAAAAAGTCTCAAGTATTTAGAAGTGGTTGTTGCTTGCCTTGCACAACCATGGTAATGGAAGTAAGTAGAAAGAGAGAACTATGTTTTCTGTCTTATTTTTCATCCCAAGGACATTAATTTTGACACAAAAAATAATTTAAAATGTAAAAAACAAAAACCACTTCTGGAAAAAAAAAAGATATTGCTAAGATTTTATACACTTGGGTTATGATTTGAATAGAAAGGTAAAATATATTCTTTTTGTCAAAGTTTTTTTAACTTTTGCAGCTTCCATGGGTGTTGCAGCAATCGTTGCTTTGTAGTTCTTTAAATCAAGTATCATATGTCTTATCTTGGTCATCTGGAGACAAGTTGGTCACAGAGTAAAGGGCAACATTCACTCCTTTAATCTCAGGATCATCAATGCTCTGTCTCATTACTTACTATGTTGTTTCTGGGTGTGCCTTTTTGTTTTTCCATTCTTGAGTAGTACTCACCATATTTTTTTTTCCTATTTTCTTTACGTGTATTATTCTTCATTAAAATTTTATTGTTTCACCCATTAGACTAGTATTCTGTTTCCTTGATGTAAGCAACAGTCCCATTTGCAATTGATAGATCCCAGCCTGTTTACATAGGTGAATAGGTACCTGATTATAGATCTTCTCTGACTGATCTGTAATTTGTTGCCTGAAGAAGCCTGGGATGATTTTGGATTGCACATTCTTCAAGGACATTTTTCTTATATTGGATCCATTACAGAAAAAAGGTAAAATGGAAAAAAAAAGTTCAAATTGTACTTACCAAGAACAGAACAGTTTTTCATTACATTTTTTTCTAGTTCATATAATAGATTCATAGCATGACTTTGAAACCTTAAAATCATGTAGATCTACCCCACCTGCCACGGGCAAGGACACCTTCCACTAGATCAGGTTGCTCAAAACCCCATCCAGCCTGGCCTTGAGCATTTCCAGAGATGGAGCATCCACAGCTTTTCTGCTCAACCTGTTCCAGTGCTTCCCCACCCTCACAGTAAAGATTTTCTTCATGTATCTAGCCTAAATAAATATACCCTCTTTCAGTTTAAGTTCTTTATCACAGTACATCTATGGTGCTTTTACTACTTTTTATGTAGTAGACCTGTGGGTAAGGCAGGGGCAGGGGGCCCCTGTATGTACATCATACATGTGTATGATTGAGTAAATGACCATGGTGTATTTGACATTGTTTGAGGTGAGACTAATGTAATTTGTACCACCTGAAGGTTTCATGCTGAGCACAGTTGAACTGTGATCATTGGAGAGGTTTCCACAGACTTAAGCCTGGGTGTGGGTGGTATGAATGCTGATACAGTGTAGCACTAGACTCCCTGAAAACTGCAAAATGATGTGAATCAAAGAAATGCAAAACATTATTTTAAGTAATCCATAGACTCAGACGGTCTATTCTGAGGTCTGCTGAGCACAGATGGTAGATTTATGGCTGCAGTTCTTTGATCTACAGATTCACGTTAATTCTGGATTAGGGAAAGGGGTCTGATTTTATTTTCATCGAGTTCTTTCAAGTAGTCTGTTGTTCCCAAGACCTACACTACTCAACATACAATATGTGCTTTTTTTCTAGTAGGAAAGTCATTTGAACAGACATAATCTTTTTTGTCAGTCATTTTGCAGCAGGCAATCAGCTTGTGCAATGGTTGGTTTCTTCATTCCAAAGTCCATGTTTATAATATATAATATAATATAATGTTAAAATGTGTACAGCCTCCTAATATGAAAATTTGAGAAACAGGGAACCATAATGCTGATATGAAGCTTTTTTATTTGTCATTCTCTTTGCCTTACAATTGTTATATCTTTACACGGTGTTGCCATACTTGGCTTGTAAAATAATAATTTTTCTTACTGTTAGTAGGATCCATGGTAAAGCCATTTCAGTAATTTTCCACATATGCACTCAGTGTTTTAAACTGTAAATATTTTGTGACATTCCAGAGGTGCTGCTTCACGAACCTTTATTCTGTACATATACATAGTTCTCTGAAAGTGGTAAATGACTCATGCATCTTCCCAAAGCAAGGTTACGACACAGATATTAATATATATCTGAAATGGTGTTATGTAGTTCAAGTAGATGTAAATTTTTCAGTGTTTTAAAAAATTATTATTATTTTCCCTAATCTGTATTTTATGAAACAAAAAAGTTCTTCAAAATTTGAAATTGATAACTTTAATTTTACAATATATATTCGTCATGCATTGTATTAGTTGAATAAAAACTTCCCCCAAGGATATTTTTCATGGGATTCAATGAAAAAACAGAAGGTGAAAATATTGAGAGAAAGTTGATTTTAATGTGTCCTGAGTCAATTTATTCCTGCTACATCTATCAGAGGGTGAGCCTTGTCACAAAAAGAGAATTGGTTCATGGTACAGGAAAAGATCATGATCTGTAAGCTCATGATCTGAAGCAAGACTAATAAATAAAGCTGCCTGAACCCTTTTCAGATTAACTGTAAGGATATGAGATTAAATCATAAAAACCAGAATGAAAACAACAAATTGAGAGAGTGAGCAGCTGCAGAGTTGCACAACAGCGGTATTTGTTTTCCAGGCCAGCAGACACAGTAAAGATATATCCTACTTTCCTCTTCATTGTCTTTTCCTTACAGAGATACATGTGTATTTGGGGGTTTATTTTCTATCAACCCTCTTAACTCAGAAAAAGGATTTTTAGGGTGGTTTCTACACACTATATAGTGGTCTTGGAGAATGCATTTTATTCTCAGTGAGAAATGCAGGCAAGAGTGTTGAGGCTACTTGTGTCTGAAAATGCAGGATTTGTGCATGTATTCTTTATGAAAAGTATACATGTGCTTCCCACATAAAAAGGCTTTATTCCAATGTGTTACCCAATGGCAGTAGCATGAAAGTGGTTTCCTGTGTTCCTTTCCTTCCATTCTTGGGAGGAATGCCAGTGTGAGTTGGCAGCCTAGGATCTGTTTTTTGGGACTGCAGTTGGGGACGTCAGGGTGTGAAAAGAGAGGAAAAAGGAGACCAAAACAAGAGAGAAAAGGAGTAGAGAGGAAAAAGCAGGCATAAGTGAGACAAGAAATGTGGAAAAGCAGCATGAATTAAAAAATGAAAATGTGTGTCCATCTGTTTCATGTTTATATCTTTTTAAAATGATTCCTCTTTAATTGCTGGATCATGAACAACTGACGCTGAGAACAGCACTGATGGTGGTTTATTGCAATTTAAAATATGACAGTATAACATTAAAGTCAGTCAATTATACTTCTTTTGGAAAGGCTGAAAACTTCCCATTTCTTGAGATTATCACTATTTTTCTGCTGCAACACTTAATGACACATCACTGTAGTGCAACCTCTGATTTTGATTTTTTCTGAGCATCTGAGTTGATAGATTTCTAGGCCATGTGTATTCAAATCTCTTTACTTGGACCTGTGGAGACTAAGCATATTTGAAAGCAAAGTATTTTACCTGATTTTCAAGTAAAATGGAGGTCTTTTAACTCTCTTGCAATTTTTTTACTTGCTGATGTATTTATAGACAGTGAGAAATATTAAAATAATTGTGTAGAGTATTTAAAATAAGTGTGTTTGTATTCCAGAGTCAGATTGATAAAGCTGTATGCAGATTTGTTTATGCTCAGACGGGTCTCTAAACCTTTTTGAATTCTTTATGTAAGATATAAAAAATTGTATGATTTCTTTAAAGATTGCTGACCACCACAATAGCAAAACCCCCACAACTGTTGAAAAGCATAATTATATTCTTTAACTTAATGAATAAATCTAATACTCCATACAAGAATTTTGCAGGTTGTGTTTAAAATTGAATCAGTATTCATTTCCATGCATGACTGCAAAGACCTCTCAGTGACTTTCTCTCGTGCTAGTACAGAATGCAAAGGGCTTTGGATGTAGCCTACAGTATTTTTAACATATTAGCTAAAGATTTAAGTTTTACATGATTGGAACCTGAATAAGGTTTTGTATTCATCTTCCTACTCCCATTCCAGCATTTTTTTCCCACTTTAATAGTCCTTAGAGCTTTAAAGTAAAACCAATGTCAATCTTAAAACTAGTCTCAGTAGTTTTGCTTTTGTTTCTCATGCTTTCATTTCATTTTGTGTTTTCTATGATTCTTGAGATAACAGTTTAGAACAAATAAATTAGTTTTTTCTTCACAGAACTGCTCTTTTGATTATTTAATTCATCTACACATAGGATTAAGGGTGCGGATCAGCATTTCATAGCTGTTCTAGTGTTCAGGTGGAAACTGAAGTTAAGTTTATCTGCTGTTTCAATCTCAAATGACATTAAAAAATAATTTAATAATATCTCTGGCCAGAGGAGGCAGTAGAAACTTATGGGAAGAGAGCCAGGAAAATGCAGTATTTAATTATTGAGAATAAGTACCTTGGGTCCAAGAAAGTCATAAATCGTTTAAGGCAGAAATTTTAATGAAATAATTTGACACTTATGACAATGATTAAGCTACACCTGTTTACAAAGATGAGTAAGGATTTTGATATAATTTGTAATGCAAGGTCTCTGTAAGGAGTTCCTGAATGATGTCTTCATTGTCAGACTACCTACAGTGGGTACACCTTTTTTCTATATGTCATTATTAGGTTGCAATGGGTTGTAGCATACTCATTCTGTTCTAATTTCTGGAAAAGAGGGGGAGCTTTTTCTCTCCATTACCTTTGCAGAGCTGTTTGTTTTCTGAGAAATGAAACTCCTTGTACAGTTCTTTGTCTCCTAGTACTGGTTTTGTGGATCTCCAGCTCCATGAACAGTGTCAACTCTGACACAACATTCAGGATGTGCAGCCACACTGTGATTTCAGTGTGGTTTTTCTGAGTTGTGCGTTGCTTCCCTTCTTCCCCTTTTATTTTCTCTAACTGATTATTTTTATTATAAGATACCTTTTATTATTATTTTAATGCGAGTCTTTAGCTATAGAACCTGTATCAAGTAGCACTGGGCCTCTGACCAATGTTAGCTACAATTTTGGATCCTTTTTTTTGAGAAAAATAATCTGTTTGGAAAAGAGAGAAAGAGAAGAGGAAAAATCTGTGACTGTAGCAGAACTACCTTAATAAACAGTCTAAAACTGCCATCTTCTTTTTCAAACACTAGAGTGTTTTGATTAGGAATATACCAAAAATGTTTAATTCCAGCTTTAAGTGACAATGCAATCATTCTCTGCAGTGAGCTAATCTCATGTTGATTTTAGGGAATTTAATTTTCACACTTTGCAGTAGAGAGCCTTTTCAAAAATAATTCCATTACAGCGTGATGTTTTTATTTTGCTTACTGTTACTGATGACTTTATTATTTTTTCTCAGTTGACATTTGTTGCATACTACTTATTGAAAGGGATCATTTATTATTGGACTTTCCTCAATCCTGAGCTCAGGGAAGTGTGGATATTCAGTGCTGATATTTGGTATCTTTGAAGGGGAGTTTGACCTTCCATTGCAGTGTTACATTTCTGTATAGCACAGTTATGTCTTTACCTCTGCTAAAGGACTGTTAATAACCTAAATCTATAAGCACAGATATCATCTGTATCAGAATATTTAACATTTTTATTAAATACTGACTGCAGCTAACATTTAGGACACTAAATGTAGTTTTGCTTTTAACTAAACTGATCCTGTAAAAAAGCAATATCAGAAAAAATTGAAGGTAGCAGCATTTATAATTTATTTTTTAAAATTAATGAGGCCAATATCTTTCTGGGTTGAGCATGTCCTCTTGAACTACAGTTTTTTTGACCTTGCATAAACTTGAATGTTAGTGCTCACTGTGTGCTCACAATCCTTAGTTGTACTGTCATCTGTTCTGTGGAGGCTAAGTTCTCTTAGGAAGTATAAATTACAGATTTTTAGAACTTCATATTTAAAAAAAAATGGTGTGTAAAGGTGAATAAGATACATCTGTGGAGTGCAGCTGAGGGAAATTTCTAACATTTGGTAAAGAACTCTGCTAAGACAAGTTTATTGTTTCTAGCAGCCAAGTGATTCCAGGATCTGCAGTAAGCAATTCAATGAACAGCTTTTTGTTTTCATACTTTTTACCATAGCTATATAGACCGAAATAAAAAAATGAACCTGCATAGTTGCCACTGGTGCAAATTCTTTGGCTTTTCCTTTGTGTCTCTAGAAGTCACAGATGATAAAGCAATCACTTCTGTAGTGCAAGTTAGTTGTCACTTACCTTTTTCATGGTAAGATTAAAAATTTTAGTGACTGTCAATCTATTTTATTAAGTCAGATTTGAGGAGAAAATGTAACAAAAATGAACTTAATAGGCCCAAGGTGACCATATTTTTGTAATTCAAAGTTACTTTATTAAGCAATACAATTTTCTTTTCTGTCTTGTCTTTAGCATGATTATTCTTTTTCTGCCCCTTCTTTAAGATAAATCCTTTCATCCATTTGCCTACTCTGGAATGTTCTTATGGAATTATTTGGTTAGTTGTTTTATTGCCTGATTTCTTTTGTGTATCACCATCTTTTTCTCACTGGTGTGAGAAACAAAACCGAACACTGGCTAGACATTGAAAGTGCTTTCGAAGATATATCCATGATCTTTTTTCACCTAAATACAAACATTCTTTACTTCTCTAAGCTGCTTCTTTTACTTTCCCCTTGATGTTGTTCACTTCTTTTCCTCACTTTAAAACCAACAATTCTGTAACCATTCCTAAGTGTCCTTTCAATTTTGTGGTGAACTGATTGGATACTTCTTTCCCAAGCTTAATTTGCGCCTTTCAGAAAAAAACAGAGCTCTCTAGATTCTTTATGAACCAGAATGAAGAAGACAGCCACAGACATTTTAAGGGAATAGTTTCAGTGAATTAGTGCAGTACAATGTCATTTCAAGTTAAGTAGAAAATGTAGGTGACCTGAAGTCAGTGACTCTTAAAGTGAGGTTCCAAAATCCAAGGTAATATCTGGATATGATATGCAGTGGGCTGTGTATACATGGAACTAGTTCTGACTTCCTGCACTATGCCTTGTAATCATGCCCTGGTGTTTTTAGAAAATGGCATCAGCAAGTGCCTGGTTCTGCAGCACTGAGCTTTCTGAAAATGCTGTTAGGGACCTCAGTCCCTGTATCATCTTCATGGAATATCAAGAGGTTAAGCTGCTCCAAACACAGTTTTCCAAATTTCTGGTCCAGTGTTTTGTCAGCTGGTATTATATGCTTGAATTGGTCCCTAGATGTAATTTATCTGCCTAAGCAAGTTTCTATTATGCAGCTTGTAATAGGTTGAACCATGAACTTTGCTGCAGAAACCCCATTCTCTTAGTAAAAATAAAATGGCAAAGGCAAGAGTTTTTATGGTATTGCTGGGATAGAAAGAAATGTTTTTTAGCTGCAAGAGGTTACGTTTGTAATGACTTTGTGAAAATGCTGGACTTTAAATGAGTTCTTGACGATCACTTAAAAAATTTAAAAATACCTAGCAAGAGGAGATTAAAGCAAAAAACATCTGATTCACTTTATAATGCCAAATAAATTGGGAAGACTCAGAAAGACATTGTATTCAAAAGTTCCAAATCAGTGCACAAACCCAATTTTTTTCCAAGAGGTAGATTAATTTTAATTGAATCTTTTTGACTCTGGCATGAGGTGCTGGGCTGACAAAAAATGACCTGCTTCAGTTGTATCTTTATGCGGCAGTTAGAACTGTGTAAAATATTTAAGCTAGAAGAGGAATCACAATTAGTTCAACCATATCAACCCTTGAATATAAGAAATTTGACAACTCAAAGGTTACTTCAGTAATTCCACCCCCTCACTAGGATGAGATAATTGCATTTTATTCCTAAAATGGACATGTAATGATTAATCTTCCTGTACCATTTATTAACAGGATCTAGTACAAAATTTATTCTTGAAAGAAACCAAATTTAACTTGGATATGCATTTCTTATAAAACAGTGTATATTTTGGGTGCTTCTTGTGTCTCAAGTACATACAATGAAGACTGAAGACTTTCATTTACAAAATATATATCAATATTTGAATCAAGATATTTGATCTTCGGAATAATGTGAAATTGAAGTAAAGAATAATTTAATTTCTACTCAGCAGTTTTGTTTCTTTTTTTTTTTTTTTTATGCAGACATTCTTTCCAAAATTAGAATATCAATTATAGTAAAAAGGAAAAGAGGAAAATAAATCACTTAAATAATGGAGAATATAGGAATATTTTGTAGATGGCACTCAAAATTCTGGAGTTTTGGATATTAAGTGCAGTACTAATAGTGTCTCAACTTCTCAAAAAAATTGTTTTGAATAGTGATAAACTACATTGCAGTAATGACTGATGCACTAACATAGATATGAATAATTTTTACCTACTTTACTTCTTTGTTCCTCCTTCAAGTAGATAAGAGCATTTTTAAGAATGTTTGTGTCCTTTTGGTAGATATTCTCAAAAGCTGTCAGTTGTTTTCAGCATTAAGCCTGGTGAAGCTGACCAAACCAGGAGATTTCACTCAAGACAGGGATTTTAAATTTCACTCTCTATGTGGCATACAGATTTTTCTTTCAGAAGCACTTTTTTCCTCTCTGAAAATGAGATTAATTTAGAAATTTATTCTGTGGTATGTCACCAAGTATCATGAAACCTTACAGTTACAATAATCAATTATGAAATTAACCCTAACTCCCATCCCAAGTGGCCAATGCTGCCTTTATTCCATTAAAATAGAACTCCTGTATTAAATGGAGATCTTTCCAAAGTAAAATATTTACACAGCCTTAATGCTTGTAAAGCCCAGGCTCCATGACACTGTCAAAGGAAATAAATTCCCAAAGTGTGTGATCATCACGAAAATATTTTTCTGGTATTCCAATAAGCTGAATATAGGAGCAACCCAGGAGACCATAAATCTCACAAAAACAGGAAAGGAAGATAAATTAGTCTCTTTGAACTCATCCCCAAGATATGGAAGGCTCAAATTTTTTATCAGTGTACTGAACAGCAAAAATTAATAAACAATTTAGTGCATAGATGTGTTGTCATAGCTTCTGTTAAACTGAGAAGACTGCTATTAATCTTACTGTCATTTGGACAATGATCTGTCTTTTAGTCTGCATGTATATTAGCCTTTGTTTCCATCACAGATCACCTGGACACATTGACACCCAAAACAAGTTTAGACCTTTAAAAACCAAATCAGTCATCTGAAAGTAGAGATACAGCAATAAATCTCAAGATATTTTCCAAGTGAATAAAAGTAATTTCTAAAATAAATTAAAATCTCAAATTCATTGTGAATGAGAGCCAATTTCTGCCATGGATTTCAAGATGAATGTGTTACTTTCTTTACATAACAAGGAACTTTATGATCAGCCTGCTCACCAAAAAAGAGCTTGTGCAAAAGGATGTTGTAACTGTGGTGACTGTGTCTTTCACGAAGAAAACATTGTCTCTTTATCTGAGTGTGCATGTTGGAATAATTTCTGTGCTGGGAGCGTTTATGAAGTTGGTAATCATCACTGGACTGTTGTAGGGTTTATTTTTTGCTGACTGCTTAAATTTCTATGACTTGGAGAATAAGGGATCTATAAGTACAAACTGCCTGTGAGCACTCCTGAAATGGAGAGCAAAGACAGGTATCTGGAAACTGTTAGTGAGTGTATCTTCAGTTTCTGTTTTTAGTATTTTACATTATTAATCATGCATAGTACTTTGTTGGTAGTATTTTAAATCGCCTTTTGAGTTTTTGAAAGGTGAAAAATGATCCCTTTTTATGAAAGTGAAGAACAGAAATCTCTTTTGTAGCAGATGAAATTTTCAGTGCACTGTTTCAAAAATCAATCAAATCTCTATTGTAGGCCAGCAGTTCTTGTCGAGTGAGACACATCTCGTTGGTGAACCATCCAGAACTGCAAATGAGGCATAAAGCTGGATTCATGTACTATAATAAGGTGCAAGAAAATATCAATTAATTTTAAGTCAGCTGAAGGTAAAATTATTTGAAATATACTGTTCTAAACCACGCATTTTACAAGGTGCAGCATCTACTGAACATTGAGCCTTTTGTATCCCTGTGCTTCTCTACTTCTTCAACCAGTGTATAAAAACTTGATGTTCCTGTTGGGTAAAGGAGCTATTCCTTTAGCCAGGGGAATGAAGTCTCTCACTTAGACCATTTCTAACTCTGATTCTTCCACCTCAGTAGTACTCCTTTAATACTTCTAGAAATATTACTTATATATTATACACTACATGTATGGACACAGACAAATATATATATTCATACTAAAAGGTTAGAATGCCTAGTCATTTCAGTAAACTATCAGAGCTCTGAGGAAAGCAGAGAACTGATTATAGCATCATCATTTGACCCAGAGTTTCTAGAAATTTATTTTCTGAAGATGTATTTCCCCTGTAGGAAGCTGACCAGCCCTGCAGAAATGAAAAAAAAAAAATTAGTAGCATGTATGAATTATTTTAGTACAAAATAGAATCATGATCTTGGAGGCTGAAGAGTTGATTTGTACATTTATTAGACAAATGG
>JACBWW010000003.1:47288110-47469304 GCA_020086605.1 Lanius collurio
GAATATAGATGGAATGCCTCAAAAATTAAAGAAACAAAGAAATGTGGAGGTACCGAGAATAAAACGCAAGAAAGAAAAAGTCAGTATTTTATGGTGTAAGATGAGGATGAATTTACTTTGTTTTATATTACAATACTCTGGTAGTGGATATTTTCTGTAACAAGGGTTGGTCTCTTAGCTGGAATTTCAGTATCTTCCATTGTAGATCTGTGACCTGACTACCAAGGATTAAAATCAGTATCACTTTTCCATTCTTGATTAATGTTTAACTCAGTGAATTAAATAGTTCTTTCAATATTTAATTATTTTACGTGAGAGAGAACAGCATTAACAGCAAAGACAAATTCCCTTAGGAATAACCAGCAGGGTGTTGATAAAAGCTTTGTGGGCATATTTTAGGAAGCCAGTAGAGAAACCTGGGACTCAGTTTTCCATGCTTCCTAACACTGTACTCACTGCCCAACTATGTGTAATAAGAAGAATGGTGCATTTTGAATGACTGCTCAGGTGCCAACACAACGAGAGGATTCATTTTTACAATACTTGGACAGAGACTGATGCTTCCCTGTAGCCTGGATTTAGGTACTTTTATCCTTTTGGGTTTGAGACTTTCTCAATATCCCTTTCTTTATTATTTCCTATAGTAAGTATTCAGAATACTGACTTCTATGGCTTCTGTTGTTATGTGTTTAAATTTACAGTTGTAGATTTTGCATTAGTTGCTAGACTTCTCTTGTGAAACTGAACCTTTGAACATTGATGTGGTGAAATACAAAAGAGTGTGTGCTTTATCCCAAAAGAAAGTCTGCTTGCATTTCACTTACACTAGTGCAGTGAAATGTCTATCCTTGATGGAATTTCCAATATTCCTTAAAATCATGTCCCACCTTAGAGCATCAGCTTGCTGACCCAAAAGGGTAGTCTGATAAACAGTAATACTACAACACTATCTAATGTCCAAGGCCACCATTGTTAACTTACCTGTTTGAAAATAATTTGTTCAGAAGTTTTTTCTTTTCATTATGAATGTCATTCAAAAATTTTTAATCATGAGTATTTAACGAAATGCTTTGATAAGGGCATATTGGAGAGAAGTGGTGATATAACACAAGTATTTATGTGCTATTAATTACAAAATTTTTTGTCATATCTAGATGGAAAAAAACAGTAGAAAATAAAATTTCTGTACATTTGAAAAATCCCTCTTTTATCCCCAAACTCCGAGTGACTCAGCTCTACCATTTTCTTCTGTTTTTCCATCCAGCTATTCTCACATACTATCCAGTAGATTAGAATGGAATTGAATCCAAAATTGTTCTTGATAGTATCTTTTATCACAGAAAAATCTTTGCCTTATAAGCTGTAATGTATAGCTTTAGTAGGGTTTTATGACTTTACCTTGATTAAAATACAATGTCCTGTGAAATCTTTTTTATATGCCTATAACAAGAAGCGATGCATGTAAATAATGTTTGAGATAACAAATATTTGTACAAATTGTCAACTTTTTTGTATAATAGATTAATGTTTCTGAAATCTCGAATCAATTAAAGGAAGTTTAATCTTATGTTTGAAATAGAAATATTTAATATAAATTGAAAAATGCCCTTATTTAAGAGCTTTCTAGAATAATTTTTCTTCTTAAAAACTTGTGGCTGCTGGATGCTTATTAAGATTCAGTTTGGCTACATAGAGAGGTATGTGTATGGACCTCAGTGTAGCTTGGCTTAATGGAGCCAATGATGCTTTCTCAAACTTGTCTTTTCATTTTGAAATAGGCTGTCAACCATGTCAGGTAGTTCACACTATCTGGTACTCATTTTGCTCTTTCTCTGCAATATCTTTAAAGTACTTGGTCTTCATTTCTATGAAATCCTCTATAAAATTTGTCTGGAAATTCAATTTATTATTATTAAACCATAAATAACTAGAGTGTAAACATATATATTTTTGCAAGTATAAATACAACAAATACCATAATGAAGATCACTGTCAAAATGAAGCCCTCAAAGGATAGAAAATGCTAGAAACACAAGTGCTTGAGCAGTGCTTGGCTTACCTGGTGGTTATTAAGTACACAATTAGAGGTGTTCTAAAATAAAGATGCCTATGCATATAGGATCTCTTTTTCTTCTAATACAGGTATTGGAGAGTGCAGAGTGAGAGCCCTGAAGGACAGAAAAGGAGATCTCAAGTTAAATATCAAATAGGTAGAAAACTAATCACTGTCTTTTCCAACATTCTTATGTGAAGCTTTTAATTTGGGAATGCGGAGGGTATAATTTCCCGAATCTTAGAAATTACACTAAATCACTGCCCTTCCCAACAGGAATTTTTTAGTATAAGAAACAGTGATGCATTTGAAGATCCATAACAGCATTGTCATAAGGTAGCTAGTACCTGTACTATTTTGTTCTCAAACATTATCAATGTACAAATGAGAAATTTTATGTGTGGTTCTACTGACTTCTTCTGATTGTCAGTTGCATTCTGGTTCTCGAAGGATGGATGCTTCAGTGGGCACAGCCTACTCTGCTCATGCTCATTTATTCCATTCCCTTCAGCTGCTTCTTGCTAGGGCTCCTTACTTCCTTGATTCTTCTCAGATGAATGATGAAATTTTGGAAAAGGTGGAAGTACCTTAAAAGAGATGTTAGTATGACCCACATTATAGTGTCAATACAATACTGTAGACGACCTAATAAATACAGAAAGCAATTGTTTATTGGCTAAAGGGTCTCTCGGAGTGTGCTAGAAAGGTCAGGAGAGAAAGGCAATTCTGTTTTATTCTGTACCATCCATTTTCATTCTTTGAAATAAAAAAATAGCATTTTAAATCAACAGTAAATTCCATTTTGATGAAAATTCCAGATGTCTGAAAAAAAATATGTATTTGCACAAACCTCATTTTATTATAGCTGAATTTTCTGCTAGCAGCAACTATGAAGTATTTGCCTCTAAAATATTCTTCTACTTTTATTTTTGCCCTGGGCAACATTTTACATGCATGAGTATCTGTAGAGTATTCTTTATTCCTTACCCCAAAATTAAATTAAAAAATTAAAAGTTTCAAATATCACAAATGTCTTTTGCGAGTAGTTTTAGAACAATCTTAGAAAAATAGGAAAAAGAAAAAAAAAAAGAATGTATGCCATAATTTCCATTTTAAATATCTGAGAATGAAGACATAGAAAGATAAATGTCAAATGTTAGGAACTTGATTGCAGCTACAAGAGTATTTTGACTGTGATGACCATTCATAAGGCACACAACAAAATAGTAATGTTCTTGAAATATATAATAAAATACTGGTCTTGTACCTACTCCATGGCTGACTCTGTGAGCTGTTAAGTGGTGCATATTATACTAATTGTAGTGACTTGAATCTTTTATGAAAAGAAGATTCTATTTCTTGGAGCAGATAAGAATATTTTTTTTTTTTTTTTTTTTTTTTATAGAATGAATGTAAATGCAAATTTTCTTACTTTCCAAGTACAAATTCTCTGTAATATAGGGAAGGTGGTTTCCAAATATTAATTTTCCATTTTATTACAGCAAGATAGCCACAAATATCCATCAGATCCTACTTCAGGATCTAAAAATTTACCAGCTTTGACAGACATAGAGCCTATTACTTTTATCACAAATGGTAATGTATTACTCAAATACAAACGCTTCCATAAGGCACAGTATGCTATGGACAGAAAAATAGGTATTAAAAACTCTTTTGGGTAGTATTTTGTAGGGTTTCACATGAGTTTTGCAAACAGCTTTATTAGCAGATATTTTCATGATTTTAAAAAAAATATTTAACATGGGTGGTAGTGGGGAGTCTTATATATCTTTTTTGGGGGAGGCAGGAGATTAATTTGTTCCTATTTCTTTTTTCTTTTAAAATCTGTGCTGTAGCTGCCATCCTTCTGGCCAAAGAAGCCTGGATGGCTTCTTCCTTCAGAGCACATCAACACACTTGAATTAGCTGGAATGATGTTTATTCCCACATCATCTGAGATTCAAATTGTTTTCAGTGGAAAAGCTTTAATAATGGACCTCTTTTTATATTGGTTTATTTGGAGATTTTGTAATTAGTGCTAAGATGTTAAAAGCTGTGGATAGAAAACAAGATACTCTAAAAAAATATTTTTAATTGTTATTTTTCAATTTGGCAATGATAAAATATTTTCTGTACTGTTATGTAATGTCATCCCCTGGCACAAGCATTGAAAGAAAAGTGGAAAGAAAGGTTTTTAGTCAGGGATACTTATTTTTTACATTTCATGGTATTCACAATGCACATTATGTTGCAAAATCTCACTCTGTTCTGTTAGACAACAGATTCTGCTTCTCGCTCTTTGATATCCGATACTTATGTGTACCAGTACACAGGCTCCTAAAATAGTGGGTTTTCCTGGAAGCAGACAGGTTTGGAGCACCCTAAGAAGTGATTGATTGTTCTCAGCTCTATCATGGCTGATTCAGTGCAATAAACTTTTAAAAGATACTGAAGATGTCTCATTTTAAAATGCAGTGCTTATGGATAATGCAGCCATTCCTTTTGGTAATTGTTCAAGTGTGCATGGTAGATCGTTGCCTTGATGCTGTGTGTACAGTTCCTGACAGAGTGGTTACGTATAGAATGCATACTGCTTGCTTCAGTATGCATGAATCGATACTACATTTAAATGTTTGCACTGAAAAACCTGTTATCTCAGATACAGTATAGCTTTTCAGATATGAGACAAAAGATCTATTGTTACAGTCTCAGTGCTACATGTTGTTTATTATGAAGAATATTTTTAGAGTAGTCTTTCTGCCCTTTAGAGCTGCCTTTACATTAAAGAAAATTAAGAATTCTACATACATGGTCACGGATATTAGTCATTTTTATAGGGGAGGGAAGGAGGAGGGGAAGATGCAGAAATCCTCCTCCTCTTAGACAGTAGTAACAGTGTGAGGATGCCTTGTCCTCCTTTTTTTACTTCTGAGATTTTATTGCTGGCAGCCAGATGTGCTGAAACTCCTGACGACAGCATCTATTCACTGCGTGTTTTTAATAGGCTTAGAGAAATATGAGTAGAGTACATGAAAGCAGCTCAGCTTCACACTTCAGCTGGGAATGCCCAAAAAGCTTACTGCTGTTTAGAATTCTTGCTACAGTCAGGAGAAAGCCGCTCGGGTACTAAATCTTCTACGACTGAATTAGAAGAATAATGACTGTACAATTAACTATCAGCCCCTGCTCATTTAGGCACAGTTTTTACAGAGATCAGGAGAAATATGGAACTTGATTGGCATATTTGTATTTGATGGTGTGTACAAAATAGATGACTTTTAAGACAGGTGGTGAAGAAAAATAGAAGGGAAAGAAAGAGAGAAAATGCAATTTGAAACACTGCGCCAGGTCTGCAATTCTGTTTTATCTCATTTTCATGGGGTTTTCTCATCCCCTCCAAATATTTTACAAAATGATCTTTTTGGACAAACGTTGAACAACACTGGGTAAGTAGAAATGAAATATTTTTGCTTTATCATTTCTATTTTTATGCTGATGACAATCTATCTGCATGCTTTTCAGTGGGGTATTTTATAATTGCAGTCATAGATACTAATATTTTTATGGTAGCAGTGAGTCTGTTAGTGTTTTTATGTTTTATGTAAGGATTTACATGAGAACTCAAACTGCAGAAATAAAGCCAGCAAAGATAGAATAAAATATTTAAGATGGTTATGTATCTTTCAAGTACATTAGCTGCCATTAGGAGCTAGCATTATTAGCTGTAATCCTTAAAGCATATTAAATATTCATAAACAAATTTGTCAGAGAAAATGATTTCTGTGTGGAAATGGCAGTGAAAAGATTAAATGCTCTGAGATGTGTCTGTTTAACCATACATAATTTACTGGAAGATGCAAATTAGTTGCATACCTTTTGCAAAATAGAAAGCAGTTTCTTATTTTTAGAAGATTTATATCCTGTGTGTGATGCTTTTCAATAATCTTTTTAGCTGGCCAAATTGTAGCTAATTAGTGAATGCTTTGCAGCAGGTCAGTCAGCTCTGTAGGGTATCCTTTTGTGAATAGTGTTATTTTGTGGGAATTAGAAATGATGGGGTAAAGTTGTTGTTTATTGGTGTGAGACAGTTATTGAATTGGTTTCTTAGGATTTTTGGAGGGATAAAATGAATTAATTATGCCTCATTTCTGTGTCATTATTCAGTAAGCATATTACAGCACTGACATTTAGAACTTTTTCATACTGCTATTAAATGTTAACCATAAAAAATATTAGTAATTTTATCTAAGAGATTGGGAGTGCAGGTCAGGAAGAAAAACAATCCTGTAGTTTTTTATAAAGATAGTGTACTGATGGAAACATTCTGGAAAAAGGGTGGAAGTAATAGGCAGAGACAATATTCAGCATTTTAATCTTCTCTGTCTCTGTGGGAGAAACCTTTTTTAAATGGGATATCATTGCTTAAATATAGGGATATTTGCACTTTATAGTTCAGAAAATTCTTAGAATTTTATTTCCCAGAATTTTGTTGTAAGGATTCTCTCCCTTACTGCTGGTATTTCCTTATAAAATACTTCAATATTTATTTACTGTTACTATTCTCAAGTTTTGTTTTTTGGTTATGAATTTCTAATTAAGTATGCAAAATTATGTAGCTAGTTTTAACAATCAATATCATTGTTATGAATTAAGGTATTTTTAGGTATATATGAAATCTGTATTCAATGAAATTTTTCTTATGTCTCTTTAGTGTACTGTGAAATATTTGAAGCTCTACAAAATGGAGCAATAATTTATGCATTATCAGCTGTGATTGTAAAACTGTTCCTATTTCCAAGTGCATAGTTTCAGGCCTGCAGCAACCAGCAGAGCCCTTAGCAACTGTTCTAATCAGCTGCCATCCAGTCCTGATTCCCTGGATCTGCTTTTGCAGATCAGAGTACATGCTTTTTGTAGATCAAGGTGCATGCTTTTTACCAATTCCTCTTACAGATACATGTGCATGGTGATTTTCGGTGTTTGTTTTGCTTGTGAGACTTTGACAAAAGCTGCATATGGTATCGAATCAAAAGACAGAATCATTTTATTAATTTGCTGTGCCTGAGATTAGGAGTAAATTTATTCTAGAAAACTGGCAAACACGAAAGGATTGTTAGGAAACTGAGCCTCCTACCTATTTTGGGCTGTTGTACTTAGGATGAGAGTATTTCTGTATTTATAAGGAGCAATGCCATGTTTTTCTAGGTGTCAGTGCTTTTTGGTCTCAAGAAAACATTGTGCAATTTTTTAACTATGCAGCAGTAATTGTGAGACAATAATTCATGCTTTCTCTGTCTTCTGACACTAAAGTTAGGGGAAAGTTTTTAAGGTAATTGAGTAAAAAGATTCCCTTATCTGAATAAGTATTTGTATTTTAAACTTGATAAAAGGACTTAGAAGAAGTCATTAAAAAATCTCACTGGCATTTATATCAGAGGGTAGTCCTTTGGTTATCTTACTGATTTAAATAAATGTGTTCTATTTTTTAAAATTAAATCAATGCAGTATATAATATAGTAGATTTTTGACTTTGAGCTTTGCACACTTTCTAAAAACTTAATTGTTCATGAATTAAGAGTTAATGCTTCAGAATTGGTGTACCTCCAGCCTGTAAAAGACTCTGCTTTGATGAGGCATGATGTGGTCTATCTCTTCAGTCTTCAAAGTTATGTATTTTTCCTTTGATGATCCTTTCTATTTTAAATGTGTTTTTTCCTGTTTTTACATCTAAAAGGTACAAGTCAGAGTCCAGAAAGATAACAGCTGACATTACACACAGTGATTAACTGCTGCTTTCACAAAGTAATAATGTGAAGAAAACAGGTTAATGCGTACAAATTGTAGAGTAGATAATGAAATGTGAACCAGAATGTCATAGGCAATGAGGTAGTGTACAGATAACTGTAATTGAACATACACTCCTCCTGATTTTCGTATCTATTCTTGGAGTTCTTGTTCTTCAGAAAGTTTAGCTATGCTGAGATTTTGTTGAAGGAAGGACAGGTATCTTGGGCTTTGCTTTCTGATGCTATGCTAAACATTGACAGAAACATACATTAAACTGTTTTTTATCATTTCCCATAAAAACTTTACATGAGTTGGGTTTTTATTTGCTTAGTTTGGCTCTGCAGTAGCTGATGTGAGACAACTGAAATGATACTAAGCTCCTTGTGAGTTAGATTGGTTTTAGCATTTAAATGGGTTTAGTTATCCCCTCCCAGCAGCTTCTAATGGAGGAATATTGCAGCTGAGTTCTCCTTTGCCAGCTACAGGGCAGCACTTTCCTGTAAGATGCTACTGTGAGTGTAAAAGAGAGAGCTGGTTTGCTGGGCCTCCCTCCTGTTCCACACAGCTCTGTCTGATATTACCAACTCCAGCCAGCTGAAGCAGTAAGAGCTTTCATTTTACCTCCAAATTGTATTTCACTTGTGTTGGAGATTCTGGTGCTATTTCCTGGGTAATAAGTTATTTTTTTATTGAAAAATTGTTGGAATGATCTCATGTTGGGAAACCATAAGAATTGTTTTCCATTTTGAGCATTTGGCAAATAACTAGTTTATGGAATAAATTCTTCATGTGTCCAGAAAAGAAATCAGTAGACCTTTTATGAAAACACACTATATGCTTACACTACATCCAAATTTTACAGCAGCATCTAAAGGATGTTTGCTTGTTTTGCAGTCTAAAATTTGTCTGATTACTTTCAGTGACATGCCATTCACTCAAATGACAAAAGACAATGCAATAAAGTTTTAAAATATATTTTAAACCTTTAGTAGTTTGTTGTAATGGGGCAGATAAGCTGGATGTTCAGATTGCCATTCTTCATTTAGTGTTTAGTGTACAAATACTGTGCTGTCGGATGCTCTATTTGTAGCAGCATGCTTTGTGAAGTCACAATTGCTTTGGGCGATATTCACATTAACACATCACTGAATAATGGCAAGCATCTTTTGTGACTAAAATTGATACAAATGTACAGAGGACTATCAGTCCAATTTTTCTATTGCCATTTATATTAGAAGCTTTTCTCAGAAAATGGAAAGTGGTGGGTTTACCTAAACGTGATTTCTCACATGGCATATTGTTAGGATTTTTTTACAGTTCTGTGAAAATGAGTTTACTGTCTAGCTTGGCCACACAGGGGCATAAGATAACTAATATATTCAGCCCAAAACCAGTACAAAGATTTTTCACCAAATTCTGTGTACAATAGAGACTTAGGAATTGAAAATCAGACACATCTAGTTTAAAAAAACCCAAATTGTATTTTCTTTCATGAAATAAAACTCCAGTGTTTTTGAAGACTCTTAAGAGTTTTCACTTTTGAAATCCTTTGTTAGGCATCTTTTACATAAATACACTGATTTTTAAAATATTACTAAAATGCCAAAATAGATTAGCTAGTTGTTAATACTAGACATTTACACTGAAAATATAATTTTAACAGTAACATATCTTTCATTATTTAAATTTCTGGTTTTTTTTCCTCAAGATTTCTAGTAGGTATTTACCAAAGCTCCATTTTTTAATGAAGCCATCAAATGATGTCAAGAATTATTGGCAGAGAAAATTGTTAGTTTTTATGGTGTTATTAATCTTTATTTTGACATTGAAGGAAAAAGATCCTTTTGTCTTCCTTGTTCAGAAAAGAAACTTGTCAGAATATTTCTGTGGAATAGATTTGAGGTTTTTTTTTCCCTGACTGTATTGGTCCAACAGAGTAAGAGGTTTGCTAATATTCTAAGAGAATATTATATATTCAAGTATTACTAGTCTAAAAACCAAGAAGAAAACCACCATGGGGGTGTTAGAACTGACAATATATTGTCCATATTGTGAGGCAATACTGCTGAGTACTGTAACTGAAACTGCCTCTCCTCCCTTTTCAAAACTAGCTCGTCTATGGCTAACTTTAAAAATGTAGTTTGTTGGGATTTTCACATCTGCTCCTTTCTACCTCCATACGAGAATCCTGTTTTAAGTATATTCCTCAAATCTGTAGCTGATGTGCTTCCTCAAGTAAAAAATATAGAGTGTTGGTAAATACATTTGTTTATATTCCTACCATGTATTTTTTCCTTAATGAATAAAAGACATAGCAAAGCTATTTCCTGCCCTTGTTCTTAACTGTCTTGCCTCAGACACAATCAGAATTCCAAAACCAAGCTAATTCCAGTCCTGGATCTCTATATTAGTGTAGAAAGGTTGTCCATGTCAAATAATCTTCTGTCTTTTTCTTCTTAAAGTTAGAGAAATAAGCCATATTCAGGTGAAACCCTATATGCATATCTATATCTATATATGAACTTCTCTAAACACAAAGGGAAGGCTGGCAGCTGGCACAGCAAGTTGTATATAAAAGGCAGAGAGAAATTCATACAGCTTTGTATTTGGTCTTTTCTGCACCTTTGCCATACAGCCCTCACAGAGCACTCATGTCCTCTTTGACCTGCAAATAAGGTATCAAACTCCATCTATCCTTTGACCCTTGATTAGCTTCTTTGGGACAAAGTGGGACAAGTAGCATGATTTTTTGCTTCTTCTCATGTTTCTATTTCCTCTGGAGGAAGCAACTGAACATACTAACTTGCCCCAAAGCTATTTCTTTCTCAGAGGAAGTTCTGTATTCCATCCCGTCTTGGCAGCTGTTGGGTTTTGGGTTTGTTTTTAAGTCCCTATTTCTAGGAAAAACGATCCCTGTAGCACTCTGTTACAGATATTTTCAGAGAGAGAAAAGTAAGAGATTTCCTTACAGAACCATTTCTCTTCCCATCTCTTCCAGCTCTGGAGAGAGATACCTTCTGTTACTTCCACCTCAGTTGCTACAGATTTAATAAGGTGACATATGCTTCTTCCATGAATCTCACAGAGCTGTGGATATTTGCAGCCATAACAGGTTTCTCTCTATTCTCATTGTGCATCAACTGCTGTTATCTGATGATGGCAATAAAATCCTAGCTGGCATATGATCTTAACCTCCCACCAGGAAGAAAAAAGACAATGGATCAGAGGTGGATAATTTTTCTCAATTCAGCTAGTGTGTTAAATTCACAAAGTTAAATAATCCTAAATTTAGAAATTATTAAATATGCCTTAAAACTTGATATTTTTTTTTCCTCACCTGGATGACAGCAACAGAAATCGAAGGTATAATTGAGTTACCAAGCACAACTTTTTGAAGAGAACATGTAAAAAAAAAATCTATTCTTGAATAACTCAGGTGATTCCTGTCATTCCTCAGAACAGCCCAGTAACATGTGGGTATTATCTTCTTTTTCTGGAATTAGAAAAGCCAGAGATCATGATGTTAAAAATGACTGTTATTGTGTACTTGAAACATGTAAGAGATTTGTTCACTGACAAGAGTCCAGTATTTTATGGAAACTGCATGTTCCAACATCCAGAAATCAACGTTGCTAGTCTTGACCCTTGAGTAGATAATAGGTGTATTTCAGGACATATTGAACTGTGGTGACTACAGCAATAACTAGCCCCATATAACCATTTGACTCTTCTTCGGGATGCTGCTGCTCTGATAAAACTGGGATCAAGTGCTAAGCAAGCCTGCTCCATCCTGCCTCAGCTGAGAGTTAGTTTTTTGTATCAGAGTGCGGCAAAATCAGTACCTCAGACTGTTTCCTGTAGATGGTCAGACTTGTATTCATAAATATTTCATTTTTCCCACCTGTGTGGTCAAAAGCTCCTAGTGAGTCTTCACCAGTCCTTCTTTGCTCATTAACAAGTATGTTCAAAAATCACCGAATATTCTGAGTTGGAAGGGACCTACAAGGATCATAAAATTCCAGCTCCTGGCCCTGCTCAGCACCATCCCTGAGAGTCACACCATGTGCCCAAGAACATTGTCCAAAGGCTTTTTGAACTCTGTCGGGCTTGATGCTTTGATCACTTCCTTGGGGAGCTGTTCCAGTGCCCACCCACCCTCTAGGTGAAGAACCTTTTTCTGATATCCAACCTAAACCTCCCCTGACACAACTTCAGGCCATTCCCTCAGGTCCTGTAGCTGTCACCACAGAGCAGAGATCGGTGTCTGCCCCTCCTCTTCCTCTCACAAGCAAGTTGTAACTGCAGTGAGGTCTCCCGAGTCTCCTCTTCTTGAACAGACCGGGTGACCTCAGTCACTCCTTATACAGCTTCCCCTCAAGCCCTCCACCATCTTTGTTGCTATCCTTTGGATGCTCTCTAAGAGTTTAATCGTTCTTTTGTTGTGGGGCCCAAAACTTCACACAGTAATGGTTAACAGCACTCATGTAGCCCTCACCTTCTTTTCACTACTTTATCCTTTTAGCTGTTTTTCCTTTTGGGCTAGTAATTGTGTGCACATTTAGAGCACAATCTGCCTACCAAAGGCACTACCCCTTTACCAGGTCAGGAGCAGTAATTATACTGCATGGTAGAAACATGGTGCTTTGAAAAGCAAAACTTTCCTTATCAGACAAAAAAAAGTCTTTGCTTTGTTCCTTGATTGAGAAGTTTTGCTGCTGTTTCTGCCATAGTTATTTATTTACTGAAGCAGTGGAATGAAGACCACTTCTGTTGGTGTGGGTCTGGACACTTCATTATATTTTTCTCTTTTGTTCTTCTGGGTATAGTATGATTATGGGCAGAAAAAGCATTAAAAGGGGAAACAAACTTTTTAAAACGTCTAATATCGCATCTTACAGATGGACAGAATAGCACAAATAACTTTGGAATGTTTGGCTGTGTAGGTCTGGCTAAGCTGGGGAGAATGGAAGGCAGGAGTTTTGCATATTGCAGTTACCCAGCTCCTTTCCTTTCAGGTGTGATGGGACTGTCCTACCAGCTGCTAACTATGGACCCATCATCCCTTATGATTTCTCAGGAATATACTCTTGATTTTGCACTATAAATCAGAATGAAGGTTTACTTATAGAAAACACTGTGTTTCAAAATAGTTCAAGAAAGATTGGTATCTGAGCCTCAAGTGATTTATAGGGTTCTGAGAAAGGAATAAATGAATATATGTGGAGGTGCCTCCTCTGAAATCCTGGGGGGAGGGACCCTGCAGGGTATGGGTCTGTCCCTGTCCCCATGTCACGTGTGCCCCATACCTGTTCCTGACTGGTTGGTTTGGGTGCCTGGGGCCCGGAAGAGAGCAGGGTCCCATGGCTGGGTCTGCCTGGGAACTGCAGCCCTGTGGCTGGAGGAATAAATCATCTCTGAACATTTAAAGAAATATCGCTTCATCTTTCCTTCCAAGTTCATCGCTATCTTATTCATGTTGTAAGGATTCCCCCCACTACAACAAATATAAAACTGACCACTGAAAAATTGTGAAATCTGAGATTAGTTGCGGAGGTAACAGCATGATTTTAACTCTACCCTGAGGTAAAAGGTTTGAAGCAGAAGCTGGAGGTATTTCAAGTCCTTGGCATCACTTCAGCATGTGCTTTGCAATAGGGAGGCAGTCAGCCTTCTGAAAGCTTCTTTTTGGGTTCTGCTTTCTTGTTCTGAACCCAACAAGGAATAATTATGGGATAGCAAAATGAAATAAAAGTGTTGTGTATTGGAGAAATTTGTCCTGAAGTTGCCAAAGTTTGAAAGGGATTACAGATTGAAATGCTGAAACATTAATTTTATTTGTTTCATAATAAGAATTGAGTTGGATATATTGTAAGTCAGAGTGAATTTGTATGGTGTCTTTATTTATAAGAATGAAATATGTCTTGATTAATACACTTTATCCTTGCTGCAATATTTGAGTAATCTTTCTTAGTAGATATACTTCCAAATTCACATCTTCTGGTATTCAAGACAATTTTTTGTCATGAAACTTCATCAATATTTTGAATGAATAAGTTTTAAGCCCTTGTCTCTTAGAAAGTTATAGTCACATATATCGTATTAGGAACAATAACCTTTAAATTGTTGAGAGTATACAAAACTAAGTTGGCAAGCAAGTAATGCAATAATAATTGCTTTAGGATAGTTTTCATCATTAACCTATAAAATAGGACATATAGTCACAGAGAAATGCTCTAAACCAATAAGTTTAGTGTGTGGTTTAGCTACTGTGCACCAAATATAAGACCTTTTGGCATATATTATGTACATATATTTTTCATAAATAACAATGCATTTAAATATTAAATAGAGAATAATGAAATAAGAATATTTCTTGCTAGTTTTAGTATTTTTTTCTCTATACAAGATGTTCAGAGTATTTTTAAAGTGACTTAAGGAGATGATGGAAAGATTACTTTCCATCTTACTAAAAGATGGAACCTCAGAATTTCTGGAAGACTTTACACTACAATTATTGATTTATTATTTCTCATCCTACAAAATATATTTTCAAGTATAGATTTAGAAACTTAATAAAATAACATTAAAATCTTTGGCTGAAACAGGATGTTCAAAAATCTCTCCTCTCGTCTTTTATACACTTACATTTCTCTTTAGATTTCTTGATTTTCCTAATATTATATTTTAGATTGTTGCTCCTGTGTCTTCAGATTGCTCTCAGAACAACTGCATTTCGTGTGTATTTGAGGATCCCAGGGGTAGTCAGTCTTTCATTCACTTAAGGACCTTCTTCTTTTCCCTGCTAATGGTAGCATTGTTCTGCGACAAAATTACATTAACAATGAGTGTTTTAGAGAAAACTCAATTTTTTTACCTCTTCTGTATCACAGTGAGTCTAACATAGTTTGATCATTATTCAAATAACCTACAGTAAAATCTTCTAAGTGCCTTGTTTGCAGGAACTCTTCCAGTAAGACATGCTTCATCTACCTGTCATACTTTGGATGTTTTTTTTAAGTGTCAGGGAGGACAGAAAAGATTTTAAAATGCAGGAAAGATTACAAAATAATAAAGGGAATAATTCAAATTATTTATGTGCTCAAAAGCTTGCTTGTGCTTGACATGTATCTTTAATGTTAAAGTTGTTCGTTTGTAAGACACGGCACAATCAGGATGTATAAGGACTTCCTGCAATCATAATTCAAATCTCTTTTTTTATAATAAAACATGAGAAGAAAGTATAGTGTTGTTCAATCAAAGAACCTGGCAGGTACAGAGGTCTGAATTCTACACTTGCCATTGTCAACGTCTCTGTTGTAGTGCCAGGAAAATCATGTGAACTTCACAGCTGGAGTTCCCAAATATATATGTCTTATTTAATACCTCATGTGCATCTATGAATTAATTTATAAATATTTGCAGAGGACTTATAGCCTGTGTTTGTAAGTATACACAAATGAAAGCACAAATTAAATTTTCTCTTTTTTTTTGGAATTTAGGTACATCTCTAGACTTTAGAACATATGGCAGAGTAGCTTAAGTACCTTAGAAGATACACAAGGATTTTGTGCCTTACCCTTCACTTGCACCTGTAGCCTTAGCAGCTGCAAATTATTTCATATTACTAACTAGATTGTTTCCTTACATAGTGCCAACTACACAGCTGATGTGTCCTCACTACAGTGAGTTTTTTTCTTCAGATAGGTCTTTCAGAACTTCTCTATAATTCAAATATTGAACACTATTCATATACAAATAAAGCAAATGTATTCACAAGGAAATTCTCAACAGTGTGAGGATGTACAGTAAGGATGTTAAAATTGTAGAGTCATAGAACTCTTTTGAAAAGACCTTTAAGATCGAGTGCAACTGTTAACCCAGGACTGCCAAGTCTACCACTAAATCATGTCCCTAATGATAGCAATATGATATAAAATTTATTATGTTACATGTAATTTATGACACACATATTAATACTATAAATATTGTAGTGTAACATACTAGATAATGTAAAGACTAATGGAGACACTAAAAAATTGGGTAACCATACAAGATACTCAGGGAGTATGCTCACAAGATTGCAGTAGTGTACAAAAAGGCCCCGTTTTCCTGTTAAGCACAGACAGAAACTTTTAATTATTAAATAATAATTATTTATGTGTTAATAATTCTGCATGGAATTTTGTGTGGCCTCATGACAGTATACCGGTGAAAAAACTGCAGATCTACATTTTTGTGGATTTTATTATTACTTCCATACAAATAATGCAAAAGGATTTTTACTGGATCTTGGTCTTTTGATGTAATCCACTATGGATAAGTCTATATCTTGGAGTTAATGGCTGAATATAGAAATAAAACCATTTCCTACTTGCCTTTAGTTGGGAAAGTTTCAGAATTATCACTGGTGTCTAAATGCTGTCTCAAAAATCACTTTTTTTCATGGAGGTTATGCAAAGTACATTAGTTGTATTTCCTTTTGATTACGTATGGGTGATAGCTGAACTGCACTTGTGGCATATAGAAAAGGTCTGTTGCATATATTCACCTTTGATGGGAGCGAGTGGATATTGAAACAAGAGTTTAGACCAGATTGAGAAATAATCTCAAATCCACTGCTCTTTCAGCTGAAGTGAGATGAGCTAAGTAAAGGGAAGAAAGAAAAATGTATCTTTAAATATGTCTTTGGCAGCACATCAGCTTTACTTGAATCCTGGGAGTTCCATTATAACAATTCCAAATTATGAGTGATGTGTTATTGATATGATATGGTTTTGTCTCCAGAAAATAATGTTAACTTGCATGAAAATATGTACAAAAAGTAGACAAAAATGTAAGGAGTGCAGCAGGGCAGAGATAAGATAGGAAAAGGAGGTTATTGTATAGACCTATTCACTGAGTTGCAGTTATTTCAGTCGCTTGCCTATCTGTATTATTTTCCTTCTCCTGCTTTGGTGAAAAAATGCTGCAAAATAATAGAGTATCTCATTAAATCCTATGTCATGTATCCTCATGCAATGCAAAATTTAAACTGTGGCAAGAGAGTGGAATATTTCATTATCTGTGTTTATCTAAATAAGACATTACAGAAATTAATTTCTTTCCTTATTACTTTATATGGGATTGAATCTGAATTTATTACATAAAGCACTTAATTAAAAGTCCAGTATCTTTCTTTGTTCATATCACTGGCTAAAACCAAATAACTTACCTTTTTTAACAATTTTAAAATGATTTTGCACTAATGGCTATTGGTGGGGTTTTTTATTTTACTTTAAGTTATATAACCAAAACCAAGAGAAGGCAACATTTTCTCAGTCTAATAAATTAATTACAGAATTTTTATCAGCGCAGCACTGGATTAGTCTATGTACTGAGTAGATCTAGAAAGAAAATTTTATTTTCTATTATTTGACAGGTTTTGTACTTAATTACTTCGATACTTCTTTAATTCTATACTTCTGTACTTAATTACTTCTATAAATTCTGTACTTAATTCCTTCTGTTGTTTTAGAGCATGCTTTAGCAAAGACCGAACGAGATACACTAAATAAAGAATTGCTACAATTACTATAATCTGAATGCACTTCATACTGATTGCAAATTGACTTGTGCTGGCATGAAACTGATTTTATGTTCATATATGTATATATATCTACAGAAAAAAAAGAAACAGTCATAATAGGGACTGTTGCATATAGACCTAGACTTTGCTGGTACTCAAAACTTACCTTGAAGTCCAATTTAGAAGCATTACTAAAATGGAAAAGGGGGGTTCTGAGAGTTGCTGTGATAGAGAATAATGTCAATATCACAGCAGAAGTCTGTATTAACTCCAGTGAAAGCATAGCCTCCATTTCACATGATGATGTTTTCTATCTGTGATATACTTTATGCTGATTAGCTGTACTTTCTGCTGCAGGGCTGCTGCATTTTATTTGTGATATATAATCATGTAAAATAAATAAGGCAGCTTGAATATTTAACCAGCAATGATACTACATTTCTGCAGGTATCCATATATTATCATGAATTAATTATGGTTCCATAGTTAATTGGTAATTTTTTTTTTTTCATTTGAAGGAGAATATTTAACTTTGTTGCTTGTATGAAGGAAAACAATCTCAGGTATTCCTAACATTCTCTCAGGAAAGTTAGACTTACCTGAGTATCTTGAAATCTCATCTTTAATCCTGTAAAATAATATTTTAAATATGTACAAACTGAGTCTAATGTTTTTTTAAAGTCTGTACAAACAGTACAAGGAATGAGGTATTAGGATAACTTTTTCCAGTTTCTTTGTATATGATCTATATGATCTGCTAACTAAAACAAGACTGCAGCTGGCTAATGCTGCTTTCCCTGAATCAATATGGATCTTGATTAGTCAAGATTTTTTTTTAATCTGGTGGTTTAATTATTTTGAGAATTATATTTGGATATAATTTGTTAAATAAGGATTCAATATCTCTTGTTACAGAATGATAGAATGTCTCTGATTGGAAGGGACCTTAAAGATCATCCAGTTCCAACTCCCCTGCCATTGGCAGGGACAGCTTCCACTAGACCAGGTTGCTCAATGACTCACCCAACCTGACCTAAATGTTGTTGTCCTCAGTAAATCTAATTCAACAAAGTTGGTATACGTTTTGCCATGAAATCAGTATCCCTCCCAAGTATCCTTATATGCTTCTGTAAACCATCTTTCTATATGGTGATGAAAATTTTAGCTTCTACAGAAGTGGATGGAAAAAGAAGCATTTTATTTGAACTCTTAATGATGAACAGTTGTTTATTGTATATAACTGAGAAACAGAGCTTGAGATAATATAGAAAATATTCTAGAAACAGCAGTGAACTTCAGATAAACATCATTTGTAGCATGGCAATTTAATGTTTTCCACAAAAAGTCCACAGATGCCTGTTGGGGCTGACCATGACTGGTGGGTTATCAACTAAATAAAAAGTTGTGAAGACTATCTTAGGTTTTCTGTAGTATTTCTAACTGTAAAATATAAGGGGTAACATGCTGTCCTACACATCTCTCAGATCTTGATATTTGGACACTGTGCATAATTCTGGACATGCATTTTTAGCAAATCTGGATTTCAGAAAAAGCGTAAGGTAAAAAATTTCAGAAGAGAATAATGAAAAGAGATGGAAATATGTCCAGGCCCGGTTGGTTTAGGTAGCATTTAAAAGAGATTAGCAGCAGCTGTATGTAGTGATTAAATAAACTGCAAAAAGAAAAAAGATTTATTTGGGAGATTTAAAAAAAAGACATGAAATGTGGTATAAAGAATGGAAGGACTCAACTGAATGTCCATGCAAATTTCTTAACCTACCACTTTATAGAATGAATTCCATAGGAAATGGTATAAACCTTAAATTAGATTGAGTAAATTCTAGAAAATGTACTGTGGGGAAAGATCTTTCATTGTCATGGAAACAAACTAGATGATCTAATAAACGCTTTCCATCTCTAGCTGTGTTCTATTTCTGCCATTCACTTTCAGGTGAATTTTGAAAATGGAGGCATTTTTGATGATTTTCACTGTCTGGCATTACAGTATAGTATACAGCAGCTGAGATTTAAGTACTATTTCAGAAAGTTTATATTTCATTAAGATCAACTAGGAATTACTGTTTACAAAACATAAATGCCTAATTAAAACACATGGACTAAATCACATTCATAATGTACGGTAATAATTCCAATACTGCTATTACTGTTCCTATTGTTTTCTGCATCATGTGAGCCTCACTTCTATTATATTTTTCTAATTGTGCTGTCTCTCAGTCCAACACAAGGCAAGTCAAAGAACTGAAATTAAAATTAATTCCTTTTATTTATCCATTATCTAAATTATCCCTTTGACAAGAAAGACCTTGTTTTCAGAAAAATGTGTGTGCCATGTTTGTGTGTTACTTTCACACAAGATTTTACAGAATAAACTACTTGCTTGGAGGATTCTCTAAAGAGTAATACTGCAGTTGAAATATATGTTTCTTCCCATAAGGTTAAAAATTAATTTGACCTAGCACTAATCTAACACTTTCTTCCAAAGAGGCAACTGTCACTTGATCACATGAGAAGTTCGTAGTTAAGATATCATCAGCAGTTGTGTTTGTTTAAATTCCAATTATATATTTAGTCTATCTTCACACGACTTAATTCAGAAATCAAATAACAATATAAAGAAGTAGCAAAAAAATTCAGGGACAGAATATAGAGATTCTGAAAGTATTCTTAATTCTTACTACACTTATCTGAAGTTTCTAAATTTTCAGCAGAAGGGTTTTACCCTTTGCATTGCTAAAACAATTTTCAGTTATATAAATTTTATGAGTCAGCTAGTATATTTACTAACACATGTAATGGAGCTTATATTAAAAGTTCAAAATCTGGAAGGAATATTTCAAGAGCTCACACTGTGCTCGAGAGGCCGGTATCAGATACCAAGAAGGAAATGAGGCTTTTGTCTCACCTGACTTCACATGTTGATTGGAAGTACCATCGGCCTCGAGTGAAATCAGTGGAGACATCAGTATTTTAGGGCAGAACCACGTGACATGTTTTAGGCAGCTGCGTTAATTTAAGTGTATGGCTGACCTGAAGAGGTGAGGCAGGAGTAGTTTCAGTGTTTTGGGGAGCTCATTTACAGAGGGATGTGAGTGCAAGGGATGCAGTTACTATTCCTTGAAAAATCTCCCTGATGCCTAGACTCCCACTTCATGCTCCTGGCTCACATTCCTGTCTTGCATAGATGCACCCAGGTTTTGAATCAGTTGTCTAAATGAGGTCAGTGTATCCTTCCTACAGGGATTTGAGTGGTTACTTTGGCACTGTAATACGTGGAAATAATTAATGATAATATAAAATCTAAAGGAAGCTGAAGTTGCTAAAGAATAAATATTTGTTTATAGCACTAATAATTTCTTTATTTTTCCTTAGGCAAAGCTGTTCCTTCTACTTAGATCATAAGATTCATACAGAGAAAAGAAATCATGTCTGAAATAGTGTGATAGAGAAATGCTATCCTTTTACTTAGTAATTGATATGTAGTGTGTATTAAAAATCCCTTTATTCTTTCCTCTAGCTTCAGTGATAGGAACAACAGTGCTGCTTAGAGCATGAACATTAAAATTTTATTATGTGAAAGTTAAAAGAAATACATAATGTAAGATTAATTAAATTCAAATTACCACAGCCTGAGTCTGTAAAAATTAAAGTGCTGACAGAGGCTACTCAAATATAACTATTGAAAGACAAAAAATTCTTTGTATGTTCTTTTAGTGGGGGATGCAAGCCTGCATCAACTTTTGTTTATCCTTATGTGCTTTGAGAGCAGTGGAACTTTGCAGAAGGTAAATTTATCAAATGCAAACACAGTGTAATGTGGTTTGCCAACAATGAGCTCAATACTGTAATACTTGCCATAGAAGGAGGTGATTTTCAACTAAACTACATATCAATATACGGCTCTTAGAGTTTTTTCAAACACCTTCACTGTTTAACACCATTCAGCTTCCTGCACTTTGCAGAGATTGATTTCTAAACTGAAACCTTCCAATATAATCTTGCAGCAAAAAAATCTCAGAAAATACTTCAGACTCATAAAAAATCATCATATTCCCAACAAGGGTGCATTTTAAAAGAGTCTGGTTCAGCTTATTTAAATTTCTCTTAAATCTGTTCTGCTTCCATGATAGCCTAAGGATAACTACAGTGCTGCCTACCTTTTCTTTCCTTATGGCTGTCAACAGCAGCTGTTGCAACCAAACAACTGAAAGGAAAAAGAATCAACACAAAATATAGTCACATTCTCCAGAACATTAGTTTAGGTTCTATTCACAAAAAGAAAAAAATAATAATACAAATTCATTAAAAGTAAGAAGCAATGCTTGTCAGATTTTTATCTAAGAAGATGGTTGCATTGATTCTGATTATGTTTCAAGAATAGCTACAGGAGAAAAATGTAATGTAAGCATTTAAAATTAAACTTAGATTTATTATTATCTGTTTATTTCTGTTTTAACTTCATTTCATTTCTTGTACTACAGTTTCCAGAAATTTCTCTTTTTTTCTTTTTTTTACTTTTTCTGTAAAGTAGAGGCCATACAAAATTTAATTGGATAGCTCTGAAACACTGTGCAGAGACAAGGACGATTAATTCACTCAAGTAAAAAGCATACTTTGCCAAATGCTTCAGAACACAAATCCAACTGTACTGTCAGACTGTCTGGTTCCAGATAAGTTTTCTGTTCAGTCGTCATCCAGAGATGGAGTGTTAGACTGTAAATTATTGTAAAACTCCCTCAAGGAGATTTTTCAGAATATATATACATACACAGGCACACATATTTTCAAATACATTTAGAATTAACAAAAATTTGTGACTATCCTAAAGAAGAATTACTTTTTTTTATATTTGGTGTACATTTTGAAAAATAAGTATGTGTGCATCTTGTGAATCAAACAGGTCATAGAAATCTCTGGGTAAGTACGTAGGTAGTTGATAGATCATGGATACCTGCACTTTAATGACTCAATTTGCATAATTCTTACAGTTCTGAGAAATTCCTGCCAGTTTTGCAATGGCTTGTCACCGAACAAGCATGTGGTACTGTACGAGATTCCTGAGTGAAGCACTCTGGTGCAGTAGGAGTGCTCAGAGGCAGAGGACACTCAGGGACCTGAAGCCAGCACAAGGCACACTGACCACGGACACTAGGAACACTCACAGAACCCTTGTAGCAGCTTAGCTAGGGAGGGCACAGCTGCAACCTGGGATCCCCTGTTAGAGAAAGAATAAGGACGTCCTAGAGGGTGACCACAGTCAAAGCTCAAAGCTGAGTGACATCAAGCAAAGCCCTTCAGGTAGTGGTCACTACTTCCTGGAGGTACCAAGGAGGGGGTGGATGCTCCAGGCAAGGGAAGCAGGAGATGAGGGAATGAGAGTACATACCAAAAATGTCAAAACCTGCAAAGAATTTTCACTGCTGGTGATAAGGCCTGCTTCACTATGGCCAGGAATCTGGTGAAATGTTGGAGCAGGGCCCTATATTTGTTGACTTAGGTATCCCATATACTGCTTAGAAACAATGTATAAGAATGGTTAATGAATAACTTTGCATTTTATTTCCCACTTCATGAAGTACTTAGTAAGCAATTTGCATTGTTCTCATACCTAAGTTCTTGCAAAGAAGCAATATTATTTTATTTTCTCATCTTTTACTGCACCCTAAGCATAGTCTCATCATATTTTCTGATTTTAAGGTATGGTTTATTAGGAGGTGGAACAAACAGTTGCATCTATTTTTCTCTTCCATGTGTAATGGATAGTGATTTATGCACATATGTAACAAAATCTGGCGGCAGCACATTTTGGAATATATCATCATCTCTTAGAGTAAGAACAAGTAAATGTTCCTTTCAGTTTATTTCCTGTAAATGTAAAGCTTAAAAAATTTCAAGCAATAAAATATGTATTGAAAGCAGGCTGTTGATGTAGATAGATCTCATAAAATTGGAGAAAATAAAGGAATCTTAATAGGTTAATAGCAAGAGTATATGATGAATAACTTATTGGTTATTTGGTTTTACTTTGACACACTGTTTTATATACTCCCTCTTACATAAAATATTGAGATTTTGATAACTATAATTAAACATCTTAACTGTTGATATGGAATGCATAAAATTTACTTGCTAACACATTAAGCAGTATGTTGTAGATATGTTCTTGTGGGAAGTTACAACAACACAGAATATACCAGTTTGAAAGAAGATATGGGAAAAAAATATTATGTTGTACCAAGATAAGTATTGTCCAGCTTTTTTGAGCACATGGGCCAAGTCTTTTATCTTAAAAATATCAGCAGGTCACATACATAAATTGTGAGTAATTTAGTCTCATCTTTCTCCCTCCTTTCTGATCCTTACTTCTCCCTCTTTTCTGCTCAAAGGAATCCTAACCTACCAGTGGAATCTTAAGCTACCAGTGGAGTCTCCTTCTATAAATTCTCATAGTTAAAGGTGTTATCAGGGAAGTTTGAAGATACCTGTTAGACTTTAGTCTATAACATTAGTAATTTCTGTGTCATCAGCAGGTTTTTTCCTATTTTTCAGCTATAGATGGTAGTGTGGTAAGTTAAGATTCTAGCTAGAGATACTGAAAAGTTGCCTTCCTTCTGTTTTACTCTGTTTAGTTGATTAGCATCCAAGGCTGGGGGGAGAATGGTGGAATGCATGAAGGAATATTGGTCAGAATTCTTTATATGAGATTGGTCTTGATAACCTGATGAACAGGTTTGTTGTCAGAAGCAGCATGAGAGAGACAGGACTGATTCAAATACTTTCATTTAAATGAAATTTTTTCTCTGAAATGCATTCTGTGATGAAGCATATTTATAACATAGATGAAGGGATTGAGTGCACCCGCAGTGAGTTTGCTGATAACACCAAGCTGATGCAGGGTGACATGAGAAGAACAGGATCCAGCCAGGGAGACCTGGACAAGCTCAAGAAGTGGGCCCATGGAAATCTCATGAGGTTTAACAAGATCAAGCGCTGGTGCTGCACCTGGATCAGGACAACCCTTGGTATCAATCCAGGCAGGGGGATGAACAGATTGAGAGCAGCCCTGCTGAGAAGGACTTGGGGATGCTGGTAGATGAGAGGCTGGACATGATCTGACAATGTGGGCTTGTGGCCCAGAAAGCCAAATGTGTCCTGGGCTGCATCAAAAGCAGCATGGTCAGCCGGATGAGGGTGGGGATTCTGCTGCTCTGCTCTGGTGAGACCCCACCTGCAGTGCTGCATCCAGCTCTGGGGTCCCAGCACAGGAAGGACATGGACCTGTTGGAACGAGTCCAGAGGAAGGACACCAAGTTGATTAGAGGGATGGAGTGCCTCTCCTATGAGGGTAGGTTAAGAGAATTGGGATTGTTCAGTCTGAAAAAGAGAAGGCTTCAGGATGATCTCATTGAGGCTATCCAGTACCTGAAGGGAACCTACAAGAAAGAGGGAGAGGGACTATTTACAAGGACATGTAGTGACAGGGCAAGGGGGAATGACTTCAAACTGAAAGAGAGAGATTTAGATTAGATATTAGGAAAAAATTGTGTGAGGATGGTGGGATACTGGAATAGGCTCAGAGGTTTAGATGCCCCATTCCTGGAAATGTTCAGGGCCGGGTTGAATGGAGCTCTGAAAAACCAGGTCTAATGAAAGGTATCCCTGCTTATGGTAGGGGTATTGGAACTAGATGATATTTAATGTCACTTTCAATCCAGACAGTTCTATGAACCTATATTTCTGGGTTTTGATGCAGTAGTCTTTGAGATTTTCCTAAGGATTAGAGTAGGAGTGTGTGCTGTTACTATCAATTATGTATTAGCCATTTGTCCATAGATTACAGATGACAGGGTAAGCATTGGCAACAACAAAGCTGTATCATGCAAATATTTCCTTTCATTTAAAAGAAACTCTGTTCTCTGTTTTCCCTGTTAGAAGATTAATTTCTAGATTAGAAAGAAATTAGATCTTGATGTTTTTTCTAAACTGCTCTGAGAACATTTAATTGTAAACATAAGTGAAAAATGTCCATGCAACTCTTTATTTTAAATAAAAGTATTTTAAAAATACTACTATAATAATAGTGGTCCAGTGTAAAAAATTATTTTACTATTGCTTTGTCATCCATAAATAGATCATTAATTACTTAATAAATTGGTAATCATCATTGTATGAATTTGCTGAGCCCTACTGTATTTGCTGTAATCTTGTACAGTACTTTAGCTCTAAGATGCTCAAATCCTGAGAAGTTGTGGAGGAGAGTAATAAAGGATACTTTCTTCCAACACAGTATATTGTAGAAGTGGATAAATGATACCCAGCTGGCCTCCAAACAGTGCAGTCAATATAGCCAATGTGATGGATTTAATGAAGGGGAGAGAAAGAGGCAGGGGAGAATCAGAAGGCTTTTTGCCATGGTTTTGGCACAGGAAGAAGCCTCTCTGTGGATATCATAAGTGAAGTGCAAAAAATCTGTCACCTTCTCAGCAGTGTGTGACTTATTATCATCATTATGGTTATTGTGCTAAGTTATTATGGTTATTGTAATTAAATCTTACATGTGAGAAAAGAGAGCTGAGGACTGGAGGTGAGGTACAGTTTGGAGCAAGAACACGAGTATCTGAAAAATTGAATGGATTACTGACATTTCAGGAACTGCTCATTGGAATGTTACAATTCCAAAGTTCACTCACGATAGGGGTAAAATTCTAAGACAATTGGGTAGAATACTAATAAAGGAACAATAAGAGTTTAAAATGGGTGAGTTTGCCAGTGGGTAATGGCTTGACAAGTCACTACCTTTATTTTTTTTTTTTTGGTGACTTTTGGCTTATGTTTCATGACTTACAGATTCATTAATCCAAAATTCTGTTTTTCAAAGAGGAGTGAATATAAATCAAGTATGACCAGATACGCCCATGTGGGAGATAAGTGTGAAAAATATTAGTAAGGTCATTAACTGTAGCCAGTTTTAGATTTAGGTCTTCCACAGGGATTTTCCCTCCTGGGAAGAGCTTAAGAAGTTCTATTGTGGAGTTCAAAGTCTGGAAAAACTGCCTTAAAGTTTAAGAGGCTAAAGATGCAGAATATTTAAAGAAGGCGAAATATTCACTTGGTAATAGTTGATGCTTCCTGGAAAGTTTTATTAGGTGCAACAAAATCCATCAGCTGCAAGGAAAGCAACATCTCAGACTAGAATAAGTTGAAAGTTTTGTTCTAGGATTTGGAGATTTGACATCAAATTATTCTAAATCAAAACTGAATATTTTTCAGAAAATTATGTTTTTCAACATGAATGCAATTTATGGTCTTGGTGCAAGAAATCTTCTAGTGTTTGTAATCAGAGAGAGCAGAAGTTGATAAGAATAATTCCTTTACAGTGTAATTTATAAACTAACTAAAGACATATTTATAAGTAACTAGAGGAGGATATAAACCCATGAAAATCTGTATCCTCAGAGATTTGATACAAAGGAAGATAAGGAAGACTGTAGTAAATGTAAGGGAGTGAGTGTCTGGATGGGGATAAAACAATGTTATATGGGAGGAGAGTGTAAGTGTGCATAGCAGTAATGCAGTCTGCTTATGGACACATGGCGTGTCAAAGCTGGAAATATATCAGGCAGCATGGTCATCTTATAGATCTTTTCCCCCCCAGGTATTCCCATGTGAAATGGACAAGTTTATTTCTTGTGAACATGATATTCTTTCATTTTGTTGCTTTATCTATATAGGAGAACAATATCAACAATAACATGAAAAAGCAGCATTATTAATGGAGCACAAACTGGTGAATAAGATTTCACTTTTGAAGCAAAATTTTTCAATTTAGTATTTTATTTTGAATTTTAAAATTCATCTTGATATTAAGGTATTATACACAATGATTTTATTTAATTTTTTCTCCTCAGACATTGGCTTTGTATGACATTCATTTTTTTCCCAGTGAACCAGACTATAGGATTTCAGAAAATTTTGCTCTTCTTTTGTCATCCTTAGTAATGCATTTTGTAGCTGCCAGCAGTCAAGAACATATATTTTAATTAAAGCAAATTTTCCATAGCAGACATTGCAAGCAATGCTGATTTTATCATTAATTCTTCTTCAAAACAAGCCCTAAGGCTCAGCTATCTTAGCAGAAAATATTATTTTAAATATTGTTTATTACTGAAATATATACTACTGTATGTTTTGTATTGTATTTATTACATGCCTATGTCTAAATTTAATAGTAGATATGGTTTCTGTGCATTTTAAGAAGCTTCTCCATGTGGTGTGTATTGCTGTTTCACAACTCCCCCACACAGTGGTATGTATTGCTGTTTCCTATTGCCCCCATCAAAGTATTTATGATGATTCTCATGAATTTGTTTGTCCTTTGTCAGTTCGTCTCATAAATGTCGAGGCACAAAGGCTTTTTATTGTTCAGAAATATTCGTATTTCAAGCAACAGGTTTCATTACATTCCATTGTAATCTTTCCAAATCATTCCAATTCTAACAGTGTTATTGTTAAAGAAGCATGCCTCATCATTTGGTTTCCATTTCCATGTATTAGATCATGTTACTATTTCTTTTAAATTAAGAAAGTACCTAATGGGAAATTTGTTTCTCATTTGATAAACTAAATTCACTGCATTGATGGAGTCTGTATTAAGTGATATATTCCCATTGGTTTAACCATGCCTATCTATACTTCCTGGAGCTCAATTATTAGATGTGGACCTGATTTTCAAAGGCAGTTGCAATACAAACTTAATATAATAATACAGATTCTGTAATGAATTAAATTTCCTCAGTTCTTATATATAAATTCAAGGATTGTACCTCTGCTCTTTCTTGAAAATGGAAGTGACCACTTCTCAGTTTGAAGGCTTCTATCCTAGTGTTATACTTGCCTGTTTTATCAAGCTGTTAAGATTTGCATTTTTAGCTCTTCTGCAACATGATTTTTGAAGTTATTCCTCCATTTAGTCATTTGGTTAGTGTCATCCTGACAAGGTCATGCTTATTTGGGAGATATGGAAATGTCAGTGTGTAAATAACTATTGGCACAACACCCTCAGTGCTTCAGGGTGTAGGAAATCAGTCAACACACCACCTTGCTCATTGGGTAGCCCGTTTGAAGCTACTGTGTACAAACTTATCCAATCATTAGTCACATTAGAGATTTCCTTGGCTACTGATGGAATGGGAAATGTTGTGATCATACCAACTGATATCACCTAATATCAACGTATCATGGGACTTCCTTCCAAACCAGAGGAGAGCAATACTTACTGGGTGTTTCTGCCTGCCAAATGAAAAAATTTCTGTTTCATAACAAGACTCATATAATTGTTAGAATTCCTGTGCACTTAATATACTTGCAGGAATACTTCATGCCTTTCTAATCTCATCCAACAAGGGATTTTACTTATATATTTTTGGCTCCATTACTGGGTTTTTGATAACTTCTAGTTTTATGTTAATTATTCTCATCTTTCCCTGTTTTCTGCATGTTACATTTGTGTAACTGCTTTCACTTACTATTGAAATAAAGGACAGGTGCTAAAATGTTCTTAAGAGTAATAGGTCAGAATTTCCAGTTTCCAGTTCACGTTTTTTTCCATCATTAGATTTGGTTCCTGATTTGAAATTCTTTTCACCTTTGGCATACAGATTACTTTATACCCCATTGAATTACAGACTAGGAATTGACTGTCAATCATATAACAAATACAAAGTAATTATGATCATTTGTACCTAGGATGTTACTCAGATTTAGTTCCTGTTCTTCATCATCCTCTCAGGATAATATCTGCTTTCTGCTAATGAAGTATTTTTTCCTCACTATTGACAGCTTTCTAAAAAATTCTAGGGAGGTTTTGGCCTTGATAGCCTGAGATATCCAGTATGTGGCATTTGTGCTTATTCTAATGTTTCCCCATTATTGAAAAGGTTTTGTTTTGTTGCTCTATAGGTTATAGTCTATAGTCTTAATGAATTTGTCATTTACCCAGCTTGTGTGACTGGGTGCTTTGTAGGTCGACTGAAGCTCAACAACCATACATGAATGTGGTGCAACTGATTGGTACCCTGTCACATGACACAAAGTATGTGCGTGATGATGCTCATGTGTGGCTGGAAAATTATAGCAAGCTTGTACTCTGTCTTTTGTTTTTATATGTTGAAATGTATAAGATAATTTCACTGAAAGTTAGTCAGAGAATGTAAAACAGATAAAGCATTTAACAGGGAGTAATTTAGAAAAGTGAATTATCTGACCCCCATTCGGTGACATAAATTGTAAGAAGAAATGAGTCATTTTTGAGATGGTGCATTTATTCTTTAAATCCACACCTAGAAAAATGCTCAGTTCCAAAATGTGATCAATAATGTCTTCAAAATTAGTCATTAGGTCTTACTGTTATGCAATCATCTGTAACCTATGAAGGGATTGTGTGGCAGTGTCATTAATTTTAATATATATCATTACCAGTGGCAGAAGACTGTCAGGCAATAATTATAGTTTGTAACACAACCTTAGAAGGCAGTATGGTGTCCAGTAGTGTATCTGTTTCTCACTGATTTTTAGAAAAGTTTCCATTATATTCTCTCAGCAGACATCATCAGGGACCATATTTATCTCTTGAATATTTATTGCTCTCTGTCTTTGGACATATTTGTTTGTCTTGCTCTTTGGGCTGGATAGCCCTTAAAACAGGTATGTGAGCAAAATGTGTTTCCATTCTTCAGCAGCTTACTTCACTGACATCTTGAATAACCTGATCTGACAGTTTAGAGGCTGTCCAAATACCTTGCCTATACTTTTCTACTAGTGAGAAAACCAGCCCTTTATGTGGAATGAAATTGAGCGGACTAAAATGCAAAGGCAAGCAGGATTTTTTTCTCCAAAACATTTTTCCTTTGCACAATTATTACTTAAAGCTGCCTTCTTATAGCCATAATAATATCTGGCAGTTATTTTGTAAGACTGAAGTTTGTAGTGTTCTGCTATGTGCTACAGGACATATAAAGAAAATGTCCCTTAGGTCACTTTCCTACTTCCCTAGTATTGCACCCTTTCAAGTCAAACAGCCTATTTTTCTTTCAGTCCTTTTCCTTTAGGCTCCTGTCTACTCAGAAAAAAAGCCAACAAAGCAACAACCCACCAACCTTTACATACCCCTAATGTGAAAAAGAATCCTTTTAGAGAGAGAGAGAGAGACAGAGACAGAGGAAAGACCTTTAAAAACTAAAATGGAATGTGTGTACCCTATGGGGAAAAGTGCAAAGGTGATTCCTTTTAAAGTTTTCCAAATCAATGAGATCATGTAATAAAACTTACTAGAACACTTACGTTCTTACTGCACAAAGGGCCCAGCCAAGTGGGGCTATGGTCACATTTATTCAAGACACATTCATTATTGCAGCCTATAAAACAATTCTGTGTAGCTGCATTTATCCATTTGCTAAATACACAGATACTGACTTAGTGGTACGGTCTTTGTTTGGATGAGAACCCTTTGGCTCTTCCCAGCTGGCTTGTGCTGCTAATTAGTGTCTTACCTTCAGAAATGTAGAGAGGTTCTCAAAGGACATCATGTATCTTCAAATAGAACATAAGGTGAAAGGTACTGTAGTTGAGTCCAATCCCCTTCATTGCTGTTTAGGATGCAAACTGCTACTTTTGAAAGTTTTCCAAAATACTTCATGGGACAAAGCACTGTGGATTGCTTTTTTTCTGTTTGTCTTGTCTTTTCTTTTTACACACAAAAAAAGGAGACATATAATGTGAGATTTCAAGGAAGGGGAAGGAATGACCCAGAGCTTTACCAATATCATATATAAGTTTTGAAGGCACTCATCGATAAGGACACCAAATGAACTGAAAAGGTAGACTTCATACTTCAGAGAAAGAATAAATAAGTCCCTGGGAATCTGATATACCTAAAATTCATTCTTGACCTCAATTACATCAATTAGGCTGTCCATGAAAGGGTAAAGAAGATGCAACAATAAGACAGCTGAGATTTTTTTTCATACCATCTGGAGCATGCTGTCCTCCTCTCAAAAATCTGTTGCTAGATAGAGCCAAATTCTCACACATCAGTGAAAACTAAAGTCTAGCAAAACGAAAATCAAATTATGCTTCTTGGAAACAAGAATGTGATCACTGAAAGCCACAAAGTGAAAGACTAGTTAATTAAGATGGTGGAACAAGTAGGATCCAAGCCTTTTCAACCTTTCCTTAGGAATGGTAAACAGTCTTCTATGTGTCTAAAACTCAGGTTTACCTTTCTATTTCTTGGTCAGATGATACCTTATTTAAAAGTACTGTTTCTGTTGTAAAACAATGCAGATTTCATGCTTGTATTACTCTATTTGGAACACAGTCACAGCAAAATAATTCTTAGATGATTACATTACATTTCAGTTTTTAGTCTTAGTTTATTCATGACTTATTTGTATGTATTTCATCTTGTTACAGCATTACCTCTTGCTAAAGTTCTTCCTTTCTCTTCATATTTATCCCTGATTACATACATGGTGTCATAATATTCCCTCTTGACTTTCATTTTGCATAGCTAGATAAGCCAAACTATTTTAGTAACACTTTTTAGTGAAATTTTCTATTTTCTTAGTAATTCCAGTGGGTCTTTGTGACTTACTTGTTTTTGAAGGTAACTCAAAGGTAGTCTAAATAAAGGTATACAAGGTAGTCTAAACAGAGTCTTACAGTGCATCATACAATGTTACCAATACTTCTTCCTATTGCCAGAAGTAACTTTCTGATGTCACACCTTTGTATTATACTACAGCCATGCTGAGTGGCCACTGCATGTGTTCTGCATTTGACTTAAAAACTTCTCCCTTTCCTCCTCTAAAAGCTTCAAATACCACATAGTTTACAGCAGAAGGGTTTGCATTTAAGTAAGATTCATTCATTAATATTAAATTTCCCCACTTTCTGTTACTGTGCTTAATTTTTCATATCTAGATAGTCTCAAATTTGACTGATAAACATGAATCATGCTGGACAGTTCATTTCTGTGTTTAGTTTCTGCCAGACACTATATAATTTTATAAAACGGCACTTGCGTAACCAAGTTTTATAACTAAGACAAGCAAAACTGAAGTTTAAAGATTCAATTCAGGTTGGTTGTGCAATTATAGGATTGGATCTTTTTTCTTCTGTTCTCAAGAATGGATGCCATAAATCTTAATTTTGGTATCTTTAGGATTCAGGATGTTCTGTAACTGAAGGAACTAGAGACTGACTTAAAAAATGATGTCTTTGCTTTTTAAATGAGAAAGCTTAGATTCCTTTTTTCTTTTTTTATTTTTTTTCTGCTAACTACATAGATCATCTAAGTAATACTCAACTTGAATGAATTTTTTAAGAAAAAATGAGTCCATCACTTAATAGAGGGTAAAACATGGTCAACTCAACATCTGAGCTCATACACAGAACTCACAATCTGATACTTCAGTGACAAAAAAAATGATTAGATATGTTGGAAAGCAAACATATTTGGAGAAAATAGAAAAACTATTTTGAATATATAGTTCCCCTTATAACTGTGCACCCACTCTAGTGCTGTAGGACTGTAATGTATAATGATTATGTAAAAATCTGGTTCCTTGTGCCTGTTAAAGCACCACCTTTACATTTTCTTCTCCCACCCTGTTGACCTTTTCATGATGTAAGTGAGGCCATATGGGTCAAAGATTTCTGTACTTCAGTGTCTTGTCTCTGGCAGTGATGAGCAACAGATGTCTAGGGAGGAATAGAACAGCAGTGAAAGTGTGGAACAGCTTAACTGCCAAAAGATTCAGGGACTTTTTGATGAATTGTTATACATGGATTGTCTCTGGTAGATCTATTCTCACATTTTTAAATAAATTTATTATTCCATCTAGTGTTTTAGCATCCACAGACTACTACAAAAACACAAGAATCACATCCTTTGGGGAATAAAAGTGTTTCCTTTTTGCTAGTTTTGAAATCTGTAATTTGACAGTTTCGTCAGGTGTACTCAGCTTTTTGAGATGCTGTTTCCTTTTATCTTTTCCTTTTTATATGTGATTTTATGAACTGAAATCTTCTTCCATCAGCCTACAGTTTCTTTTCAACATTTCAAAGCATTATTTCTAAGCTTTTGACCCCTATTGAACACTTAAGATGATATTTCAGAAAAGTGGCCACAATGTCTCAGGCTTTTGAGTAGATAACAGCTTATTTATTCTATAAATTAAGTCTGCTTAGGTTCATTTTCGCCCTTTTATGCTTTTTAACATTTAGTATTATAAGCCAGCTTATTATCCAAATGTCATTGTAAGATCATTGTATAGCAATGTGTAATCTGATCACATGCTACATTTTTATTAAAGTATGTTGAAGTTAATATTATGTGAATTAAACATCCTAATGATGCTTAATGAGAGTAGTTGCTAACACCTGAGTTGAAAAAAAAAGGGGTGAAATAGGATGACTCCTAGAAAAATACCATCTATAATGACATGAATATGATGAAATACAGCTTTAAAAATGCAAGGGACTATCTTCTGCAGGAAAATAAGGAAGTACATGCCTAAGTTTGAATATGTGAGTCATTGATTAGCCTGCTCAGAATACAGTTTAGATGACACATTGTCTTTGACAGCTGAAGAATTTTTGGTCTGTTCTCATCTGTCCCATATCCTATCTCACACATTCCCACCTCTAAAGACACAATTTACCATCCTTTTGGACAGATGAGCTGCAAGTGCTCATTCACAGCTCCTTCAAGTTAGGAGGTGCATCCTTGAGCAGCATGCTGGATGATTTCCTGTGGAATTTCAGATACTTAATAAACAAAGAGTAGTTGAGTCAAAGTGAAAGCATTGATATGGGGGACCCTGTACTCTCTGTGCTCTCAGTAGGGATTCTGCTGTGCCAAAGCTTTCGACTCTGTTACTTCTTATTGGTACTGGATCATGGTAAAGACAACACCTGTAAATAAAAGTCAGAGATAATGTCTTAGTCTGCTCATACATGACTGGACTTTAATTTTTTTTTGTGCAATTACACTGCAAACCCAATTGGTTTTACATCACTCTTCCTCACACATATTAACTCCATACTAGTGCTTAGGGATAATTTGTTAGTTATGCAGCTGTGCATTATATAGGGATTTTTCTTTTTCCTTTTAAAAAAGTTTGGATTAGAGATACTTTACTAGTTGTTCAGACTTCTATTTTTACTCTCAATGCCTATACCAAATGTCTTTGAAGACTGTGTAATTAGCTCCCATAGGCAACTGGAACTTTTGTTTGAAGCTTCATCTAGGAGAAAAATCCCATGTGAACCATTGTATTATTTTTTTTTTAATTTCATTTTCCAGACTGACTTATAAACTGCTATACATGTAATGCTTATACTGCTAAAATAGGCATTTTTACCATCTCTTGTTACTTGTCTTTTTATTTTCTTTGACTAATCACAGGCTCCTTGTAGTTATATCTCTTAAGTAAATGTGGCAAAATGATCCTTGCTTGCTGAAGTATTATTTTTGGGAAGTAAATTTTTAAATGAGATCACACTGTAAATTAATTAGTTCATCAGGTTTTTTGCTTGGTAAGGTATTCATGTAGCCTCTGGCTTGAATGGGCTATTCCTGCATAGGAAAAGATAGCTTGGAAAGAAAAGTATAATAATTTTGTTTTTCTTTACTTTTTGGCAGCAGAGTAATTTTGTTTTTTCCTTGGCAAGTCCCAGTATGAAGGACAAAAGATATTAAGCATTTTTTATGAAGGCATTTTACTTTCTTCACATTATTTTTGAATAGTGAATGGTTGAATGAGCTTTTTGTGTGGGACATAAGTATGCTAATATTCATGTGGAATATAGAATGTAGCAAAGCATAATATTGCACAAAGTAAAATATTCCATTACTTAAAAGGTGGGGGTTATTCCATAATGGTATAAAAAAAGGAATTTTAGTCACGTTTTGGCTGTTTGGGTTTTTTTTCCTTCTGTAAATTGCTTTACAGTGAATTAATACAGTAACTTGAACGAACAAATAGTAAATGCTAAAATTTTAGCTGAAGCTGATGTTATTTTGAGATGAATAGCTGACTAAGGTTGCAGTGAACTGTGAAAGTCCAATTGAGAATGCCAAGAATGATCAGAATGCAAAATATTTCAGATTCCATTATATCGTAACTACAAGTTTTTCTTTATTTGGAGTGCCTGGGTTATTTGCTCTGCTAATCTTGATATACTGTATTTAAATTGGACTATACATTACTGAAACATCCTTTTGTCTCTGAACAAAATGGAATTGTATTACCTAAATGTTCATGTAACATATTTGAAATTTAACACTGAATCATGTACCTGTTCCCAGTAAATGACTTAAGGACCACTGTACATGCTGCAAGTCCTACTATTGAGCCTTCATTTGTCTTTAAGAAATAATTTTTTCCTAAAATATACTTTTTCCTTTTTTAGTGTTATTGTAAAAGCCTTTAGTTTCCAACAATTTTATTAAATTTTGACACCAGGTGTGGTTTGGGTTTTTTATATTTTTTTTCATGGGCTCTAAATATATATATATTATTCCAGCTTCCACAGCTTTTTATGACAGAGGTTAAAAATTGCAGTTCTCTATTTTGATCTTAGCATTAAAAATGAACTATTATGGAGATTTAGTTTTCATTTTGGCTTCAAATTCTCATAAAAATGTGAATTACCTTTGAGATAATAATTTTTTTTTTTTACTGTGAAGGTCTAGCAGGAAAAAAATTTGGGGTATGTTTTGACTGTGGATGAGGAAAAGAGTGTTTATCTAAGCTCTTTCACAGCTTTCTGAATATTTGCTCTTCTAATCCTTATACCTGCTGGGTGTAAAAATTAGCTGCTTACATAACTTTCCATTTTATCTTTCAAAATCTAAATAAATATTTAAATTTGGATTCGGAGGTCTTTGTAAGAATGCAAGTTTCAATGTAGTCCTTTTGGAAAGAGCCAGTACCATAGTTTCCTAGTGTGAGAGTGTGTTGAAACTGGGGAAGAAGGTGCTGAATTGATTGAAGGGTGAAAATTAAGCAGAAGTTTAAAAATTTAAAACCATGATCAAAGTGATTTGACTTGGTATACATTAGATGATACAAAATTAGTTTTTCCTTTGTATCATACACAGAAAGTTTGCAGATGATTTGCAATTTTTCCTTAGCAAATTTTCAAGGTATTTCCTATTACTAAATAACTTGAATAAAGACAAAAAAAGGTGATAGAGGATGGATCCTTATTAAGGAGAAAATACAGAAAAAGAGATTTTTGGTACAGCTGTATTAATGGTATAATCTCAGTACATAACAGTTACAGGTGTCAATACAAAAATGGTTCCTTAGAACCATGTGTGACTTTCCAGTTTATACTTCAGCTTTTTGTTGTTTAGGGGACATGCTCTTCTTGTCTCACCAACTGAGAATCCCTTAGTCAGGAAGTGCAGAAGTTCAGATCTCATAGTAAAACAACACAGACTCTATTGAAATGGTTAACACTCATAAAAACCTCTTCTTGTCTCCTGCACTGTTTATGTATTTTTTTACACAGTCCTGCATTTTGACCTTGTGAACATGAGCCAGTTGGTCTGTCAGCTCACATTAATGCTTAAACTCAGTAAAATATCTTAATGAAGGCATCCAAGTTCAGACCCAGTTAGGGGAGTTTTCAAGACTGACTGCTAAAGTTCCCTACTCAAGTCAGTTGGTAATGAACAGTGCCTGAATGTCTCTCAGAAAAACAATGAATATATATTTCACTAGCACTTACATAAGAAAAATTTTTATACTCACCAGCATTTAAAAAGAGCTGGTACATTGGCTGGAACAGTTCTGTTGGACTGGTGTTGTATTTGGGATAATAATATAGAATTTCAACAAACTATTTAAAAATATATTGGCAGGAAAATCGCACATTATCTAAAACCATTGACTATTAAACTTTATTTATTTATTTTTCTTTGGCAGGTCAGTCTAACAAAACAGACTGCAGCAATGTCTTCTCTATTTAAGAAAAATTTAGAATTTCCTTTAAAATTTGATGCAATAGGCTTCACTTAATTTTATCTAAACTGGTATCAATAAATTGTCAGAGTAATACAGATTGATTTATGAGGCATTGATACACCTTAGGAATGTATATTTTTCTAGGATTCAAGGCAATGTGGGCTCACAGCCCAGAAAGCCAGTCCTGTTCTGGCTTGCTTCAAAAGAAATGTGGTCGAGGGAGGTGTTGCTGCTCTTGTACTCTGCCCTCACCAGAGCCCACCTGAGTCCTGTGTCCAGCTCTGGGGTCCTCAGCAAAAGCAACACATAAAGCTGTTCCAGAGCAGAGCCAGAAATGTCATCAGTGCCCCGCAGGGTTTGGATGAGTTTGGAGGATTTACAGATTCCAGTACTTAAGGGAGGGACTACGAGAAAGATGGAGAGAGACTCTTTAGTAATAATAAGAAGCAATGGTTTTAAGCTGAAAGAGGGTAGATTAGGATAAAACAAAATGAAAAGAAAAAATTATGAGGGGAGTGCTGAGGCACTGGAACAGGTTGCCCAGAGAAGCTGTGGATGTCCCACCTCTTGAAGTGTTCAAGCCCAGCCTGAATGGGACTCTGAGCAGCCTGATCTAGTGGAAGGTGTTTATGACTGTATGAGTCAGTTTCTATGTAATTTAAAGCTGTGTAACATATGTAGAATACTAATTTTGACTAAGTAAAATGGAATAATTTTTATATTTTTAGGCAGAGCCTGGAGATGCTCATAATTCAGGGTTAGAAATTGAAAAATTGACTGAATAATGCAAAATAATTTTACTAAATATCAATTCAAAAATCAGAACTCTCCAGGAACACTATTGATTAAGTAACCAATACTCTATTTCTTTTCAGTTTACAAAATATCTCTAGGCTTAGGGCCTCTTCCCAGTAAAATTTTATTAATTTTATGAATTTTTTGATTAAAATATATAAAAGGATATTTTCCTTTCCAGAAATCATGAATTCTTTTAAATGTGAACTAAAAAGATATATTTTAAATTTAAAACTATTTGTTCAAGATACATCGATCCTATGACAACGGTTTTATTAGTCCTTCAGTGTTTCCTGACATGTCAATTCTTCCATGAAGCCACTTATTAAAATAAATTCAAAGTTCTCTGGGTTATTTTACAAAACTTCTTTGATACTGTTTTAGAAAATAAGCCAAGACCAACTGAGGCATGATCAAGGAAAAAGGCCTTGCTTTCAGATCCTGCTTTAAACATGGTGAGGTCTCAGTCAGTTCTCTTTTTGTCTCAAAGTTCACATTGGACATTTGGAGGGCAATTTTGTCATCCTGGCTGTCAGTTATTCAGAGAGTGAAAAGAACATTCATGCCAGATGGTCTCATCCTTTTTATCAGATATGAAATGGTGATAGACAGTATGTGTGTGGGGCAGCAAGAAGAGAAACAAGACAGAGGCAAGAAATAGATGTCAAACATGTACTTTAAATCTTTTTCCTTGCAGAACAATGGAATAGGTAACAATGCAGGGCAGGTTTCCTTTACATCTCAAAAAACAACATACATGTTAATTCTGGGCTTTACAACATACAAAGGGGCAACACTAGGATAATAGTGATGCAAAAATACACTATATTTTCTCAACTTTAATCCTTTTTCTACAAGAGATTTTATGGTTTTCTAAGACTCTAATTCAGCTTCAAAGATTTCAGATAAATATCAAAAAATGAAAAAGAGAAGGCTTCAGGGAGACTTGATTGCAACCTTCAATATATAAATGGACTTAAAAGAAAGATGGAGAAAGACTTTTTTTCAGGGCTTGTAGTGAAGAGGCAAAGGTTTTAAACCTAAAGAGAGTGAATTGGACTAAAGGAAAAAAAAAATTATTATGAAAGTGATTAGGCACTGGAACAGCTTGCCCAGAGAAGTTGTATGTGCTCTATCTCTAGAAGTATTCAAGGCCGGGATGGATGGGGCTCTGAGTAACCTGAACCAGTGAAGGTGTCCCTGCTCATGGAAGGGGGATCGGAACTAGAAGGTCTTTGGGGTATCTTCTTACCCAAACCTTTCTATGTTTATATGAGAAAACACACTCCCTGTTCTAAAAGTGAATAACCCGCTTATGCAATTTTTGTTTCTCAGTGGAAACACCATCAAAAGGACACCGAGATACACAGGGGTTTTATTAAACAAATTATTTTAATATTGTTTATTTCATGTCGCACTAAGCTATATAATCATTGGCAGAGTATTAGAAATAGACAGATTCTTAAAGAACATCCAGAGCAGGTATGACTACATGTAGTATTACTTGTTAAATTTTAGATCAGCATGCCATTCATCTCAATTCATGATGCAGAAGCTGCGTCACACCTACTCAGTGCTAAAGTTAAGGACAGGAATTTTTTTTTCCTTGTATTTTGATCATAATAAAACTTGCTTTCCTATAAACTTATTTTACAGCTTAGAGCATGGCTTTTGTATTCCTATATTTCCTTAGATGATGGGTTTGCCTTTGTTTGTTTTGTTTGGGGTTGGTTTTTTTTTGGTTTTTTTTTTTTTTTTGGTTGGGATAATGTAGTGCTTTTGGCCTCTTCTTGTTTTCATCTGTTTTGACCTTATAAGCCTATGGCATAGGAGTCTGTATCTTAGTTGTCTAGTCTTCCTTTAGACTAAAAGGAGGTAAATAAGCAGCTCTAGGGAAAAATTCTTCTCTTTCTGCAAGAGCCATCTAAAATTTAGATTCTGTAAGTGCCATTTCTTTCTAATTTAAAGGACTGACTGATGACTTAAGGACCTTGTTCTGGAGTGCCTAAACTACTGTATTTTTTCAACAAGGTGAGATCACCTTGTCTCTTGAGTCTGTGGTTTGTTGATCCCTTTGTTTTATAAAATTTTTCATTTTTTTTGATCTAAAAAAGGCACTGGTTGTATTGAAAACCCCATTGTTAATGTTTTTAGGCTGCTTTTTGTCTGGATTTACAATTGAGTCTTAGTGATGATTAGGATTTCTGTTTTGATCATCTTAACATGTAAGGTTCAGTATCAGGCAAAAGTTTCAATTTAATTTAGAATTTTTGGAAACTGCCTATGTAAATGAATGATTCTACTGTTTTTTGGTGTGTGTTCATCCAAAAGAGGTGTAGATAGTTTGTAGTCATGATGACTGCAATAGTGTCAGACTTTACACGATGTGGTACCATGCAACAGGTCATAAATGTTAACTTCAGCCTGAAGGTTTGTCTCCCTTGGCTCGCTGTATAGTCAGTGGAGAGAGACAGGGTCTCTTGGGGAACTTTCAGAGAGCCTAAACTTGGTTTTCTGTTCTGAATTTCCCATTAGAACCTTCTGCCTCCCTCTCCACCGACTGTAATGGGAACCTGGGAGAGCGGATTCTCAGGTCTAACTTAGAATGTTTGAATATCCCTGTGTAAGCTCATGGTGAAATCTAATGCTCTGGAAGCACTTGTGGGTCAGGGAACACCCATTAAGGTATACGTTGGAAATTAAGATTCTTGTCTCGTATTGTAGAGAGGGAGTAAACCATAGTCTATTTTTTTTGCCTCTTTAAAAGCAGTATCACACTGTAGCATGTCAGATGGAGTAAAATCTGTTAATTCTAGGGTAAAATATATTAGATTTAATTTTTATTTTAAGACACAGAATGTTAGCCATAGTATTTATTCATTTTTAGCAGGCAAATGTGATTTAATAAAATACCATTATATAGGTACCTCAAAGTAAAAGAAAAAAAATACAATCCCTGTGTATTTCTGATGTCATTTGGTAGTAAAATAGAAATAAAATTATTTTAAACAGGTTGGGATAACAGGGTTAATACAATATAAGGCTTATGGAGCGGAACAGTCCAGAAAATCACTATTTCTTTGTTAGCAAGAATGAAATTTAATGCACCTTTGACAGTATCAGTTTTATGTTCAAGTTTACTTCTGTATTGAATTTGAGAAGAAAGATTTTATTTGTGACTAACCTTTTCATCACATTTATGATAAAGGTTTATGAAACCCTGAGTTATAAGCTTTCAGTGATATTTCCCTGTAGTTAATTTTAAACAAGCTTACAGAAGCACATTTGATATTTTCCCCCTTAATTCTTTTGTTTCAGGCACACACTCTGTCTAGAATAAAACACTGTGAATCATTGGGTGATTTGCTATTTTGGGGCAGGTTTGTTTGGTTTTTGAGTTTTGTTTATTTGTTTTTTATTAATTTAGTGAATTATTATAAAGGAATAAGAACATGCTGGGTCTTGAGTTTTTACTTTCTGAATTGGACTGTAGGTTTTCTTAAAACACTCCTCTCTGGGGTTGATAAGGACATTTGTGGGATAGCATTCCTTTATAAAGGCTTATAGGTGTGCTGCTCATTTTGGCAGAATTGTGTGAGTCATCTTTAGATGGACTTGGAGCATCTCGGTTCTGCATCTCAGGTTACTGTTTGTGAGTCAGCAAAAATGAGTTGCTGATGACCTGTCATTTGCCAGAGAAAGCGGATGTCACTACCTGTGGTTCCTGGAGGCATCCTGTGCGTGTGGAGGCTCGGTGCTTCCTCTGTCCTCCCCACTGAGCTGTCTCCCGAGCTGCAGGGCCACACATGGCCCTCTCAGTCCTCGTGGGGAGTAGGGAGTGATCGGTCAGGCACAGCCCCAACAAATATTGATGGCATTAAGATTACATGTTGAGTGCCTGAGGTGTCTGTGCATCAAAGTGGTGCATCTTACAGAACTCCAATTACTGTAAGGTGAGTAATTATTCTCTCTTTTGTTCTTTTTTTCTTTCTCTTCCCATGATTATTCCTACAAACAGGCAAACTGGTTCTCTATATGTGAGTTAAAGAGCTTATGTGAGAAAGTGACGACTGCAAAAGCTATCTCTAAAAACAAATTTTGAATTGTTTTTTTTCAGCCTTTAATCTTAAAAATAAACTACCCAAAACTCTGCAACTCTGCCTCTTCTTGTGAAATTTTTATGTATCTCCATGGTCTGTAGTGACTAAACGATGAGTAGATAAATGAAATATTTATTGCATACACAGGTGGAAGAACTAAGTATGCTTTCAAATATCCAGAGCTATTGCATAATATCTGGTGATTCACAGAAAAGTAAAGATAATAGTTTTCAGATTATTTCAGTCTCCTTTTGAGGTTTTAAATTCTGTGGTCATCCTAAATTTTTTTGTAATATAATGCTTCTGAAGAAGTGATCCAGTACCTTAAATACTGTAGATATTTCTTCTCTTTTAGTGTGTGCACTTTGGAAAATAAACAAAAAGCAGGCTGCTTATCATTTCCCCTGACGATTTTATTTTCACTGGCTCTTTCTGAGAATTCTGCTGAAAATTTTTATGTTGCACAGGGCACTGAATTCTCTGAGCAACCAATCTCTGATTAGGTTCTTCTGTTTTTTTCTTCACCAGTTAATTACATTTCTTAAGCATAGGCACAAATGTAAACAGAGACACATCACTTTTATGGTTTATTCAGTGGACCACATCGCATATTTTGAATTGGTTAGCTACATCCTATTATTAAAAGAGTCTGTAAAGGAACATGTCTTTGTGATACTAGGGTGCAGTTACATTTTGTATATTCAGTGACCCAGTATTTTGTAGCATTTCATATGAGCCATAAGAGAAGATGAACAAAGACTAAATGCATGAGTCATTATTTGCTGAAAGGATCTTGTATTCACATTTTTATTGTGTCCCTCAGAGTGAACATGTATGATTTTTGTTTTGAAGGGAATGAAGGTTTTTTCTAGTGAATATCAAAATAAATGTGCAGTTCTCTGCCTTGGCTGTTCTTTCAACCGGAAAGTACAATGCAGCCCCAGCATGTACTCTCCACTCTGAAAAATATGGAGTTTTAGAGAGTATTGACTAAATACTGTGGTGATTTTTAAAAACTGTCTCTCTCTGAAAAAAATCCTAACCCTTTAAAGGTTCAAAAAATACATGCATTAGCAGAATAGAAAACCACCTTGACACTAAGCCAGTTGCTTTCTATAATTGTCTCACTGTATAATTAATATTGGGGAAAGATAGGTAAAAACAGGTAAATGCTCTATGCCAGAGGGATGGAAATTTTAATAAAATATTAATGTATTTAATGTAAAAGAGAATTTTGGTTCTGAATACTAGGGAAATATAATTTACTTGTATTTTGTTATATTTTCTGTTCTAAGCTGATAATAAAAAGTGGTCCAGCCTCATTGCATTGGAAGCAAGGAATGCTATGGATTTAAAAAGATGTGATGTGTAGAAACCTCAAATTAATGAATTCACTGAAGTAAGATTTTCAAGAGAGAAAATATATGTAAAAATTTCCCAGGCTTTCTTAGCTTGAGGATCATACTTCAGGGGCATATTGAATTTTGATAATTGAGAAATTTCCATATAAATGTCTTTGGAAAAGTGACAAATGTAGGTGCAATACTCCAAAGCAGATAAGGGACCATCTCTCCCTCTCACATTTTTGATCCAGCAGTCATTTTATGTCCTGCATAATGTCCCCATTAGATCCTGAGAAGAGAAACAGCTTCAGTTTTAACTACAACAGCATAACATGTTTAATTTTACCTTCATTTATTTCAAAAGTGTTGTACAAGCACTGGTAAATTGTTTTCTATTTCAGAAGTAGTGTAATGTGGGATTTAGGAAAAAAATATTTGAATTCTAAAGATTTTTACTTACCATGTTTGGTTTTGTGGTTCATTATGAAAACATAACAAGAATACCTGTTTTACTGATCAGACTGTGCCAAAATAGCAGTATTATGATTTATATAAAAGTATAGATATTAATCTATATTAAGTGGCTCAGAAAGTTCAGAAACACGCACTTATTGAATGTTTTGATGTTAGCTGTTTAAGCCCTGGAAACTGGTTTAGAGTGAAACTGTCTGATGGAACTGGTTAAAAGATTTGAAACTTTATTAAACTTATGGCACGATTGCCCATTGTCTCAGCCAGCTTTCATCTCACTGACAGATCTCTGGATGTCTTTTAAAAATTGGCAGTATATGTTGGTCGTGCCTGGAATTACAATTAAAGTTATGTCTGCTTGGACATCTTTGTCTTCTTAAAATCAGACTTCCCACCAATACTTACTTTTTAGCCACCTAAAATAAAGGCTGAGGTTTTCCATACAGAGACTTTTTTTTTTCTGACATTGTGTTTTTCATCAGACAATCTAGCCTAATATGAGGTTTTTTTACTGGATTATCTTTCCATGTTTAGAGGCTGAATTTAGAATCTGGTCTGGATTTCTTGCAAGGATGCCAAATTATTGTTAATAGTGATTTCAGCAGGAGTTGATCACATGACAAATGTCAGATTATGCTTTTTTATAAATGCATCATTTTGCATTTTGACCAATACTTTTATTTTTTGTCTTGTTTTTATCACAACACCAGGAAGGAGGAATTGAAAAGTTTTAGTGCGGTCAACTACAATCAAAAAAATCCAGTGATAAATGGAATAATTATTTCCTGTTGTCAGTTCTCCTTTTATAAAAATCACGTCTTAAATCTTGTTGAAATATCTTGAATTCTCTGGATATGGCTAAGTGGACTTGATTTCATGACTTACATTTTAAATAGACTTTTAAATTACTGCCAGCTGATAGTTACCCTGACTGGATAACTTTTGTTTTGTTAACCACCACTACGAAATGTGTGAGAGGAACATCGGCTTTCAAGGAATAAGTGACTAATTCTTCAAAGGTGAGACAATGCCTGTTCTGCAGTCAGAGAAAATTGCTAGTGATACTAGGATAGTTTTTACTCTTTGCCATAATAAAGACTTAAAAATTTTTCTTAAAACAGTAGTCTGGATAGAAGAACATTTTTTGTTTCAACCACTCACTTTTTAGTTGAATTTTCTATACTGAATATTCACAAAGAATGTTCAGACTTATTAATGTTTTCTATGTTACAATTTACTTTGAGAGAAAAAAATGGTCAATAGTCAGGACTTACTATTTTAAGAAACATTTATTTTAAACAGTTTTTCACATGAATTTCTGAAGTTCAGAGTGCTATTTGGTTGGGTGTTATGTACAAGCTATGAAGAGTTTTAAAATCCTCTGCAGCAGCATTTCTACTGAGATAAAAGTAATAAGAGGAAAACAGTTTTTCGGGTGAAGATTATCTATCCTAAAGTAAGGGTTTTGGGAAGAGTCATGAAATATGGACTGAGATGTTAGGCATTTTTGAGAATCTCAGACTGCTTGCTGGAGTAAATTTGTTGATATCAGAAGGATGAAATAGGCCTCCAAAAGTAATGAAGAGAATGTCATTTACAGTAGGTGCAGATTATGCTGCATATGCTCTCTGGCTTCTCTTCCTATTTCTTTTTCTACAGCCTTCTCTTTGAAGTTCTGCAGAGGCATTCTTCCCTCTTTATTCTTCTCTCCATTTCTTTTCATGCTGAAGGCACTGAGGAATAATCTGTGGTCACATTCTGAATGCACAGTAGCTTTTTTGTGAAGGTTGAGTCATAGATCCTTCTTTTACTTTGCATTTTCCATCTAAATTCTAAATAAAGGTTTTATATTTGCCATGGACTTACTTCTTTTTCATCCATTACTAAAGTAACAAATTCAGCAGAATGAAATATAACTTCTAATCAGAAGTTGGTGTTAGGTGCATCTTGGTTTCCATTCAAGGGAATATGGGCAATCAGCATTGAAACTTCCTCATACAGTTGCAGCACTGGAGGCTTTGCTTAAATGTTGTGATTTCACCTGAAACTGTGTTCAAGGCTAGGCACCACTCTGCACAATATTGCATAAGAATTGTGAAGATAGCATGTTAAATAATTTTAGCTGTAAAAGTAATTGTTAATAATTGCAGAGTAATTGTACCATTATTCCTCAGTGTACTACTTACTGTAAGAAAATCACACAGGTCACCTCAAACCAAGAATTCTGGGAGTTTTCTAATTGAAATTGCTGTTTCCAATCTTTCTATTTATTATCCACTTCTGATATCAGTGTGTTCCAGTTTTATCTCCCGCAATGATCTTGAATCATTGCTTGAGAAAAGCCTGTGTAGTCCTGTTCATATGAAGAGAGACTGTTCAATCCAATGCCTGTTTTATTGTTGCCTACCCTCAGAATGGGGTGTCATAAAAGATGACCCAGAAAGATAGCATGATTTGTCAGAAAAAGGTTCTGAAGATAATTGCTTTAAAAATATACTTCATTGGAAGGCTTGATTTGCAAACAGATTTTCCAATGGAAGAAATCTGATTCACGGCACTGCATCTGAAAGCTAAATGCCCCTTGTTAAAAAATGGTGTAAGATTATAGAGGTCCTGGATCCCTTGTGTTGGTAATGTTGTGGTTTAACTATGGTCACAAGAGATTTTGATGGCAAAGAACAGGAATATGTGTGGATTCAGGAAGACTAAAATATGAAAAGTGTATCTCTATAAGGTGCATTTCTTTTTATTTTCTCTTTTGCCACCTGTATTATGTGCCTCAGTACGCCAGTCAGCCACTGGACATAAAAAGAATTGGAAAGTTTAAAAAATGCACAAGAAGGAAACAAGTTTTGCAGTAAAATGTGTGTGCAGGTTGTGTTGCTGGAAGAAACCTATGTTTGGATTTTGGACGCTGGCACAAGTGAACCTTTGCATTAGAATACTTGGAGTATTTATGTCTGTGCATGCTACATGAAACTAGCATAATTATTGTTAGACTGCAGGTAGCTTGAGAGTAGAGGGGATCAGGAAAGGAAATCAAGTCTGAGTTGAAGCTCTCTTTAATAGTCAGTGAGCTTAAGAAAGAAGTCCAGAGGATTAATTGTCACTTGATCTTTGAAAGTAATATATATTAAAAACCCCCTTTCAAGCTGGCGCTTGAGCTTCGCCATGGAATCAGGCTATAACACTAATTTTTCACATGTCCTCTTCAAAATCACTTGTTGTTATTAACTTCTGAAGGCTGTTCATATGAGCCTTTTTATAGGGGTTCCTAGTGCTGATACACTGATCCTAACTTTACTCTTGCAGTTGTTCCTGTTTTTTATAAGATAATCACCACCAAGACATTTTCAGACACCTTCAACTTGCCATAAACAATGAAATATGGAGTCTTGTACTCCTCCTTGTTAAATTCTGCCAAACAGATTTACTAAATATTAAAGAGTTTTTGAGTATATATGGTAAGGCCCTTGTGATCCTGAATTCTTAATCTTGGCCACCTCCATATTATTTGAGAGACAAAGTGCATGGTTGTGAGTGTGTGTATGTGTGGTTTGTTGTTTTTCTTTCTTTTTTAAGGTGAGGAATAAATTATTATTGTCTTGTTGCTAGTCTGAGGCTGATTAGGACATAAATTTGTCCCTTAACTCCCTCCTTTTCTTTGACTTCAAAGACAAGAAGGTATCAGATGCCATAGGCAAGAAATGCTGTCCCTTTCCAGACCAGAAGACTCCTTGGGGCAATATCCATCCCAAGAAGGAAGAATAAGAGATAAATAATTCCTAATCATATAAAGCCTAACAAAATCATGTTTGAAAACTTGAGAGTGGGAATGATAAGGTGCATTTGAAAGCACCTTAAATATCTGAACATGTGTTTAGGCAACTAAATAAAAAAGAGTATCAGGGTTTATTTCCTGCACAGGTACTTAGCCTGTACTTACACCCAGCAAATTATAGCTCCTGTAGAATGTACAACTCCCCTTGTTTCTAACAAGTTCTGTTATTACAGAGAATGAAATGACAGAAATTTAGATTAGAAATGTCCCGGTTTGCATATCATTTTGTATCCATCTTTCCTAGCATTGAGGGGTTTTTTGTTTGGTTTCTGTAGGCAGTATTTGTAAAGCTGTAACCTCCATTTACAGTTCTTTTTTTTTTTTTTTTTTTTCAAATTGCTATTAAACACAATTTCATTATCTCTTTAAGTACAACTTCCTTTGATTAAGAATTTAGCATGCTTGCTCCTTGATGAACTTCTTTGCCCTGTGTACCAACTAGTGATCAATACTGATTGCAAGACCTGCGGCTTCCGTGTAAAATAATTAATGCAAGCACTTTAGTCCACTTCGCTGAAATGCACATGCCTGTGTTTGTTTGTAGCTCCCCTATATTTTTAAGATAACAGCAGCTCTCAGTCCAGGTTCTTGCTGTATTTATATGCTTCTGTGATAGTCCCTCTGTTTATACATAATATGCATAAAATGCCAATCATCTCATTGTCTTTATTAAAATCTTTCATAATTTTATTTTATATGATAAATAGATCCATTATCCTTGATAATCTGGAACTGAATCTTCAAGTCCAGGTTCTTGTACAAGGTAAAGGCTCTATTTTAAATCCAGAAATTTTGAACAAAAAATTAACATTTGCAGTCATTGAGACAACATGGTCCTTCTGGTAAGTTGACCTGACCTGAAAATGTTGAGAAAGAGAGAAAACAGAATTTTGCATTAAGTTGAATTAGACTGAATTAAATATTTGACAACCTTTTCCAGCCTTGCAAAGTCCTCAAGTATTTTGCTGGACCAGCCTTTGCCTGTGAGTTTCTGCCTTTGATGATTCTTGACAAAGATGGTTCATAATATCTGGCAAAATGTTGAATCTCTTGGCTATGAACAAGTTTTTCATGTTCAATTTCTGTCTTGCAGAAATATGTGCTATTCCCAATGACTTTAGAAGTTTGAGTTTTTTCTCATATTTCAGTGTAAAAAATTTCCACTTGACATTTCCTTAATGTTGAAGCAGAGTAGGTGAATCTGAATCTACATGGACACTCATCTCTGGAGGTCTCTGAGTATGTTGCACAGGGAGAAAACTTCCTCTCCCTACTAATGCTGGTGCAATGTAACTTTGTTGTATTTAATTAATGGTCTGGTGGAACAGACACATCACAAAACACAAGAGCAAGTGCAGAATAAACAATCAGCAAGGTGAGGCACTATTACATCATAAAGCTTAAATAAAATGCTTCCCTCTTAGCTTAAATGAATGAGAAAGAGAAAATAAGTCATAATGTTCCTCTATTTTTGAAAAGAAATTTATGTTTTAATGTTGTATTTTTATAACATGGAATACCCTGTAGAAGTCATAGATAAAGTTTCTACTTTCAGTTAAACTGATCAAATATCTCTTATGTTTTTTCTAAAGTGGAATTTTTCCTCATATGCCAAATATTTTGATAATACTGGGCAAATGCTAGCTAGAAAATGCTTCTGTATCGTTAATGTCAGCTTTTAGCCTTCACACTATTGATCAGCAACTGCACCTGACTTCTCCATTCAGAAACAGTTTCTAATGTGTTATTGACGATGCTGAAAGCAGTCTAAAAAAGCAAAAAGGGGCTGAAGAAGTGATGTCCATCACCTCTACCCCAGTAATATATTTCAGTCCCCTTTTCACAGAACTTGATCTTAGAAAACCTTTTCTTTTCTATGAAGTATTGATGAGGATAATTCTCTTAAGAATTTTACCGTGTTTTAAGTGTTTTTTATCTGCTGCAAGAATTTTCTACCACAGCTATAATAATCCACTTCCTTTTCTTCTCTGCCTCTCCCTCTTCTACCCCAAATTTATATGTGTTTATGGATCAAACTCAAAATTCCAACAGAGCATTGATTTTTCTCACCTTGCTACAGGACTTGCAGCAGTAGGGAAATAGCCAGATAGTGGAAATGTAATAGTTCTTCAGGTTCTGCTTTTAATAGCATATCATCCATATAAACCAAAATAATCCATAATATTGTTTTGGGAAATATCTCCCTAATGATGAGGGTAAATGAGTTTGGTGCCACAGTAAGGCCAAATATAAGTAATTTAATTTGATTTTCTTTTCCTTCTCAGCAATGCTTCATTCATATCTGACATTAATCTCATTTCTCTAAAAGCATCCAGTAGAAAAGATATCAAACTACTTGATCATGGTTACTCTTCTCTCATTATATGAATCTATTAATATTGTAACTGTTTTGTGTTAGTTCACCTCAATATGCATTTCAAAATTATTATATACCAGGAAATATTCTTTATAACTGTAAAAGTCAGATCTGTCCAACTATCTGTTTTGACCATTTAAATTACAGAAACTAAATTACTGAAACTTGATCATCATTTTCTACTCTGTCAACTCAAGCATCTAGAATAATTTTTATAGTCTCTTGCCTGGCTCCCAGCCTAATATCCAGTTAATCTCATACTTGAAAAGTGCTTCAGTGAGCATACATTTAACCTTGCTTGTTCAGGTCAACAATGAAAGTAAAGTTTAACTTAAAACATACTACTGGTCCCCAAAATCTGACAGTAACAGTACAGGGAGTGATTAAGTCATCATTAATCTTGGAAAGATTTCATGAGTGTCTGTACAAAATGCTTTAAATCATCACTTTCCTTTACTTTTTTCTTGTTCCATTGTTTTTTTCTTGTTCCTTTCTGTGTTGCCGTAGCTGATTGATCCCATTCTACTTAAGACTGTTACTGACAGTGTTTTGTAACTTTTGTAATGGACTTGTGTTATCAAAGGTGCTGAGAACCTGTATAATTTGAACAGTTCCCTGTCAATATTTGCCTGCTTTTTGCCAGTTGAGTCTAGTTGGTATTGACAGGCCTGCTGGTTATTCCATACTTTTTCTAGAAAATCTGTAATTGATAGAGAAAGTGACCAACATTATGTGAAAAATCTGCTAATACATAGCCTAAACTTCAGTTAGAATTTCATAATTTGTATCTTGACTTTGTAGAATCCTACTGAAAACAGGTTTATTGGGTAAAGCAGGTAATGCTGATGACAGGAACTGTAAAGCGTGAATTAGTTGGGATGTTTATATACACATGGAGTTAGAAAATGAGCCTTCATTTCTCCCGTGTTACACAAAAACCTGGCATCTTATTTTTGAAGTAAAAGTAGAGTAACTAAGTCAACCTTCATTGTAGTAGTATGCAGAATACATCTAAGGTGTTATGTTACAAGATGAAGTTTATTTTAGTTGTTTCATTTTAAATTGCCTTAGATTTCCACACAACTTTCTTAGAAGAAACACAGTTATATATTGCAGTGAATTTTATCAATTGCTATTGTGTTTCTAGTAATTCTGTAAGGACTATTGAATACTGGTTTACTTCCTGCTAGAAGTGGTTACTATTTTCCTCTGTGTGGTCTGTACTGTTGTCATCTTAACTGGGGGCTACCTTTTCGTATAGAAGCTGCTAAGGAGCCAGGCTATCACACACTTTCTAGAGTACTTGGTGGTCTTCCCTGTGGATTTTTGCAAACATCCATGGCTATATTTTCTTCTTTAGAGGGCTTCATGTTCAGCCTCTTTTATGGAAGTCTTGCTCTAATGCAGACATCTCCAAGAGGTGATAAGAGAGTAATAGGGGGGAATATCCAGAGCTGGTCTCAGCAGGGATCTGAACTGAGTATCTAAGGATGGCTCTTTGACCTGTTGATATTTCAGAAACTAGGCTGTTATCATCCCAGGCTATTATTATAATATTAGTATAGTGGGAAATTTTTCAGATAGTGTCTCTGAAAACCCAGCCACACAGACATGGTTTCCATCTTAACCTCCTACCTGAGGGGCTCTGAACTGAAGGAGCTCTATCTAGGCAGCTGTAACAATTTGATTCTGAATGTTTTGGTATGTAAAAGCTGTGGATTGTGAACTCACTGCTTAAACAACTGTGGAGAAAGTTATTTTGCTTGAAAAACATTGTAAAATCATGTCCTACATGATTTAACATTATATATATATATACATCATACATAATATAGGTGCTATATTTTTTACAGAAATACAACTTATTTTTCCCTAAACTTGTGGTCTGCTTTTATGATAGACTTAGGTGCTGCTTTAAAATACAGACATTTAATCCCGTCTCACCAACATGTGGAGAATGACAGTTGAATCAGAAATTTAAAAGTTTTATGTACTGTGGTAATTTCCAAGAGTTGTTGAATGCACCTGCCTCATTTCATAGTGGTCCAGCTGATGTTCCCTAGCAAGAACACACTTACCCTGACAGCTTTGTTTTGGAGAAGCTGGTGCAGACAGCCTATCATTCATTGATGAGCCACCGCTGATCTAATTCACTGGATTTAATAATGGGCCTGTACCTCCCATAACTGAAGAAACTGGACATTTTCACAGCAGTTATCTTATGCTTGCTCTTTTATGGAGGCATCAAAACAGCTCAGCATGATCTATTTAATCTCTTTCAGACTGAAATATGAATCACTGAGATATTTTAAAACTGAAGTTCTCTGTATGATGGCACAATTATATTGTAATGGTGGACACAATGAAGAGAGAGAAAACAGAAAATATATACTGACTCAAGTTCATTAGTAAAGCTAGAGTTTTAGGAGTTCAACTGTCCAAAACAGCCTCCAGATGTTATTAGGGAAAGCAATTCTCAAATGACAGTTCATGTTGCTGATATTTTCTTAGTTTGGTCATTATTGAAATAGCTTTATTTTTTATGTAACGGTGATAATACCCACATAATAACGGAGTGTTTCTTTTGAAGAAAATTCTCCCCTTCATCAGACTTAAAGATTTCCTTTGAAGAACCAGGATACTTTTAGCTGCTAGTAAATGCACCTGCTGAACAATCCCTGGGGTTAGAAACTGAAACACTTAAAAAAGATTAGACTCAAAATGAGATGAAATGATGTATAGATTGTCTATTATGATATATTCTCTGTGATGGCTGAACAAATAAATTTTGGTGTCAAAATGCTTTTCCTAGGAGTCAGAACTCACTATTATTGAGGTGGAGAAAATCCAAGTTTCTGCTAAGTTTTTACTTTTCCCATGTCATGCTACTTCATCATGGCTTGAACATATTGGAGTCAGATTTGGTTGGTGCTTTATATTAAACATAATGTATTTGTAAGCTAGTTTGCATTGGGAGAAGATGCTATGGAAAACTCTAGAAAAATATGTTTATAATTTATTCAAGGCAAATGAGGAGATACATTTGCTTTCTATTATTTCTACATTTTCACCATATTTTGAATGTGAGTTTTGGTGACTGTTTCTGGAAATAATTAGTCCATTGATTTTCTCTGTTTTTCATTTTTTTTAAATGTGTATCAAAAAGTACTTTCCGTTTTATGGTATGTGCAGCACATCACACTGAAATAGATGCCACAGCTATTTTAGCCCAATAGTTGAAAATTATGCCAAAATTTGACTTCTTAGGAACTGAAAGTAGAGATATTACATAACTTAATTTGAGACTTAGAACATAAAGAAAATGCTGGAACTAGTATCACAAAACATAAAATACTGGAACTGCACAATTTTAAAAATAGTTTAAATGAAATGCCCTGACCAGCATGTACATTTGTAGGCAGTAGTACTGTAGCAAGGCACTAATCAGCTAAGTACCATAATCCTCCTTATAGGGTAAATTCTTACTTGACCTCCAGCTATATACAGCACATGGTAACAGCATTAAACTGTAACACTCCTCTCATGCTCTCAATAGCTTCCCATTGGGTCAGCTCTCTGACTTGAATTGCTGTTGTTTCAGATACTAAACTTTATTTTTTTCTCCAGATGCTTTATGTTTTATAAGTGCATTTTGGGGGAAGGGGAGGGTTTGTGAAATATATGTGTCTCGAAATTAAGGGGCAGTTGATATGATTTCAGTGAACATAGAGGATTAAATGAAAGCTCTAGCGAGAACAGAAATTGATGTATTCTCATGAACCCGAGGCTTCCTACTTCCCAGATGTGCAGTGGCTCATCAAAAGGTAAAGCAGGGAAGAAAGATGCAGAATGTATTGTGTGAAAACAATGTCTAATGCTCAGCATTTCTTGTTCTTTTGGGGGATGATTAGGGAGATTTTTTAACTTTTAGTAAAAAAGCCCATGGAACTATTGAAAAACTTTTTCTTGTGCTTCAGATATATGAGAATATTATCATTAACAAAGTCTTGTGCTTCCCTATAATTTAATTTCTTAAATTGTGTTCTATATTCTTTGAAAAAATTTTTTTTGAAATATTGTATTTCTTTTAAGAAAAATAGTATATGTAGAATTCTTAAATGTCCTTTTATTTTATATTATTGTACTTTTTAATAACAGTTCACTATTATATTTACTCATTCTTATGTTAGTGTTTCTGTGACCTACTATTCTTTCAACACCATGTGTTTTAAACTAATGTGAATCCTGCTGTAGGACAGCTGTTAATTGAGTCCACCCTTCTGCGAATGATTTCTGTAGTGTCAGTACTGATACAGATAGCAAGAATGCCCCTTCTAGCCAATTATTCCTGAAAAAAATTAATCTATTTGCTATTTATTATTGTTTTTATTATTATCTTTTTTTTAGATGAAATTTTTACTAAAAGAAAAGGTGCAATATTGCTTATCTATTAAGTGGAAATAAATAGCAAAATATTAATTTTGAAAATGTTCCAAAGTTGAAATAAAGAAAAATCTTAGCATGTTTAACCTATTTATAAGAGATAAGCATTCATCAGTATATCTGAATGAATGCTCAGAGTAAAATATAGTTGTTTTATTTTTCTTTTTACAGTTCTCTAAAATCATATTATGTGATATAAGGGCTACTGAATACTCAGGCAAAATAAAGGAAGACAAAGTAATTCTACTGTTAGTCCAGTTTTCCTATCTGCAATGTTCTTGATTTAAGAAATAAAAAGGTGAAACAAATGTATTACCCGAATATCTGTAGGTTAGCAATTGATACAATCACTTCTTTTGTTCAGCAGTTACTTGTTTTTTCCATGTTATAACTGTTTTCCTCATACAAATTGAAATTAACCCTTCTGCAGTGGAGATTTTTTGATGAATTGCTTGTATGGAAAAGGAATGTGTTGTTTCATATGTGTATGCAATCATGTCAAGTTCAAATCAAAGTTGTTATCAGTGTGACTTTAATTATAGTAGCATTTTGTTACTACAGATTTCCTTTCATTCTGTTGATACAAGCCTGCAGTCAGTGAATTTATATTTTCAGATAAAATCTAATAGAGATCAACATCTGCTCTACCAGTCTGATGCTTAAGTAAATTTACTAATCATCATTGTAAACTTAATTCATATCCTTTGGAGATATTTAGCTGGAATGTATTCTGATGGTTCAACGTATGGTTGCTATAAAATAAAATTGCAAGGCATGGCTGAAATGAGGAAAGAAATATTATCTCACATGAGCTTTACCTAGTGGATTCCTTAGATGTGTGAGTGTTAGATGTACTTCAGGGCAATTTTTTAAAACCCTGTTGGTCAAGAAATGCAATAAACACCTTTTCTATTTATCAAAGTAGGCTGTTTAAATTAATTAACTTGTGAATTGTGCACTAGTTGCTTGCATTCTTCATCTTCTTTTGAGGGGATGAGAAACTAAGGAGAGGGGAACTGACAAATCAGAAGTTTACTGTAAAACTAGAGAGCATAGAGGAACTGTAAAGAGAGATCTTGGTAGAAACTGGAAGTGCTTAGAAGTCAAAAAATCCCTCATTTTTCAATAAGGGAGCCATAGCTACTTCAAAGAATGTGCAAAATGAATTCTTCTGCACAATATGACTCAGCAAAAGCCGAAGTTATAAGCAGAGAATGAAGAGTTAAATCAATGCCAGCTAGCCTCTTAAAACCATTGCCAAAATCAGGTAAACATTATGTAGATATTTCAGTATGGCAAAGGAAGTCTGTGAAAATGCTTTCCTAAATGAGAGTGTAGAACCCTCCCTGGGGTAAAGTTGCACAGCAAGTTTTCTGGGTTCATTGCACACAGGGGGCCTGGGGTACAAGGTCCAGAGTGTGCTCAGCTCACCTGGCAGCCTGGGAACTTTATGGCAAGGTGCTTTATCTGCTCCCTGTCCCCGTTGTTTTAAAACAAGTTCTTTGCCTGTCTGTTGAACACAACACATAGAAATACAAAAGTTTCAAATAGTAGAAGTACTGTTTTTAAATCAACAAATGCTGTTTACCTGACAGGAGCCATATAGTAAAGGAAAGATGAAGGTGTGTTCAGTGCATTTGGTGAGGCTCTAACAAGAAGCCCTGTATCTTGCATGGCTTTAGTGACAAAGTTCTGGTGAAAAATGTCAATTTTTACCTTCTATGAATTATTCTTTCATGTACTGAAAAGATCACATTTTGAGTTAAGCAAACTTACAATGTGTGCAGGAGAGATATTTTCAGTTTTAGTTTTCCATTCATTTTATTCCTTGATAATTTATAGGAGAGAACAAAACATTAAGTATTGTTGAGTAAATTATAATTGCGTCTTACAAGTAGATGGCCAATATTCGGTTTTCAAGTAGCTGATAGCTCAGGCCCACTGAGACCTTATAATTTTTTAATTGACACAAAGCTTCTGGTAAATAATAGTCCTCAAGTAAATGCAACTTAATTCATGTATTCAAACACATCTTCAGAATGATATTTTCATGAGTTTCTTCTGGCTCAAATGTGTATTCTACTAGTCTGAGAACAAGATTATTAGCAGGAGGGTCTGATATCTAGTTTCGACAGTGATATAAATACTTTACACATTGCAATATTTTTTAATGTCTCTGACTTCTGAAATGTGATGTTTACTTAATTTTTGAAATTTCCTTTTCTACAATACATTTGGGCTAAATTTCTAAAAGACTAAATCAAAGCAGGAGAGTGTTTTCTCTGTAAGGAAGGATACAAATGAATGTCACTTTCAAGTTATTTAGTTCCATTATGGAAATCACAGCCATCAAAGCCAAATAGCTGTCTTATATTCTTCCTATGTTATATTTTAAGCACTTAATTCTATTGTGTTGTGGGGGAGTTGAATAATTAAACTTTATGAGCATGAGGTCAGTATACAGTCAAGCTATTTGCTTTTCCATAATAGTAGTGTTATCTATAGTGCACTGCAACTAAGGTTTCCATCAGTATTAAGAGACCAAATGTCATGTATTGATAAATTAGAATAAAAAATAAATATACAGTCATAAGTAGGAAAAAAAAAAGGTTTTATATTCTGTATCTGAAAAAACCAAATGTTTATAGAACATGCCTGACAAAGAGATTTTTGCATATTCTAGAGTTTTTTGACCATAAGAGAGATTTTATTTACTGGTTATTTCAAGCAAGTAGCAATCAGAATTGCCTGGAGGATTTTTCAGAGGTGTGACAGCCATTTCAGAAAAGGTGGTAATCCTTCTGACAAGAGATACATAGTGCTTAGTTCAGCTGACAGCTGGAGGGTGCATATCATACCCTTAAAGTTCACTTAGCTTTTAAAGTTTCAGAAAAGTCCTGGAAAGGCAGGAGTAGTCATTTGCCATGGTGTATCCAGCTGGAGATAGATGATGAAAGGGTTTTATTAAGGTGTCTTTAAGGTAGTTAACGATGAGAAATGGATTAGACAGAGGCTCATGAAGGTGAGTGAGAATTAGCTAGTGATCTAAAAATAGCAGCAGATTTTTAATAGTAGCGACAAGCCATAAGTTTTCATCACTACTAGTTCCCTCCTACTGTGATTTCATAACTCTGATTTAAAATGTTTCGCATTTATTGCACAGCTGTGTATATGGCAGGTATTTTTGAAATTAAAAAATTGTCGAATATTAAAGGGGGGGTTAATTGTGCTGTGATGACCAGTAGAGAGAACAACAGATTTTAATACTAAGGGTGTAGTGACTGCAGGGCAGGATGAGACCTCTCCTGACAGAAGGTTTCTGGCTAATCAGGTGTACAGGTACAGTTAATTTATTTCTGATGGATAGGTTTCAGGTTAGTTCAGTAACTTCAGTAGTGAAGTTAGATGGCTTCAACAGGAACAAAATTAATTAGAAAGGGGGGTTGATAATGCCACTCAGCATAGGCCAGGAATTAAATTTGTTACTTTTTTCTATCAGGTTGCTTTCTCTGAAGAAAAGCACTACATTTTCAGGAAGGGTCTTTTTCTTGCATGTGCCCTAGTAGTTGCCACATGAAGGGCATCTGTGCAAAGCTTTTTCCTTCATGAAAGGTTGAAGTAGCTTGAGGACCCAGGTGCTCTTCACATTACTGTCAGCCATAGATAGTATTCCTATATTTATGTCTTAAATGGAGGAAGAAAAATGACTGTTTGTGGTAAATGTAGCACACGAGGTTAGAAAATGTTTGTGCAAGTGTTATAAATATATAATGCTAAATCAGCATATCCTCCTCTCATTAACACAGTTAATAATAGAAAAAAAAAAGATGTATTTTTTAGTAAGTCATATTCCAGTTCATCAGATGATGTTTCTTTAATAGAAACACATTTTCCTCAGCAACAAGTCTACAGTAATTTTTCTTACTCATACAGTAATCCAACTGTTTTATTGCCCTCAGCCTTCCCCCCATGACATTATAGCAGTAATGTCACCAAAAAAGGATTGTATCCATATGAGGACACTGTGACATGGAGTCATATTAGTTTATTTATATATATATATGTACGCACACACGTTTTGTGTGTGTGTGTTTATATAATCCATTTGTAGCTAAACCAGTTCTTACTATTGTGTTGTTTGTGTTGCTGTAGATAGAAATACGTAGATGTTTAGTGCTGAAGTATGTTATGCTCGGACTGCTCCAAGGCACATATGAGATTTGCCAAACTAGAATGTGTATGGCTTTGTGTGTTACACAGTTCATCATGGAGTTGATCCTATGAATCTTATTTACTAGAGTGTTTTAATGCTTTGAAGGATCAAATTCATACAAGAAGTGTGGCCACGGTGACACATGATCTATAGGTGATATAGACTGAGTCTAGACAGTGAGTATTAGCAGTATAGTATGTGTACATTTCATGTATACACGTATTTGTCTCAATCTTGCAATGAGATCCACATGAATGAATGCCTGTATCTGACAAGTGCAGATGTTTCCTGTATGGGGGACACAACTAGGGCATGGAAGTTATGCAAACTTTTGCTATAGCAGAGAGAAATTTTCAGGGATTGGGTGATTTGCACTTGGAACTACTTGTTTTGGGATGTGGCATAATTTTCATTATCTGAAGTATTTAAGTGAAAAATATTTATCTTCCCTAAGACATTTCTGCATCTAATCTCTGTTGTCTAATTGAAACTTCCATGTCTTTGCAAACTGTCTGCATTTGGGTAGTTCTGTTGTTCTGATTGTCCATTCCCATTGGCCATTCTGGTTTTAGACTTACAAAACTCTGTTAATGTCACATTAGAGTGATTCAAGTTGAGTCCCCAGTAGCAGAATCTATAGAGATTTTGTTAAACTTACAGAGGTTATAATTTGTGCTGGTACTAACACGCTACTGCAACAAGACATGTGGGACATTTTAGCTTCACCATAAGCAAATAAGCATCTGTGTGATGCTTATAGTACTTGTCATGCTTCACACAAAGAGTTTCATTTTTGCAAGACTGAATTAGCCTTCTCACTTGTAGATGACATTGCAAAGCTAAAGTACTTTACTAGATACAAGACAATACTGGGTCCAAATCTTTCAAGCACAGTTTAATAATCCTGTATGATACCTAAGACAGTACAGAATGCCAGTTTGTCAGTCACCCCACACACCACACACACTCTGCACTGACAGTTGTGGTTTCCCTGCTGAGCAGAGACTGCATTTCTTTCCTGGCTGTGAAAAGAGTTTTTTCTCTCCCATCAGATAGACAGAGCTCTTTATACTTTCCTGGGCACCAAGGAGAACCTGTTTCTCCTTCTCCCCTTCACTAAATTGAAGTGTTACCTTTCTTCTTCTAGGACAACTGTGGCAAAAACAGGGCTTTGTGTTTGCTTGCCTTTTTTCCTGTCCTTCTAAACACTAGGCAGGATCTCCTGGTTGCTGCCTGCAAGGCTACCCTTTGGAATCAGTGGTCATTTTATGAGTGTAGAAAGCATTTTAAAAGGGATCTTAATTATAAAGGTAGAACTAAATATAAGAAGAAAGGACTAAAAACATAAAAATAGCTTCTCATTTGTATTTTTATTACTTAAAGTTTGAGTTGATCTATGTTATCCCAGAGAAGGCCCACCTCTCAGTCTCTTTTATCTGGGATCTTTGCTCCAGTTTCCTTCAGGTAACTACTTGAGATCCATGTAGTGTGAAAAGCCAAGCATGAATTGGGACATGTCTGGAAAGTAGCATTTTACATGCTTATTACCCTGTAAGAATTGATAAAGGCAAAATTTGAAATCCAGTTTGCTTTTTTTCTATGTAACTGATCCCTTCTAATCATGTATCAAACAACGTTGTCTTAAACAAAAAACATGGCATTCATTTTATGTTCCAGACACACCCTTTCTGAAAATATCACAAATAAATGATTCCCATGCTTCAATCTATCATTTCTCACTGTCAGGAAAGAATATTTGTTAATTCTTTTTACACCTTTCTCTGAAGTCTCAGTAGTTGTCTGTAGCTAGATGGTGTCAATGACATCAAATAGTCAGTGCTTTATGTGATGCAGGAACTCCATTCTGGTGTCTGTCTTGCACAAATGCTTGGGCTAATACTGCTGCCATCCCTGTAGAGATGGGAAGGATTCTTTTCTCAACTCAGGCAGCACTTTGAAACTCTTTCCCTTCACAACACAAAAAAGTGGTTTGTTTTCTGAGTTCAGGACTTCTGAGTTAATCTAATTTAGACAAGTGCTGCCGTTGAATCTTTGTTTGTTTTCTGCCCTTGGCACATATTATAGTTTTGTGGGAACTGAAATGTGTGGTTTTGAGCAATAACAGCTGCTAAAAGAGCAAACTAATTGAATGATCCTTCTAGCCCTAATTTCTATGGTGATTATAAAACTCTGTGAAATAGAAGTATATGGTCAAGTTATATTGTTGTAAAATGATTACAAAGGATTATAAAATTTTGGTACTTGTAAAGCAGTCATGACTACAAAGTAGCCTAAGTATTTGTATTCTATATTTTATGAAGTCCTATTAGCATTTTTCCTTCAAAGCTGTTTTTTCTTCAATATGTGCACCATAAGCAGATTTATAGCATGACATGCTTTCTTTAATTTAGTACAGAAAATGTGAGAAGACATTCACAAAGAAATGCAATGAATGGATTTTTTTTCCATTAGCTGGTCATTCTATCTTTTAACTAGAATTAGCTATATATTTTTGCTGCATACAATATTGACAGAATTCTCTTTCTGCTTTCTTGCCATGATTATTTAGGAAAAGAAGCCCTTCCATATCAAGAGAACAGAGCAGAAGATACGACCAAAGGGACGAGAGAGACGAATACTCGCAGTATGCTACATCAGACAGTGCGATGCCCAGGTCACCATCAGATTATTCAGATAGGCGGTCACAGCGTGGGCCTCAATTATACGAAGAACCTGAACTGGGTGATTATAGAGATTCCAACAGAAGGAGCCGCAGGCGTTCCAAGGAGTACCCGGTAGAAGAAGAAGATGCACAAAACAGGGAAGAATATGAAAGGCAAAGGAGGGAAGAGGAATACCAGGCACGATACCGAAGTGATCCTAATTTGGCTCGTTACCCAGTCAAGCCACAGCCGTATGAGGAACAAATGCGGATCCATGCTGAAGTGTCCCGAGCGCGCCATGAGCGGAGACACAGCGATGTCTCACTGGCAAATACAGAGTTGGAAGATTCTCGGATGTCCATGCTCAGGATGGAACGGCCATCAAGGCAAAGATCTGTGTCTGAGCGCAGGGCTGCCATGGAAAATCAGCGTTCATACTCTATGGAAAGAACTCGAGAGGCTCAGGGACCTAGTCCCAATCGGCAGAGGACCACAAATCATAGCCCTCCTACACCTAGGAGGAGTCCAATCCCTCTGGAAAGACCAGACATGAGGCGCTCTGATTCACTAAGGAAACAACACCATTTGGATCCCAGTTCTGCTGTACGGAAAACAAAACGTGAAAAGATGGAGACCATGTTACGGAATGATTCACTCAGCTCAGACCAGTCTGAATCTGTCAGACCTCCACCACCAAAGCCCCATAAAACGAAGAAAGGAGGTAAAATGCGCCAAGTTTCATTAAGTAGCTCAGAAGAAGAATTGGCATCCACTCCTGAGTATACAAGTTGTGATGATGTAGAGATTGAAAGTGAAAGTGTTAGTGAAAAAGGTAAGAGTCCTAATTTTTTGATTGTTTCAATACATGGATTTGATTTGGTTTCTGTACTTTGGATGTTTATTTTAGCTCTTTAAATTGATGTCAACTTCACATCTACAGCCCTTCACAGATGACTCAACTTTGTTCTGAGGGGAAGTGGGATTTTTTTTTTTTTTTTTTCTAGTTATGTGTTTCATTTACATAAATTTAAATGTAATGATTTACGTGGAAAACAACATCAGAGCTACTGAAAGTACTTGGATAAGTTAAAGGAAAAAGCATTCTTACTGAAAAACCTGTCAATGAAATCTGCAAAGTATCTAAAGCTGGGCTGTCATATAAGGCCATGGTTTCATGTCTACTAATACCAGATTTGCGTGCTCCTGGATCACAATGAGTGCATATTTGATCTGGATCAAGTGTGGGCGCATGACCGCATTTTTGTTGAATTAACTGGAGCACATGATGCAGACCTTATGCCAGTTTCGTGCTGTCTGCTGCAGGTTAAAGAATGTCTAATCTGCAAAAAGACTTGTGTGTATAAAGTTAACCCATTGAAGATTTGAAACAAATTTAAAATGACTGATGTGGTTTAAACCAATGGAAGTTTCTTTTTCTTGTGGTGCTATGATGATTTTTGGTTTTAGTGCTTTTTCTATGTAGTTTTGGAGTTACTCCAATGTCAGAAAGAAAACTAGGATTGCTTGAAATGATTTCCCAGCCAACAAAAAGATAATTTATGACTTGAATATGAAAACGTTGGATCATGAGTTTAAACTCAATCAAATAGTATTAGTCGTCTAACCTTCATGTTGTTTTAAGCTTTTTTTGAGTTATTACTCTTATAACAGTGAACCTTTATTACTTCTTCTGAATGGTCATCTGCCCCTGTGGATTGGGGGTAGAAAATTTACTACTATTACTACTACTACTAATTATTGTTACTAATTATTATTATTATTACTAATTATTATTATTATTACTACTACTACTACTATTTTTGTTCTGAAGCAAGTAATTTACTAGAGTAAGTGAAATAGCTCTGATTTTTCATATGTCAATATCAGCAACCATGGTCTGATAAGTAAGGAGCAAGACAGTGTAGAATGGAAGGAAATTTCACCAGGTCAAAGGAGAGAGTTGCATGTACTTATATGAAGCAACTGTGCTGAAACGTTGACCCCCTTAGTCTTCCTGATGAGTAGAAAAAAACTTATACCAACTTCATGGTGTTCATGATTTTGTTCTTAGAAGTAACCTTGAGGAAAATAGGACCAATGAATAAATACATGGGAAGTAGCAACAAAATGTTTATTTATGGCAATTCAGTGTAGAAAATGTAGAATACAAATAATATACAAATAATATTGGGTTTTTTGTACATATAACACACAAAGCATATACATTTAGGATTATAAAAGCATAGAATCATTTAGGTTGGAAAAGATCTGCAAGATTATTGATTATCACTAATTTAGCACTTCTATGGCTTCTAACATGTCAATAACCCTTGAGTCTGCCGCTGCATGGATCTCTATCCCCTCCTCCTTGGAGACAGCAGAGTGAGGGACCGCCCTAGCACAGTGTCTCAGACATTGGAATGCTGCTGCTTGGTTTATCTGTAGCAAGTCTGCTGTCATGCCTTTCCCCTTCAATTCTCTCCATGAGCCCTGCCAATGCCTGAGAAAAGATCCTTTTCCCCTTTTGAGACAGGTGACCCCATTTGTCATCTGCAGGCCTGATGTCATGTAAACTGTAAACATGATCAAAACCCTCTAAAATTCTGCTGCTGACACCAGGCTCAGAGTCCAGTATTGGTCTGCTGGAAATCCCTCTCTTCCCTCATCATTTCCTTCAACTGGGAGAACAGAGGAGAAGACCACTCGTGCTCCTGATTTCTTAAGCAGTCATCTTAAAGCCCTGACATCTCTCTTTACCTTTGGAGTTCTTATTGCAACTTTGCTGGCTACCTGGAAAATCCATAATGGCTGAGGGCCTTTCCAGGATAGGAACCTTTGCCTTCACCACCAGGTCCCAGGGTTGCACCAGACTTCACCAAGAAGTGGGTCTGGTTTCCATATTGGGCCTTTGGCTCCCTTCAGACAGGAGTTTAAAACATGGTGTACAATGCTAGATTCTCTGTCATAATAATGATCTTACAAAACTTATAGCTTTCACTTAAAAAATTCTGTATTTTAGGTGTCAAAGAAAATATTCTTATTGATAACAACAGTTAATAATAATGACAATGTCATGTCTGTCCTGACTTCTGAGGTAGTGAATGAAGCTATATATTTATTATGTAAATTAATTTTAAAAGCTTGCAAAAAATTTGCAGGGAAAAAATGCTTTGTACTTTTTTAATCTTGATTGAATTAATGTAAGCACTTTGTCATGACACAGAGAGCATAGCTGTGTCAGTGTGGCCCAGTGATGGCCTGTGGCTGGAACCATTGTGGACATAAACCAGTGTGGTTTTCATAAACTGGGGAAGGATGTGACTACTTCTGACTGTGTCTGCTCCCAGCCTGTGCTGGAGCTGCTGAGCTGGGAGGAAGTAACCATGCATAGCCCAGGAAGTGATTCCAGCAGTAACACCTGTACCTGGAACCAGAGCCAGCTGGTGCTAGCCTCAGCAGCCCTGGCCACATAATTGAATAATATCCTCAGACCCTCCTAATTCTCCCCTGCTCTTTAACCACTGAAGTGGAAGCTGCAGAAAAGTATTTGAGTAAATTTGGGATGATTTGGCTGCTGCTAGGTATGTGGGAGGAGTGAAGAGATCTTTGAAGATGAGGAGGAAGAGTGGATCTCACTACCTGGATCCAGCCTTCTGGATAGCTATGGGTAGGCATAGAGAGTCATAACTCATTATTTTTATTTTCATTAAACTCTCTGGCGTAAACCACCCTACACTTGGAGTGATTTCTTCATGAATACTACCAAAGCGAATCCAGTACATAAGCCACCAGCAGTCCTCCTTGTATTGCAATACATTATTTCCCTAATAGATAAAATACAAGTATTTTAAACACCTTTTATAAAAAATTAATTTTTTCTCCCCCAAAATTACTTGCTTTCCAGTCTTTAAAACTCTAGACATGAATTTTTCTTAGCTGTCCTTTAAGGTCATGTACAAAGTCTGTTTGGCCCAAGATACAATGCTGAATGAAAAATATTTGTCCTTGGAGTGATGAAGGGTGGGAGTGTTAATGTGGGGATTTGGATGCAGTAATGAGTTCTCCAAAAGAGGAGAACAATTTTTTTTCCTTATCTTTCTCCTTGGAATACCCACAGATTCTGCAAATAAATATTAACAACTGCTCTGCTGTGAGGATCAGCCTGGGTCTGAGCTGCAGGAGCAGGTGTTCACTGATTTGCATCACAGATTTTACCAAGCCCTAACACTGATTTTAAGAAATTAGTCTGAAAATTGTGACTTTTTCAAAAGTGTAGGAAAGAACTACTCTTAAAAGGACTGAAAGTTTGCCTTTTTAAGCTTATCTTCAAAAGGAAAATAATTGATACATATATAGGCTGGAACATAAATATGCATACAGAATGAAGATCGAGATTTAGTTCTATTAGTTCAATGGAGACAGTGACCAGCTGCTGGATTAAGAGCTCTGGGAAGAGCATCCGTTATTGCTGAATGCCTGTGCCTTTCAGTATTTGAGTCTGACCTCATTCCAGTAGCTATCTGCCTTTAGGTAATTTTTCCTTGAATTTTAAAAATGTAGCTGTTTTCAGGGGAGGGACAAGGCAGAATTATTTTTATGAGTGTTTCTTGCAATGGCCAGAGAAACTACTGCCATGGAATGCTCCTGCCTCTTCTCTATGGGGGACAAGGGAAACTGTGACCAGAGAAAGCTGATGAATACCCTGAGAAGACTCTGGTACCCCATAGACAATCATGTGAAACACAGGCATGATTGAAGAATCCTTGTAGATGGAAATTCAGCTGCAGAAGAGCTAGATTCTAATGATACTGCATAGTTTTTGTAATGCAAATAAACTTGGACCAGGAAATTTGGGTCATATGCCAGGCTGAGGACTGGCATATTGAATGGGAGTCAGGACACATTAGGAGGATGAGGAGAAAAGGGAAAGTAGTTTAGGATTGGCAACAAAACGTCATTGGGTATCTGGAAACCAGTGGATTGATAGGCTGTAGAAGAAGAGGGAGGAGCTAAAGTGGTAGATCAAGTAAGCAGTACCTGTGACTTGTAGTTTGGGAAGAGCAGATAAAGCAAAGGGGACTGATCTTCTAAAGATAACTGGGAAGGTGAGAACTGGAACTTCCTGAGTGGCAGGTTAGAGGATTCTGAGAAGCAGAACCAGCATTTTAGGAGGGACGATGAGTGGCTGGGAAAAGAGCATCCAGAAAAAAGATCAGGAGAGCTAAGCTGGGCTTGAAATTTTTTACTAAGAGAGACTGGGACTCCCTGAGCAAGGAGCATGGACCTGGCAGCATTGACATGAAGGGGTGAGAGGGTGTTTAGTGAGATGAGATGTGCTAAGACCACAGTCAGGAGCTGAAAGTGTGACAGATGAGTTAATTCTTTAGAAGCTCAGGAAACAACACATGAGAACAGTGTTAAATGGACATAGCTGGGATTACGAATGTGTTTACCTGACACTTAGGTTGTGCCAGGATTAGACATATTTTCCAGACTGAATTTTGTGCAGGTCTTCATACACACTGGAACTCTCTTTAGCGGCATAACTGAACACCAGTTTACCAGATGGCCTCTGCCTTTTTCTGTGAATAGGATAAACAACTCTTTCTTATTGCACCATCCAAATTTTTCTGAAACTCACATTATTTTTTCCACATTATGTAAGAGACCCTTCTTTACTGTTGCTGTGAATACCAGGTTTCTGAAAGGGCAAAGATGTCTCAGTTTACAACTTTTACTGCCAGTCCTGAGATGAGCATAGCAGATGGTTCAAGGCTCTATCTCCATGACAGGACCTCCTGCCTTTCTTAGGAAATACACTTTGGAGAAAAAAAAAAGAAGCTGCCTAAACATTTTGAACCAAAATATTAGGTATATTGCTATTTTCCATAATAGTGAAAGATCAAAATTGCTTAAAATGTTAGAGAAAAACAATTCTTGAAATGCTAATGTTTTTATGAAATTGTAAATTTTAAATGGCTGTAAAATAGATCCTCCATCACTAAACCCAGGTATTATAATGACATATTTATAAATGTTCTAGACTGTTCAAATGACCAATTCTTTCTCAAAACCATCTTAGTTTATGTGGTTCAGTTCAAAGGTTCTGAGAAATGTGTCTTACAGGAAGAGAGCAGTTGTGATGTTATTGTAGTAGAGTGAACACTGAACTATGTCCCTACAGAGGTCCAAATAAAGCTGTATTTTATGATGTGCAGGTTCGGCCAACCTTTCTACATTGCTTGCCCAATTTAAGTGTCTTCTATTGTGAGAGACAGTTGGAGTATTTTTTTACCTGAATGTTCAGTTAGATGTTTTTCAATGCATTTGTAAGGATTAGGCCTTAGGGGAGGTTTGAAAGGAACCCCATAGTTTGTTAGCCAGCATGAAGCAGATGAGAAGCAGAGTGCTAAAGGCTGATTCTGTGTGTCCAGAGGCTTTAAAGGTAAATTTAGAAAATCGAACAGTACCACTGCCCATGTATTCCTTATGGCAATAATGTCAAACCTGCAGTCTGCCAAAGGACCAATCGGAAGAGACTCAGGAAAGCTTGTGATCCCTGGGCTTGTGGTACCCCCACTCAGAGCACAGGCATGAGACAGGTGACGTGCACTGAAGCTGGGGTTCCTTCTGCACCTTCCCCAAACATTTGAGGGTTTCAAACACCCTACAATTCTTCACAAATCTCTCAAACTTTAGGATTTCAGCAAGAGACAATCTCTACATGGAAGAAGAGAATTCATTCAAGGAAATCTAGTTGCGTGATAGCTCTAAATATTGCTCTAATTTGTTCTAAATATAAAGTAGGATGTAGTAGATTTTGCAGTGATGGTAAACAGTTCAGGCATACACACATATCACGCTCCTAGCCACTTTCCAGAGCACCCTGTGAGAGCTATCTGTTTGCACAAATGGTGGCTGACATCTAATGTGGGTGGAATCTGTGGTGGGAAAGGCAAATGTGTTTGTGTTTTGTCAGAGGTGCAGTTGTTAAATTTGGTGTTTCCCTTCACTCACTTTATTAAAACATGATAGCTACAGAGTTTTTATTATGAAAGAAATTCATATGCATAGAAACATAGAATCCTGGTTGGAAAAGATCTTTGGGATAAAGTCCAGCTATTAACTTAAGATTGACAAGTTCACCACTAAACAAGTGTCACATCCACTCCTTTTAAATATCTGCAGGAATAGTGAGTCAACTAGTTCCCTGGGTAGCCTGTTCCTGTTCCAGTGTTTGACAACCCTTTCAGTGAAGAATTTTTTCTTTATATCCAGTTTGAATTTCCCCTGTTCCACCATGAGGACATTTCCTCTCATTCTGTTTCTTGTAACTTTGGAGAAGAGTCCCACACCCATGTGGCTTGAATTCCTCTCAGGTCATTGGAGAGAGTGATAAGGTCCCCCCTGAGCCTCTTTTTGTCCAGGCTAAACCCCCACCTTCCTCAGCCAATCCTCAAAGGGCTTGTGCTCCAGACCCTTCACCAGCTTTGTTATCCTTCTCTGGACTCACTCCAGCACCTCAATGTCTTTCTCATAGCAAGGGGCCCAAAACTGAACTCAGTCTTTAAAATGCAGCCTCACCAGTGCTGAGTACAGGAGGATGATCACTTCCCTTGTGCTGCTGGCCTCACTATTGCTGATACCAGCCAGGATGTGACTGGCCTTCTCAGTCACCTGGGCGTGCTGCCAGCTTATATTCAGCCAGCTGTTGACCAACACCCCCAACACAACATGTGAATGGACTCCAGCAATCTTAAAATATTCAACGTCCCTGTGTTGATTGAAAGCTTCAGAGTGCAGGCTACATGAGCAGAAATGTGTGTGTGCAGGACCAGGTGGAAAGACACTGTTCTTTGTCACTAAGTGCATCAAAAACATACATGTATAACCTTGCATTGGCTTTGTTATGGTCATTTACAAACATAGGAAGAACTGCCCTTTTTCATGATAAAAGTTAAAATGTCCTCATGTATGGAACAGCTTTCAGGTCCTACTTGTTTACTGCAGTATTGAAACCAATCTGGTAGACATCCAGTTTAGTTTTTGACAGAGAGTTAAGTCTATTTGAAAACAATATACTTGTCAGAAGTTAGAAAAAATACGGTAGCTCATGATGTGAGGAGCAGAAAGCACATTTCCTGAGTGCTACTGCAAGAACAGTGCCTGCCTTACATGAGCAGAGATGCCAAGGAAGTGGGATTCCGTCATAGCGCTCTCACTTTTAAATTCAGAGAAATAAGGGACCTGATTTCAATCCTGCTTGTGCCAGTTTCATACATCTTCAACAACTTTGGCTTCAAAGTTACACTGAGCTAAATTAGATCAGAATGAGGTCATTGTTTCTAAAATTTGTATCATTCAGGTTAGAGAGTTCCTGAAAGTCTAACTTCTCTGGAACAAATTATACTCGAAGGCAGAATTTCAGGACTGAGCTGCAGCAGTTGAACAAAAAGACTTTGAATTTTCACAGAGTTGCAGTAGAGAAATATCTTAGAATTCAAAGTACAAAATTTAAATGGTCAAAAGAAGAATAATTAATTATTTAAAATGCTGAAATTTTTGACATGTTTTATTAAAACAGATTTCAGTGAGTGACAAAATTCCTTCTTAATATTTCACTTAATATTGCAGAGTAGGAGATAGTGTTTTGTTTTTGTAATGAAATAGTTTTTGTTTTTATAGACACCTCTGCCTCTTAGGTAAGGTAAATGTAACTTGAATGTATAAAGAGTTTGGAAATTCAGAATTACATTATTCCATTTTTATGGCTTATTCTTATGAACTGTCTCTATTTTAAGTGCAAATGTTAAGAAATATTCAGAGATAAGAAATATTACACTTTTCTCCATATGTTTTTAAGCAATAAAAAGTCACTGCTTTGAAAGTACTTCTTACAACATTGACTAAGAAGTACCAAACTACTTTAAAATATTAGTATTGCCTATGATATTTTTTTCTAGAAAAATATTTTTCACAGATGCATAGATGAGAACAGAAATGGAATGTTGAAAGCTACAGAAATTTCTAATTGTAGAGAATTAAAAAAAAAATCATTGCCAAACCTTCTCGTACTTGCACATTTCTATGTTCCTTAGAAGATATATGAAAAGGGTGTGATCTTCTGCAGCATTTAGAGGACTCTACTGTAAAATATTTTAAATTTGCACTTATATAAACTTGGCATAAGACAATAATATCTCTCATAGAAAAAGCCCTGCCTTTTCCCAGTTCTTGGCTGCATATTCACATCCCTATTATCACTCCTGCTGGAAGAAGCATTCAGGCATGTACACACTGCATCAAGCCAGGAAACTTTTGTGAGGTAACTCTAACTCGGCAAAAAAATGGTAAATATTAACATGTGAAGCTTCCTTATAAGATGATGGTGATTGTCCTCTAAGATATTAAAATACATGCGGAAAGAGGATATGTAACTGATCAGGCCTTTTCAGAATGTGAGGATAGGCAGGGATTTCTTGAAGTAAGGAAGAAGAGTTATTTTCATATAATAATAAGACAGTACAGAATATTTTATTAGAAGTGAATGAACATGATTAATTTCATAGCTCTTCAAACAAAAATATCTAATACTCAATTTTATGGATTAAAACCTTACCTAAATTGCAATTTGAAACTTCTGTATACAAATGTACAGAAATAATTAAAACTGAAAGTCTTTAATCCTGTTTCCTTTTACTCTGGTACTTTGCTGGAACTATGGCTATAGCAGAAAATGTAGTCTGGGCAACAGGTTAATTATCTTCTGAGATGATGCAACCAAAGAACTATGAGTTATTATTAAAGTATTTTAGTGCATTTGTTGTAGTTATGATTTCAGATGAGATTAAATTTATTATTAATAAGACAATATGATTTTTAATATTTTTAACTTGTGGAAAATTTTTATTATTGGAACCTATCTTCAGTTTACCTTTTTAACAGTAACTGTAAGATGTAGTTTACCCTGGAATTTGTGAAAATTTTCTATTCTGAAGGTAAAGATGGTGCTTTTTCAATTGAAACTGTAAAACAACCAATTATATGAGTGATAAATATTAAAAGTGTCATAAAAACATTTTTGCTTTCTATATACCCTTTTTTTATCTTTTCCAAATTTAAATAGACATTGAAAGAAACTTGAGTTGTCATTCCAAGATAATTTCTCACTATCCTTTACCATCTTGGTGTAGTGGTTTGGTTCAGATCATCTCTTACTTACTTATTCACTGAATAAAATCAATAAATACCCATTAACTTTATAATAGTGATGAAAGAAATTTTTGTACAAACATGGCTGGAAAGGATGTCATCCTACAAAATGCAAGGCTTCCAATGTAGGTAATTGTTATGTTATTCAACCTGCTCCACTTATTTCAAACTATAGTTTAACTAAGTTAGAAATTTTTACTTGTTAACCAAATCTTGCATTAGGGATAAGTGCTAATAATTAATACAGATATGGCATAGATAAGGGCAAAATGAAGACCTACTGCATTCTGTGTAAAACATTTCAGTTCTTTGATGTAGGGTCTGACAGGCCCCTGTCCTGGCAGGAAGCCCTTGTTTAGATAAAGGGAACTGCAAAATCTCCAGATGTGGGGTCTGACAAGCCCCTGCCCTGGAGATTTTGCAGTCCCCTTTATCTAAACAAGGGCTTCCTGCCAGGACAGGAGCTTGTCAGACCCTGCACTTTACAATGCCATGATAGAACTAAAAGCCATCACTGAGTTTTTATTTTGAAATTTTCCGAATATTTATGCAAATACTGTGATTTTTCAGTCTTTTTTACAGAAGACTCCCAGAAATAATGACAGCACAAAAAGAAAAAAAGATGTAATATTTCCAAAATACATGAAGTGTGTATTTTTCAAATTATAATTTTTTCATACTTTGATGAAATCATTATTCTTCTAATGAAACTCATAAACCTGTCACAGATTATACTCAGTGTAATTTTAGATTATGTTAGGGCTTTCCTAAACTAGATTTAGATTGATTTTGCAGGTAATTTTGTTACTTCTGTTAACTATCAGAAACAAAATGGGTCAAATAAATTTACTTAATTAAAAAATGATTATTTAGTTGGGACTATTTTATCAATTGTAAGGGTTTTTTTAATATATTTTTCTTTAAAAACATATCTTCTGTTTTTATTTTTATGTGAATTTCATTCAGGATAGGATAATCAGTATGGGAGAACTAGAGAAACCAAAATTAAGGGGAAACAAGCAGAACAGGCTGTACATATGTCATTCATGTGAAAACTGTATTCCTAAGATGCTCTGTCCTTTAGCCCTGTTGTCCCAAGATTCCCGAAATGTGCCATTCAAGACCTGGGATTATTCACAGAAACTGCTTGAGATTAAACTGAATATTGTCAAGAGTGAGACCTGGGAGCATATGTTTGTCAGAGGAAAGCATGTTCTTTCCATCTTTTCACAGTTTTCACTCCATCCCAACCTCATCTATTGCAATTCACAATTTGGGCACCAGGAAGAAATGTTTGGTATGAATACTCTGGGTAGAGTGGCACCAATATCTGAGTCCTTCTGTGTCTAGCTGTAAATTGAGCTGCAGCTGTTCAGGAGCTGCTGTATGACAGGGAAGCTGTTCCTGCGTGCGAGGGGTGAGACAGAGACTTTGGGCAGCCACAGTGACAATCCTACAGAAAACCTTCCCAGTCAGAGCCCTCAGCAGATGCTGAATGATGAGCACCTCAAAACTCAGGCCATCCTCCTAGGAATCTGATTATTGATTTAGAATGCAATTTCACCCTATTTGTGAAAATTCTAGCTAACTTATCCCAATAAGAATATTCTCTTGAAAGTATATTTAAAACCCTATAAATATGTTTTAAAGTTTTTGGTGTCTGTCATTAATATCAAAGGATCATTAATGCATTTCTTCTGTAATGGTCCACTGATACTGAAATCCTTATTTTAGGGGCAAGGTAGAAAAAAATGTGATGCAATGATAATGAATTTTATGATAATTAAGGAAATATTAAATGAAACTGTTGAAAGAGAATTGGGTCATTGCAGTCTATCAAATTACTGCTCAGTGGTTTTGTTAAAAAGTTGTGTTGAGAAATTTATTTTGCCTTGGAATACAAAGTACCTACATCTCTCTTAAGAATGAAGTTTTATGCTAACATACAGGCTAATATTTTTACCTTTTCTACTGAACTAGTCCTATTTTTCCTGAGAAGGTTAAAGACTATTGCACAAAGAAAACAAGAATATTTAGCCCCCTTTGCTTTTTCTTGGTTATAAATAATAAATTTTGTTGCCTTATGATTCTGTATGTGGCTTTGAAATATGAAAGGATTAAAAAAGTTTAATTTCTTCAGAAAATATTTCACACAAAATAAATCATGTTTTTCTGCTAAAATAGCGGCATCTTATAACATTCAGCTGTATTGAGGACAAAGCAAGTTTGCAGATTTTTGGTCCTGACTACTAGATGAACATGATTGGGCATCGTTACATATTTGCAGAACTATTGCAGAATAAAAGAAAAGAGGAAAAATGGAGAGATATCACATAGAAATTTCACTGAGTTCCCCCAACAAGATTGCCAATATTTACACTGCAGCCTGGACCCCCTTTGTAGGACTCATCAAAGTCTTTGCGTTACTCAGTGCTTCTTTTCTCACATTCCCCTTTTTTGAAGCCATGTAGTTTAGATGATGATTTGTTTGAGCATGCTGCAGCACTTAACAGGCTTTCAGACTTGAAGATACTTTAAAAAATTTTATTTCACTTAATATTTAACTTGCTAAATTGTCGAAAGTGCTGTGGAAGTCACATACATCTGATTTCTCCATTTCACCTCATTGATTAAGCAACTTGTTTCCAATGTTTGAGTAGCATTTATGAGCATGGAGAAGTAGATTACGATAGAAGTGTGTGGTATTGGAGCTTCTGGTTTATGTCTCAACTGTTTTAATAGAAAACTGAACTTAAGAGCATGTATTCATGCAGCACTATATTCTGTGTGAAGATATTCTTTTGAAATGTGTAAAGAAAGATGAACTGAATGAATATGTATATAAAAAATACCTATGTCACACACCGAGGTTTAGTCCAGATTGAAGACAGCAATTCTTATGAAAATGTACTCAGATCAATGGTATTCTAGAGAAGCATTCTATAAGAAATAGTACTGATGTTTATACTTTCTGCTTTTCTGAACATTTAGATTATGAATATCTTTTAGGTTGCTAGTTACATAATCTGTTTACTTGGAAAATGTAAATATATGGGCATTAGTTACATAATCTAAATAGAATCAAATAAAAGATTTCATCACAAACCTCCATGACTGTTCACTGCTTTGCCTATTTATAGGCCATTTTCTATATACATCTATAACAAGGAAAGGCTTGGCTCTTGACTCAGTGTGAAAGATGTTTAGATACTACACTTCCTACTACTACTAGGAAGTGAATGCATGCAGTATGTTTCATTGGTTTTTTTAATTTCTAATAATTTTACCATTTCAGCATATTATTCTTTGGATTTAATTTTTTCCTAGGTTTAATTCTGAGAATCTGTTCATACTGAAAGTTTGTAAAAGTGTTCATGTTCTGTTTTGATTACGTAATTTTAATACACTTTGTAAAGGGATGTTAGAAACCCCCCAGTTTTTTAAAGCTTGATTATTGGTAACTTGAAGAAATTGAATTTGTTCTTGAAAGCTTTTGACTTAAGAATATCATCAGAATTAGGTCTGAACTTCAGACTAATTATTCCAGCACAATTTAAAGGGCTGCTTTTTTTTCTTCAGTGCACAAAGTACATTCATGTGGCTGAAAGTTCCTAGTTTTCTGACATATGTAATCCATTGCCTCAAGTCAATCACTATGATCCTTTACAAAAGCTAAGGCTGGTCAGGTGGAAATCTTCATAGATGTAATTCAGTATAACCAGAGGTACCTGGAGAAGCTTTTCTGCTATTTGCTTTGTGTGTGTAGTATTGCAAGAGAAAGTTAATCCCTTCAAACCCATGAATTTCATTGTAAATGTATAAAATTTTCATGGAAACTCAGGCCAATAGAGTGGCTGAACCAATTTAAAGACCCCATAAAAAGCTGAGAAGTCACTAAGTGCTAGTGTCCCACTTCAGGAGACTGAGAACACAAGGGTTTGTCTTGAGGTGTGGCACACTAAGGCGAGCTGGGATGAGCCATAAGCTCATTGTTGTCTGGAATGAAAGCCCTATTATTCATCCTGTCTCATGACTGCTGATCTGCACCAAATCTGTGATTTACCTGATTTTTAGTGAGCCATTCTAGGTGGCTACACTGGTATGAAACTAAACTGCTACAACAAATGAACACATTCCTTTCACCTTAATAAGCTGAATAATTACTATGGCATATTGCACCTTTACCAGAATGGCCAAAAAGAGCACGGTCAAACTGCTGGGAGCAGCATGGAGAAGAATGAGAGCCATGTCCAGTAACAAAAAGCTGTTAGATAGCTCAGCTGCCTAATGGACCACATTTGCACTAAACAGTAAATAATAGTATGACTTTCAAGCAACGCTGGCAACATCATAGGCAAAATTACAAATTATAAAGAGTGATGTATGTGGCAGCTTGAGAGATGACAGAGTAGGTGAGAGCCTCTTGGTATTCCTGTTTTCCTAAACTTGAAACCACATACCTTATCTAAAATAGGTCTGCACTGCAGTCCAAAGCATGACTGCGACTCATCTTGAGAGATGAGAACTAGTTTTGAGGGCAGTTGTTATTGTGCTGATGGCTGGAGCTGCAGAGTGCTGACTGCTGAGACTCTGGGTGAATATTCCCGTGATGAGTGTGTGCTGAGCTGCTCTGCCCATGTCCTTGTTACTGCAGAGGCTCTGCTTGTGTACAGATACCCTGTGAGATAAGCAGCTTTTCAGCCCTGGCCTCTGGAGGATGACTTCTCTAAGCAATAAGCTTGTGCAAATGAGAATCCTTTATGGCACCTCTGTAAGATGAGAATAAGCATCTAGGAAAATGCCAATACTTTGTGTTTCTGCTGTAGATTAAGCTCACAAAATAGATGGTTGTGGCAAACTTTGTACCAGAAAAATAGATGATCTATTTAATGTTGCCTTTTTCACTAGTGGTTTTTTGTAAGAAAGGAAAAATGCAGCAAAAATAGATGCACATTAAGGCATCTTGACAGGATTCTCATTCAACATTTTCTGAGTCTGTTTCTCTGTTGTTCCCCTCTTTTTTAGCTGTACAAAGTAACTAAAAAGTAGGCACAAAACATTAGTATTCTGATTTGCTAACATTAATACTAACACCTTCCTTGAATTCACTCCACAGTAGATCAAATGATTAGACAACATGCATTGCAGGGGAAGATAAAAGCTTTATTTTTCAAAAGTTGTAAAGTCTCAGTGTGTCTATGAAATTCAGTGAGAGCACAGAATGCTTAGTCAACACCTTTGTTCTTTTTGAATATCTAGAAAGAGACTTGTACACAGTGCCCTATCTCTTTTAAGCATTTGCATTTTTGGTGTGTGAGTGTAAAATCCCATCACCCTATGAAGGCACTGACCTTCAGTGACTGCACAGATACAGATTGCTGAGCGTTTTACATGAGCTGCGTGAAGCTGCAGTTCACTTCTTATTGACAACAGTAAATTGTGCTGTAAGAAGTACAACGAAAGTACATTGTAATTATATAATTTTGTTGCTAATTATAGATAGCAGTTGCAGGTCACCTGGACTGTTTGAAAAAAACAAGTTGTAGCACTGTCTCAGAATTCCTACTTTGTCTATAGATTCTGTATCAGTGAGACTTGGCTGTTTGTGCTGTAGTTTTCCTTGCTGCATTTGTGGGGCAGGCTGATTTTTTTTTTTTTTTAGTCCCCATAACGATTCAGAAAATAATTCAGCCATTTTGAAGAGTGAGTCCACAGGAAAATTACTTGTTTTGTCCATGTCAAAACACTTAAGACACTAATTTGAAGTGGTACATCACCTTCCTTCTGAGGGTGTGCATTTTATGTCACTATAAAAACCAATAGAGAGTTTATTAGAATCATCTGAACAAAAATCACAATTCACAGAGGCTTAGGAGAGAATTGCTGGTATTTGGTTGCTAATATCTATGGCTCTGCAGAACTTGTTGAGGCTCTTCTGTGTCAGTGCAATATATAGGGACTTTTCATAAGGAATTAACTTGTCTTGCATACTCCTCAAGAGGATTTTCCCTTTAACTGCTCTGAACCAAGGCTGTACAGGATTACAAAAGAAAGTCTGTGTATTTTGTATACTTGATATATCTTCTACGTCCTGATGACCCCAGGACTCCTTATGTTGGCTAGTGAGAATTATGTTAAACATTGTTCAGACAGTATTTTCTGCAATTTAATTAAGATTACTATCAGAAGGTATTTTGACTTGTAAAAATATTGTTCTTTAAATAAATTCCTACAGTCAAGACCTCTGGCAGAGAGGCACTAAAATACATTAAGTGATTTCTTTGGCAATAACAAGCCATAGAAACTGTCTCTTCTCTTCACTATTACATGGTTTATTGCAGTTTATTGCAATGGGATAAGCAAGCTCAAAAAACAAGACTTCAGAAACTGCATTTTGTGAAATGAATTTCAATAACTCTTTAGTTTTTAATATATTTCATCATTCTTCTTTTAGCTGGTCTATATTTTTCTGAGTGTTTGTTGTTCTTTAGATCTTTCTAGCTGAATGTTTTTTCTCCAATTTCCTTTTGAAAACTCTTCTGCTCTAAGAGTAGACGTTATTAAAGATTTATCTTTGTATGATTGCAGCTAGTACAGTTGCCAAATCTATTCTAATCATGTTTGTCCAGAGGGGTTGTAAATAATTTTCAAATGGATTGTCTAATAGCAAGTGACAAAAGGGAATTTTACTCAGTTGTAGAAGATTGATGGATTTGAGCTTTCCCCTGCGTTTTAGGCTTTGGGTTGTAGCAATGGGGAACAAAAACACATGGACCTCCTTGTCTCCCACATTGTATTTCCATTTGTAGATCTCACTTCATGAGGGTTGTTTATTTTATCTGTAACTGGAGTTGTACATACAGCAGCTCCCAAAAGCTTTGCTGTTCTTGGAGGACAGAGTGGGTAGGGTCTCAGTGTGACTCATGGTGGATGCAGCTGCAGTTCAGGTGTTGCACAGCTGTGACTGGACTGTATCACATCTGCCTGTGATGCCCTAGCGTCCACTAGAAATGTAGATACATACTTATGCCTCTCCAGTTTATTCTTGATTAGCTGAGCCTTCCTGGGGTGCGGAAGTATTTTGGTTCCACAAGTATATGCCAAGTAGATGGCATTTTCATTTCTATGCTACCCCAAAACTTTTTCACCCCGCCTGGCTCGTCAGAAGCCTCACTAAGCCCACTTGGATGGCTTAGGAGTGCATAGTAGGTCTTTTTCAAGGCCAGGGATCTGGCCTGCCTATCAGAGGTTTAAATTTGGTATTACGTAGCATAATCCACCAAATGCTTTGGCTGTTATATTCCCTGTAAAAATAAAGCAGATTTTGCTGAACTAGACAGCCCCATCGGATCATGTACTTGTGAACTATTTATGATAAAAACATAAGCATAAAATTGTAGCTGCATTTCCAAACTACAGGCTGAGGAATAGTCAAGAGCATCCTAATCCTTGACTGCTGCTTTTAGGTACCATTGTGATGGAACCAATATAGTACTGTCTAGAGTTTATCTTGGTCAACTAACAATGCTTTATTGAGCAGGTAAGCTCTGCTTTAGGACTTGTGGAGTGTTTCTGCTGTTTTTTCTAAACTGTTTTTATAGCTTCACAGATTTTAGGATGAATAATTACCATTACAACATCTAATACTGCCTGCTATTTATCACAGTCCATTCAGTGACATGCTGTTAATTTGCTACTGAGCTCAATAACTTGTATTACTGAAGAACATCTCGTACTTGATCAAAGGGCATTTCTTGAAAGGCGTCCAGCATTTGTGTGAAGGAGAGATGAAAATCTATGATGTCTCTTAATAGTTCATTTAAATAGATTATTTCTGTTGTCATTTAAGGTGAGGATTTACATTCAAAGCATTTCTCTAGTCTTGCACGTGTTTTAAACTTTCGTCTTGAAAGATACAGGCTTAATGTTTATGCATTCTAAATCATCCTGGTAAAGTCAGTGGTATTAATCTTAAAGTATAAGTTTCTGCATTTGCCTGACTGTGTGTAAATGAGACTAGAGAGCAACACTTCTAACTATATGTAATCTGGACTCCTAGGATTGCTGCAAATGGTAAAACTTCGTCTCATTAAACTTGAATGCATCTTCATTAATAATTATGAGGACTGAGCCTACCTAAAAAAGACGAAATAGTTCAATGTTCAATGCCTAAACAGATCTCCCAACTGCTCTGCTGTGGAGTTCAGTTAGTGTTTTTTCTATCTTTTAATATGAGAAGTTTTGAATTTAAAAGATGTGAAGAAATAAGAAGAACGGATTATACTATGTTTTAATTATAGAATGGTCTTTATGAGAGATAGTATCTTTATGAGATTTATTTTATCTTTATGAGATACATTGCTGTATACCTCAGATGAACTGGCTGATTTGTTTTAGGTTTTCAACATAGTCTTCTAGAAGTTGTGAGCTAACAAACCTGTAAATGGATTAATGTTATTTAAAGAAAAATATTAAATAAAATTTTATATAGGAAAAGATCTACGGAGAAGAGAACAATAGGTTTTATTGGAAGAAAATTTCAAAGACAATTGCATTTATAGTAAGTATTTTTCTGGTCTTTAAAATGAGGATCCAGGAAATCAGAAGATAAGGGTTATTTCTGTCATTACCATTCCAGTAATAAGAGGGAACAAGTCATATGATGTAATAATTTAACTATTGATTTTATTAAAAAAAGGATGCTTGGTGAATTTAAAATAAGTGAGGGGAGGCAGTTCTAAAATTATATGAAGAGAAAATATAGATTCATAAATTAGGCTCAAATTATTTATTAAATATTTTTTATATACTTGAAAATTGGAAATTTATTTGGAATTACTTAATTTATGACTGTTAAAGTTCAATACAATATTTTACTGCATCGAATCTAAAATCTGTATTAATTTGATGAAACCGATAATATTTAAAAGAGAAAAGAATGAGGTTTATAACTGAAAATCAAGTATTGAAGAAAGAAAGTAAAAGAGCTAGGTTTCACCATCCCTTTCTTGATTAATGCATTTTCTAAAGAGTGAGAACAGACATGAAGTCTTTTTCTGCTGGGCTGCAGAAGAACTTTTTTTCTTTCAGATTTTATTTTCTTCCTCTGCAGTTGTTATTACTGACCAACACATTGTATGGTATGGGGCACCTTGCTGGGGCCAGCAAGCTGGGGTCAGCTGTCCCACCTGTGTCCCCTCCCAGCTTCTTGTGCAGCCTCAGCCTCCTCACTGGTGGGATGGGGTGAGAAGTGGAAAAAGAGTACCTTGCCAGCTCTTAGGTGGTAAGCACTGAAGTTTTGGTGGCACAATGGATCCTGCAGCAGGCTGATGTCAAGGGAGGGTTTGTGCTGAATTCATGTTCCTTCCTGAAAGTGTGAGCAGATAACACCAGCCTGAAGGACCACAGGCTAAAATGCTTTGTGAAGGTACTCTCTATCTTAAAGTACTTGCAATGAACTGAAGCAAAAAATAGAGTTTATGTAAACAGTGGATACTCAATAAACTTGGTATCACGTGTTCTGCAACGCCTTTTCATGTAGAAGTAACACATTAAGACTATTAAATGAAGTACTTAATGTTTGCTGAAAAGAACTGAAATTTCAGGTTCTCTAAGATTGATGTATTCTGTTACTTGGATTGGCTTGAATTTCTAACAAGATGCAAATGAGTAAAATTAGCAATTGAAGGTATCCTCAGAGGTAAGTGCCAGCCCCTTGTGTGCTCTGAACTAGAGCAGCATTCGCCAGCAGCTGTTATTACACGTTAGTGCATGACTGATAATAAGCTCAATAGAGTGGCTGGGGTTACCAGCATGATCACAGTTTGCATAAATACAATTATGCCCTTTCCAGCTGAGGGCTTGTTTGTGCATCTTTGGCAGAAGTGGTAGAAGAAGAAAGCATGTCGGACTTCGCAGCTGATTGTGTAGATAATGTCTTGGATGGTTTTCAGGACTAATCTAAGTAGGCAGCAGCCCAGAATAATTAGGGTTGGTGAAATTGCCCAGTTGATTATTTTTCATGCTGAGCTTGCTGTTGCTGCTGTACGAGAGGTTAATGTTTGGTGCAGTGGTTGCTGCTGAAGTCAGGGAGAGGATGAGCTGAGTGATCACCTCAGGCTGCAGTGACAGTCATGGCCTGAAGGAAGCAGGAACAACAAAGCTGGCCCTGAATCCTTAAATCTCATCTTCATCTTCTCTGCCTCCTTCACCCAAAACACAGGACATAACCATCCTTCAGTGCAGAAAATTTCAGTTCTCTCTACTAAATTGAGAAGCTTTTTTGTTGGCTCTGTACAGATCTGCTAACATTTCTGGTCTTCTGCAGGATAGAGTGGATCAAAGTATGAGTAGATGTCTTTCCAGTGAATTTTATCAGATCATAATCTAAACCAGCACACTGACCTTCCTCCTTTTGTCTCTGTAGCTGATACCCATTATAAGGATGGGAATAATATGTGTAAAGGTACCACTTTACTTTCACTGTTGCAGCAACAGAACAGCTCTTCATGGTTTGTGGGCCTTTAAAAAAAGTTTCCTTCCACTTTTTTTTTTTTTTTTTTAAAGTTACTGCTACTGACATCTAAAATATTTACGGTCAAAACCAGAAAATGAGTAAATAACTGGAATATTGAAGTGAAATAATGAACGACTCTTTTTCTTTCATATTCTGTAACATCCTCAGAAGGAAAAAAAATCTCTGTTAAAGGGACTCTCACATGTGCAAATTGTTACTGTGGGGGAAAAGGAGAGGTAAAAAACAAGAGGGTTTTTATCTCATTTATATTTGCTAACGTTATTTCTTCAATTTAGGATCATAGTACTCCTGAAAAATCAGAAAAAACAAATAGGAAAACTCCTTTCCCATTGGTGATTTTTTATTTGGTGCAATAGGTACAGGAATATGGAAACATTATATTTAAGAATAGGTAGGCTTTAATCTCCAGACTTTCATTTGGGGTTATAGTAATTGCTTTGCTTTTCTCTTCCTTTCCTTTTGCTATCAGTCTGGACAATATTGCTAACTATGAGTGTCTCATACTAGTGATGGTGATGATAGCATGAAGTCAGTTCAAGAGCTGGGCAGTTCTGGAACTTGTTATATAGAAGTCAAAAAAATGGCAGGAATGGAAATTGAATGTGGTGCAGGAGAAAATGTAGCAGTGATTGTGAGTGTATTCCTGAAAGCTGTTTCAGGTTCATTCAGTCAACCACCTCACAGGTTTCTGGTCTGACACGTAAAGATAATCAGCAGGAAGAGCTGTACCATCAGTAATGGTGAGTAAAGCAGTTTAAAAGCAAAGGTTTTGTCTCCAGGGTGACAAGGTGAGACCTGCAGATCGCTGAGGGCCAGAGGTATCTCCACGCTGCTCTGCAGTAGAGAAATCTCGGCTCTGCAGTCAGTGGGAGTTTCACTCCTTTTTCAGGTGCAGCCAAATTTGAGTTTCTTTGTTGAGAGGGGCATTATAATTGATTATAAAGCCATCAGATTGTCTGATTCTAGTGTGTTTCCTACATTTCGGTTTTAAATAAATTTATATTTTAAATGTGTATTTGAAGAGTTTGCATGTAGATCTAGACAATGAGATTATTTTTCTGTTGAATTCATCTGGTCAGAATATTTTTGGCTTCCCTGAATTTTGTAGGAAATCTCTCATATGCATCAATTGGAGTGAGGATTTGTGTTTTAATTACAAAAAGTTAATCCAGTTAACTTAAGCACCTTCAAGGTAACCTATTTTAACAAATGCAAATGCTCAGCCACTTTCTTGTAAAGACTAATTCCTGCAGACTAGATTTTTCTGCTAGAAGCCAATAGAAGCTGAACATGAAAGTTTGTGTAAGTTTTAAGTTGTCATTTGACTCAGATTTCTTAAAAAATCTTCTCAAGTAAAAAAAAAGAAAAATTGAAGCTGGTGGAAATTTTTAATATCAGGCACAAGCATGAATGAAAAACAATTGTTAAGTAATAAATATTGAAATATCTGACTTTGAAGCAAGTCCACATTTATATGGAAGACCTATAAATACCTGGAACAAATTCTGCTGGATATATATTACAAAACTTCTAAAAAGAAATAAAGAAGAGAGTATTTTGCTTGCTTGGGCACATTCAGTGACAGTATTTATATTTTCCTAATTTTTATTTGGAAAAAATCTTGAGAGTCAAACCTGTTTTTCCTGGGAGCCATAATTTTGAATTGAATGATTTTTGCCTTTAAAAAAACTCTGAATTATTTCCTTTAAGAGTAAACCAAAAATATGATTAATTGTTAGTATGATAAACCTTTGTTAAGCAAATGATAATGTGTTGGCATACCAGATAAAGTCTGTTCTCAAATGTCTGTGCAGATGTGACTAAGTAAAGCACTTATAGATCTGCTGTGAAAATCATCTGTACCTAATTATTAATTGCATCTGTGCCAAGACTGCAATGTTTTTGCGAAATTCTGCCTCATCATTGATTGGAATTTTTAGTCTTCTTTCCAAATACATTGATATTATTTAAGGTGGTGTTTGAATTACACTTATACAAATGCTTTGATATGAAGGCTAGTGAGTTATCTTTATGATTTTCTGAAAGTTTCTTTTTATGAAAATATTCAGAAAAAAGTATCACCATGAATGTAGTTTCAGCAGTGGAAAAGAGAAATGTATTGGTGGAAGAGTAATATTCAAGACAAGTTCAGACTGGTGGTAGATAGCAGATGGACTTTTCAAGTCCAGGGTTAAAATATCTCTCTGATAAGAAGGTTGTAAGGATTACATCTTTTTATAGCAGCACACATATGACTAAGCAGTAAAAAGCATGCCATCTACATTCTTTTTTCTAAACTAGGTTGCGCTGTAAAACTTGATTTATTTTATGATACAAGGATTTTAATACAGTTGAAAATTGTGCATATGGCCTGTTTTGCTTCCATGATGTGCATTCCTCATGGAATAAAAGGCTCACAGTCTGCATAAATTATAGAGGAAAAAAAAATATAAGTAATGTTTTGCTTTTAGCCAGATGCTTCAGCTAGAAAATAATAAAAAAGTGTTTTTGGCACAAGAAGTTCTCATGTATTATAAAGTTAAGATAAAGTGATTCCAGAATTTAAATTTTTAATACTATACTATTGAAGTGACAATAAAATACTGTGTTTAATCCAAATTAATCTCAAAATTTTCTGTCCTAGATTTTATTTTGCAGTTTTAGATATTTATATCTACAGGGAGTTTAATTTTCCACAGTTATCTTCTTGATTCGACTTACTGGTAAACAACCTACACATTCTTATATTTTGTTTGACATTACTCACATTTGCAGGAAGAGTTCATTTGAGAAGGAATGCTCTCCTAAGCCAGTGTGGAGAACAACACAACACAACACATTATTTGTTAAGAATGGAAAGGATGAGACAATAAAATCACTATAATGTAGTGCTTGTGTACTGAGGTGAACTTCAAAGGGCACACTTGTTAATTGTGACCTTCTTTCTGTGCTATAATTTCTCTGAGTATTAATGATTTTCTTTATGAATGCAGCTTGTGAAGATTTGCCACACAGGATGCTTGCAGTGTAACATTTATAAACTACTGAAAAGATATGAGGGATAAAACTGCAAACTGAGAAACAAAACTCCTGGTGCCTTTGCAAAGTCTGTCACAAACCAGAGTTGAGTGGTTTTGAAGAATGCCTATACTACTAGGTGTATCTAGGATGTGGAAGTCTTTAGTCAGTGAAAAATTATTCATTTTTTCCCCTCTGTTTGCTTGTTGTATTCTGTGACATCAATAAACAACTATGTGCCCTACAGAAGCCCCATAATCCTCTAACTCAAGTCTTTGGGATTAACCACCTTTTATCCAAACATACTTCTGTGTCTAGTCTTTAGTTTTTTCCATGTTCTGCCCTTTTCTGGCTGGTCTTGGTTAAAGCATTGTCCTTAAGAAGAGAGACTTTTAATGTAATAATGTCTTGGAAGATGTAAGCACCATCATTAAAACTTTTTTTGTTTTTCTTCTATTAATATTTTTACTTCTTAGCAAACAGAGAAACTATGGCTTTTGTTTGTTTGAGGGGAGGAAGAAGGCTGTTTGTGACTTAATTAAATTTCAAAAAATAATTCTGATACAGGATAAGATTGGATCAAACAAAGTAATCATATTCACAAAAGAAATTAAATTAGGAAACAAACAATTTGGAACCTTTATATCATGGACAAAAATTTGTTAGTTTGCTTGTGATTTGTTTGTAGTGGATTCATTCCTGTGGTATTTTGGTAGTAAAACACTTGTCAAGTCATTTCCAAACAGTAATGGCCCAATGATATGAAAAAATGGAGTTAATGAGAAAGTCAGAAAGCATTTGCCAACCTCAGGAGTCAGTGTCATAGAGCAAGATCCGTCTTTGTTTTTCTGACACCCTAGTAAAGAAAAGGAGATAAAACATTTGGGATGGAGAGCAGAGAGAAGAAAAAAAATGGTAGCAGTAGCAAGGAAAAGGGAGAAAAATGGAACAGTGTGGACCTGGCAAGAGGCATTTGCAACATAGAGAACTGGGACACAGGGCTGATGTAGGTCTATGCAGTAGGATAGGAGGGCAGTAAATCTGGGCCAAAACCTGAGATTTGCATATAAGACCACAGAATTGCAGGGCAGGAAACAGAGCAATCATGAAGATAATGCCTGTCATTGACATGAGTGGGACTGATAAAATGGCTAAAAGCATTTCTAATGCAAATCTGCCAAGTTCTCTCATGGCTGCTCACTGCATGGCCCTTGGAAAAGATAATTCAAATGATCTGATTCTGGATCTTTGTATCTTTTATTGCAATTTCAGCTTCTTGAATGTTGTTCTCTTTTCCTGACGTTGTGATGGTTTGGTCAACAAACAGGATGGGATGACATATGTTTTTGAAGAGAAAGCGAGCTGTAGTGGGGATGAGGCATATTTTCTACTCTGAGTATTTACCCTTTTGCTTGTGTGCATCAGTTCAAAATAATTCCACTGCCAGCTCAGCAACTAAAACAGATACAAATAAGCAGTTCTGCATACAAAGAAAGTGAATGCATACTTCACTTTCTTTCCTCTTTGTTTTTAACTTTTGAATGATAAATTTTGAGAATTTATGAAGCAAAATTTTGAGTTTATTTCTTTTCAAGGCTGTTAGATTTTATACTCCTAAATAAATTATACAAATTCCCACTGTTGTGTTCTCCCTTACCTAATCTTTCTAATTTGAGGTATTTTGTGAATGAGATGTAGGATCTAGTGCACTCTCACCAAGTCTACAGACAGCAACAAGCTGGGTGGTGCTGTTGAAACCCTTGAAGGATGGGATGCCATCCAGGGAGACCTGCACAAGCTCGAGAAGAGGCCCATGGGAACCTCGTGAGATTCAACAAAGCCAGGTGCAAGGTGCTGCACCCAGGTCTGGGCAGATTTCATCCAGAAATCACTGAGAGTTCAGTGTGGAGTTCAACATTTTAAAATTTCCTTTCAGCTGAGCAATGAGTGGAAGTCTTAGTTCTATTTGTGATGTTCATTGGCAATTTTTGCTTTTTGTCTGGGCAAAGGTGAATTTTTGAATTTCTTGTTTTGAAAGTTAAAATTATATGAGTTTCCACTTATGCCAGCTCCTAAGAAATTAGATGCTAGCTATCTTTTACCCAGGATCCTGTTCAGGCCTTTACAACACTGCAGAGAAAATGGCTAAAAAATACCAGCAATTGAGAGTAGAAATCCGGTATGGCAAGTGCATGTGATACCTAATGTTGGCTTATTGAAAGCTCTTCATTAAAGTATGGAACTTGCTTTAGGAAAAGATTTTAATATGCACATAAAGACACTTTTTGCCTGTAGTTGAGAAGTATTTCCACTGGTAGGAAGGGGTACAAAAATTGAAATTTCTTTTCAATTTGAAATGTTAATGTGTCCTGGTATCTGTTATCCTGAGTCATAAATAATGAACAAGGCAGAGCAAAGGCCAAAATATGCAAGTCATGAATTCAGAAGTCAGCTGAGAATTTTTGTATTTCCTTTGGAGGCATATATATGGATTATGATTGTCTTTTTCACTAAGTATAATGTTAATGCATAGTCAAAGTGAGAAATCTAGTGAGCTTGTTTATAACTTACTCCATATTCTCCCAGCAGCAGACAAAATGAACAATACTGTAATACAAAATAATCAGAAATAAATTTTCTGGAATTAGTATTGAAACAGTGTGGTAGTGTTTTAGAATGTTGACTGTTTGTAGTAATGTTGAAGCAGACATAATGCTATCATTTTTCTTATCAAGTGCATTGTGTTCTCCATAGTGTGCATAATATAGTGCAGGTTTCTGAGAAAGTTCTAATGAGAAAGAGGCTGGGGATTTATGTGCATTGTGTGAGGAAGAGCTACATAATAAAAACAGTTGATGTAGAACTGATTTAAAAAGCTGTATTCAACATCTGAAAAATGCGTATTGTTTTACTGTAAACATATCTTTTTCATGGTGAAGTTCTGGAACAATTCTGTTAAATACAGCATTAGCTGCTTACAGAAAGACCAAAAATTTGTGAATTTTCACTTAAGGCTTTTGTAACAATGCACATTCTAGCATAATATAACTCATGTGACACTATTCACCTAAGGCAAAGTGTTTCAAGCTATAAAAATAACTTCTCTTGTCAGATGAAAGTGATGTATTAGAATTTTTACTGTATTTTGTAAATTAAAAGAAGAGAATTTTGTATATGAAGAAACACATTTTCCTCTCAATTAAAAAACAACCACAAAAAGTGTGTCCACAAATATGTTCAGTATAATTAATATAGTTTAATTAATGGGTATACTTCTGTTTCCATAATCCTCATTTCTCTAATGTTTGCAGAAAACAAAACAAAAAAATACCCATCAACACTTACTTAAAAGTGCTATATCTGTATAAAACAAACCAAGTATTTTCCTAAGCCAGAAGAAATAAACTGCTCCATAAATACAATGTGAGAAATGCTGACCGTATTCTTTCTCACATCTGTGTTTGCAGTGCAAACTGACAACATTCTGGGTGATGTCAAATATGGACTGAGAACAGTATTTTGTTGTTGATAAATACAACATAATACTTGCTAAAGTATAATGAATGTTTTTTTTAATATTGAAATTAGCAATATCTGCATTAAGTAAAAAAATATGTATGTATACTACCAAACATCATAGCTGTCATCACATTTATTTATTTATTCTTTTATTTTGTTTATATGTAGACTAATTTAATTTACATTAGCTTTATGTGAAATAGGTGAACTAGGTGATTTTTTATGGAATTTCTCTTTTCCAAATTATCACATTAGAATGTGATTTAACTCAAAAGCAAACAAGAACTGTAAAGAAGAGCTTTTTAAAAAAGTTACTGGTGTAAAAAATTAAGGTTACTCTTGAAAACTAAATTCTCAAAATAAGATTCTGTCTATCAGCCAGAGGAATCTAAGCCCTGGGCATTCACATTTGAGAAGGTATTTGCTCCTTTGTGCACAGAATCAGAGCCTGTTTCTCATTGCTTCTTCCTTTTAACAATGTTGTGTTTCAGAATCATGTTTGAATTTAAAAATTAAAGTAACTAGATTTCATCCTCAGCTCTACTTTTCTTCCTGAAATATTTGATTGGTACCAATCTCTTTTTGCTTATTAGCCCATGGTCCTTTTTCAGTATCTCCCTTTTTCATTGTTGGGAATGGATGGTATATGGAGAAATGAGACATATTTGTTCTTTTAATTCTTATTAAAAGAGCCTGGATTATTTTAAGTCTCCAATTTTTAATGGTCCTTTGCAGAACACTCATTACAGGAGTGTTTGAATGGCTTGCATTCATTCCTTTATCTCTGTAAGTGGAAGAAAGCTTTATTATCTTGGTTTTATGGACTGGAAATCAATGGGTCACTGTCAGAACAAAGCTTAGCATTCAGGTTCCTTGTATTTTGAATTCTTTGCTCATTACTCTTTTGGGAAGAACTGAAGATCCACATTTCAGCTAACTTTTTTTATACTTATTAGATTTCAGTTGGGGGTCACTTGCTAAAATTTGAGTTCTGTTCAGGCACAAAGCATTTAAACAAAGCAAAAGATCAAGTTTTTTCCTGCATTCAGTTCACTTTCCTCTAACTGCCAGGTTTGCTTTTTCAACTTTCTGTGTGACAGTCTTCTTCTGGGTCTTGTAAAATTTGCAAAAATCAAGATCGTCTAAATTCTTAAATTGTGATACATATTTCACTCTTTTCCATTAACATTTGTTCATTCCTGTACATTGACTTCATAACCCTTTTTCTGTGTTCAAAGCTTTCCCAAATTTGCTTTTTTTAGGATTAATCTCTTCTAGCAGATTAAGTAACTACGGCATTGTACAAGGCCAGGGCTGGGAACAGGGCCTGCAGTCTCCAATGTGGAGTGTCTGCCTTTGTTACACAGTGTTTGAGGAAGAACCATCTGCACTGGTACTTTCTTTTGCTGTCTGCCCGCTAGTTCTGCTGATGGGGGCCTTTAAAGCAGGGAAAGATTTGCAGTCTTGACATCCTCCATACACGGTTTGCTGGTTACACAACAGTTCTGAAGTGTTTGTTACTGGAGTGGACAGCTTCCACAGAAGCTAAAAAGTGCATGAATCTTGCAGAGTCAACTATTTTATGTCTTAGATGACATAGTTCCCATTCCTCAGTGTATCCAAGCTGTCAAGATGAGGTCAGTGGTCATGTTGTTCTTCTGTTACACTATGGATTGGTAACTCATAAGCTGTGGCTTATTGTAAGGTGTCACCTGGAATGCTTCCTTGTTGTGTTCAGGGACATGGAGAATCAAGCATGAAAGTAGCAGCTGCCAGTGGGAAGACTATGGCACTATCTCAGGAGCTTTCCTCGTGCTTTGATACCAGTTGAGACATGTAGCTGAGTAAAATTGTATCTAAAGGATTGCATTCAATTTTTATTTAACTCAATATTTATTATTATTTATTATTTATTATTTTATTTAACTCAATTCAATATTTATTTAACTCCCATCTCTGATTACACAATGTTGATTGCATGGGGCAGAGTTTTTGGAAATAAGCATAAAAGATTTTATGATTGACAGGGATACTTAAGTTAAAGGCTTTGAAGGATCCCATTGAACTTTTATTCTCCCTATCCTTGGTGTGTACAGTACCTGGAATTAAAGAAGAAGTGCAGTGAGGTTTCAGTTTTCCCCCTTTGGAATGCTCTTATATTTGGAAAAATATGAAGGCCAGGGAATAGGATATTTTTTATTATGAACTTTTTTTGCTTCTGACTTTACTCCAATAAATAAAAAATTCCTTGTTATGCTTTTCTTGTACAAGAAAGGATGTTGCAAAAACAAGCAATAAAGAAAGTTACAAGAAACATCTTAGTAATACAGTCATTTATGAAATTCAATGTTGGAACTAGAGATGTTCCCATCTTTTTTTTTGCATTTACAATCAACAAAGAAAAATAAAAGTTGCTGAATTGTAGCAGAGAAACAGATAAAATCTGTAACAGTTTTCATTGAGATGTGTAGTTTGACAAAGTTGTTATTCCCAAAGCATATCATACTTTCCAGTTCTTTATCAGATTTGACAAAGGATGATCTAAAAAAAAAAGGAAAGAAAATCAGGAAAAGCAATGTCACCCAAAAAAGTCATTAACTGCTTGTGTTGTGTACAGTGTATAGCTTTGAGCATAGCCAATTCTACATTTGCAAAATCCTGTGGTATCTCTTTATTTCAAGAAATTCTAGAATGGGAATTACAGATCACAGTCCATTATAAAATGCAAAATATTAAATGTTAATAGCTTCATTATTTGTATATTTTCAGTATTACCAATCAAAATTTCATTTGAATCTGATTTTATTTTCTTCTGATAGATACAAATAGTCCAAATTTACTTGCATGATAATAAACAGCAACAGAAGAATACTGAGGTTACAATTTCTAATCTCAGCAAAATATATAAAATATTATCACAGGCTTTTAAAAAATGGCAGATTCAGGTAATACAATAGTCTAATTATAATAAATTTATTATAGCTTATTCATGCTTTGCATTTTTATAAAACCTTCACTCTGACAGGGACAGCAGCTCACAGTACAGCAAAGATGTTCAATGCTATTTTGTCTGTGCTGAGCAGACATAGGCAGATCAGTGTTTTGCTGAGCAGTCTTCCAAGGGACTAATGGATGCATTTCCAAGTGTTTGCTGCCAGATTTAAATAAGGGGAATGATCCTTCTGTTGTTTACAAATCAGCTGGCCTTATCTGTTAAGGTCATTGTGTTGACACCTGTGCCAGCTGGATCCCACACCTGTTTTATTCACGGCTGAGTTCTGGACAGAGATATTGAGAATGCATATTGAGAAGAGGCAGCTTCTTTAATTTAAAATTAAAAAAAACCAAACAAAACAAGAAATCAACCAAAAATGTTTGCATGTAATTTTCATACTTCTTGCTATATTTCCTCACCAAGGACTTTCAGCTTCTCACTGCATAGAGATGAATAAGTAGTTCATGAGTGATGTGCATAAGTCTTTGGACAGATCATGGAGATAACATGCATTTTCTCTTAGTCTTCTTTAGGCAGTAGCAGGTTAGTACGATAGCAGTTTTTCTGAAAATAGAACTGAAGTTGAGAGTTACAAGACAAATGTAAAAAAACCTCTCATTTGAAGATTTGTGTTAATTTGGATAAATTAAATTGTCAACTAAGGTGCTCACCTAAGGAAATGAGGAGCTGAAGAAAGGGAGAGGATGGTTTGAAAATGGCTGTATTAAAAGTGTTGTACTCAACTCTACCTGAAGTCAATGGTGCATTTTTGAAGCACATTGCTTTGTTGCCCTTAATGCATTTGTAACATGAGTAACTTACTGACCTCGCTCAGAGCAGTATAGTCTCTGTGTTTCCATCACAATTATGCACCTTCCATTCTGTGAACATAGCTCTTCTGCCTAGAGAAGAGAAGGGTGTCCAGGCTCTGCTACACAATTTGTTTGCTTCTGAAAAAATCTTTTGGTGTGAGCCACACAAGTTTCATTGTCTGAAGGACTGCTTTGTGCAATGAGATGTAGGGCCTGGCCAAATTTATGAGGTGGAATACCCTGGTGGTTTTGCAAGCTTTAAGTATTAAGTTTTTTGGTTTTTTTCTCCTCTTATCACAACATTACAGAAATTTAAACATGAACAAGTTTATGTGAGGGAATTTTCCTTGAAAAGTAGTGGAAAATACTGACTTTTTACTTAAACCCATTCTGGAAATATTTAGCCTCAGGAGGTATATTTTTGGGTAATTATGATCATACAAAAACAAGAGACTGAGATGAAATCCCTTATGCAACTTTTATTACAGCTTGAGCTACCATGAAGGCTATAATTATGAGTTCTTGTTGACTGTGGAAAGGTCCCTGAGCAATGTGCTTCTTTATGTATTTGGTGAAATGAAATAATTGCAGAGCTAACATCCACTATTCTTCTGTGGAGACTTCTGCCATTGTTCTGCCTTCCTCTGAAATAATGAAGACAGTGCAAATTACAATTAAGAAATCTAGTTTTTTTCTTTAGGATTCAAAATTAATTTAAAATGCAAATTGCATCTCTGTCTATTTATTACTTTAACATTCTTAACCTTGTACCTCCACAACATATTTTTAACCATATTGGTTTTCTTTCAAGAACATTCTTAGGGAAGTTCTATTCAAAGGAGTTTTACGTCCAGCATACATGGACATGAGCAGCCTTGGGTGGGTGTTGGGAAGACAATTTTTTTGTTTGTTTTAATCATGTAATAAATTTTACAGCTTAGTTAGTGAGTAGATTTTTGTAAATTCTTGCCATTTTCTAAGAATGGGTGTAATAGAGCTAGGAAAAGGCAGAACTAAGATCCCAGAAAATATTAAAGAAAAATCAAGTCCTGTGTTTCTCAAGTTTGGCACTGATTGTTTGGAACATTTCACAGTATTTGATGGTATGTCTGTATGTCAGCAGCTCATTTTAAGAGGGTAGTTGTAGCATCCCACTCATTTCATTATGCAGACAGTCCACAAAGAAAAAATTCCTTGAATTCAACCCTGACTCCTGGAGAACATGCTCGCAGCACCAGAGCTCTCAGGAGACAAAGAATTTCGCATTTAGATCTGCATTTGGATTACGTTCCATGGCTAATGAAAGAGGTCATTAACTGAAGAAACAATTATATTGACGAAATATTTTTTTAAATTAACTTTTTTAAATTAACTTTTTAAAGTTACACCTTTCTTTCTGTGCACAGAACATGATTGTGTGGATGGGGGCCTTTACCATAGTATTATGAAATATTATAGGTAAATACGTTTGTAAAGGGACTAAGTTAATGCTTCATGACAAACTAAGTCTTGTACAACCCTTACCTTCTGAATATTTAGTTTTGCAAGCTAAGCTTCCTCTTACTGTAATGTGAAAGGGAGTTTTCCTGCGTGTATGTATAAACATGTATATACGAGCAAAAAAACCTTGATGGTGATAAAGTGTCTTAAAAAACAACCACAGTCATTGGTATTTTATTTTTGCACATCTGTTCTTTAAGCTGTAACCCAGGTATAACACGTCACTGCTCTGAACTAATTTGATTATACAGTATCACACTGTCAAGCCTGTGCACAGAAGGTATGAAACTAAATTGGACAGTTCATTATGATTTTTACTTCTGGGATCCAGTGTAGTTTCATTTTCAGGTTTTCTGTTCCTCTTTAAAGAAGTAATTAATTTCCTTCAAAGAAAGTGGTTTGACAAAAATAACATTTAACCAAACTCAAAACAATAGGTGTTTTTACATATACCAAATTACTTTCTTCATCATGACTGCTAAAGGGGAAATCAATAATTAATGATCCAATTACTAGTTTACAAAGGCTTTTATTGCAGTGCCAAGGTGATGTAAAAGCCTCTTGCACTGTTTTTTTTTGCTGCCATTACAGCCTACTGAATCAGCAGATGTACTGCATATTTATAGATCACTTATGGAATGTGTGCTGCCAGGGATGGATGATACCTTGGACTTACAGCTGCTATTAAGCTCTTGTTTCTTAAAGCAAATAATTTTAAAAGTAAAGTGAATGTATGTTGTGTCTCCTGCAGTTTAGTTTTGAGAAGGTAGCAGGTTAAAAGTTATACTTGCTTAGACAAACAGAAAGTCATTTTTACTCCATGTGTGAAACGTTAGCTCAGGTTTAAAGAAAAAAAACCTGCTATGACTTGTAAAGAAATTCTGTGTTTCTTTGTTACACATAGTTTTAAAAGGTGACATTTGCCACAGTAGTTGTACTTCCCTCTTGATTGTTAGGTAGATTTTTGAAATTGCCCATGTCTTTCCACATAATATCAACTGAGAATTACAGACAAGAAAATAAATCAGCTTAACTTCTGAATGGTAATTTACTATTCAAATACTTGTTGTTCAAGCATGTAATACAGAGGATTTTTTTAAGGTTATTTTTATTTCTATTCTGAAATGTGCATATCCTTACCAGCGATCAAGACATTTAGAGTGATTTTAGAGTCTCCTTCTGTACCCACTGAGAGTTTGTAAGAAATTATTGGTAGTACTATGCTTAAAAATATGTAAACTGGACCTTTTTTGCATTACTCCTTCCCTTCAGCTGTCTGTATAGGATAACAGCCATGTCCGAGGCTAAAAGTGGAGAATATCTTCCCGTCCCAGACAAAATCTAATAACTGAACAGAAAAAGGCAGCAAGTATCTGGAACTTATTGGCTTGAATATTTTATTAGACTGTTTCACTTCAAAAATTTAAATGTTTTTGTATTTTAAATTTATTATTATTTTTGTTGATGATGATTTCTGTTACATAAACATTATTTGTATATTGGTTATCTCATACTGAAAATCACAAAATGAGTGATTCTTAATACCACTTTTTGGTAGCAAGATGTTAGTGATCTTGACTGGAAGTAGTGGAGAGAAAGGAAAAAGATGTGATCAATGAAAGAACTGGCTGATCCTCAGTCATGATATATGGGTGGCTGCTGGGCTGATGATGGAAATTGATTCTAGATAATGATGTGCCTATGATAGGAGCCATCTCTATGTTAGTAATGTCTCCTTTCATTAGGATTAACTCAACATGGCATTGGGGATTAAAGATAGAAAACTGTTATGAATCAATATGTTTCTTTAAAGCTAAGCTAAGAAGACTTTCCTTCCTGAAATGTTCACTGTTTCAACTTCACTTATGGTTGATAGTTCCCTTGATGAAATTAGTACAGCTCTGTCATGAGTACAACTGACATGTTAAGTCCATGTCCTTATTTGTCAATTTGGCATCATGCCTCATGATGAATCCATTCCTTTGCTGTCTTTCTTGGTCTCCTGCTGTCTTCACTTTGCAAACTTAAAGCTTACTTATTAATTAAGATATATTGATTCAAAATAGCTTAGGGTTATTTTCTGTAATAATTAGTGTTGACATCAAAGCAGTAAAGCTTGAAAGTAAGTAAGTACAAAATATAAGGGAGGGGTTTTGTTTGTTTTTCTTTGTTAGTTTCTTTTTTCTGTTGTTAATAAATACTAGGAGGAAGAGTGCAAATGGAAAACATTATTATAGGCTCCCTGTTAACAGATGTTGATTACTAAAAGGAGTTAAAATGTACCTGGTTATACACTGCCTCTCAAAGGTAGAGAGCTTATGTCTGTCCAAACAGAAATAGGGTCACATTGAGGATTCAGTATATACACATTAAATCCTATGGCCATGAGACTTGGAGGTGTCAGGCAGCCTTGTTGGAGCTACTCTGACAGTCATTTTGGCAAAGTCACAACTTCAGTATGTAGAAAGAGTGTATATCTCTGGAAAGCTGAGTATGGGGTAAGCCTGCACAAAGTGAATTGCATAAGCAAATATGTCTACTAATGCTAAATAGAGTTTTTCTGAAGCTACTTATTTCTTCAGTTTAACCAAGCCTTCTTTGGTGAGTGTATATAAAACAGTAATAAAAAGAAAAATCTAATGGAAATAGGTACTGAGAGCGCACAAACCCCCAAACCTATTTCCTAAACTTTGCAACTGTTTCTCACAAATTTTCATAGTGCTCCAATTATGAACTGTCTTCACTTCCAGGGGGCTATAAGGCTTGTTTCCAACTGGCTTGTCAGGTTTTACTGTTGCTTCCCTATTGGCAGCAAAACAGTTGAATTTGCTTGGACTGGTTTCAGTCTGAGGAAAGAATTTCTTGTGCATTTGCAGTTTGGTTCCCAGTTGTGCAGGAGCTCCAGCACATCACAGAATCTTTGGATCTTCTGTGCTTCCTTAGCAGTTTATTTTCCAAGATGACTAATTTTTCCTATTCAGGATTTCACTGATTCAGGAAATACAGGGGTTTTTCTCACCTTCTAGATACCAGTTAATTCTTCTGTGCATTATAGCCAAGAACCTGTTAATTTTCAGGAGACTAGTCTGTGAAAAAGGGTGTGCTCATTGAGAGCACTTAAATGAGCTATTTGGTTTTAGTTGATGAGAACATTATCACAGTATTACATAACACCAAGCTGCTGAAACGAGGGCCAGATATGGGATTCTTTAATAGGATTAAAAGGTTCTGTTCTCCCCTGAATTGTTTCCTCTTTATATGAATCCCTCATTCAAGTATTGGCAAGCTGGTATTTCTGATATTTGTTCCAGGCCTGAGATGGTGAAGAACTTGTGATGAAGATGTCAGTTGCAGCCCTAAGGGGAAAGGATGCATGGTTATAACAGACAATTAGGGAAGATGTGTGAGGTCAGCCCATGAACACATATGTGGTCTTTGTGGATGTGAAAAGGGAAGAAAAAGGAAAAAAGGCATCTTTTAAAAATAATAATAAAGGAGTAAAAAATTGCTTTTGATTACTTGCTACTGGGCATGATCCAAAAATACTGTCTTATTGAAACTTTCCAACGTAGGTTTTCTTTTTTATTCTGCCAAAAGAATTCCTTTTTCAGGCACAGGCTCTAAACTTCATAACAAAAGAAGGAAGAAGGGAAAAAATGAAAATGCTACAAGTAGGGTCAAAAGTGTAATTTGGAGTAAACATCTTCCTAAGGTAAAATGTTGAAGACAATCGAGCAAGAGATAAATCCACAGGATATTATACTTAATTAGTTCTAGTTTTCCCTGATCTTATTAAATGGGCAGGAAGTATATAACAAAGATATGCAAATCTGAAAAAATTGAATCCTAATAATCCTAATAAATGGCAGTGGTAGACTGGGACAGTACAAAATTTCTGAATGTTTCTCATAACTAAACAGTACCTGTCCATTTTCTTGTTGATTCAGAGAGTGAGTTTGTGTACCGGATCATATGATAGGGGTTGTGGTGTGACATAGAGGGTCACACTTCAGGTGTCATATGAGAGACATGATTGTAAGTGTATAAGGTCCTCTAATTTGTGCACTGAGCTGTGACTAAATGTATTTGCCATATTGATATGCTTTCTTTCAATTTATTCCAAGGAAAGACATTTATAAAAATATATTTGACTAACAGAGTGAGCATAATTTTGTTCTAGAAAATGTAATTTTGAAGAAAGTCTTTCCTGCAATTTAAATCCTTCCAGCAAAACATAATTTAAAAAATACTTTCAGTAAATATTCTTCTATTAATAGTGATCCTAAGTCTCAGTTTCAGAAAGAGAGCCAGAATTAAATAGACATTCTGAAACTCTTTCCCCTTTACATTAGATAAGCTTTTACATCAAGAGTAATATCTTTTCTGTTAACCAGTCCTTGTAGTAGTTCAAAGCATGGCTACAGATTTTTTGAGGGTAAAGCAGGGTTTTCAATTTTAGTAAGATTTTCCCCAAAACAGTATCCCTTAAATAAAAATAACAAAGAAATTCAAGGTATTTCTAATTTCTCAGTGATGAATCCATGGGGTCCAGAGACATTTTTTTGGTAGCAGCAACTCTGCTCAATGCTTGTATACTGTCGGTGTCATCATTTTTGCCATATGAGTATGCACTGTTACCTGCTCCCACCTCCCCCAGTTTTTCTCTCACCTGCCTCGTGGAATGCAGCACTTTGCTATTCACTAATGAAGATTTATACATTTTTTTTCCTAATTGCTGCATTTCTCTGTACTTCACATGTTAGAAGTCAAAATGTTTTCCATATCCTATACATAAAGGACAGCTTCTCTTTTTTTGCTTTGGTAGGACCAGATCCTTCAGACATTTTCCTCGGCTGTTCCATGTTGAAAGTTGACAAATCCAGAGGAATAATTATTTCCCAACAAGAAATGTTGAAATACATGGTAGGAAGTTTCAAAGCCTACTGTAAGACCTGCAAGAAAGTGCTTCTTTTTGTAATCAGTGTTCAAACTGCATCAGTAACTGTGTTGAAAAATATTTCTGTGGTTTGCAATCGATTGTGTGTCAGTCAACTTTATATTTGTTCCTGCACCAAAAGCTGGAATGTTCCTGGTATGTCCAGAACTGACAAATTGTTTAAGCACTCATTTGAACACCTGCAGGCAATTTTAGCTGTGAGCTCCTCTTTGGAGTCACCCACTGTGTGGCAGTCTAGATGGATAGTATTGCAAACACAGAAAGTAACCTTCTGAAATGGAAGTTCTTCAGTAGCTGTAGTTCACTTTTTACTCCACTCCAGAACCCTTCCTGTACAGGGCTGCACTGGGAGTTGTGCAGTTAGGAGAAGGATGAAGACACATGGGATGTGTCTTCACACTGTAGCCTTATGCTCAAAGTTAGCTTGGAGGGTGAATATACTCATTTACTTGCAAGGTTAAATCGTTTGCAGTTTTGAGTAATGATAGATAAGTACCATTATTGGCTCAAGTAGTCAGAAGTATGTGTTCAGTATGCGCTATGCAGTCAGGTAGTCTCCTCAGCCTGAAGAATTTATAGTTATATGAACTATCCTTTTTGGCGTTGAGATTTGAATTTGGGGACGAGGTTTTGGTTTATTTGGTTCAAAGCAAGATTATGTTTTTAATTTACTGTGGGAAACAGTTTAGCAAGGTCTTGGTTTAGGTAGAAAGGCCCTAGGTTATGCTTATATCCTTTGTGAAGATATTGGGCACTTCAGAGCATCCAAATGAGTCTGTATGAGTAGAGTAGCCAATTAAATTGAGTGCTTTATGTCTAACCTGTTTGGAAGATAAGTGGGTTTGGATTTGAACATGAACTTAAACAACACTCAATAAAGAGTAGCACCTTGTAGGTTAGATGGAGATTCCTTAATGCTTTATAAAAATACTCAGTTACCATATTTCTATGTGACAAACCCATTATAGGAAACAAAAACCTACATAATCAAGCATTAAAATAGAAGGGAAACAGAAACTGACCAACATTCTTTTACAAAATACTCTGACGTTTGAAGTTTCCATTGCTATAGGAAGTTCCCATTGCTTGGGGTTCCTGACCGTAGGAAAAAAAAAATCTTTTCCTCTTCCTGTTTGGTTATGTCTAAAAAAAATAAGCAAAACACACTGAACACCAGTAAGGTTACAAAGGCTTCAGCTTAACCTTGTTTCTACAGAAAGGCTAGGTTACTGATGTATACACAGCTTTCCATTTACACACAGAACTCATTGACATTAATAAGAGCAGACCTCACATATGTCCTTTTTTTATCTAGATGCACTTCTGAACTCATGAGGCATCCGAATATTGTTATAATGGCATAGGCTAAGATTGTATCTTGCTTACTAATATATTAGATCTTTTTTCCATGAATGATGGTTTTGATATTATAGGTTATGTAATTTATCCACGAGTTGACATTTTCTTCCTGAGTAATTTCTGCTTCATACCCTAAATGTATATATTTTCAATAATAAAGTATCTTCTATTGTGGAAGAGAAATTTCTAAGACATCAGCAAGTGTGTTCGCTGGTACTCAGGGTTAAAACTACAGTGTCTTTGTTAGAAAAGATCATGGTTTAACTTTTACTTCTTTACCTTATTGTCTTTTATTTATTTACTTTTATTATTTTTCTTGTAGGCAAAAGCCTATGTGCCTTACATATACTACTTTTAATTTTACAAGATTTCAAAAATCATCTACTTAGTCAAGATTTTAGTATTCATAGAACTTGCACTAAAAAATGTATGTCCAGTGATTTCATCAAGCTATTCATTATATCTCAAAAAGTTGTAGGTATGCTGAGCCATACATATCTCTCACGGAAATGTAATACACTAAAGGACAACGTTCCTTTTATTAACTTGCATAGTATTTATGCTTGTCATTTAGATCACTTAATGCAGTGTTAAGGGCAAAATCTATAAGATCTAAAATGGCTTTAGAATTTCTAATTTTTATGATAAGTTTTGGAAACATATAACTACATATTTTACACAGAACCAAAACAGTGTTTGGATAGAGTTGTTGGTTATTTTCATTTAATTTTCATTTTATAACTGGCAGTAAATTAGTAGTTACTGTGGGAGACAACTAAAATAAAAAGAAAGTCAACCTTCTACATCTTGTTTGAAAAGGAGAAGGGAAAATGGTAGAGCAAGAAGAGGGAGTTCTTTGATTAGGTAACAGGCTCAATTTTGCAAGTGTTCCTCTGTGCAGGTTTAGTTCAAGGGCTTATCATTTGATGAAGAGTAACTATTTTTGCAAAATAACTGAATCTAATCTTGAACACAGACAATTTGTGGATGCACCATACAGTAAGACATGGGTAAGAGGACTTGGAGTAAGCAGAAGCCAGCTAAACCAGCAGATGAGCCTGGGACCAGTGCTTAAAGGCCCCAGGGAATTTGTAAAACAGGCAATATGTAGGCAGAAACTCTTGCTGTCTTCTGGATATCTCTAAATGTATATTTATGAGTAAGGGCAAGATCTTCATGAGCTCACTGATGATTTCACTCAGTACCCCTTGAAACAATGTCTGGAGGCTGAAGTATCACTGGAAATTCCATTGCAGAAGTACCTTTAGCAAAATATTACTAGCTTTCAAAAGAGTATGTCCCTTTTAGCAGGACAGCCACACTTTTATGTCATACAGCAAGATGTTAGCATTCGTGGCAAAGCAGTTTTGGTAAGAATTTCCCATTTATAAATATTATCTTCCTTTCAAGAGTCAAGGAACATAGTTAATAGATTTACAGCTTATTTATTATTTAGAAAATATGAATGAATTGAGGCTTCAAAATAATTTTATGAAGTTACTTTAACACTTTTAATGAAAGAAAAGGCTGTTTAATATACTACACTATTTCTGCAATGTGTAAGGGACTAAGTTCAAAGTATCTTTTTGAACCAAAGCCTTTGTATTTTGACTATTTACTGCTTTAAAATGAAACTGAGACTTTTTTTTTTCGTGCAGCATATGCAGGTGTCTATATTAGGAGGAAACTAGTGGAAAAATATTATATTTTTCATTGTACATGTACAATATACTAGATTGGACTTGATGATCTGAAAGGGCTTTTCCAACCTGGTTTATTCTGTGATACCTCTCCAAGAAGACTGTTTTACGTTTCTAAAGCGTCTTTTAGTTTCTTGTTGTTTTATGGGGCTGTGTCTTCACATCTTCTGTGTAAAGTTTTCTAGACAAGTGTTAAGACAATGTTAAGACAATGTTAAGACTTGTTAGTTGCATTTCACCACCCTACTGATGTAGTTCCAGAGGAATAGATTGAGCAGGGTCTGAAGTAACAAAAATAGAAAAATGTTTTTTGAGGTATGTATTTGAAAACCAAGAACTACTTTGCTGTAGTTTGGTCAAATTTGGCAGAAGAATGAAACATTTGTTTCCTGTTACAGTAATATAAAAAATTTATGTAGCATGCAGTAACAAAATATTTTTCATTCGACATGTAGCAACAATGATGAGGGGAAAAAAAAAGTGAGAAACATAATAGTGCAGAATGTGTGGGCATAATTTAGTGTTTAATATACCTACATAAAAGAGAATGTTTTAATAAAATGCATGAGTCATTCCCAAATTCTTTGGACAGCAGCATTAATCTAGATCTCTTCTTTAAAACTGTTTTTCAAACTTTTCTTTCTAATATATGTCTTCCATGGAGGTTAAATTCTGACTCTATGAATATTTATATGTTTTATTAAAACTCTACACACTCCCAGTTGCGGGGTACTTGTACTTACTTGAATTGGTCCTTATATTTAACCAGGAGACAAAGCAAAGTTAATATGCTTTTTATTCTAAATATAGTTTCTAGATTTTTTTTCATTTAACCTTCCTTAAAACATCATCTACTGCAAAGTGAATATAAAGTGCCATTGTTTCAAGTATTTTATTGATGTGATTAGAATAAATACTTATTTGTGTTAGAGAAGCAAAGAAATAAGTTCCTTAAGACAGTCTGTATTTAAATACTTTCCCTTCTGGATATTCCATTAGAATATGCCGTTTAGCTCAATTTACTGTAAATAATTTTATAGGGACAGTTAATAAACCTGGCACAATGATGTTTTGCACTGTACATGATTTTATGCACATACAGACACACACAAATGTGTCTCCTTCCTCCCTGTTTTTCATATTCCATGTACTCTGTTGTTGGAGCCTGAATTTTTTCTTGGAAGCCCTTTGCAAGTCCTGCTGGCAGAGGTTATGAATCAGTTAGGATAATCAGAAGTCTTTACAATTTTACTGTATCTTTGTTTGTCCTTTCTTTCACCTTTCCTTTACTGCGCTATCTTGTCTGTCTGATTCTCACAGGAGACATGGATTACAACTGGTTGGACCATACGTCTTGGCATAGCAGTGAGGCATCCCCAATGTCTTTGGTGAGACATGTGGAGCCTTACCACTTAGTTTCCTTTATCATTTTACATTTCCTTGGTTTTATTTACACCTTTGCATGTTTTCTTTTTTGTATCCTTTTTTTATCCCACACCTATAGGGGACAGTCAAAGGGGAAAAAGAAAAACTAGTGAGCAGGCAGTTTTGTCGGATTCTAACACCTTATCCGAGAGGCAAAAGAAAATGGTGTGCTTTGGTGGCCACTCTTTGGAAGAGGACTTGGAATGGTCTGAGCCTCAGATAAAAGACTCTGGGGTAGATACGTGCAGTAGCACAACTCTAAACGAGGAACATAGCCATAGTGAGAAGGTACTGAGATTATGGAGCCTGCATTCTAACCTGCTCATTTGGTCTTTGTTTGCTCTCTGTCACTCATTAAAATAATGCATAAAATGAAAGATAGGGTCTTTCTAGAGACAATATAGCATTTCTTAAGGTGCAGAAAAGAAAAACAAATGAAAAGTCTTTGCATGCTTGCAGCTTTTACTGTTTGGCAGCCTAAGAAAAAAAATTGAAAGGCATAAAGGAATGTTGTTCTAATGGTTGCAAATTAGCATATCACGATACTACCTTAAAGAATAAAGTAATTAACAATAAGGATTCTACCAATTGGCTTATTTGATTTACTATTTCCAAATTCCTGGGGCTGAAATTAAATTAATAGTTTAAACCCCAGGTGAAAAAGGGAGAAAATTGGGTCTCTCTGCACAGAAAAGTTGTTTTTCTTTTTTCCCTTTCTGTCATGGTTGTTCATTTGTTTTGTTGCCATGCAATTTTGTGCAGCACTGTGCAGAATTAAAGGCTTTGCCATCTGCTTTGGTATTTTTTATTTTTGCTTTCTGTTTGGTGGAGATTATGATAAATCTTTTTAGAGTTATTAGTTGTAATGGGAGCAGATTTATCTGTGCCTGCTAATTTTGCATGAAATAGAGCATGAAATAATATTTTTCTGTGAAAAAGTACTATGATTACACAAAAGAAAATCTTAAAAATATATTAATTAGGCCAATAGACAAGTATAATTGTGCACATGTATAGTAATGGAATAATAATGCTCACTGTTACTGTGCTTCATATGTGAATTAATTATTCCAAGAAAGAAACAGAATATTCAAATGAAGTAATGGATATACCTTTTAATTTAATTTAATCTACTACTACTGAGAGAAAGTAAAACACTGAAAATATTTGTTGGTCTTGGATAAAAATTGACATGTTTGAAGTAGTGGAAAAATAAGACATTTCTTGTATCAAATTTGCAGTTTGAGTTAAACTTCTTTTCCAGTATTACTCTTACACTAGACTTTTAGTGGTATTTTTCTCAGTACTCAGGTGTGATTCTCATTCTGTGTAGATAACTATGTGTAGTTGTCTGTATCTGTCAATTCAAGATGGAAAGATCATTCTAGATATTTACAAATTGGATTTAGTAAAATAGATAATGTTATTAAATTTTTGACATCCATTGTGATGAATGATATGTCCAAATAAATATTTTCCATCACAGTTTTCTATCATTTTATTACATTAAAAATTAGTGTAATCATAATACTTTCATAGAATTTTTAAAATATATCAGGAAATGAAAAGTATTACTGAAATATTTTTCATTAAAATACTATTCACTGTGTTTTCCATTAACACCATATGATAGCATCCGGTAACTTGGCAACCATCCAAAGATGGAGATCGTCTCATTGGTCGGATTTTGTTAAATAAACGACTAAAAGATGGAAGTGTGCCTAGAGATTCAGGAGCAATGCTTGGATTGAAGGTTGGTGATGAGTAATTTTGAAACTAACAACTCTCTCAGTTAAATTAGCTACTTTTATAATGAGAGTATTCTCATATTATATGGTGTATGCATACTAGTATTGATAATGCCTTATCCTTCTCAAAATTACAATATAGACATTTTATATTCATTTACCTGGGGTAACTTTGCAGGGCCCTTGGCAGAATGAAAAAGTTGTATTTTTCTGAAAGACATGTTTTCACAAATTTTCCAAGAATGTCTTCTTAGCAAAATACTAATTGCATCTTTGCTAGGCACGCCAAATCCTGTCTGTGTTTTTCAGTATGGAGCATTGCACCATGGTATAACTTCTATTTCCTAAGAAAGGAAAGATAAGTGAAAAATAAAATACCTCTCTTGAAGACCTGGGGGATATCTGGGGGTTAATGACATTTCAGTACAGATCACAGTATGCCAATGGAACTTCCTCTTTCTGATTTTTTTTCTCCTCTGATTGTTTGATTTGCCACATTTTAAAAATGCAAAATGAAAAATTGTTCAATGTTATTGGTTTTTATCACAAAATAATGTACTAACATTTTTCATGTGTGAACCTCTTTTTCATGGTTCGGTGCTCTTTAAACACATTATGAATTACTTCCAGCTCAGATATTGGTCTCAGTTTTGTGTGATATTATTATTTGCTGTTCATGAAATACTAGTACAAGAATGAGAACAAACTATACACAGTGAAAGAAACAAACATGTATTTATTTTGATTCCATATCCTTACGGGGAGAAATTATTAAGAAGTTTAAATTTTCTGTTCCCTATTTTGCACGACTCTTACTTCCCCTCAGGTATGCAGATTAGGTTACAGTCACACCCTTGCAGTAAGGATTAAATCAGTCTAGTTTTGTATTACATATACTACCCTGTTTTGAAAATATTTTAAGTTTTTATTTAATTAATAAATAATTTTAAGTCTGTGGAGAAGTTTTATATGTTTATTTTTAAACATATAAGTCAAGATCAAGTTTTATATGTTTATTTTTGTCTTTTTGTCAGAAAATGCCAGAGAAGAGATTAACAGTGCCACCAGAAAGCACTTTTTGTTTAAACATCTATGTTAAAATTTCTAAAATCATATTATGAAGATGAACTCTTCAGTGGTATTCATTAATAGCTCAGATTCAAGAGTAACTACTTTTTAATCTCAATAGCCATCTAGAAAGAGTAATTTCCAACAGTTAATTCTGACCTGAATTCTTAAGTATTTACATATTGAAAGTAAACTAAACTGGATTTAGTATTCCAAATTTTAAATCCCAGTATAAAGACTGTTAAGAAACCTTAAGAATTTGAAGATTATTCAGTTATGAGTGATCCTGACATGTAAGTATGATTCTAAGATAAATACTGAGGTCAAACCTGTTGAACTTCCCCATAGAGAAATTGTCAGTGTGGCAAGTATTTTCATCTGACTTGCCAAGCCAAAGGGAATTTCATTGCTTAGTGTGAACATCCTGAGTTCTGTTATGTTAATATATCTTTTTCCAGTTAAAAAAATATTGAAGTGAGCAGTCTAATGACAAATACCTTACCTTGTTTTGGGTGGTAATTTATGATACAGTGAGATACCATACATGTATTTGCTAAAATGTAGAAGCTTTAGGGTTCTCTATATGCATTGTTCTTCAATTGTACAAATTGCCAGGATAGCTACAAAAATAACCTGTCATACCCAGATTTCTGTGGTGTTTTTTTCAAGTGTATATGTGTTACCTGGGCTACATAAAACCCAAGGAAAAAGCTGAATTCTTCTTTCTATTGCTAGAACATTAAAATATTTTAAAATAATTTTCATACTATGAAAATACTTCCTCTTTGAAACAGGTAGTAGGAGGAAAGATGACTGAATCAGGTCGACTCTGCGCATTTATCACCAAAGTTAAAAAAGGAAGCTTAGCTGATACAGTGGGGCACCTTAGACCAGGTATGTATCTACTATAGATCTACACCACTGAGTTGCTTTTCTGAAGGTGGTAACAAGTGAACAAGTTTAATTACATGTGAAATTATGTTAAATAGATGTGATGAAATACTGCAGAATTCAATCTGACACTGTTACTAGATGGTTGCTTTTGTAAAATATATGCTGTCATGTTGTTCAAAAATATTTTAACATTTTTGCTCATTTTTATACTTAATATTCCATTGATATCCTTCCCAGTAATTTTGTGGTCTATATTTTGTGGCATTATTTGGAGAAAACAAAGCTGCTACAAATGCATGAACAGAACCACCTTGTCTAGGAAGATGCTTCTGTTCTAACATGCAAACCATAGATTGCTAGATTTGAGAATGTTCAAGAAATACTTAATTATTAACATAAGAAATATCTGAACCGTAAATACTAAACTTGTAAAAGTACATGGATCTTCAAAACAGTAAGTTGATGAAATATGATGTTTTAAAGATATGAGTTTTCTAAAGAGCATGTTGGGATTTCTGTAAGCCACAGCTGCCAAAGCAAGTAAGAGCAGCATCTAACTCGGTGGGGGGTCCTACTGATTATATTTTTGTTTCACAGAACTTTGCATATTTGAAGCTGTCCTGCAGAAAACCTTTAATTAACTTTAAATCAGGATTTTCTTGCACGAAGGTCTCCAGACTTGCTCTACAGCACAGGTTTCACAGTCCAAAAAACTGATGCTAGAATAGCTTAAATGGTCATTGTTAAGTGGTGTCCACAGTAGACTTCCTAAACAGGGTGTCATTACTTAACTTACAGGTGATGAAGTACTAGAATGGAATGGAAGGCTACTACAAGGAGCCACCTTTGAGGAGGTGTATAACATCATTTTAGAATCCAAACCTGAGCCACAAGTAGAGCTTGTAGTTTCAAGACCAATAGGGTAAGTAATTTAATGAATTTTTTTGTATTAAATATGATAAAAGTGTTGCTAAATTTCACTTTTAGGATGGAGTATATCAAACATTTATAAACATTGTAAACAGCATAATCTTATGCAAAATTTTGTAAACCTAAAGTGTAGCTAGAATGATAGATCATGCCAGTGAATAAAAAAAGCTGGTGTGAAATCCTGTGTTCTCAGAGTCTCAAGCATCATCTGCTGTTATGGTTAAAAATAGGTTCCCTTCTCTGGCTTTTCAATTGGTGAGCCAGCCTATATTGGCTCTGAAAGTGTGTTTATACTCTTTGCTGTTTTAATTTTTGACTGCTGATTTTTATTTCTACATTCCCATTTTTTATAATACATACATAAAATTATAAAATCATATTTGGTTTATGAACTGATGATGAGCTCTTTTTACTAAGAGTCTGCAATGTAGAATTTTGTGTGAAATATAATATGCTAATAAAAAAATCAATATGCTTTGGAAAGTCTCAAATCCATATTCACATCTTCATCTATGAAATAATTTAAATTATTGCTTGTTATCTAACACAGAACATATCTGAATGAATAGTTAGAACTGTGTGGGACCTTTTCTTCAGTGCTGTACATTGTCTATTTTTATTAACCTTGAAACCTACCTCTCAATGTCTAAACTTAATTTTTTCTTGCATAGCAATTGTTGCTTCGTTGTATTAGACTGTGAGTACTTCCCCTTCATCTGGTCTTTTTCTTCCAAATTCCTGCACTCTAAAGTTGTATTTATCACATTTTAAATTCTCCATTAGAAGTTCATTATTTGGTCACATCAGGGTTCTGAAGAGGGGAATGCTTATCACTGATTTTGAAGGTGCTTACAGTTAAGAATTTTCTTTTTTCCCCCCAGCATTTATTGTGGTGTACAGGACACAACTGGACAGGGTGATAGCTAATATGATTAAGGGTTCCCTTTTTCCATGTTAGGTTGAACCAGATGATCTTTCATGATCACTTCCAAGATGGACTGTTTTAGGATTCTATAATCACATGTAAATATATAATATATAAATATATTTTCCCCTTTATTTTGTTTAAGATGCACTTTACCTTAATATAAGAAAACATGACTAAAAATTAAGAAGTACTGAAAAAATCTAGAACTATATAATATGAGATTGGCATTTCAGTGGGGATGACTGTTACAGTTTCAGGTATAATGGGAACTTACTGTGTTGGACACATCAGGAACTTAATGTGTAGGAACTTAATTTGCTATTACAATTTTAACCAAACTTGATAATAACAAAAACTACTTTATCTTGTTAGTGAGATGAGAATTTATCTCCTGCATACATATGGAATTGCAACCTCTTTAGGGTAAAGACTCTATCATCTGTCCTATCATTAAAAACCTTTGCATAACTCGGCAGAGGGGGGTATAATAGTAATTCTAAGGGACAGACTCCGTTACTTGTCTCAGAAAAGGAGGCCTCAAATTAATTTCATACACAAATCTTTCATAAGATCTCTCAAATAGAAGTTTATAGCAAAAGTTTCAAGGAACAGCTCACTCACATCTTGGAAATATCCATTTTTAAATCTTTCTTCATTCTCTTCATTGTGTAAAATCTCCTGTATTATTTATGGTACTTTTATATTTGCTGTCTGTTGTTCAGCTTCCTTATCATCACGTCTTCTGTTATGTTGCAGTCACTAGAGCAGCTCATCTATAATTCCTTAAACAGTCATGTGGGCTCTCAAGCTGTCTTCTTCTGCATTAAGTGCTTGCCTCATAGTCTGAAGAACTGAGCTAGATCAGTGAAAAAACGTTGTTCAGTGTATTTGCTTCCCAATGTCTTTTTGTGATAGATGCAAAAGAGTCCCGGTGATGAATACTTCCTACAAATTGGTAGGTTTTAGATTCTGGTTAGGTATGTGTAATTCTAGGGAGTATGATATTAACAGCATGATGTCAGAAATGTTTTTCATGAGGTTGGAGCTGATGTACTGGAAAGACAGTATTACTTTTCTCAGTTTAGAAGACTTCAGTTCCTAATCAAATGGACAATATAAATTAATACCCTACGCTTGTGCAAGGAAACATAACTTCATAGGATTGGGTTCTGCTCTGGCAAATAAAGTTTCAGTGTATGTACAATCTTAAGAAGTTCTTATTTACCTGATATCAGAAGTGATATTTAGTTTAATTAGAATGATGAATTAGAATTAGATTGATGCTGATATTGAAGGATTTCACTTTTGCATTGAGATAAATCTTATTATTTATAAGGAGAATTTCTTGATGGTTTCATGGCAACACTTTAAACGTGCAAGAACTCTTCAGTTACCAGCAATTAACTTAGCTGAGAATATGTTGTCACATCTTGATATTCTGAGTGCAAAGCCAAATTCCAGTAAACACAGTTATTAGTTTTTCTCTTTATTATAGGCTAACTGCTATGAAGACTGAAGATGACAAGCTAAGCTGACAAGGCAGATAAAATTGAAAGCCGTTCTAAAAAAACCCAACTGCACGAAACATGCCAGCTTGTCATGCAATTTTTCCACTTTTCGTATCTTAAAATAAAAACTGATGGCCAAGTTACTAATCATTGTGAGCTGGCTGTCCGTTATACAGAACTTACCTATCTTCTGCTTTCTAATTCTCAGAAATAGAAAACTTAAAATTTTCATGGTTTCGTCTGTTCTGAATTTGGAAGAAATATTGTACTGTGTTTTAATAATTACTCTATGCAACGAGTCATTATAAAACTAATTTTATTTCTCCTCCACCTGTTTATCTCCATGACAGTTCCTTGTAAGAAATACCATTCAATTTACCAAGAAATACAGGGATCTGTATGCTTTAGGAGCATAAATGATAATGTTCAAAGCTCTCAAGTTTATTTTTTCAGCTATCTATAGAAAACTCTCATTCACTTTGTTCAGAATGATTTATATTGTGTGTATGTATATATATATGTTTTCAAGGTTTTCTTTTCATACTCATATAGTAAGAAAAATTTTTTTGAATTTATGAGTTTTGCTCAAGAGTATATTTCTGAGTCAATTACTCGGCAAATAAATATTGGTTCCTGTTATAAATTCTCTATATATCAAATATAAAAAATTAAATATTTGCTTCTTCAATAGTACTTGTGGGTTTGTCACAAGTTTGGGGTACTAACAGCAGAGATTTTCCCTTATCTGTAGTCGGCACTTAGATCTGCTTCATGCCTTCTGATTTGTTTAAATTATTGGATACTGTTTAATTGGAAAGATTCCTCAGTCTTCTTAGTAAAGCTGTCTTTGTAGTGAGTCTTGAAAAATGTTTGCAAGAGGTATACTAGAGGTATTCTGGAAAAGCTTTTCTAAAGGAAATAGAGAAGTTATTTATATATCACAACTGGCTCATTGTATGAGATAGTGGATATCACCGGAACATTTACAATTTCCCCTTCCTTTTCATTTACCTTTTGGTGGGTTGATCTTGACTGAGCACCAGAGACTTGCTCTCTCCATTTCCCTTCTCAGCAGGACTGGAGGAAGAAATAAGATGAAAAAGCTTATGGGCCACTCAGCAGTTACAGTCATGGGCAGGACAAACTTGAGGGAAATTAATTTGTTAGGAATTAATAAAAGAATAGGATAGCAAGAAATAAAACCAAAACTGAAGCCTCCTTTACACTCAAATTCACTCCTTTTTCCTGGTTTTTCTGCCTCCCTCTCCACCAAGCAGTCCATGGCATGGAGGAAGGGAGTTGCAGCCAGTTCTTCTCCTCCACCTTCTTCCCTGATCTTGGTAGCTGCAACGATGTTTCTCTCATGGCTTTTTTTTCTCAATGATTTCTCTCATGGCTGCTGCACAATTGTTTTACCCTTTATTAAATATGTTCTCACAGAGGCACCCAAGGAGCCAGCTGGGCCCAGCCTTGCACAGCCTCCCCTCGCCATGGCCACCCCTCAGGACTGGCTGTGGCCTTGGGGAAACCAACTGCACTGAAACACACAACATGATTTTAAATATTGCTATTGCTGTGACTCAGAACTGAAGTTATTCATCTTGTTCATTTTGCTCAAATACCTCTGAAGTTGTTTATTAGCATATTGATAGTTTTTATTAGCATAAAGTAATGTTTGCCCCTTAGAGGAAGAACGTATTCCTTCGCTTGGGGAGATGAAATTGGGTGTTTTAAACTTCATGGCTTTGCACAGTTTAATGCAGGTGTTGCAATATGTCCTGGATATGAAAGTATGCAATTTTGCCAAATGAACTTATGCATTTTATTTAGTTATGGAAAAGGTATGATTGATTAAATTTGTGGTACAAGGACAGTAAAGAATGTACTGGGATAGCCATTATTGGCAGCTGAGTATGTTTGAGTGAGGGTCCAGTAAATTTAATTAGTGTATAATGTCATAATAAAATCTACTACTCACAGTTTTAGTCTACCATTAACTATGAGATTGTTCTTTTCTTTTCTGAATTATTTTATTTGTGACTGTGCAGCCTGTCTCCTGCATCCACCAAATCTGTTCTGTAGGATTTAAATTGAAGCTGAAATTATTTATACTGGGTAACAGATAATCATCCCAGTGGCTGAAGACAGCCAGCAGATCAGACACCTTTCCTTAGGCCTCCCATGGTGGAATGGGAATTGTTATAGTGTAACTGAAATTTAAATATTCTTGCTAGATAAAAGATCAGCCTGTCTTAATTTTCCTAATTTCAGGGACATTCCCAGAATACCTGACAGCACACATGCACAGCTGGAGTCCAGTAAGTTTCAATTGTGGGGTAGGAAAATCTTCTCTCTCTTTTATGTAAGCACAAATAGAATGAAAAATGTTCTCTGCAGTCGGTATAGCTTTTGTCTCTTTGTCTATATTTGTCTCAGTATGTCATCTTACTGTATTATCTATCTACTTTTGTTTAATAATAAGCTATCAAAAGTCAGGATATTGTGCTCTAGGTTCGACATTGATTATAAGCTTAGATGACTTTTGATTGAAGAAAGTGCAGTCCTAACTAATATATAAGAACATTAATAGCAATTTTTAATTTCCTGTTTTCTAGCTTTGCATTTCAATTGCGTCTTATAAACTAAAAATGGAAAAGAAGTGTTCTTTGTTTACAGCCTGAGTGATAGCTACTTTGAACTCAGAATACTCTTACTTTATTAGAGCCATTCAGTGCTACTTAATTTGCCTAAACACATATTTCTTGTAGGGAAAAATAACTTGTTCTTTGGCTTAGATCTGATAAGATGGATTCCAGCCTGGAGTTATTTTTTATCATTGTTTTAGAACTCTATTATAATAAAAGCCATGAATGAATGAAATGACATAAGCTTGATAATAATAATATGAAAAAGTCTTTCAATGACTTTTTACTCATTGGCCAGTTCTTAAAATTCATTTTATGTTTTGTGAGATGTAAATTGTCTTTTGTATTTATAAAAATACTTCACTTTTGCTTTACGTTTTGTATGTCAAAACTTTTCCTCTGACCATTTTCAGACCTTGTAGATTTGAAAAAAAAATGCAAAAAACCCCCGTAACATACATCTTGATATTTTTATAAAAATCTGATTAAAAATTAGTCTGATTGCAAAAGATAATAAGTTAGGAGACTTAGTTCATTTGACCACAGTAAAGTGTTTATTTTTGGGCCTTCAACATACTGACATAATTACAGTCAGAAATATCTGAATAAACTATTTTCCATTCTATAAATAAAAGCTCCTGATTACATTTGATTACCAAAAGATTGAATATCATTATTTGGTAATTTTAAATAGATTTTAAAAAGTCATACTTATCACAATTTTACTGCATGTTTGGTTATATTTCTACAATTTTTGCTTAAGGAATGTTGTAAAATACACATAACTGCTACTATTTATAAAATATTTTTGTTTATAATTACAGGTTCTAGTTCATTTGAATCTCAAAAAATGGACCGACCTTCTATTTCAGTGACTTCTCCTATGAGTCCTGGCATGTTAAGGGATGTTCCACAGTTCTTGTCTGGACAACTTTCAGTATGTAAACATTTCATTGATATTAATGTTGTGCTTTTTGCAGCATATGCAGCTCTTACTATTGTGCCAACTACCTCTAACAGAAATTTCTTGTTAAACTACCTGTGTTTTTTGTTTAATGCTATACATCTCAGTCTAGGCAGGACCAGAGTTTCATTAGCATTTGGAGATTTTATATACGTTGAATCTCATATACACGTGTATATTTATCTGGTAAACTAGACTGGTAGAGTCAAATTTTCAGAAGGATCTAATCTTGGCCTCCAGTTATGTTTGTGCTATTGAGTGTAAACATTTTTTCAACTGTAGCACTTATGTGTAGAATTGGTAGATTTTATTACCTGTTTGCTTATTTCTTATGCACTAACTTTATATAACTTCCCCAGATATTCCTCTGTTATTTTACTCATGTTGTATTATTGTACAAGTGTTACTCAGTTTTGTTCTTCACTCTCATTGAGAAGAAAGTTCATTACATGATTGTTTTCTTTTAGGGGGTACTTTTGTTTTGTCATAAACTGAAGAAGTTGGGTTTTGTGCACCTTTCCATGTTGTTTACAATTCCAAAGTGTGATTTTTCAAAAGTGCTCAGTTGTGACCTGACATATTGAAAAGGAAAGACAAATGAAATGGAAACACTGCAAAACTGGTCTTAAACAAATTTGGAAATGTCACTTTCATGTTAATTTCAAGTTTTATATGTTGAGTGTACCATAAAAATATGCATAAAATCCAAGCAGACTGTTTCTAGGTCTCACAGAAATGGTTCATGGTATTGATAGAGGAGAGGAAGAATATTTTTGTCTCTTCAGTGTACATGTTGGCTCCATTTTGCAGTGCATGAGGCATTATTTGTTTGCTCATCAGAACAATCATTTACAATATACAATTTTTATTTTCTGTAGCTGTTATACGTAATATTTTGTAAGATTCAATCCTTTGGATAAATGGAAAAACAAAAATCTTGGCTGCAGAGTGCAGAGTGCTTTGCAAAAATACAGTGACAAGGGAACATGAACTGTCAGAACATACAGACCAAAGTTTCTAAAAACCCTCTTATTTTTACGAGACAGTAAAAAATATTGATGGTGGAGACAGGGAAGAAATAAATTTCTTTTGTCTAAACTTCATAAAAGATTAGGCTGTCAAAAAGTTGTGGTGCCTTGCTCTCAGCATGAAATTTAAGGTTCAGAGTTAGCTGCTCTGATGACCACTATGGAATAATTGTCCAGATAGGAACCACGTAGAACTGACTTTCTCATTTTCTCAGTTTCAGATTAAGATTAGGATTTTTTAGTGAAGTCAGTAAATCTTATTTAATTTAATTTTTTGATTTAGTGGTTTGGTAAGGTACTGAAGTTTGAGGTATATAATCATAGTATTGGGAAACTTTGAGGTATATTCTAATTTATTAACAGAAAACCAAAGGTTTTATTTCTGAGAATGGCATATAAATTCAGCATTTAACTCAAGAAGTCATAATTCCTATTTATAATTATTTTTTAAAAGTTTCAATACATAAATGTCTATTCTAAAAGGTTTCTTTACATCTAAGGAAACCAAATAATGTTAAGAGAAATTAGAAAATCTTTCCTATTTGTTTTTGGTACTTCCTTATGTACTGTTTGCAATTACATTCAGTACTCCCTATTACAAATTATCTGTGTTTCCCTCAGAGAGCTGCTGATATCCATCTGAGAACACAAAGCTTCAGATGAATGAAACTGAAGTCAGAAATACTCTGGAACTCTCTAAAGTTGCAATTAAGCCGTGTAAGATTAGTAGACATTTTGAAAGTTTGGATGGTTATCTTATCTGCCCAGCTAAAGAAACATTGGCAATAGCTGTATTCCATGTTAATCATTTTAAGGGCACAACCCAGCTGCTGCTGCTGTTGGGTCAAGACTTTGGGAGGCAAGTACTAAACTTTTTGCTTTGAGAGCAAGGATGTGTCATAGTGGTGAAGATGCTCTGGATAAGAACAACATGGGATCTAACTGGGCACATGGCAATTTTTAGGCTAGTATGCATTTTTATAAATAGAGGACTATATGAGAATTGATGTATTCTACAGGAACAGTATTTTAAAAAAAAAATCAATGTATTTTCTTTTTGATCTGATATTTTAAGGTAGTTTTGAAAAATTAAAAATTTTGTGATATCAAATTTAGGGATTTATGTTCTAGAAAGTAGTATGATGAATAGCTTGTCCTTCACTTTTTAATATGTGGGTTTGTCATTTTACAATTTAAAAATTTGGAAACTTTGGAAGACTTAGTGAAAAAATCCTGTTTGTAAAGTTGGAGATGTTTTGAAAATTTGAGATTGACTGTGAGATTTTCTATTTTGCACCTTTAGCAAAGGTAAAGTAATAAGGTAAAAATGAATTTTAAAAATCTTCTCAAGTTAAAAAGAAATATTTTAGTCTGAACGGTACAAAATGAATGTGCTTCAGTATTTTGGTTTTTCATGTTTTAATCAGACAGATTAATCTAATATTTTAATCTAACAGAACAGTTGATGGATCATATAGTCATTCAAAATAGCTGAGTAAGTGGAAATGAAAGGAAATACTGAATTCTGAATGCAGTTGGGAATGTGCTCTTTATGATGATTGCCTAGGCAGGAGGATAACTCCAGAACCCTGGCAGTAAATGAGGACAGCTTGCTGTTCTTTGTGACAGTGGTGGGTCGATGACATTCCGAGTGCTGGGGCCTGAATTCAGACAGGTGTGCTGAATCTGAAGGAACGGAGGAAAGGCAAGGTTTTGGAAGGGTTTCCATATTCTCTGTGCCTTTTGACAGTGGCATGTAGTCCTGAAGGGCTGCTGCTGGTGCAGCTGTGGTTACTGAGAAGCACAGGCAGTGAAATACAGCAGTTGTGAGCAGAAGTGGAGGACAACAGTTCAGTACAACAGTGAATGTCTGAAGTATTTGAGTGAATACTTGAATGTAGGATTATTCAGACAGTGCTCTAGATCCTTAAAGGATTTTTATATATTAGAAGTATTTTGGAACCTATTTCTTTATGTTCTGTATGGTTTTGGCCAGTTTAGCTGCAGTGATGCTTCTCTAGTATTCAGGGATGTCTTTCCCTGTCTCTGCATTGGTCTGTACAACTGTTTTCTTCTGTGGAGGTTACAGTGTCAGTCTAGAGCTGACTAATAGGATTGACTACAAAGTAAACCATCTCACATAGACAGGAAATCTTCTTTACATTAATAATTATTCTGCCCAAGTATATATTTAATTGAACAAATTATGTGCAACTGCAGTGAACTATTGTGTGTTATAACTTACTAAGGCATAAAATATATCTGTATTCTCTGTGTTTTATTTTATGGCATTTTTTATTCATGTTGTTCTTTCAGGGGAGTATCTGACTGTTATTGCAATTATAATTTTTTTATTATTTGCTTTGTCTGGTTCTTGTTTCTGTGTTTTTTCACTGAGTTATATTTCCTTTAATATAATTTTGAAAAATTCAGAAGTATTCTTTATATGCTGGTGCTCTTAGCTTCATTAGTGCATTTTGGCTACTTTTTTGATATTGCATGCAAAGTGTTACTTGAAATGCTTTTCCAATAGTTAGCTTTAGGGAATAATAACATAACTATGAGACCATGTAAATGGATACAAGTATAAAATAACAGTATTTATTTTTGTACTGGTAGAAATTCTAAAAGAAAAGGGATATCATTTATAAAATTGATCTGTTTCCCTGTACACTTGAACCACAGAACCACTTCAGTAGATTTGCTGTACACGTTCAGTTTATAGAGCAATGAAAATACAGTTATATTAATTATAGTTGTCATATATGCAGCTCACTAAAAAGCTCTAATTGTACATTATGAAGGGCTTATATGTCAGCACTTTGAGGGGATGAAATCAAGTACAACACATGCTTCCCCTCCCCCTTTCACATGTTCTTTTTCCTTTTCTTCCTCCCCTTTATACCTCTATACAATTAAATTGCTGTTGCTCTAACATGGAAAGTTCTAGGTAGTGCACACAGTGTGTTGATTTTCCTCCATTTCCAAGACAGATTATGACACCTTGGTGCATGGTGGGAGAGATTCTGTCCCTCTTAAGATTGAAATATCCTGTGATAATTTATTTTTCCCTTGTAAAATGGAGCAGAAGCAAGCTGAAGATCTACTTTTATTGTGAGTAGGTCACATTCTGCCACCCTAACACTGGGCTCTGCCCATGCAGAATGGCAGGTAGAGTGCAGCTGCTGCACCTTTCAGCGCACAGGGAGCACATCAGACAAAACCTGTGATCCAGACTGTCAGATTTTCTTACATACCTTCTTGCTTTGATGTAAGAACAGATTACTTCACACATTTTATGGAACAGATTTCTCCAGCATCTGTGCATGCCAAATAAGCAAGGAGGGTGGCAGAAGCATCATCACTGTGCCTATTTCCAAGCTTTGGCTTAATTTCTTTCATCTCAATATTCACATCTAATGGAAGTGAATATTGAGTAGTAGCTTATTCCTATAATTTTGAATTAGATCAATAATCAGGAAAACTGAGCAGAGGTAAAGGAGATTCCAAACTGTCAGGTGGCTGTGATTGTTGTGACCTACTCCATGCTCCTGTTCTCCCCCTCACTGGCCTTCTGAGGTATCAACACCTGCTCCTTTTCCTGTCCATGCCCCATACTCTGTACCAATCCTGTGCCATTCCATTTGCTGTGCCACTCCTAAGATGAAGGTGGAGAGTGGTTGCTTGGAATTTGCAGCTAATCCAGGAATGTGTTGTGTTGCCTATACTCAATGTAGTCTTGATGTAGCCACTGGAGGCCACAAGGTTGTATGTGGTCTGAAATGTTACAGCACAAAAATATGTTATAAATGCATCTATGTATGCAGTTTGCTAAATGCTCTAGATCCCATTCCGTGCAAGGGATTTCTGTGTATACCATATATCATTTCTGTCATGATTGCTAGAGAATTGAAATACACAGATTATGCTTTCCCTCATGTAATGCTAATACCAGCACTTTCTTTTAATTGTTTTCAAACTGTTTAGGAGGACTTTTCATAGACATGACTCTTAAAGTTGCAAAAAAGAGAAAACTTTTTATTTACTCACTTTCCTAAGTAACCAAAGCTGTCAGTGCGTGAATTGTACTTGTGTCTCTCTGAATATGCATGTACAATTTCCCTGAAAGAGACAACCAACCTTAACTTGTGTTTCCAACGCCACTTTTAAATCACATTTTGCCTACCTGTTCTTTTTGTTACATGTTATTTCTAAATCTATGGTAAATGTTGTCTATAGACTTGCAAAGAGAAATGTTTGCTCTTGGGGAATCAGGGGTAAAATTCCTGCTGACTTCCCTAAGGCAAGAATTTCCACCACAGGGTTTTGATATGATTTGGTAACAGATTTGCAGATTTAATTTATGCATTGCATTAAAATACTTTGTGTTATATAAATATGCTGGTGTAAAGCTGTGTTTAAAGTAATAGTTATGTGTCTTTGTTTTTACTTTTGGTCTTTTAGTTTCCAGCGTGTTGTCTTTTTTGGTTTTGTTTTATTGCTTTTTCTTTAATTTTGCTTACCAGAGCCAAAGCCTTAGTAGAAGAACAACGCCTTTTGTTCCTAGGGTTCAGGTAAAGACTTCGTCTGCCTGACAGAAACGAAAGTTGTGGGTTTTTCTTTTGTTTGGTATGGAAAATGCATAGTAGGAAAACGTTACATTGTAGTCCGTTTTCCCATATTTTGAGTGTGTTGCTTTAAACCATATTAACAACTGTCATGTCATCTTGTGAGCAGCTTGTACAATTCTGCATGGGGGTTAAAATATTAAATAAAAATTTAAAGAGACAACTAGTTTTTGTTTGCGTTCTGCCCAATGTTAAACTTATGCAGGTTTCAAGAGTGATGATCACTATGCATCCCACATATAAAATTTTTGTATTGTTTAAGCAATAAATAATTATGTGCTTGAGTTTATTATATAAAGATGAATGTCTCTTTAAATCATTCATTATCATTACTTAACGCGTATTTTTTTGCATTTTCCACATAATAGTAGCGCCTTGAGTAGAAGATGGGCAAAAAATTTGTACCTTGTTTAAATAAACAAATTTCTTGTGTATGAAACTTGGTTCTTGCATTTTTAAGTACATAAAAATGACCAAAACTCTATTTGAATTAAAAATGAATTCTTCTGTTGTCTTATTGAATTTATTTTGTTTTAATATTCTGTTTAGGTACAAGTTGTTTGCCTTTTTTCATTAGGAAGCTCCTAAGGTACTATAGATTAATGCAAAAAAGTAGGTTTTACTAATATATTACAATGCTTATCTTGCTTTGCTGCATGTTTTTCATTTTCTTTTTGTAACTAGAATATGATCTTATTTTCTTAAAAAATACCTTTATGGAGATGTTAATCTTTTGTGTGGCAGCTTTATAAATGTTTCTGTTGTTTAATCAATTGAAAAAGACATTAAGTATGACCTAAGTGATCAGAAAGAGATGACTGAATTTCATTATGAAATGGAAAAGAGATCATATATTTATTAGAAAAGAATATATTTATATTTATATGTGTATTGATATTTATATTTATACTTATATTTATATTTATATAAAAATTCTAAATAAGACTGTAAATAAGACATCAAATATGACTCGTATTTGATAAAGTACATATTTTCACAACATAGTATTCTCGAAAGTATTCCTTACAACTGCTTGAATATAAATTCAAAATTAAAAAAATATAGAAAAAAGATTATAAAATAATGTCTTGATTGTATGATTTAAAGTTCATATATTATATGCTATTGACATAAACCAGTGTTGTATGAAAACTTTAAAGCATCCTTTTGCATGATTAAGAAAATTGGATTCTGCTCATGGTAATGAAATCAGAGGGGTACAATCACAAGTTGTTAAGTAGCTCATAGAGGTAAATATTATATATGACATAAGTAGTTTTTTAATATTTATTTTCTTTTTTATATAGGTGCTAAATAAATTAAAAATTATGAGAGTTGATTGTTCAGTTTAAAAAAGAAATCTCTGCCTGAAACCTGCATGTTTCATGAAATACTGTAATGTAGAAATAACATGTAGTAGTTCCTTAATCACATTATACAAAATAAATAAATAGACATAAAAATTGTCTGTTCTACTTAGACTAATATCCTCTAATGAAAAAGAAACCCAAGCCTTGCTCAAATGATTGTGATAGTCATTTGAGAAAAGTTTCATGTTTCCTAGAAAATATCTAACAAGAGGTGAAAAAGTTTAAGGCTTACTCATTCACCCTCTGGATGGATTATGTTTTTATATTGTAGATAAGGATTGTCTTTAGCCCCAGTTTTCTCCCTACACAGTCAGTGACTGTGGAGTCCTTGTGGACCTCTCTAACAATTTTTTTTGCAGAGCCTAGTAACAGTCAAAGCTAGACATAAGACTTCTGACAAGAGTTCCTGAAGAACTCAAAATTATGACCTTGGCAAAATCTCTACAACTATTCTGAGACAAAAAGTCATCCATGTGCCCCCTTTTAGTAGTGTTGGTAAATAATCTAGCAAAAGATTTTTGTTAGATATGTCTGCCACGCAGGCTGCAGAAAGAAGAGGAATTCTCCAGTGGTGTTCAAACAAGGGTATTAGGAGCAGTCCAGCAGCAGTGCAGAACTTTGGTTACTTTTTTGGCATGACAAATTCACTAAATCAGAGCTCTGAGCTGCTGTTTACGGTTGTCAGGAAGTGTAGATTTCATTGTGGGCTGTGGTAGAGCTGTGTCTGTAGAACTCCTTCAAGAATGTGGATCTCCCAACATTCTGTTTATATTTATTTGTTTCATCGCTCTCAACAGGAAATGCACATCTTTATTCTTACTTGCATCTTCTTTACTTGTTAGTCTGAAAGTGATCCTTTCTGGCAAAAGCTCCTCTCCCACACTTCTCTCCATGTCATTCCATTCATCTTTGAGCTCACTGGATGGTTTCATAGAATCATCATTATTTTATTGGGAAGAAAAACACTCAGTTTCTTTCTTTTATTTTTTTTTCTTGTCAAAAGCACTTCTGAGCTCTTACTAATTTTACAGTACTTGTAAAAGTGCATCTTTATTTCCTGAACTTTTAGATTGAGCTTAGCATACCAGTAATTTTCTAACTTGCAGAGTGATGCTTTATGAATCTTTGTAGGGAAAAATCTGTTCTTAAATTTGTGTTCTCTACGCAGTATCTCTTGCTTACTTGGCAAAGCCTTCTTTTGAGCCAGAGTTGCCTCTGAGTTTTTTCTAACTTCAAAAATTTCAGCCATCCTTTTGGCTTTAATACAGAACATCAATATATTTGATCATGTATAAAAATATATACAAGGTAAAACCACTAAAAGAAAAAAAATCTAGATTAGGGCAGCCTAAATAGTTCTATAGTTTTCTGGCCTTTATATCCTACAAGCTTTTCCATTTGACAGACTTTTCTTGTAGCTGTTCAGGCATATCAGACAGCAGCTGAAGCAGAAAGCAATAGTATGATTTAGCAACCCTCAGTACTCAGGATTCTTTAGAGTTATGTTTATCAACATCCAAAACTTACCTCAGCTATGCCAAAGATTTAACCACCTCAGGGCAGTTTCAGCATCTACATAAGCTTAAGTCCAATAAAATGATTACTGCAAGTAATTTTTAAAAATAAATTGAGGAGTTTTTTTTCAAACAACCGGTCCTACTGGTATATCTCTTGTTTCAGAATAATATGTGAATGAAAAGTAATATCTAGTTTTTAAATAATAATAAACATAACAAACATCTATGTAGGTTACATGAAAAATTATAATGAGCAAAAGAAGAAAAAAAAAATGCCTGGGCAGCTGTCTCTAAAAGCCAGTGATATCTGAGTAGATTGTGGTAGTAAAAATCAAGCTGTAGGGGCAGATGGTCTCTCCCAGTGGCACAAGTTTTATCCCTTTTTCATGAGATTCGTGAAGTAACCCTTATATAACAAAGAAAAAAGTGTTGCATAGAATTAAAAACTTCAAATATTCTCTGTTTCTAAATCTAAGCTATGATTGAAGATATATTTTGCCTGTATCTGGTGTACATAAAACCACATTAGACTTGCATAGCTGAGCAAACAGTCAAACATTCATGAGACAGGAGTATACAAAATGTGACAATTCTATTATCTAGATTTTCTCAACTGATTCCCTTTTGCATGTGTACTAGAGTAGGGGTTCTTATACATGATTGCTTCTTTTCTAGAACTCTGACCTCAGTCAGTGCCCTAAAACTTTTAGTGAAGATGAGATCTAATAGAAAAAAGGTGAAATCTAGTAAAGTGAATTTATATCCTTAATTAATATGACTTATATTAACTCCAAATACATGTGAGGTGCCTTGAGGAAGAGCTTTCACTTGAACAGTTGAAGGAAAAGTCTAAGTACCTCAATACCTGCAGTGAGTGATCAACTCAAATAAAAGAGGGCAAAGCCCATTAACTCTGTATGAAACCTAGGCTACTCCACAGGATGAGTTGATTCTCCAGAGGGAGGCACCTTCTACTGAGGCTAGAGAGTACCAGCCTTACCCATTCTGTGGTTCTGTAAAACAGGAATGCTAACTAGATATACTGGATACCTGCATCCTTACTTGGCAGAATGCAACACCAGCAGTTAGCTGTTATATATTATTCCAGAAAGAGGACCTGTGCTGTTTAGATGCTGTTTAGACTGAAGAGGTTGAATATGTGCATGAAAAAATGCCTTTATCATCAATGTCCACATGTCTTTCTTCTCTGGAGTACAAAGTCTCATCTGAAGCTGAGATGCTGTTTGGCTGGATATAGTTGTGTGGTGTTGTCAAAGCACGCTCAAGTTTAGCATAGCAGGTTCCAGACCTGATACCCCAAATGAGTATTGCTCTTATATTAAACCACTGCTGCTTAAAAACCAGAAAGAATGAAAGTGGGGCCAGACCTTCATCTCTGTTTCCTCCAATCATCTGAGTGCAGAAGAGTTCTGTTTCCTGCACTGTGTGGCAAGTATTCCTACCTGGAGGCCTGTCTCAAGGAGTGCAGCAGATGCAGCCCCCTTTGAATAACAGACCATCACACAATATCATTGTGTGCATTGAGTTTAGATGCCTGTTTGCCTGAATGTAGGTCACAGCAAAAGCTTAATAAAGCATTAGGTGCCTGTCTGACTAGTGAAGGAGCCCAGGGAAAGAAAGGATATGAGCATGTGTATGGCTAATGTCTTCAGGACTTCAATGCAAAGTGGGAAGGTCTTCAGAAAATATTCAGGTTGGATCACTTTCTAAGTGAATTTTGGGTGCCTATATCCTAAATAATCTAAATGGACCAAGTCCTGCTCAAGAAGGCTTTTTTTACAGGTGTTAGCCTCCACATTAGCATCAGCCAGCATAATTTTTTCTGTAGTGTTTTTTATGTGTTAGTTTAGCTTTCCTTTTCCTTCATTTAGATCAGGTTTGCTTTGTTGAAGTTTCTTAGATGTTTTAAGCTTTTAAAAGTGTGTGTAAAAAATCTTGTTATATTTTTGTTCATTCCAGTCTGTCTTTCAACATATTTTATGCCAGTTAACATGGCTATTTCTTTTGTCACCTCATACCATTCCTCTCATTCAGTCTATTTTTGCCCCTCAGTTAATCTCTGGTCGCTGACATTAGTGGTTCTATTCTTCCTTTGTTTCACCAGGAAGTATCCTTTGTATTTTACTTTCATGGTAATTATAAAGCAGTTTTTTATTTGTCCCTTTTTCCTTCTAATCCCATGTGAATGCAATCCCATTCTCCTCTCTATGGGCTTCTTTGACCATTCTCTCACAGTTTCTTGCATTCCTCTCCTTTCATCCTAGTCAAATCACTGCTTGGGTTACAAGTACCTGTGCTGTGTATTGGAGTGCTAGCAGCGTGGATACAGGAGAGAGAGCTTTCTGCTCTTAATTCTGACTCCTGTCTTCTCCTGTAACAAGACAAATTAAAGGGAATTACAGGGAAAATATGCCCAGTATGTACAAGTTTTTCCAATTATCTTTTTCAGAATATCAAGAGAAAAGTAGAAGGTATAAATTAATGCAAATTTTGAACTCTTTTCCCAAGCTACAGTTGTTAAAGCATCTCAAGGAAGTGGTGTCAGATGATTTCAGTTTCTCCTTAAGTAATTTTCTAAATATTTTAACTGAAGTTTTCATGTAAAACTTCAGTCTGAAACAAATACAGTGAAGAAATATTTAGCTTGAATATGAACACATAATTCTGGTTGCATTTTTGGTGCCTATATCTAGATGATTTCACATTCATCAGTCACAGTTTGTGATAGTGTCTGTATCACAAAAATATTGCATTCTCCTTAAGCAAGCATAATTTTCCCAAAAAAGCAAACGAAGAAGATTGTCTTCCATGCTATTCCTCTTGGGTTGTGGGATTAGCCAAGTCTCTGTTTTGCTTGAGGACTCCCAAGAAAGCCTGTGGGTGGATACATTTACTGTCAAAGAACATTTAAGTTGACTTGCACTTAAGAGGTCATTAAAGCAGTGCACTTGGTACAAAGCTTTCTGCTTTTGATCCGTAGCTGGATGGAGCTAGATAGAAGTCCAGATAATTCTCAGTGTACAAAAAGTGCTGTCAAAGCCCCTGGCTTGCAAGAATGTTGGAACAGCATCTAAAATTCACACGCAGATGAGTAGTCACAGAGCTGTTAGTACCAGAAACCTATAAATTCCATAGCAGGGCCAATGACAAGGTAATAAAGGACAAGTATCCCATTTTTAATATCCATTCAAACATTTGGTTGGTGGCTACAGGAATTGGCAGATCTGAAGCAGTGGAGAAGGAAGAAGTACACTGCCACCAATAATTGAGTTGGCATATCTTAGAGTAATCTCACTTAGTGAAGTATTAGGAATGGCAGAGAGCTAAATCAGCCCCTTTTTTATGGGTTAAATGTCTTGAGAATTACATCAGCAACTTTCTTTAAGACACTGAAATGTTGAAGATAAGGAGCTATGATGGCAGATGAAAACCCTGTCTCTGAAATTATGTGAGGTGGTTTCCACAGAAAGTGCACCTTCTCCTCTTTATGTCTACCTTATCTAGGGTATATTCATGCATAAAGGTGTATTGCCTGGGGTGCAGGCTGGGCATTATCTTCTCTGATTCCCTTTAGTTCAGGCAGGGTCACTGTTTTCTTTAAATGTCCTAGCTTGCCCTGTCTCAGGCAAAATCCTCATGAGAAGAGCCTCCTCAGTAATCTGTAGTTAGTGATACTGCAGTTCTACCACCATGTAATGGCTCCCTGGCTGTTTGGAAGGCTTTGTTTTGTCCTAACTGCCCCATTTCCCCCTTCTGCAGTGACTGCTCTGAAGTAGGTATATCCCTTTCTTGGCTGATGTGTTTGCAGCCATAGAATTCAAACTGAAATAGCTAAATACCAGCTTGTAATGACTGTAGTGGAAAAGGATAACAAATCAAGCCTTTGACTGGTTACTTATAATTCTAAAAATGAATAATAGTGGTTTTTACCTTGTTACTGAGTTGGACTTTGAAGAGGGTTGAACTACTGAGCCTTCCTCTCTTATTATTTCTGGAGAGCTCATATGATTTCAGAAACAGTATATATATATGTTGAAAAACATGTAGAGAAATGAAATATTTATGGGTTTATCCCATAGTCTTTTTAGCACAACAGGAGATGGAAAATTAATTAATTCATTGTGTATAAACTCCTCAGAAATGTGTCTATATATATGAACACCATACATTAGTAATGCAAGTAATACACTACAAGGGAGAATAATCCTAACCAGAGCACCATGTGAAAAACAATTAGTGTGAAGTAAGGTACTTATTTTACAGGGTTTTATAAAAAGAGTAACTCCTCGTCCATACTGAAGCTATTACAATATGAACTTATTTTTACTCTTTGTTATAAATGCAAAGTAGAATATAATATTTTCTGTTTTAAGTGATCAATATAAATAGAAGCTTATAAGCAAAATTGTTTTTAAGGATTTATATTCTACTTCATTGTAGAAATGAGTTACTAATTAATATTTTCTCCCTACAGATAAAACTGTGGTATGACAAGGTTGGTCATCAGTTAATAGTGACCATACTGGGAGCAAAGGATCTTCCTTCAAGGGAAGATGGGAGGCCAAGAAATCCTTATGTTAAAATTTATTTTCTTCCAGACCGAAGGTAGGGTGAACGCAAAGCAAGGAATAGTTGAATTAGTCTGATGCTCAGGTGACATGCACAGCTGAGTTTATCAGTCATACTTACATGGAAAAAAGCTTAAAGTTTTGGGTTCTTGTGTTGAACATGCTATGTAACAGCAACATGTCTTTGACCACTAAGCACAAACCTGCTTTCCCTGGTTATATAATAAAATACTGAATAAAAAAGGAAAGGTAAACATATGTCTTTTCATGGGGATCTGTTATTTGCAAAGAATGTTGTTAGTGTTTTATAATGCCTTTATTTCCTATGGAAGTTATTCTTCTCTAGAGCAAATAACATGCTACAGAGCTGGGTTCATAAATTTCTGGACTGATGAGTCCAGCAGTTTGATTTACCCCGTCTTTATACAATAAAGCAGTAACAACTGGTTTGGCATCTGAAAACCACAGATTTCTTATTACAGTATAAGTGAGTCAAAGCTGAAGGGGTCTCAGTTTAGATTTCCCATTTGCACTTTGAAAACTCTCCCTAAAGCACAGAACTCATATTAATCTGGATGGTGCACTTGGGGAAAATTAAACTGTAGTAGAACCCCTATTCTGGAACAGCTTCTTCACTTTTTAGTCCATGATTTTCTGCATTTTAATTTAGGTGTTGGGAAGAAGAGCAAAAGAGATGATTGAGTTATCCAGTTGATTTTTTTAATTGATATTTCCTCAGATTGTGTCAGTAGGGAAACAAGTTCAGCTTTATTTTATAATGTACCAAACAAATAGTTCAAAGCTTTATTGTCACTCGAAATAACAAATAGATAAGTGGATTGCTGAATATGTAGAATAGATGTAACTTGTGTTTTTACTTCCTTTGCTTTTCCTAATAGCTAAACTGGGAAGATGCTATCTCCAGTACCATTTGACTTCAGCAGGAATTAAAGCTATTTAGTGTTTTGGAGGACATTGCTTTTCCACTTTCATTGTATACCATATGTTGACATGAAAATTTTCTGTGACTATCTAATTTGCTATGTCATTGATGATTAAAAGGTTTTTGACAGATTTTCTTAGGCTCACTAGAATTTGAACTGTTGATTCAGATCTCTAGTTTATTCAAACTGCTGTAGTGTGTTTGTAGCTGGTGAAGCTGTGTTAAACTGAGAATCAGGTCTTCTTAAATTATCTTGCCTCCTATTTCAAGATTAATAACTAATTAATAGGCTAACAAAAGTGTCTGTGTTCACAGTGTTTTACAATGTAAATTGTGATAACTAAAAAATACCTTGACATTAAATTTTATTAATCTATAATGTTTTTTCCCATTTATAGGAAGTATTCAGAACTTTTTCCTTAGTTTTTTTATGCGTTTTTGATCAGTGATTTGTCTTATAGAATTGTGGGTTTTTTCTGATGTGGAAATTAATTTTCCTTTCCTTAGTTTTAAAAGCTAAGTAAGCAACAGTATATTTTTTGTGTAGTAGAAGGAAACATGCTACAAGTAGAATACACTTAAGTAAGTCAAGCATTTGATTAGATGAAGATGATGAATTCTCTTTGATTACAGAAATTTAATTGAAAAATGTTGTACAATGTAACTTAGTTCACAAGGGCAAACAAACCTTTGGTATTCTAGAAATAATTTTTTTTAATAGGGTATCTAAAAATATTACTTCTTAGGTAACATTTTGATCCAGCTTCCAAGTAACAATTCAGAAAGACAGTGACTTTATTACAGTTCCAAGTATTAACGAATGGACTGTATCTGCATTGTCTGTTAAAAAATCCTCATAAATTAGTATGGCAGCTGCATTATGCAGCAATCAGCAGGTTTAAAATAAGCATTGTTAGTATTACTCTTGTCAGTATTCTCAGAAGGAGAAGTGTGGGTTTTTTCCAGCAAAAATTGTTTCAATCATGAAATATTAATTCTTTCAAGTAGAAATATTCTGCAAAAGACATTCCTTTCAATAGCGCCTGGAGCCAGAGCCAAGGCTGCCAGGGTAACCTTGCATGGAGACCTCACCCTGTAATGGAGGTCCACTTTCAACCTGGGTGGTTCATTGAACTGACCAGAGGATTTGGGAAGCTTTTGAGAACATTGTTTTTTTTGAGAACATGTAACTCATTTTTGGGGCTCCTGGTTTCCCAGGTGGATATGTAGCCCTTAGTCAGGAAAACCCTGTACTGCCCCCAGCTCCCTGACCATTCCTTCATGTGGGCCAGCTGCTCCTTCCTGCTCTGCAGCTGGACTGAGAGCTTGAGAGAGCCAGCTGGCTCATTTTTCTGAGTGCAGGTGTTTGTTATGCTCAGTGCTGTCTGTAGAGATGTTCTACTGTCAGACTGTGCCTTGTGGAAATCCCATCCATGGAAGTGCACTTTGCTTTATAAAATGTTGTTTCAAAAATAAAAGAAAATATAACCAAAGTCATATTAAAACATTTCTAGTTTTTTGGAGAACATCTTAAAATTGGAAATGGCACATTAACTTGAAATCGCCTAAACTTGGCTTTTAATATGAACTTATGAATTATCCTCAATATAGACACTGACCTCTATAATAAAGAAAAAATCCTAATTTAGGTTATAGTACCCATGATCCTACAAGCTGCTGATTTAAGATTTCTTATTTTCCATTATATAATTAATGCAATATTATTGTGTTTTGAACATATTTAATATTTAACTGTTTTTTTCAGTGATAAAAATAAAAGAAGAACCAAAACAGTAAAGAAAACATTGGAACCTAAGTGGAATCAGACATTTATTTATTCTCCAGTTCATCGGAGAGAGTTTAGAGAACGAATGTTAGAAATCACTCTTTGGGACCAAGCACGAGTTCGAGAGGAAGAAAGTGAATTTTTAGGAGAGGTATACAAGTATTGGTAGTTACTATAGAAATACAATTGCTCACAAATTCTTGTATAGATACAGTGTTATTGAAAAAAAAGAGTAACTATGCAAAGCAAAACTGTTTTTGTTTTTTTTTCTTTCACTTAGTAGTAAACAAATAGTGATCTTGCACATATCACATAATCCTGATATGAGATTCTTTCTGTGTTTTTTCTCTTTTAGTAACAGCATGAATGTGGTTTCTGAATTCTAATTTTTCATTAAAATCCGTATTATCCATAGTTGTATTTTACCAAAACTTTGGAATGTTGCTCATTAATTTGAGATATTTGAATGTTGTAAAGTCTCTCATAAGGTAATAAAGATTTTGTGAAAGATTTTTTGGTATATTTAGTATTTTAAAAGGCACAGGAGATTATTTCATATTAAAGCAAGGTTTTTCTATAACTTCAGACAAAGTTCTTAGTAATAAGAAAATAATAGAATAAAATTTATGAATACATCTATTTTAAAATCTGTCACGTAATGCTTTCCTATTTTTAACCATTCTTTCTTTTTTAGATTCTTATTGAGTTAGAGACAGCATTACTAGATGATGAACCTCACTGGTACAAACTTCAGACACATGATGTCTCTTCATTGCCACTTCCCCATCCCTCACCATATTTGCCACGCAGACAACTCCATGGCGAGAGCCCCACACGGAGGTTACAAAGTAGGTTACTAGTTTTGCACACTGTGTGTAGTCCATTTCAATTAATGCATAATAAAATATATTAAATTCTTGCAAATGGAAAGCTGACAGAATTTTTATGTTAATTTGTAGCAGCTATGAATTAAGTCATTTGTGATTATTATGAGGGTCTGACATGCTAGAAATGGTGTCAACCACCATGTATTGCAATGTTTTTTTCTTATGAGACAATTCAGTTCAGGTCTTCAGCTTAAGTAACTTATCTTGGTATTTGCAATGTGCTCTTTTTATCATGAAGACCTATCTTTTATGTTCATAATTTCACTGTTTAAGCAAAAGTGAATGTGTAGGACCTCTCTCTTTAGCTCATACTTCAAGTGACCTACATATAACATCATATGTGGATAAATTAATACCACGGCCTGTTGCCTTGCTTTGATACTAATTTACATGCTTAGATTCACAAATGGAATTTCTCTAAAAATTCCACTTTGTAGAGTTTGTTATACCCAATCCATAGTAGTTTGATGCTATTAGTAGATATTTTGAAAATACAGTGTACCAAACGTGGTAATAAAAATAGATACATAAGAATAAGACAGTAATTGGGGAAAATCTGGTTCTTTAATACTTCATGGTTTCTCTAGTTTAACTGTTCAGTACTGCCAATGATTTAAAGCTCTTCTTCACTGAATAAACTTTATAAAGTACAGGTTGGCAGTTATATAAAAAAACCCAACCACATGAACCAACCAAATTAATAAAACCCCCAAAACCCAAAAGGCCTACCAGCACCATCACAAAAAACCCAACAAAACAAAACCAAAACCCCAAAACAAACAAAAAACCCCCCAACAACACAAAAGAACTTCAAAAACCCAAACCCAGTTTCTAAGATTTACTTGGAGTTTCTTTGAGTCATTTGTTGTGAGTGTGTGTGCATATGTTTCACACAAACTCACAGAAATCTGTGTGTAGTTACACAAACAAGCTTGGATATTTCATATGTTCTATGTAGAGTCTTTACTAAACAACCCTTTGTGTACAAGTGTTTCAAGTGGTTGATCTGTTTGTCTTCTATGCACTTGATGGTGAGAAGGATTAAAATGCTCCATATCATAATATTCTGAGACAGATACACTATCAGAGACTTACACTGCATAGCCTTGAAGTTGTAAGATTATACTTGTCCAAAAAAGGAGGAAAGAAAGGATAATTAGAAAGTAAGGATTTCTATTGCAATTCAACAACCTTCAGTCTTCTCATATGCCATGACTGTTATTTAACTAAGTTTGTGAAATTATTTTTCTTACATGGTTTATGCCACCTTTCTAACACATTTTAAGAAGTTAAAATTCCATGTACAACTATTTTTACAGACCAGCTGGACTCTTTGTATGTGAAGCTACTGAAAATCTGGTTTTCTGGAAATATTCAGTCGTGCAAACAAAGCCTGTTTGTCTATCAGAATTTCTGACTGTGCAATAAATAACTGCCATTAAGAATGAATTAATGGGGTTTTTTTAAACATATTTTAGTGATGTTTGAGTAAAGATATGTTGAATGATACCGACTCAAAATTTGAAAGACATTCGGGGTTTTTTATATAGTGTAGCACTATGTATTAATGGGTAATAAAAAAATAACTAGTAAATAATAATACTGTGTTCAACTGAACAATTTTATATGCTTGTCTGTAAATATAGAGGAAAGGACTTAGCAAAACTTCTTGATTGGTGAATTACTAAGATGTTTTATGGAAGTCCTGCTTTTCAATGAAGATGGTTTAGCCAGACTGTTCCCAGAGCACTAGTTTTTTAGCCTCAGGTTCTAAAATCTTCACTCAAATAAGGAGTTGCAGGTGTTCACTATTACTGCTGGAGAATGCACATACTCCTACACTTAATTACCCTATTTCCATTTGTATGGAAATAGAAATCCCATAAAGAAGAATTTTCTTTAGTGGCTTAGGAATATATAAATGTCTTGAATCCTTGTGTATCATAAATAATTTTCAGTTTAAACAGGTAGTTTTAAATATACAAAACAAGGTCTCCTGGAATTAAAATCCATACTTTCTGGGGTCTGAAAAGGTATACAGTTGGAAATCTAGCATCTGATCAGAGTTCAGCTATGGCAGCAGAATCTGTTTAGTAATGAAAAAATACAATTTTTCTCCTATTGCTGTCACACCTCTGAAATGGAAATAAAAGTACTTCTTGGTGTCCAAAGAGGTCATGCAATATCCTGCTGAGAGATCCAGTACTCAACTGGACAAGGCTGTAAACAATGAGGTGTAAGTTGGCCAAGCTTGAAGCAGGCAATGCACCAGATGGCCTCCAGAAAAGCTCTTCCCAATCTAAATGTCATCACCAAGGGACCTATGAAGGGCAGACAGCATGTCTTCAGATTGTTTACCTTCACTAAGTAAAATATTTGTACTATATTAATAACATATAGAAGTCTGGGCTTTTTACCTTTTTTTTTTTTTTTTTTTTTTTTTGAGGTTTCAAAAGAGTATGAAGTCAATGTACTAGTTTCTTGTGTCTGAAGATGTTTTTGTATCTTTCAAAACATTCTTGTATATGATGAAAGAGAAGATGCTATCCAGCAGCACATTATGACATGAAAAAACTCTAGAATGAAGACAAGGCATGTCTAGCAAGTTTTTCTGTGTTTTTCAAAGCACTTCTTAGAACATGTACTGGGCTGTTATAAAGCAAGCTGATTTCAATTTTTGGGGCTGAAAAATCTGAGCAGTTCAGATCTCCTACCTTTTGTTCATTTCTATGATGCCTCTATGTATAGAATTAGTGAGTACAATGTGAAAGACTTTTTTGAATACCCCCAAAAATTGTTAGTGTGAGAAATGACAGGAGAGATATTTTAAAATACAAGGTTGGTTGTTGTTTGTGTAAATACTCATTACACATCTAAGCTTTTTTATCTTTATGATTGCCAAGTAGTGATAAACACTGTATATTTGAAGACAATACTTAAATGTTACTCTCTAAAGGTAGTTTAAAAGAACCACCTACACTTACCACTTCTATTCTCTTTTTAATATCACTGGATTGCAGTGTTCCTGAAGAAGAGCAGACTGTCAGCCCTGAAGAGTGAAGATGTATTTACAGATTGCCAGTAGCAAAGTGCAAGCTTCCCACAGAGCCCCATATGCCATTTTTTTAGGAACCAGCTTTCAGAGACAGTAGCTTAGTTTCTACATATATTTATCTCTCAATATCTTTGAGTGGGCAGTGTGTTGTGGTACAGGCTGATCTAAGTCAGCTGTCCACCTTCTCTTTCCCAGTCCTCTGATCCATACATTCCATTAACTTCCTAGTGCTAGAGAATCATTGCCATACTTTCTCCTTTGTGTTTTCTGACAGACATCTACTTAGAAACTGGAACTAATATAGAACATAGGATTATGACTTACTAGCTCTTTCAGCTAATTATATGTCAGATTTTCATAGCCTGATCCAATGGGTATAATTTAAGGTTTTTCTAATGTGAAATGTGGGGTAACGAGTAGGCCTGTTTTACCTATTGAGCTCAGCTTTTGAAGTGAATTTTTAAAATTACTTCATTTTCTCTAACATTTGCCATAAAAACAGCCATGCATCAAGAATTTCAGATAACATTAACTAGAATTACAGCCACACTGAAGTTCTTTTTATATTGCCTCTGAAAAAAGATTGTAACCAGAAAAATAAAAATAATTTTAGAGAATATTTATGAATTCCCTAAATATTTAGGGACTATATTCAACCTATTGTTGGTTGATTATTTTTCCATCTCAAATTAGCTAAGAATCTTATTAGAGAATACATTCAAAACTGAATGTGCTTTGGATGCTGTGTTCATAGCTGTTAGGATCACTGGTGTGGAAGTTATTGTTAGTATTTTTATTTGTTGAGAACTGATACAGAAATCAAGCAAGGTTTAAACCATGGGATTGCATATCAAAAATTATTTCATATCCATGAGCCCAGACTATAAAGATAGAAATAAAATTGGCTATGAGGCATTCTTATTCCATCTTTTACACTTATCTCCATATAATGTGAGCATTTGTGCAGTATGAGCTGATATTGTTGAACTGATAAAGAATATGGGGTTATTGTTTATTTTGGAGAACAACAGTTTTTTTAGTTTTATGTTGATACTGAATTTGTTTTAGAAGTGGGTTTTGTTTTACTCCAAGTGTTTTAAGACTTTCCCAATTAATAAGGGTTGATAAGCAACCGACTCTAGTTTTCTAGATCAGATTCTGCAACTTTAAATATAAGATGTCTGAATTACTGATCTGGAGCCCACAGAGAGTGCAATGTACGGTGGAGGTAACAGCTATTTGTGCCAATGAGAAGAAATGTGAATATAGCAGTAAACCCAGACATTTTCAGGCCTCTTGCAGCATAGGCCGTACAGCAGCTGAAGGAGAGTTTTTAAATACCATGAGAATTCACAATATGGTATGGAAAATAAAAAAATTATATTTTGAGCATCCTCAGTAAGGGAAAAGTAATACATCTATGGGAGATAAACTCTGCTGAGATCAAGATCTCAAATATTTTAGAAATTACAGTGTTTGAAAATTGACATGGTGTATTTTTTTCAGATCTGAAGACCAGAAAAATCAATCAAAATGAAAATAAATGTAAATACTCTGACTTTAAAGTAGTTTTCTCGTAAAGGGAATTAGACTTTCATTACTTTTAGAATTAAATTCATCAGTGACTCCATTCACTGAGTTTCATGATTCTCCTGGCACATAAAAAATCTAGAGGGAGAGAAATTACTGTAATGAGTATTTTAACTCGGGGGATAAAATTTGAGTGTAGTTATGTTCTAAAAAAAGTCATCATATAGTGTGCAGAAAGCTGTATATAAAATTTGTTTTTCAAATTTTATTTATATTTTTGGATTGGAATTAAGAAAATCTATAATGTATAAACACAGTATTTTGAGTAGCATGAAAAGTTTTGTCATCTTTTCAGCTTTCTACTTTGTACATTTTTACATCTGACTCTGTTTTCTGGGGCAATGCTGAGACCTTAACCTGACAAAAATTTTTCACTCTGACTAAAAAAAAACCCTAAAAAATAAAGAATTCGATTACTTATTAATTTTTGAAAAAACATTTTCTCAATGAGCTTGTGACTGCTGGGTGATGACAATTTGTTTTTGAATGTTCATCAGATCAAGGAGGAATGTCATAACTGTTAATTTAATCCTTCTATTTCATTATTTAAATGGTAAAGTTGTCAAGTCTATATTGTAGAACATCAAGATATACATTTCATAGTACCAAAATCATTAACATTTAACAATAATTAATTACAAATGTGTCTGGATCTGTAACCTGTGAAATCTGAGCCCCTGTGAAATGATGGTCAGTCTTCTTCCACTGAAAGTTATTTACTTCCTTGAGCTCTGTAGAGGCTCATTTTACTGCAGAATCAGGATCTTGCTGTGCCAGCAATTTCCTTTTAGTTTGTTGTGAGCATGGTAAGTCAGCACGAGGCTTTTCAATGGATGTCAGTGAACCTTATTGAGGAAATTATAATAATGCTGTTCACTAGTAGGTAAGTGAATTGTACTTAATGGAAACATGCATCAGTGACTTTTTTTTCCAAATTATAATATGGAGCATTTTATAGTCAGTGTCACAGGCCATGATTGATTAATTTATTACCAGAATTTTACTGTAGAGAGCAAGAATGACAATTATTTTTCTCTTTCATGCTTCTTCCTTAGTTTTTCTTTTAATGTAGCATAGGCCTTGGGCATGTTTCTTTGTTTGCATGCATTGATATTTTGTTCACAGAATATGGAAGTATATACCAGTATTGCATTTACTGTACACCTATTATTTATTTATTATATTTCATTGTACATCTATGGTTTATTAAATACTTTAATTAAAAGGTATTTAACATGATACAGGGATGTCTAAAAAGGCCTTAAACTATAAAAATATTTTTCTTTTTCGAAAAGAAAACTCATTGAGGATAAATCAAAGGAACTAATTTAGGATATTAATTTATTAAATTGTAATTAAACTACAAAAATACTTAAAAAACCTGTTTGAGGCAGTTTAAGGGAATTATATAGTTTTCCTAGTTACTTACTTCATACAATCATGTTCTTAAGTTACTCTTCTGTCATATAATGAAGTTTTCAGATGATTTTAATACTATTCTGACTTATTCCTTTCTGTTGTGTGACCATATAGAAACAAACATTGCTTTCTTAGTCTTCAATCCCATTATAATCTCACTAGTTTTATATTCTTGTGCTCTTCAAGAAGCTCTACCCTTTTAAAGATCTATCCAGCAGTTAAATTTAGAAACCCCATAATTTTTAACTGAATGAATAATTTCTAGACTGTGTTAATTGATTTTTTTTTTGTAGGCATTTGGCACAATTCCACCTTAAGTGTTTGGGTAACATCTGATGTTGTCAGGATAAACTAGGCAAAGTCTCTAAACTCCATTTTTCATAATTTTGTAGCCAATTATTTGTCATATTTAAATGAAATCATAACCAGAAGAGATTACTACTAAGGAATAAAAATATTAGAGAAGTTACACAATAAATCACATCTAAAAGGTAGTAAATGATGCTGAAAAAAAACCCTATCATTCACTTTGAAATTATATTGCCTAATGGAATTCTGGGTCTAGGACATAAAAATATATTACATTTATCAAGAAACCAAAGTTGAAAATACAGAGAGTTGGAAATCTTAAGTAGTAGATGATTTAGTGATATGATTCACATATTAAAATAGTACCTGGATGTCAGAAAAAATGTGACTTTCCAGAAGGTACTTAGTCATCCAGTGAATCTGTTAACAGCACCATTTTGCAAGAAATTGAAATTTTCATTTTTTCTCTAACTCTGTCATATAATATAATCTGAGGTGCATCATTTACTTACAGACTGTCCCTCTTTTCTATTTAATATGATGTCTTTGAGCTTTTCAACTATTCATAAAGTCTTGCTTACGACAAGGTATTATTAATTTCTGACTTCCTGGCTTTTTTGTATTATGACATCTTTTGGAAGTAGTAGTTTCAAAATCTGCAAATGCTGTTAGCTTCTCATGTTTCCAGAATTGTCCAGATACTATTATTTTGTTCTGTTTAGAAAAATTGGTATGTTTCTATGGAAAGCTAAAATACACAAACCAGTCTGACTTAAGGAATGCAAACAATAAATCAGATATTGCAAGTACTTAATCATTGAGCTCATATTAGGATTCTTGAGTTCTCTGGTAACAACAGTATGTAGTTAAGATTCTCATGTATGTACATATTTACCAAATAAAGGCCTAGCTGGAGGGAGAAGTTTGAATGACCTATCACTTCAGAGTCTGTTAAATTTAAAGTAGTATTCAAAAGTACATCTTGGGAAAGTTCTGCTAATGCTCCACTGCCAACAGAAGCATGCAATATTTTTAAGGGTAGCAGCTCATATTGTGTGCCTAGTTGAATATACGTTTTGCCCATATTATAAGTTAAATACTTACAATAAAAGTGTGCAACTGTATTTCACAATTGGAAATTACTGAAATTGCTCTCTAGATCTCCGTGGCTATTGTGTATAACTGTTGATCCAGATGTGATTGGCATTTTTGTGGTTTAATTTCTCTTAGTTGCTCGAGTTTTCTTATTTTGAAGGAGTGTGGCACACAGTATCGAATTCTTTAATCTGTGGCAGCAGTTATAACAAAGTTTAAGGTTCTAATCATCCCTGTTACATGTGTTGATTTATGTATTTTTCCCTGACACTACTTCATTTCAATATTTGTTTTCCAGATAAAGGCTTATATTCATATAATTCAGGTAATTTTTCAGCATGCCAGAAATGCTTTTTGCTTCCATATATGTGCAAAATTTAATTTGATATTTTATTGGTGTGCTTTTGCTACCTATTGTGCAGATGCTAAATTGTGTAACAGTTCTTTGTGTGCTTTTCAGTAATAAGTCTTTTGTTGGCTTTCTTTCTCTATTCTTAACATCTCAGTATTGATATTGGAGCAATATTGTAACACCATACTTGCTTTGCTTGCCTTTATTTTAGGTAGACTTATGGTAGGAAAATGTAGTGAGCTTTATTAACTATACTAAGAAAATGCTATTTTGCTTAAACTGTGTTAAAAGGAATGCTATTATATTACAGCTGTTTGAGAACTAGTGTAAATATGTTTAGTATGTTTGGGGTAAGTGAAGTACTGGCAAAATCAGTATTTACACTGATATACATTTTTACAGTTTCTTGATTTAAATCCCCTGTTACAAATCCAGCTATATCTGAGGAATTTGCCTTAATTAAATATAAGTAAATTAATAACATACAGTTTTTACAAACTTAAATTTTGTAGTGCATTTCATTTGGGACGTTTTGTGGTTTCTGCAGTTTTAATTATTGAAATCTCTTTGAGAATTGGTTCAACTAATGATCTTTTAGTTATGTTTAAACAGTGAAACATACATTGTTATGAAAATAGATCGATACCATGGTGGAGAGAAAAAAAACTCCAATAGAGTAGAGCTTTCTTGAGAGTAGTACTAATAAAATCCAGTTTCCATTGCATCTCATGTCAGTCTCCCATATTTCTTCTACTCCTGTCTCTCCTGAAATAATCCCACATTCTTCTCATGTTTTATGCTGTCTTTGCATGGGGAGAGACCAAGTTTGGTGTGGCATTCCTGGACTTGCACACATGCAGATTAGACAGAAATTTTAGTTTGCTAAAGTTTCTTTTTGATTAAGGACTTCCATGTTCTATCTCTCTCTTCTATCTTTCTCTGCTATCCTATTCTAAGCACTTTCAAAGATCTGTAGGAACTTAATGGAATTTGATATTTAAACTCCTCTGTCAATGTAGGCGAAATTGGTCAAAAACCTCTAAAACCCAACTATTTTGTGCAGGATGATAAAGTGACAGATTGACATGGAGACAGCAGGACTGCATGAGAAATTAGCTCACACTAAGAACCCTGGGGCACAGGCTGGATGAATATCAGAGAGCAAATTCTTAAAACAGTTGTTATGAGACTGTTTTGGGGTTGCTTATATGTCAGCTTTGAACATAGAAGCAATACAGGCAATGCTAAGTGACTTTAAGTGGTTGTGAAGGCCTTCTGTGAGCTCCAGGGAAGGAACTACAAGCATGCTTCACTACCCTTTATTCCCCCAAGGAGTCCACAAAACCTTCTAAAAGCTTCCTGCATTGTAAGAGACAGGACTGGGAGCTTGGTGTGCTTTCTTTTTGTTTGTTGTTTTTTTTTTTTTTTCTCCACAAGAAAAGCACAGAATTCCTGAGCCATAAATTTGGCACTTCCTTCTGTATTTAGGCTGACTCACACTAATTTTATTGCTCATTCTATCCCCTGTCCTAGTTCATTTTGATAACTATGTTGGTTGGTCATATGGGCTTTAGTAGAGCTGTGAACCTCTGTGTTAGTCTTCTCTTGAGGTCCATCAGAAATTTCTATGGGGAATACATGAAGCACAGAAGATGAAATGAAAAATGGAAATGTTTTTATACTAAGAAACTACTGTATTGTAAATTCCTTTTCTGCCTAATAGAAAGTAAAAATGCAAATAAAAATTAAATAGAAAGTACTTGCTAAATGGAAATTGAAAATAATGGTCCTAATGGTTTTTAAGCGATGGGGTTTTCCCCAGCCCTGCAGTGGAAGCTACTTTGCAAGTGCTGTGAACTTCCAGTTTTGCTGTGTACATGTTCTCGCAGAGTTGCTGTGCTGGCTGCTCAGTGTTGTGCTGAGCAGCATTGCATTCATGTAATATCCTGGAATATAAGATTTTTACTGAATTCTGAATTGATGTAAGAATGGATTTAAACTCCTTGCTCTTGATTTTAGGACCGTATTTTATAATATATATGTCAAACAGTTAAGATATTCACTAAATACTAAACAGTTTCATTCACAATATTAATTTGCAATAATTTGTGAGAGGCTTCAATGTCACACTTCCCAGATAAAATATGAATTATTCTTTCTGTTTTTTGTAATCAGTGGTCCAAATTACTTAATGAAGGAGTATTTTGAAAAGACATGGCTGAGGTGGGACAGATGCCTAAATATTCACATTTGCATTGTCAATAGGTTAAAAAGAAAATTATCATCTAAAATTAATATACAGAAGATGAAATTACTGTTGGAAAAATTCCAAGAAATTTTAACCTGCCAGCAATTATACTGACATTTCCAATATTTGTTTCAATTAAAGATTTTGAGCTGTGCACTTTCTAGTTTGTTCCATTTCTGAAGTTAATGGAAAATGTTTTAAATAAGTGTAATCTGATTCCTTTGCAGAAGTTACATATTCCAGCGAGTATTTCTTGACATTACATATTTAATTGACATGCTTTCCTTCCTTCATCCTTCCTGAAAACATTGATTGCCAAAGATAAAACCAAGTAATTAATTCTGCTTTGAATTTCTTCTGACTTATTTATCATCATTTAAATTTTTATTTGTAAGGAAATGAAAAATATTACTTAAACGTGGTCATTATTTTCAATTGGTTTATGTCTGTTAGTAGTTAGAGCTGGCTTGAAGCAGCTTGAGGAGATAAAATAGATGATCTGAGCTGAACAAGTTTCATATCTCATCTTACAGAGCGAGCTTTCATATTTAAGCATGTCAGGTGTTACAAGAGACTCTCTTGTAGTAGCAAAGACTCTCTTTTGCAGTAGCAAAGATAGTTTGAGAAGTCACTGAAATCTTACCCTTCCCTTGCTTTTATTCTTTTTCTACTCCATCCTTTGGGCAGGTCTCAGTCCTGGCCCATTCACTTACCCTTGCCCTGACTCTTCCCTGAAGCTCGGATCTCTAGATCCTGGAAAATGATGTGGAATTGAGATATTACGAGATTCTGGAACGGATGGGTGTGGCTTGAGAAGACAGAGAGAGAGAGAGAGAGAAAACCCTGTCTTTTATACCTGTGGTCTGTTGAAGCTTCTTAATCTCTTTTTTCTGCCAGATGTATCCTGTGACTACAACAAGATATAATTTTAGTTATACAGCTGGGAAGTCTAGAGCCCACTGTGACAGCTGACTATTTTCATCCTCAAAGATGCAAATATCTCCTCCTGAGTACAGAATATAATATTCTAAAAATATGTTAAAGCAGATGTACTTAGCTGTAAATATAAACATAAATAAAAAGCAACCTCAGTTGTAATTAATTAGATTCATTCATAAGAATGAATTAGTTGATGAGTAAATTACATCTATTCAAATCATAGTTGATTCAGCCTTTTTACATCTTTCATGACAAAAACCTTTCCTAGCATCCATGTGATGAGCGTCAGCAAGCTCAATTGCCCTCATCTTCCCACTCCCCAGTCCTCTCTCTGCGAGGGCCTGGGTAACTTTATTGGCACATCAGCCACAGACCCACTGCCAGACCAGAGTCAGGGCCACCAACAGACCCTGCTTTGCCTTTTAGATCCCAGCCAAACCCCAGCCAGGTTGTAGGGTTCTCTTGCTTAGTGTTTGGTCACAAATTTTGTTCTCCTTTAATGACCTGGCTAAGGAGAATGGAGACTGATCCTTTTTGCTCACTGGCATGTATATCACTACAGCAGTAGAAAGGTTCTCCTGAAAATGGCAGCAGGGACAGCATCACAGGTGGAATGGATGCTTTCTTTGGGGAAAAAGAGAGACTGGGCCTTTGTAATAATATAAATAAGAAAATAATCAGAGGATGTCAAAACTTTTTTCTTCATTTCTGCCCTCATTTTCTTGGTTTTCTGGAGTGTTAATTTTCATCAGTTGCTTGTAATTTTTTTGTTTCAGAGAAAGACTTTATTTGTTATTTCTTGAATTCAAATATACTTGTCCCCTTACCCATTGCAGCATGTCTATTTCTAAAAATTTATAATAAATTCAGCTACCATATGAGAATTGCATGGCTTTCCCTGAACTAATTTTAATTTCCTATTGGTAGGGAAAGCATAAACCTTTACTACAATTAAAATTTCCTTACTGAAATTGCATAATGTATTGGCAGGCTACATTGTTTTAGAATTAGCACATATTATGCTTACACCATTTTTTAGTTGAATAATATTTAAACAGAGAAATTTTTATCCTCAAAGAAATAGTCTACAGTCTAGCTTATAAATTCATACTACCACATCTTAAATGCTGCAGTGACCTTTGACTTCGCATAAAAAGTGAAGAAATAGAAAACATACAAACAAATATGGCAGGAACAATGAGAAATAGAAAATGGTTTGCATATGTAAAGGAACCAAACAATGATATTTCAGCTCAAAAAAACCCCAAACCAAAGAGATAATTATAGAACACAGAATAATGATTCATGTTTCTCAGAATACAAAAGCTTGAATGGCATTGTCTGAAATAATATAATAGAAATAAAATATAGGGAAGTTGATTTCACACAATGCATAATGAAATTGCAGAATTTACTGACATAGCATATTACAGAGGCCTAGAGAATACTGTGACTAAAAATGAAATTGTATGAATTTGTGGAAAATAAGTTGATTGCTTATTGAACAGAATGGCTTAGGAGAAGTCTCAGATCTTGTAAGCACACTCTTTCTGCATAAGAATGACCTTCCACTATCCTCTAATGGTTAGGTAAACAAATATTCAGCAGTCTAAAAAATGACAGCAGTTCTTATAATTCAAATAATTTCTAAAATTTCTTTAAGTTGAAAACTTTTTATTTTTGCCAAAAACCCTCTTAGTACATGTTCTCCCCGTTTTCTGTTGGGAAAGGAGGGTAGAGATCCTTCTGTGCCAGTCACCCACATAGAGCATTAAGACTACTTTATCCTGAGCTTTTTCAGGTTTACTCCAAGTTTTTACTGGTATTTTTGTGTCTGCATTTTCCAGAAGAAATTGTCCTGAGGCAGGAAAAAAAAATCTTGCATGTGATTGGAAGTGTGGTAAAAGTTCAAGTTTCTGCCTTTTAATTACTCCTTTATAGGTGTCCAGAAAATTAAAATAGACACACCATCTTACTGAAGGGCAGGGCTTTTTCACATTTAAAACAAGTAAATTAATAATTATCAGTCAAATGCAAGTGCTTAACCCTGGCATCAGCAATCAAATACTATTTAAATATGCCTCAGAAGACTGAAGCAAATTTAGGCTGAGCAAAAACTGAGATGTATACTTGTCCTATGTGACCTACATTTTGGCTCTACTTGTGGAATTGGAATCTGCATTTGCCAACTCAGCTCTAGCTATTTTGACAGGTGTACATTTAATAGTTTACTTGTGTTTCGTGGCACACAGTATGTGTGAACCTGCCTTTTCTCCTGATAATCCTTTTTAAGAACTCAAAGAAAGTACTACATGTATCTCAATTATTGCTGTTGTTAACTTTTCTGTTATTCAGAGACTTTGGGGAGGTATGATACCTTGTATATGAAAACTTGGAATATAAACAGTGTGATGCCAGTTTCTGTATGAAATGAATATAGATATGAAGTATACAAAAGTATTTCATAAATGCAATGCTGTGGAGATGTATTTCAGCATTTCATTTTAAAGATTTAGCTAAAATAATTGGTGCGCTCATATATGTGAAATAATATAACATGAGTAATTACCTTTATATGCTGATAGTAATGCTTCATGGTCTAGGCTGAAATCCATATATTTATTTAGGTATTATTGGCAGAGGTTAGTTTTAACTCACAGGAAGAAAAATGATACATGTCTTTTTTTTTTTTTCCCCAGGATCCAAAAGGATCAGTGACAGTGAAGTGTCTGATTATGACTGTGATGATGGAATTGGTGTTGTTTCAGGTATTAATGTTTACATTTACTTCTCTATGTTCAGTAGAAATGTTTCTTATTTATAATATATTATGAATTTTACATTTTTTTTCTGGTGAAAAATAAGTGGAACTTAAGTGTATATTTTTCTAAGAGACACAAAATAAATGTTATGCATAATGCATATCTAACCTCAAAAATTACTATTGGGGGAGAAAAAGTTAGTGTGTGAATGTCCTTGTTGCTTTTATAAAATGATACAAATAGCATAAAGGTAGTGTTTTTATTAAATACCGAGAAGTCTTAATTTCATTTTTTTGGACAGACATCTGTGGTTGATATATTCTGTAAAATTACATGATGGAGTAATAACACTGCCAAAGGTCTGAAACATGAATGTTTAAGGCAGGACGAGAGATATCTTAGCAGATCATCTGTTTCACTAAGTATTGGCATTGAGACTATTTGAGATAAAAGTTGTCATGTCAAAGACTATGCTTCCTCCTCTTTCAAAAGAAAAGATAATACTAGATAAAAACAATAAAATCATAACCATATGCTTTTGATAACTACAACAGAGAACATATTTAAGATGCTAGAATCATGGATTTTTTTAGGTTTGATCAAGTCCAACTGCTAGAGCCACAATGTCCACCACCAAACCTTGTCCCTGAGTCCCACAGCCGCATGTCTTTTAAATACCTGCAGGAATGGTGACTCTACCCCTTCCCTGGGCAGCCTGTTCCACTGCTTGACAACCCTTTCAGGAAGACATTTTTCCCAGTATCCAATCCAAAGGAGGCAGCTGTGCCACCTTTAACCAGTGCTGAGGGCTACCCCTATCAGCACAGAGGGGGCTACGTGTCTCAGTGTCTATTCTGTTACCCTGCTGCTGTTCTGAGGTTTTTGGCACACAGAGAATATCCTGTTCTAGACAGTTTCTGGTTCTCTTGGGTCAGGTCCAGCTCAAGTGTTATACAGTGGGATTTGGGCCTTACTCAGTGGAGGCTGAGCAGTATAATCTGTCTGGTCTATGCAGCAGCTGGAAGAGCGTGATCTGCTCAGGTCAGTCAAAACACAGCCACCCACCAGTGTGTGGGGTACAGTACATTCTGCTGAAGGCAAAGGAAAGAGGAGAGGAATGAGGGGAAATGAGTAATGAGAGGAATACAGCTCAGCTTGGAAATAGAGGGGAAAAAAAAAGAGGTGAGATAGGCAGTCCTGGGTATTGCCAGATGGTGTGAAGCCAAGTATTGATAAATCCAAACATTTAGGGACCTATCTAATTATACGTGTTTGCCTAGTTCTGTTTTAAAAACCTGTTACCAGTCTGAGCTCAGGTTCATTCCTGTTTTGTCTACATAGTCATCCTTTTATTTCCAGCTATTTCATGGTTATCTCATAGACTTTGCTTAATTTTTGACCCTGATATGTTACTATTCCATGCCATGGGTCTTGCACTTGCTGGGTTAAGGAGATAACTTTTTCCTCTTTTTTTTTTTAATAAACAGCATGTAAATTTTATAAAATAGCCCTTTTTATAAACCGACAGAAAATTTTAAAGACTTTATGGTATAAACAGGGCAAGTCATATTTGTGCTAAGGTTCCAGCAGTTGTAGCAGATAGGAAAAGAGCACTAGGGCTGCAAAACCACTAAAGTTTCTGTTTTCCTTAAAACATTAATTTTCAAACAATAACAGGCTCAGTTTATAGATTATTACCTTAATTAGAAAGCTATTTAGGAAAACTTACAGCATTTTGATATTCTCACTCCCCTGTTTGCTTTACTACAGTCAGAGCACAGGAAGGATATGTAGCCAGAGTGGTGTGAAGTACTGGAAGCAAAGAGGCAGTCATTCTCAGAAGTCCTTTGTTCCTATTTTTTGTACTTACAGTCTTTGATGAGCTTTCTGTCTGTAATAAGTAGTCTCTAAGGCATTCAAATTGCCTGTCCTCCCAAAAATAAAAGCTTTCTTGTTGCTGTGGTTCAGTTAAATTAAAAATGTAACTTTGGAGCTTAAAAATAAAGGTAAGAAAAAACTGGATTTGATGGATATATTTCTAGAGTGCCCAGTGTAGCATCATTTTGAAAGTGACATTTTTTTGCTGTCCTGGAGAAAGGTACCAGGTTTTCCACCAAATTTTTAGCAGGTGCTTGAACATCAACAGGATTCTTATGAAACACCTAGATTTACAATTTTGATTCAATAACTTATCTTTTTACAGCTTGTATAATTATGATCTTTACAGTTCAATGAATGAGTTTACTTCCCTCTACCTGAGTTTCTGACATACTTTTATTTTTTTTCAGATCTGTAAGCTATTGAATTTTTACTGAACAATTCTACACCTTAGTTGCATTTTATTTCAGCCCGGCTGTGTGGGTAGGAAAATTTGATGGGTTTTAGGTTTTGAAATATTAATTTATTGCCTTACTTTTTTTCTGCTGCTGTCCCTATGTTTGTAAGTCTTCTGGGTTAGTCTTATCATCCACTCTCCTTATCATTCCCTCTATCATTTAAAGTTCCTCTATTCCTTTGTCGACTCGTCACAATCTTGGTTTAGATATATGTGCTCTTTGCATGAAACCATTTGTCTCTTTTTGTTTTATTTCTTTCCTACTTACCTCAGTTCTTTCATTTTGTATTTTCAGGTTTTATTTAACATGACACTTTGCTCTTCTTCTGTCTGCTATGTAAATAGTATATTACATGAAGTAAGCTTGCCAACATCTTTCAAGTACTCTCAGTGATTCTTTCCATAAAATTAATGCATATTCCTAGTATCACACCTGAGAACTGAACCACAGAAACCTTTAAGAAGAATAAAAATTATCTTTTTGCTCCTCTTCCATTTAATTTTATTCATAATGGTTGACTAGATGTCCTTTAAAGTTCCCTTCCAACTCAAACCATTCTGTGATTTTATGATCTCTTGGAAAAATTATTCACAAAATCTATCACTTCTTGTGGTTCTTAGCCTGCTTAGACAAATCTAATAAACTTTCGTCTGTTGTTTCTGTCAACAGGAAAGACTTTTAAGAAAGTAGTGATAAACAGATTGAAAAACTTCAATGTCTTTTTTCTGGCTACATATGTATTCTCCAACAGCAATTGTCACATATTACGTATTTAAAAAGCAGTTTTTTACTAGATTCTAAAATAGCTTTCTTCAAATATAATATACATTTGTCTTGAGAAACAGTAGAAAGAGTCTCTGTTATATTTTATCTTTGCTGGCATCTTACCACAGGATAGAGGAATAAGCAGCATTAGCAGTTCTGTTTTTTTCTTTAGAATGGTTATACATAGCCCTCAAACAATTTAAAGCACTTGTTTTGCTGTCCTGAAAAATAAACCTTCACCCTCAAAGTTGTCTGTCACCAATAGTTCTGTGTGGGAGTACATCAGCATCTACACATGCCCTTTAGAATTCTCTTGCATGCTTTTTGATAAAAGCAATACAGTATTTTTATATTGATTTTTTAAAAAATGCCAGCGAAGTTTACAAAACATCATTTATATCATAACAATAAATACAACTCAGTGAAAGGCAGGTTGGCTTCTTGGTTGTGTTTTTTTTTTGTTTTGTTTTGTTTTGGTTTGGTTTGGTTTTTTTTTTCCTAATGTCCAAAGTTGAGCAGACATTACAATTAAAAAATTCAGTGAATATGAATTATAATTCCTAAATAGTTTTCTTTACAGATACTTTATAGTGTATGTTGAGCCTAGAGAGTACAAGCAGCCTACTGAGTCTGACTTTGTGAACAGAGACATGTTTTGTCAAGACCATTTATTCATAAAATTCTCACCTATTGTTTTTGTAACAGTAAAATATTAAGTAGGATCTTAATGTTTAAAATCCAGTTCCACATCAATATCTGCATTATTATGTATCATTAAACACTTGTGATCTGAGATGTGTTTCAACAGATGAGTCGTGGAAGTATGTAAGGCAGTGAATTCTGCATAGACTGAATTACAAACCTCTATAGAGAAGAGCTTTTCCAAGTTAAATAATGCAGTCTCTAGCCTTGAGAAAAAAAAAAACCAAAACATTTATAGTGATTAGTTTTTTTCATTATGCAGAAGACAGCAGTGTGTTTCAGGAGCAAATAAGAATACAAAGTAGATATTTATTCAGAGGATAGTGAGAGATAAGTAAATTAGGAAAAAATAGTAACAATCAGTACAGAAAATATTATTGAACTTACAAAAATATTTCTTTCTTTGAAGAACGAAAAGCAATTATCCATTTTTGTTTCACTTCTCAGAACACCTGAGGAATCCTTTGTTCAAAAGAATTCTTTCACTGTCATGTTGCAGCCTTCACTGCAGAGGAAATGTCTTTTTCTCTATTTGCTGGTAACGTGGGTTGAATTTTTATACCTGAATCCAGGGGATGATTGCTTCTCAAAGCAGTTTCAGAAAACACACGTTGGTTACAGATTGAAATCAACTGCCTATAGAAAGACATCTTACAGCATTAGTACATAGAGGGGATTACTTCTATCCCTACTGAAGTACGGATTTCATTGTAGATCAACAGCTAGCCCTAAATGGGAGCCTGTAGTGACCCAAAAGCCCACTAACTTCAGACATTAACGCTGACAAGCTTTTTGTTTTGTTGTCTGTTGGTGCCAAATGTCCTGGTCTAAAATCTGTTCTATCTGGGCTCTCCCTTGAGTTAAAAATGTCAGTCTGTGTATCACAAAAATCCCCCTCATGAACTGAAAGTGACATTCAAACCATGTGAAAAAAATCCTAATGCTCACCCCCTAGATCAATGGATCTTTAGCCATTTTCCTTTCTTTTAAACAAATAATGTATATATTATTTACAACATTATGCCTAAAGTTCTTAACGCATTATTATAATTTTTCAAATTTTTCCTTGCATTTTTAGTTTCATTTCTTAATGTATACTTTCCATTTTTTCATTTTTCTCTTATTTAAATTTTGAATGTAATACTTCTATTTTTTAAAGAAAAAAAAATTCTTCAGTATCATTTCCTCAGCTGACAAATCATCTTTCTCTTCAAACAACCAAACTCTCTCAATGCCTTTCTTTAAACTAGTCAAAAATATTTCAAAAATAAGCTATATCACTCCACTTTGAAAGTAAATATGTAATTTGATTCAAGTTTTGTTTTTGGATTATTAATAATTATCAATAGCATTCTTTTCAAGGAAAGTTAAGCTAATGTGAACTTGGTGTGTTGTTTATATCTACCACAGTCCTAATATCTATGTAGTGACAAAGACATTAATAGGTAGTGAACATTGCAATGAAGTTGCATTCCTATCAGAGATGCTCTTAGTGAATACTTCTCACATAAAGGAAAGACCTGTTGGGGTGGGTTACAATTGTGGTGAAGAGCATTTCTGAAAAGGAAATGTATGAGAAAAGACTGATAAATTCCAATCAACAGTGTGACGAGGAGGCTAATTTGGGGGACTTGCTGGACAGATGAAAACATACATGGATGAGTTCTCAACTAGGGAGAAACATTTTTCTAAGAAGAAAACGCTACCTGTGGTAATTTGGGGATTTTTTTCCCCAAGCTTTTCATGTTATGATGGGTATAGGAACAGCATTGAAAACTCAGCAAACTCTAGTTAATTACTGTGTGGGAATGCTCTCCCCTAAGAAAAGAATTGTCTCAAGTGTAATGTGCCCATAAATACAATTAGTGCTGTAGAGCTAATTATACCTGTGAGGACTTGAGTTGCTATGCAGCAAGTAGCCAGTTGTTCCTACTGCAATGTTTACTGATTCCTTTCACTGTACATTCATTCTTCCTGTATTTGTAGAGTAATATTTTGATACAAAATTATTCCACAAAACAGTGCATGATGTTTCTGCAACTTTTACAGTATTCAGATATTATTAATTCAATTTATTTGATCGGTGACTGTCAGCAGTTTTTTTTAGAGGACATCCAAATTCTTCATTTAGATGTTGAAATCACCCCAGAAGCTGAGCACATTTGTATAAAAGAACTGAACTCTCTCCAAAGTGCCCATGTGTGAAATCTTGGTATGTTAAGCATTTCTGGCAATTTGATTATATAATTGTTTTTAATTAGTGCTTGTTCTAAGCCCAACCACTGTGAGTGTTAGAAAGCTAAATATCTGTAAGCTTGACGCCTCAATCAAGTACAGATGTTAAAGTGGATAAAATGCCACATAGCATCAGTGTCAGAAACAAGTCAATGATGTTGCCTGTGATGAACAACCATTCTAGTTCTGCCTTTCTAGAACAATTTTCATATAAAGACTTTCTTTCAAGTAAATCAAGCAGCAAGGCATTTAAATTAAAATCATCATTAGTACACTTCAATTAATTCTTTTTAGGGCTATTTTAGGGCTGTTGATGTGAACCTGCTATTTGGAAGTTTGTGATTTTCTGCAATTTTTTTTCCTGAAAGATTCATAATTTATTAACAATTCGTTAATATCAGTATTTATTGAATATGTACCCTGCATAATATTATATTAACACAGTACAGCTATACTGTGTGGATTAATACTTTAAGTCAAGTATATTAATAGTCTCTCTTAAATCAGATAAAATTAAAACTTAAGGTCTGAAGAAGCTGTATTTAGTATGCCTTGTAAAATCCCTCTTTTTGTGTGTATCAGTTTTTAATGAAACTTTCCCATGAAAGAAGAAGGTGGTGGCATTGCAGTTATCTTTGTGTCTGTCTTTTAGGTGTCTGCAGCTCACAGTTGTTTATCACTGATTATCTCTACACTGATTATCAGGTTCTGTGTACTCTCTATGTTGATTTAAGAGGCTTGCCATAGTTACAGAGCCTTTGATTCTACGGTAATGACTCAATATTTATAGCTTCAAGCAGGATAATGTTTATCCTATTTTTACTACTGCTATAAATAACTACCTGCTTTGCTCAATAGCAACTCATTGGTCAAGCTGTGCTTATGACCTGTTTTTACTGTCTAGAATTTCTTTTCACAAGAAAATGTTTTTACTTACTTTCCCTGACCTTTTGTCCAAATACGCAATGTTTTGAAATGGCAACTTAAATCCTATTTACAGTACAGGAAGTTAAATCAGAGCTACATTAACTCTACAAAACTGAAGGATAATTTTGAAATTACCTCATGTTAGTGGGTTGTCTTACTGAAACAGCTGCTTTTCAATGTGTGACCTGTTGGCAAAAGAAGAGTTTTAAATATAATAATTTTTGGTTTAAATAAATTAATTATAAATGTCAAAGTTTATTTTCTGGCAACAGTATTATTAGACAATATTAATTTATTTCTTTTATCACAGCTAAACACATCTAGTTTTGTTCAAATAATGTAGCAAAAATGTAGTAAAATGTAGCAAAATTTCTAGGAATGCTGAATTTTTTTGTCTTTGTTATTGTTTTAAGGAAGCAGTACCAGTGTTAGTTACCAGAAAGCACTGCATGTCTACTTCCAAATAAATGTAAAGCACTTATTCGATCAGGATTAGACTTGGCAATTAATTATGTAATGATATATTTTGATTTATTGTAACAATACTGTGCAAGTGGTCAACTAAAATAACAAATCAGAGCTGGAGAAGGGCTTTTTGTTTCAAAGTAATTAATCTCTTTCTATGTGCAGATTTAATTAATTCAATAATTTTACTTGTTCTCACTTCTAGGAATTTTTAGACAAAGAAGGTTTTGGTTTGTGTTTTCTTTATTGATTACCTTGCCCTTCATTATGTTTATTCATCTAGAATACCTTATGGTATTGCTCATTCCCCTCATACTTCGATGACTGTATATACCTAATATTATATAAAATGGTGAATTTTTTCAAAGGATTTACCTGTTTCTTCATATTACTACTCCTTAGTTTTCTGTCTCCAAATGCAAAAAACTCTCCCTGTGTATGCAAAATACAAAGAACCATCTCTGTCTTTTTTCTATCAATAGTTATGCATTATTAGAATAAGAAGGAAATATTTCTCTCTGTGTTCTTGTGCTGTAAATAATGTTTTTTATTTCAATACCTAGAAGTCTGTAATAATTTGCTACTCATTTATGTGTGGTGGATTGACCCTGGCTAGATGCCAAATGGACGCCAAAACTGCTCCATCGCTTCCCTCGTGAGCCGGACACGGGAGAGGAAGTAGAACTGAAGACTTGTGGGTCGAGATAAGGGCAGGGGGAGATCACTCAACAGTTACTGTCACAGGCAAAACAGACAACTCAGAGAAATTATTTTATTACTAATAAAGTCAGAGTAGGAGAATGAGAAAATAACTCCTCCCAAATTTTGAAACACTTTTCCCCCACCCCTACCTTGTCTCTCGTCTCCACTCCTGGTTCTCTACCTCCTCCCTCTCAGCTGCACAGGGAGATGGGAGTGGTGGTTGCAGTCAGTTCATCACACTTTGTCTCTGCCACTCCTTCCTCCTCAGAGGGAGAACCCTTCACTCTACTGCCCTTCTCCAGTGAGGTCTCTCTCTTGGGAGACAGTCCTTCTTGAACTTCTCCAATGTCAGTTCATCCAGTTGTTCACAAACTGCTCCAGTGTGAGTCCCTCCCTGGGGTGCAATCCTTCAGGAACAAACTGCCCCAGTGTGGGTCACAGCCTTCTAGCAAACCTGCTCCAGTGTGGGCTTCTCTCTTCACAGGCCCACAGGTCCTGCCAGGAGTCTGCTTCAGGTTGGGCTCCCCACTACTTTTACTTTAGCTCTTTTACCTCTGGTTAAAGAATTGCAGAATTGCAGAATATAATGATTTCCAGACTGACTTGCAAAAAATTTATTTATTTATCCCCTACACTTTACTAGTGAGGGAATAACACCCTGTTCCAAACACAGATGAAATTTTCCCTGTCTTCCCTTGGTGATTTCAGAATTATGTTGCACTGGCCCTTATATGTTTTGTCAGTGCTTATGCTAATAAATGTACTTTATATATAGGATAAAAGTCTGTATTTCATTACTGACTCTCAGCTGAACATTACCTTGTCCTGTGTATAACATGGTTTGACTGCTGTGTAGTGAGGAGAGACTATGTGATCCTCAACATCATTTTATTAGTGTAATGTAATGATGATGTGGATTTTTTTTTTCACTTTATGTACACGTACCAGATACACACAAAGCAGTTTACACCTATACATAGGAGGAAGAAGTTATTTATGAATTAGGATTGTTTATATATATTCTTGGTTGTGAGGCCATGCAGTAAATATGAATACTCAGCTGAAAGTATTGAACATACTTGGAACCATAAGGTGGAATGAATTAATAAGGTTTTGTTTAGGTCCTTAGTGAACATTTTCCAGGAAGAAAAAATAAGAAAAATCGTGAGCAGATTATTACACTCTTGGAAAATTCTCATGGGAAAAGCCTGTTTCATGAGCAAGAATTTTTCCAATGCCAGGTGGATCTCTCTAACTATTCTTTACTTGGTTACTGTCTTCAAAACAAACAAATCAGTTATATCAGTTGTCACAGCCACCAGGAACTCTCTGAAGACCTATTCCTGCTAAGCATTATAATCAGGTTAACAATTGCAAATCTTCAATTTCTTATCATTATGTTTTAATTTCATCCTCACAAAATTTGGGGAAAACTTATTTGAAATTGCTGTGTATCTGGCATGTTTTTTTCACAGAGAGAATTGCACCCCGGGACAGTCAATTCAGGTTTTTCAATTAGATGAAGACAATCACTTTTAATATATCCAGCTTTTTCAAAAGATTTTTATTAAAAGCCTGTGTAAAGTGTCCATGTGTTAGCCTTTTAGGCCAGTGTAACTTGGAGGCATTTGCTTAGACCATTTATACCTTCTATTAGGGATATTTAAGATTAGGCCAGGATGCTTGCTATTTGTGAAGGAATCCGATTTTTTAATTCAGAATTGTGAGTAAAATCTGATGTTATTGAGTCACTGTTACTTTAATTGTTTCTGAGATAGAAATCTTTCTTGAACCCGGTCTCTTTATTAAACTACATAGTAGCTTGTCTCAAATATTTGAACTAAACTTTGGATTATTTTAATTATGGACATTTCTACTTGAAATACATGATACAAAACAGTTGCAATACAATTTTAATTAAAAATGCAATAATCAACTTCGTTATTCTAAGGAAAAATCATCTTAATTTGTTTTATTTTTAATACATCATATTAACCATAAATGGTAAGTCCCCAATTTGGTGCATGGTAATTATTTCTAGTAACTGTAGGAACATAATTGTACTTAAATAAAGCACAACAACAGGAGTCAACTTTACATGTGTATGTTTCATTATACAACCCAAGAACACATGATAACACTGTGCATCAAATCCCATCTTTTATTGAGTTTCTCACTACTACAAATATGGCAGGAAATTGAAAAGTGCAACTTCAGATTCACTGAATATTTGCATTTCTTTTTAGATTATCGACATAATGGGAGAGATCTTCAAAGTTCAACATTATCAGTGCCAGAACAAGTAATGTCATCTAATCATTGTTCTCGATCAGGGTCCCCTCACCGTGGAGATAGTATAGGACGGACTAGATCGTGGTCTCCCAGTGTCCCTCCCCCACAAAGGTAAACTCTTGTTAACTATATAGTTATCTAAAGTCATGTGTTATTGATCCTGTACCAATACAGGAAATAATCTCCAGACTTTTAAAATAGCAGCGAATTGGTTAGATCTTACAAAATTATGTAAAGCCAATAATGACTTTTCTTATATTATAGTGATTTGCTTAATTTATATATAATTCTGTGTTATTTATGGTTTATTATTACTATATTATTTATTATACGATTACATAATTGTATCTTACTTCTGCCTATTTATATTTAGTTTTTCATCAAAGTTCAGTACAGTCTAATTTAAGGAAAGAAAAGTATCTCTCCACATTTTAATTTTCTAGAGCAATTTACAGGTGCCGTATTTTATGGTATGTGATAGTTTGGTATTTCCTTAACATTCATATGACAGTGGATGTTTTCAACCCTTTTATTTCTGTAGAATTAAGGTTCTAGGGAGCCTCACTTGCTGGCCATAGTAGCTTCCTTTCTACTCTTTTTTTCACACTTCTGAATCACCAAGAATAAACTGACAGATGTACAGTTTTATAGTGAAGTATATAAACTCCTGGTCTTTGAAGGTCTCTGATAATTATTTATCTTGAGAAACAAAGACCAGGAAATTTCTTCCAAAAGCTAGTCCTTTTGGATAATGCCTACTAATTAATTGATCAAATACTCCTGCAGGATAAGCTTTCTTAAGAGAAAGGATGCAGAAGGACAGATGTAAATGGGAATGAAACCTGTTTTCCAGCACTTTTGTTGCTATGTATGGGTAGATTTCCAGATGATGAAACTCAGTTGAAATGAAAGTGGAAGTTACTTCTCTTGCCCACAATGTTCACAATTCCCCTTTAATACTGAAGATTTGGTATCCAATATTTCCAGGCAGGAACACGTTCCTCTCCCATTCTTGCAGCTATCCTGATTCTCCTGTGTTCTGCTTTCTTTTCTGTTATCTTTGTTCCTTTTTGTTAAGTTAAAATTCTGTTGACTTCATAATATCTTACTTGTGTTTTTACTTGCCATTTCTTCTAATGGATGTAGCCTATATGGTATCCTTTGGCATTAGTGAAGTTCTAGGATCCCAAATTATCCCACATCATCTCATACAGCTAAAAGGCAGGAACTGTGTGTTTCTACTTGAAATCTAAACCCATCTAAAACATAGAGCCTGACTTGAAATGAGACATAACTGGTAGACATAAAGGGGCCTATTCTGATTTTTACTGTACTGTTTTTGGCCTTAGTAATTGCCTGTGCTCAACCCCCAGAGCTTATTTGTCTGAGATATAGGCATAAATGTGAGCAAAATCTCTTCGTGGGTGTATGTTTGTGTTTTTATGTTTTTGTCTGCATGCACGTTGTGTGCATTTTGGGCAGAACCTTTACCCAAGCTGGTAATTAACACTTGTTTAACATAATTGAAAAATTTACTTTTCATTTTCTCGTAGTTTTGCATTCCTTTACATGTTCAAAATGCCTCTTGCTTTTTGAACTTCCCTAAAGCTAAATTTTTAAATGTAGTTTTGGATTTATTGCAGCTGTTTCCTACAATATCAGAATCAAATGTATTATTTGTGTAATATTTCCCTGCCCACACACCAAGTCATTTCTATGAGGACTTGTTAAGTTCTGAAAATTGAGTTATGAGAGCTTGAGGATTTGTTAGAAAAGAGGTATAGTCTATGGAAATGTGTTTTTTAGTTCTACTGAAAATGCATGTGTACTGAGGAAATGGATAAGAATTATCAATCACATTTGCACACTGTTAGGTGAGTTTGTTATGCATGTGCTGCCGTGCAGGTGCCCTGACTGCAGTGAGCGTGCTGCATGCCCGAGATTTCCCATTACTGACACCTCTGCAGGAGGGAGGTTTTGGGCCGTAGAAGTTATGGGTATATCTTAGAAACCATTGTTCAGTCCTCAGTCCTACTCAAGTTTATTAACAAACTCCACCAAAGGCCCACTGCATTGTAGCTGACAAGAAATTGCTACTGCTCTTGTAGTGTTTTAAGCTAATCTATTTAATGTACTCTTATTTTCTCTGTAGATCAGAACAGAGTTTAGACTGTGGCAGGCACTGTGCAACACCAGGTTTAGCTGTTTCTAACACTATACACTTGAAAAAGCAAGATGAAGGTGACAACAGAAAGTAACTATGCTGAAATAGTGTGATAAATCCAGTAGGATGCTCATTATTCTCTACCATAACCACCTGAAATTACAAATTTTCACCTGCTTACCTGTTATCTAGTTGCTTCCATCCATGTTCTGTCAACTGCAAGAAAGTTTTTAGGGAGTGAAGACACATGTTGTGAAAGAAAATTTTCTTATAGAACAAAGTTCATTGGAAAAAGTATATCCCTTTCTGTTAAATAACAAATCTGTCTAATAAAGGTATCCTTAGAGTGAAACAGAACTGAAATAGTAGTAACACTTTGAAGCAGAAGAAGTACAGTTGTGTAGGATGTTAAAAGCATGGTCATAATCTGAAAAAATACAGAAATTTCAAGAAAACAAATATTTATTTAGAACAATAAGACAATAAAATAATCTTATAGAAAGTGATTTTTAACAGACAGGATGGTACTGAGTTTTACAGACTAAGTCTCATAACGAGAGTTTAGGTAGGAGGCTTGATTGTGTGGGCAGATAGCCCAGATCTTTGGGAAATTTTTCAAAGAAATGATAGCTTGAGAAAACTCAAGAATTTAAGTCAAGGAAGAGATATGTAAAGTAAATTTTTTTTTGAAACATGAAAGAGACACCCTGGGGAAAAAAAGGGTCAGAGACAAACTAGAGCTCAGTAAGGAGGACTGCATTTTGGTTGTTGGGAAAAGTAAAAAAAAGGTTAACAAAGAAACAGCAGAGGAACCCTGTAAAAGTCCATTCTAAAGTACAAATACACATGAAAGTGTTTAATGGCAGGTAAAGATAATACTGGGTTTTCTAACTTTTTACTATACATAGGGGTAGTTAAAAAACATACAGAAGTTGCAGGAAAGAATTGTAGAGCAGAAGGCAGAATTATGCTCTTAGTATGGCAAATATAAAGTTTACTAGCCAGAGTAAACTCAGTATTTGGTTTCATGAATGCCAGAGTGGAAAATGCTTTATAACAAATGAGGTGGAGCTGAATGCAAAAGTTTATGTGTAAATGCGACATCTTTATATGCAGAAATAAACAATGGCATGGCAGCAGCAGTGAAGGATACTCCTACAAGTTAACACTAATCAGAAATTGAGGAATGATAAAGGATAAATATGACAGGTTCCAAAAGGGCAAAGGGCAGACAAAGTGACAAGAAAGCAAAGGGGAACTGACTGATATAAAACAAAAACAAAAAAAAAAAAAAGGAAACTTAGGCTCATGCTACTGCAGATTGCAGTAAAGGACAGGGGATAGAAGAATTTATTGATCTAAAACTTCAACTGGTATGGAGGGAAGCATGAAATTTGTTATTTTCAAATCTATACGAAACAGTTGTGTTTTAATTATCCAATAATTATTATAGTTAACTGTTGCCTTCTGTTTTCCTACTCATGTGGATTTGTTTTACAGAACAGCAAAAGTAAAGTTAGTGTGTGTCAGATATTGATAGATAAACTGAGCAAAGCAATCAATAGGTGAAGTTTTGGTCTCAAATAGTACAGGTGATGGGTGCTCTTTAACCAAGCCTGCACTATGGGTACCACTTACAGCTAATTAAACAATTCTGGGTTTTTGCAATTTTTTTCTAGTGAGATTACAGAATGAATTTTCCAGGGCAAAAGGAGCAGCTATTTTTTAATTCAGATGACAATGTTTTCAGGAGTAATAGCCACAAGCCCCTATGTGTCCTACAATTTACATCTTTATAGCAAAGCCAAAATCAAGAGCTCATGAAAAATTGTTTAGCGTTTATGTTTCAGTAAGAAAGGAATTCTTCCTTGAAGTCTGGAAAAACAAATGAAATTTTGTGTAAGATTAACATTTTTAATGAAGGAAAAAAGAATTTTTTCTCCCATTTCCAGAAGAAACACATTGGAACAAAAAAAGAGAACTCTATCCCTATCATGGACTTGGCACCATTTTCTAAATGAGAATTTTTTTTTCACTCTAAGATTTAAAATAATTTGACTGTAAATATATACTAAAGTCTGGTCAGCTAATAGATCTTAGTACCAACATGTTTGCTAATAATTGCCTTTACAAACCAGTGAGAGAATGCCATCCAGGCACACTCAAAACTCAGAATCTGCTGTCTTTTGTCCTTAGTCGGAATGTGGATCAGGGACCACGAGGGAGTCGATCTACGGCTGCGCATTACAACACCCTGAACCGGCTGGACAGACACCGTGGTGTAGATGACCACTACTCCCCAGACAGAGAGAGGTAAATATCTGGCTGGAATTAGAACAGCTGTAGCCTACACCCATCAATGGGAGTCACTTCAGTATGGTAGCTTGCTAAAGTAAATTACGTACCTAACCCCAGAGATTAGCATTTCTCTACTCATTTATCCACTGGTTACATGACATACATTACAAAATATAAGTGCACATAAGACTGAAGAAACTGTCCAGTGAGTGTATATTTACCAGGAGGGAATCTGAAAAAATCTATGAAAAAATATATAGTATAAAAGTTGAATAGTTTAGTTGTCTTTTTTTGTAAAAATATTCTTGTGTGTTATATTACTGAATTCCTTAAGTACTAAATATCTTTTAAAAAAACCTATCAGTGGACTTGGTTGTTTTTGCTGCTGAATAAAGAGGCATAAAAATAGGTAATTTCAGCTCAGTATTAATGTAATGCTCCCATTGGATACAGTGCAGTCCACAGATGTAACAAAAATAAATTCTAGTACTGTGTTCTCTGTTTGTCGTTGCTCAACCTTCTGAGACACTTTGTAAAAAAGAAAAAAAATTATTAGGGCAACATGTATGAAATGAGAGTCTTTGTGCAGCACATCTGACTATGACTAATGTTTTGCCTAATGGAACTTCCCAAACAGTAAGCAGAGCTTTAGCAACCTCTATGAATTTTAATGATGTAAAAAAGAATTGCAGCAGTAATTGAACAATGTAGTTAATTTTGCTGAATTAATTGTGGCAATGACTTTGTGACATCAAAAAAATTATTGGTCTTTTCTACCTCATTGTCTTCAGGATATAAAATCAAAACAAAAAGTATTTATTACCTTATTACCTTTAATTTTTAAAATCTTCCAGCTTTTCATGCACCAAGTTGAAATCCCTACACTTTATAATGATAGGCATGATTGCTAGATATTGTCTCATTTTATACTTGCATGTACCTAGTAGTAGTAAAAATATATTTTGTAACTTTGAGTGATATATGACTAGTATTGGAAGTTAATACTTTTTCAGATAGCCATTACAGGTTATTCATCAAGTGACATCGAAACACATCACTGTAAAAAAAAGAATTTGAGAAATCAGTTGCTTTTTGTTAGCAATATCGAACAGAAAAGGTTAATATTTCTTAAGACACCAGTAATGTGATGATCAATGATTGCATGGAATGCAAGACAATGTTCTTCAGAAGATTACAATATCTTAATTTCAGAAAAAAAAAATATTGCTGTTCCCAATGAGACCAGTTACAAAAAAAGTATCAAAGTGAATTAAAACCCAAATCCCTTCAAAATGACTTGTTATTTAATTTGGTGAATAAAAAAGTCTAATGGGCAAAAATAAAGCTAATGACAAAACAGTCAAGTGTTCTCATCAGAATAGTAACTGTATTCATCACAACTATGGTAGATCATAAGTCAATCTCTTTTTTTGCATTAAAATATTTAATATTTCTGTTTAAGTAATGGAAAAGAAAAGCTATTCAGTTAGTTCATTAGAATATCTGATTTTCATACAGAAGGCAATAATGTGATGATTCTGAGCTGTTTCCTTAAAAGAAGATTGCAGAATGCTTTTGGGACATAAAATGTTATGTTGATTTTTAGACCAGTCATCCTTGAAATAGGAATTAAACTTGTCCTTAAAGCCTGTATATGCCTTATGGAATGCTACTGCAGTTTTTCACTGTGTAATTTATTTGGTGCCTCCCAGATAAATGCATAGCTGTAAAAGGTTGCTTGAAGTATTGTACCACAATGTTTTTCCATCGCTTCAGTCAAATTATCCCTGATGGACTGACTTAATTTAGAGAAAAATAATTGTGTTTTTTAGAATATGTCAGAAAAACAGTGTCAGAAGGTTGTTGGTGATAAGATTATTGAATTTTCACGACCGTTCTAGATTAATAGGTATTTGCTTGATAGGTGTGCTCTGAATCTCTGAACACAGTTTTATATGTTGTCTGTATTTTCCAAAACACACAGAGAAATTCTCCTCTTCGCACATGGTGAGTGGTTCCCTATGTAATCAAATTATTGACTAGTTATACCTCTGTTGCAACATCTCTGAAACATATTTGTTTTACGCAATAGTAAAGAGAGCAGGAAAAGACTATTCTCAAATATTTATCATGTTTTATTTTCATTGTTAGTTTGACAGTGATTTTATGAATGGAAAGATGATTAGACTTTTAATTTTTAAATGAGTATTTGTGATACTGTCTCTGCTATATAATAAAAACCCAATGGTATCCCTAAAGTAGCTCTTTAATGGTATTGCTCCTGGGAACTGCTGCAACTGCAGGCAGTTGGGAGAAGTTGAAAAACTGAATTTTTTATAGGTTTGTAATCTCTCTACACGTTATCCACACTTGGCTCTGAAAACAAATCACATTTTTCCTTCCGACAGTTCCGATGGTTTCTTGTTTCCATGGTCCATTTATCCTTTGAAGCTACTTGCAAAAATGGGATTTAGAAACAGTACCATCTTATAGACATGCTCAGTTGCTAAGTTGAAGTATGACTGAGAATATGAGTAAGAAAATTCTTTCCTTCCTTTTCTGGATAATTCAGCATTAAGTTCTCTGAGGTATATGGCACTGAGGAGTTAGTTGAAACCACAAACAAAAGGCCTAATGACCTCAAGTCTAATAGCAATGTAAACATTCCTTCAAACTTGAATGCATAGTTAGAATAGGAAATAAAATTAATTCTAAACCCCCTGAAAGACACATATTTTTAAATTTAATTGGAAATAATTTTAATTTCAAACACCAAACCCTTAAATATGTCAAATATGCTATATCATATACTTATTTTTGTATAATGTAAGGGTAAATTTACAGTTTAAATTTGTGTACACTGCTAATTCAAAGTGAGAAATCCTGTAAATGTCTTACCTGTGTATTTAATACAGCTCTACTAGTTAATTGTTGTCAAAATGTGAGGGGTTTTTTGGCTACTCACACTCTTATGAAATTAATTTGTAATGTAAAGAAATATGAATGCTTATGACCTAATATGGACCCAAGTTCCATAAGAATGTTTGTCTTTTCTAAATGTCAGTTTGACGGGTTTTAATAAATTTTCTAATGCTGAATTTTACCTCACTTGAGAAACTGAAACTAATCATACTACAGAAACCATTGAGAAAATTTTGGAAACAGCTGGGTTTAACCTTAGATTTTTATATTTAAACAATCAATATAATTAGGTCAATTAGAGGAAAAATGTGAGAATCTTATTGTAGTTCCAAAAAAACCCACCAGCACCACCAACAAAAACACCAAACTATACCTGTATTTCTTTCTGAAAGCTATATCAACAGTTGACAACACCAAGATAGTGTGAGAAACTTGTACTCAGGCCCACAACTTCAATGAATTTAGATACTAATTAGCAACAATTAATTTAACTATGTTCTATATCCTAGGTGGGTTCTCCCTGAGGCATAACATTGCTAATGGTGAATTCAGCATAGGTTTGTTAAGCCAGAGCATTCTGAGAATGCCTAACTCAAATAGTCTTGCAGGAGAAATGTATGAAAAAGTTCCTAAAATATTAAAGTTTTTCTCAGAGGCACTTACAAGAAAGCAAGAGAAAAGGGAAGTTATCCACTATCCATTCATCAAAACTATTGCACACTTTCCATTTGAAAGAACAGAAGTTGCTATCTCTTTTGTTAAATTCATAGGGCAGTCATAAGCATGGTTATTTAGTGAAATATTCTCCATTGTTTTAAAATCAAAGATGTTATCTGGATGTCCTGGGACTAGCAGGACTATCATACCCCTGTTACTGAGGAGATTTCATTTGTGTATTTGAATACACACTTTGTTTTTTTATGCTGTTGAAGCATGAGGTTTGGGTTTTTTTAACATAAAGTAAATGTTGAAATACATGCCAAAAAATTCCATTTGCTATAATAAAACCAGTGAAGACCAAAATAATTCAATACAAGTCTGTTATGTGTTAGCTAAAACACAGTATAAATACCTGCTTCTTTTAATTGGCACCAAATTAAACATGGGCAAGAGCATCATAAATTCTGCATTTCTAAATGTCACTTATACTGTGCAGCTGCTTTACCCATGGATAGCAGGCGCCTAATCCAACACTGTTATTAAGTAGATGCCAGATTAAGTCAAACCAGGAAAAGATTTTTTTTGGACATATTTCGTCATATTAAAACACTGAAAAGAACAGATTTTTTTTCACAATCTTTATTAAATACACATCTGAATAATATGTAATTCAGTAGTCATTTATTTATTATTTAGTTAATATTTTACTGTAGAATCATTTAAATGTTAATTAAAATACAGAGGTATTGTAAAGTATAAAGGGTTCCTGACGCTTTATTTGGAAGTTTTAGGATAATTTTTTCAAGTTTCAGTTGTGTATATAATGTAGGTACGTACCTACATAGGGGTATGTAATGTCACTGCTTCTTTGCTTTTTAAAATACCCAGTAAAGTAAAAGAAATGCATTGCTGAAAATTTGCTTATAGCTATCTTATAAAATGTTTGCATCAGTTTGAATCTTAATAATTGCAGTGTTTCTTTAAGTTCTTTTTCTCCTTTCAAGTCACTATTTAACTGTGCAATTATCTGCACCACCCACCTGGTGCCTCCATGAGTCTGCTGAAGGATGATTATCTCCAGCAGGGATGTTGGAGTAGGAAGGTGGCAAAGAAGAATCTTTGAGCCAAATTTAAAAAAAAACTCCACCACCACTAAGAGTCATAGCTATATTCCTCATAATAAAATGCACAAAAAAAAAAAAAAAAAAAGGCCTGTGTTAAAAATAATGCAGTTCTGATAAAAGACTTCAGTGACTTCAGTGTTACATCTTTGGAGCAATGATTTAAAATACATTATGGGGAGCACTGTGATAATTTGATGCTGATTTTCTTACTGAAAGCCATCTTGATTGAATATGTGTCAGCTAAAAAATTCTCTGTTGATAATTGCTATTGTTTCATATCTAAAGTCTTCAAATTGTCAGTTACTATCAATTGGAACATTTCCAGGATTTCATCTATCCCAGGAGATTAGCAGAAATTTCTATAGAATTGACATAACAAAACCCATCCATACCATTAGTGGTGAAAAAGTTGTTATTGTTTGTAAGTAAAGGAAATCTGTTTTTTTCTTAAAAAAATCCAAACTATTAAATAAACTATTATATTAACTATAATATTTTCTATGAAATGTAGCAGGTGAAGTTGCATAACCAGCACTTTATTCTTGAATGGCATTTGACATTTTCTAAGAGTTAAGAGCTTGACTTCCCATTAATCACATTATTTGTGTGACATGCCAGGTGTTTATGAAGCAGTATGGATAGCATTCTGCCACAGAGAACATTAGCTGTTGCTTTATTCAGATGAGTATATAATCTTTTAAAATGGTATAGCTGGACTCTGAAAAAAGTAACTAGTCCTAGTAGTTGCTTTCCATTGCTGAAATGAGTAAGGTGCTCACAGGAAGTAGAGCACACCTTTCCTCTGAACCCACATCCTTCTAGTGGGTCCCAGCTCCTTCTCCCTTGAGCAGTTCTGTGCTCAACCTCACAGACAGTTTGATCCCAAGCACAATTTTTTACTTCATTCCCTAAACTTCATACGGGGAACTACATTCCCACAGTACTTTCCCTTAACTTCATACGGCAGCTTTCTCTTTTCTACCACTTTCAATGACTCTTTCTCCCCTAAATTTCCAACTGGTAGACCCAAAGAACCACCTGTTTCTTACTCTGCAGTCTTATAAAGCTAATTTCTGTTTTATCACATTGCTAGTCTTTCAGAAAATTGTAACTTGAGAAATTGGGGAGTATTAGCTTAAACACAAATAACTGGTAATACTGGTAAAAATTATATTTATTTTTTAAAATTTAAATAGTTTTATATTTGTCATATGTTTAATTCGCTATTTCAGCTGAAAAAAATGTAAAGGAGTGTTACTAAAGATAGAGGATAATACTATTCGCAATGATATGTTATATTACTTTAATTGCAATCAAATAATACACTGGAAAAAGCTGAATATGGGAATAGATAAACAGTGATAGGATAAGAGAAATTTCTTGCTTCAACTGAGTTTCATTCATGCATGCTCTAGCAGGAAGGAGCACAAAATCTTGTTTTGCACTCAGAGTTATTTATGGATATTCCAACAAGCACAAGAATGTAATAATATTCCAGTACTTCAGCCTTTCCACAAAAACACTTGGGAGTCTACTGCCCAATCTAGTATGGAAGCTGGAATGTCAATCAAATTTTAGGACCTGGTCACAGAGAGTGAAAATTGAAAGGAATAAATTATCTCCAAATGCCTCTTCTTTACTATTAAATAAAATATCCCAAGCGGTAGAGAACAGGTTAAACTCCCCTTGCACAGGAAGAACAGAAAGGTATTCCATGAGGCTCACACGTTGTGTGTGAGTGTTTTCAAATGTGCTTCTGTGACTCTTCCGGTACGTTAAGCCTGTTCCTGGGTATTAAGTACTTCCAATTAGGCAATCTAATCAGTTGCTGAGTCACTGATTTCTTTTTCTAACCCTAATGGTTCACTGAATTTTTATGAATGTGTAGGAAAATGGGCGAGCAATATCCAAAAAATTATAAGTAATTTTCTGCTCACTTTAAAAAAATAAAGTTATCCTGTTTACCTGTATCCCTGGAATCATGTCAGAACAGTGAAAATCTCTTTTCACCTGATACAGTGTGGAAGGGATGAGTATGTGTGTGTTATAGTAATGATCATATTACAAAACCTATAATGCTGCCTTATTAGACTAACTTAATTATTTTAATATGAGTAAAATGAATTGTTGCTGCAGATTTTCTGTCTATTCTATCTGTAACAAAATACATACTGTTTCAGAAATCTGTGAGGATGCATGTTATTATGTTCATTTTGCATACCATCATTTACCATACTTCTGTCATGGACTACTATAATGTAGGAAGAAATGTGTGATAAGAGCCCAGAAATCTAAAGTAGGGTTGCAAAAAAAAAAAAGGTATCCTGCAGTTCTTTTGTCATATTAAAAATCTGATATATCTAAATTTTGTTCATGTCTCCATCATCTTCTGAGCATTCCCATGTATATGTACATATGGGATTATGATTTTCATTAACAGCTCAAATTATATATTTAGTTTAGATGGAGATATGGAACACTACTGGAGTTCTTTTGCATTAGGCAATTTGAACCTTAATGTTTTTACTACATTATGATACATTTACTTCATGATTTTAAGTAGTTTATACTGGATATTAGCCAAATAATGTATATTTCAGTTTTGGACATTTAGAATATGTCATAGTCATTTTTGGTATTGCTAACATATTTATAAAACCATAAAGAATTTATATTAACTTAAATACTCAAAAATGTATAGTACTATATTTAATAATAAAAAACAAGGTAGTGTGGCATGGGCTGGATGCTCAGAAGAAAGATAGCATCTAAGCATTTTGCTCTGCATGTTGAAATAAAGCACAGGAAAATATGCTGCTTCAGACTGTGCATCTTTTGACGTGTATGATATCAGTCATTCTCTCATACAGATGTGTTATGGCCCTTTCCTTTCTTCTTGACTAACCATGCATATTTATGGAAAATATTACTGTGCTTCAATAGAAACCATTTTCAGACAGACACTTGCTTACATGAATAGTATCTCTGTAATTATTTTTGTAATACAGTTAGAGATTTTATGGAAACGCACAATAATTGTTAGGTTGTATATTGATTTATGATTGATGCCTTGTACTCTGGTAAGTTACTGTGTTGATTCAGGGATAGAACTGTGGTTTTGCTTCTTAATTGATTCGGACATAATCTTCTAATTTCTTATGATGCACTTGTAAGAATATTTTATAGTAAGTTATTATCTATTATCTTCAACTACCTGAAAGGAGTTGTATCCAGGTGAGAATTGGCCTCTTCTCTCAGGAAACCAGTGTCAGGACAAGGGCAAATAGCCTCAGGCTGGCCCAGGGGAGATTCAGGTTGGGTATTAAGAAATACTTCTTCACTGAAAGGGAGGAGAGTCTATGCATCAGGACATACTCCCCAGGGAAATGGTTGAGTCACCATCCCCAAAAGTGTCCAAAAATGAGTAGAGGGGGCAATTTACAATAGAGTTTAGTGGGCATTGTGGTATTTGGTTAGAGGTTGGGTGTAATGATCTTTCATAGTGATTCTGTTAAGAGTTAGATAGCATGGTTAACATGGACTCTGAAAAAAGAAGGAAAAGTGTGAATAGCCAGTAATTCCAGAGGGTCAGGTCAACCATGAACTAAAGCTTATCCCATTTCTATAGGAAGATAAGCAAAGTTCTGGGTGATGAGGAAGCTTATTTTAAACTTGTTAAAAGTTATTACATATCAAATTCTATAAGTGGTTGTATCTAAATTCCAGCTGACTCTGATCCTGAAATCCTGAATTGAATTTTAAAATAAAGAAAAAAGGAAAAACGTTGAATTACCTGCCAAAAATCCCCAATAAAAATTCCCAGAACTTGGTAAGAACACTAGAGTTCTGAGTTTGTAGAAGTATTAGAACAAAACTTGATACCAGAAGTGGGCAGTTAACATAGTTTGGTGGAGATATGAAAAGTTGTTAGGACTGAAATCCTGAGCAGAACATGAGCTGATGGTGTTTCATTCACGTACAAATAAGTGAAGTGAACAGTTTGGGGTGTTCCTTCTTATGGAGAGTAAGTAATCTACTTGCAAATAGCATGTGCATTTCCATGAATTTCATGTTCTGCACCACATGTTCTGCCTGAAGTCCTAGTTTTGTTTAAGACTTTGGTTGTTAAATAATGGTTAAGTATATTATATTTATTGATGTCATATATTTTTCAAAGACTACCAGGAGAACTTGTCAGCAGTTCGCTGGAAAGATAAAAGGCAAAGTGGATTGTTAAAATTAAAATGTCATCTACAAGCTGGAAATACTTAATTTCTTATTAATACTTGAGCAAGTGTTTTGAGGTGTTAATTCCAGAGTTGCATCTGAACAATTTAAGGGCATATTCATGTGATTGTAGACTGGGAATGTCCCCATGTAGTGCAGAGGATGAGCTGGTATGCAGGTCTTTGCCATCATCATACATTTGGCTGCTAGGGGGTACACTCCTACATTTTTATTTGATTTTTATTCCTGTGGGTGTCCATATATTCTAACGGGAATTTTAAGAATGTGGTGGGGTTTTTTTCAATGTTTCTTGGCAGCATCCTGACTGACAGGCTGTTATGGGTAGACTGCTTTTGATACTTAGGTCTTTGCATTAGTTTAAAAGCACTAATAATTTTTTGCAGCTTGAAGTGTAAACTCTATGACTATTTTAATAGTTATTAGTCCTTCTTCAAATTTTCACTGAACCATGTCGAATTTGACCCTGTTGAATTGTGTACAGATCGTCATTCTTGCAACAAACTGCATAATCAGGGATTTAATTTAGTTTTTTATAGTGGTGACTCTTCTTTTGAATTTATTTGACGAGAAGTGAACACAAAGACTTCTTGTACTATACATAATTGACCTAATATAAGGAATATTTTCATGTGGATGATGGTAGATTTTATCCTCATGCAAAAGAGGCAAATATAAGAAGTGTAGGTAATATACCTACTGGTAATAATACCTACTGTATTATATACTGGTACTATATATTGGTAATTGACCTACTGTGTTTGGTTCCTGGAAAATCATTAATTACAAGGAAATCAAAATAGGAGAAAAAAAAATGGGGGATGAGATTTTCCATGGTTCTTGTGAAATCAGTTTACACTTCCAAGGTGGACTCCTGTGATTAGACTTTCCTTTGAAATATCCTAGCTTCAGGGAAACTGTAGTCAATAACTCCTTGTTAATGGTAAACCTCTCTCTTTTCCAAAACATTTTCCCTGTACTGTGTGCATATATTTATATTAAAAGTAAAATAACTTTCTTCTATTTTTGATGATTGGACAATATCTAGTGTTTTAAAAAATATTTTTAAAATTTATACATTTTGACATTATTTCAAAATACAACCAAAATATAAATAACTTATTTTTATGATTTTGAACTGCATTTGGGTTTTTTTGCATATTCTGGTACTGATGTTATATTTCTTCATTATTTATTTAATAATGAAACATGTTCATCTAAATCACTTTTTAACACAATATTATCAGTATTAGGAGAACTTAACACTTAGAAATAGGAAATCTCTGGAACTTTGTGGGGCCAGGTTTCCAAATGGTGGTAGCCTTTCAGACAGACTAGATAAACTCTTTCAAAGATATTATTCATACTAAAGTTGTAACTGCCTTCAAACAAGGGAATAGGCAATCTGACTTCTTGAGTTGCTTTCAGAGATTTGTGCATCTTTTATTCATAACTAAAATACAGTAGAAAATCCCAAATTTTAGCTATCTTCTTGATCCATAATCTCCTACTGGCTTCTCAGAATAAATACATTAATCATCTAGATAATTTTGACTGTTGAACCATATGTCATATTATTTTATTAATAAGTTCAGCGGTCTTAAACAATGTTTTGTAGGTCCTGTATTCTCAGAGTATAATGTTTTCTGTTTTGCAATGTGTGTTTTTCCTTCTCCATCTTATTGTCTCACATCTGTATTTTTCTTTCTGCCATCACCTCAGTCATTATGTTACTTTACCTCGTTCCCGGTACACCCAGTCCACAGATCACCATTACAGGGATGTCAGGTATCTGTTTTCCTCTGTGTGACTACGTGTGGATAATGCATGTACTTCTGTGTACCTACATGTCCACTTCTGGTTTTGTTTGTTTGTCAATAGTTGTAGAAAACTTAGAAGTTGAGTTAGTATCATCATTAGATTTGATAATACAGTGTGAACACTAACACTGGGTAATTTTTCCTGTGTTCCACGTGAATATTTTTGCACTGCCGAGAGTCTATATTTGATGGTCGACAAAGATGATGCTTTATTTACATCACTAAAATGTCTTTCAGAGAGTATATAAAGAAAATAATTTGTTAGAAAACAGTCATACTTGTAAATACTGTGATTTTAATATTCAGAAAATAATATATGAATGGCTATGTTAAAGGTTACAATAAAACTAGAGAGTGATACCTTTCTCATAGACTTGGAGCTCTTGTAGCTGCGAGCCAATATACTTTAATTTTTAAAAGTAGTTTTGTGAAGTTCACAGAAGTTCCAGTCATGTTTTGTTCCAGTGTTTTGTTATGTTGCTGACATTGCTTGCTTTTCATGTTGTTTTGTCCTTGTTTCACCATTTTGTTGCTTTTCATTGTGTTCACCCATTATGTTTTGGCAGCCAGGATCACACAATGTATCCTCTGTTTTGTGAAGATGCAATCAGATTGCTCCGCTCCCGTAAGATGTGCCGTACCTATTCTGAGGGTGCTTACTATGATCTCGAGAGGTATAATTGTTGTGGAGTATATTGTTAGCTCTGCCCCCCTGACAGTGCCATGTTTGCTCTCCAAACTGAGGATGTGATCTGTATTTTAAGAGATAAACACATTAAATATGTTTTGTAATACTCTGGGTATGTATGCATCTAAAGCTGACTGCTCAGGGCTGTGGGTAAATCCCACGAGGTGCTGAATAGCTTCATGGAGGCCAGTTTTAAAATAGGTTATATGGGTATTATATGTCTATGTCTTTTATAACCCTTATTTTTGCTGGAATTTTCCAGAGTGCTTATAGCATTTATTATTCTCTTTGAAATAACAAGGAAAAGCCTATCTACTTTTAAGTACAGAGTGTCTTTCTGAAGCTTTATACTTTACTTAACTGAAAAATAAAAGCATATGCTTATATAAGTTTACGTTATACAAATTTGTATACTACATATTCTGTAATTCAGGAATACTTGTATATATTCATACCTGTGTGTGATTGCAGAACACTGTAGTTCCTATTTATGCATGAAATGTATGGAGAGAGAATTTGAGCCCATAGCAATTACTGTGAAATAATTTGCCACTTGAGATGCAGTGGCTTTTAAGAGAACCTGGTGTAATACTGTAATTAAGATATTTTCAGAAGTACTGCCAAGCAGGAAAAAGTTTACATAGTTGTGTGCAAATAGAAATCAGAATATCAAACTGAAAACTGTGAGCCAATAAAAAGGAAGTGGTGAGTTCAGATCAGATACAATGGTTGATGTAGGCATTGCTTTACCAGAGGGGCCATGTAAAAATCTCCAAACCAAGAAGTGAAGAACCCTTGATGTATTAATTTCATGACTGCCCTCTGAATATGAGTCCTTCTGAGAAGTTCATTAATGTTCACTCTGGATTTAGATCATATGTCACCATATTTTTAAGTAGATGCAAAATTGCTTTTGGATGCAGAAACAAAAAAGAATCCGAGAAATCCTTCCAAGGAAATATTACTTTTTAAAAATTCTCCAAAGCTATAGTATATTATAGACATTATAACATTTAGAACTCAGTGAAACATTTGTTTTGAAATTATTCTCTTGTACATGAAACCTAATATAAAGGAAGTGTATAAATAGGCCTGTCCACATGTAGAAACTTTGATAAGGAGAGGGATTTTTGGTTTGTTTTCTTAAAATGCATGATGAAATGTACTCATTTTTATGCTATTTCAATAATTAATTTTTATATACTTTGTTTTTACCTTAGATATATATTCTGATTTGCACTATCTGAACCTGTTTCAGATTGCTGGTTATGTCTGTGAATGTTTGGATATCAGTGGAAGTCGAAGCTATTCTCAATTTATCTTACTTTAAGGTTCTTGACTTGTAAATCTTAATCTTTGTTTTTGAAACTAATCTCTCAAAGCAAAGTCAATGATAAAGGGCAAAAGTAACAGTACTCCATAAAGATGAAAAAGCTGGGATTTAAGCAGTGAGAAAATCTTTTCCAGGGCTCTGTGGAACAGAAGGCTATTAAAGCTAATTCCGCCTGGGATCAGAAATGAAAATCTGACATAAAGAGGAATATTTCTAGCTCAGTGTTAGAACAGTATCTTGAGATTCCTTGGGCCTAGAAACTGATCCTTGATTCTATTATCCTCTTGAATCCAGGCTACTTGTGGGTAACATTAGTGTTCAAGTTACTTGAATCATCCCACAAGGTATGCACTCCTCTGAGTACCCCACAGCCACAATCACACTTCCTAGTTTTTCATCTTTTTTGTCTTTCTGCATTCTAACAGCAATTTAAGGACAATTTATGGTATAATTGTTACCCAGTGTCTCTTTGCACATTGAAAAACACTAAGTAATTTTCTATTCCTCATTTTTATTGTAAATATATGAAAAATTACTTTTTAAATAATATTCCTCTTTTATTTTTACTCTTTCTCCCTGTTCAATGCTTACTCTAAAATACATGATTTTGTAGGCCAAGGTGTTATTCCTGCCTTCTTTGTTCCACCTTCTTAATTATTGTCTTGTTAATATGAAGCAACCACATCTCTTGCTATCTTTGACTTTATTAAGCATATGAAACAACTTTCCAGTTTCCACTATTCATCAAAATAGCAAATAATGTTCTGTACAGTCCAGCATTCAGGAAGGAGTCTCTCCTCTGGGACAGAGAGATTTTTATCACTCTGAATCCACCAGAGTGGACACATCCTGCAGGCAAATATACCATATAGATTTATTATTCAAAATTACTTGCCTTTGTTATTCATGGCTCCTTTCATTGGTTATCTTGTGGTCATTCGTAGCCAGACCATTAACTCTTGTGATCTCTTCTAGTATTTTTTTTCTTTTTTTTCTCCCACAGAATGACTACTCGATTCTCTTTCATCTTTTCTCTTACTGAAGTTTGTTTCATTTACTGTTTATCAGATGTGATAGATTTTAGTTCATTAGTTCTAGGACACATTTACATTATCAAAAACCTTAATTTTTGAGGTCATTCTTAGGTTATGGCATCATCATTTTGTCTTTCTGATAGCTCCCCCTTTTTGAAGAAATCCACCTCTCCCTCCCAAAAGGAACAGCAGGATTAACAGGATACAAAATGTCAAATGACAAAATGTCATGAAACAGATGTTAATTAAAACCCATGAATGTTCCCGTTTCTGCTCATACATTATAACATTCAAGTTGAGTGGGTGAAATACTGTGTTCAGAAATGGGAAAAACTGTGAAATGTAATGTAAAGATACTTATTCCAGCATATGCCTAAAGGCAACAAGCACCTGTGCATCTTCAGTGACTTCAGAGCCTTTAGGACCTGGGGTCTTCTCAAGAACATCCTGCTGCTCAGTACCACACACCAAGTCCTTGACTCCTCAATGTTATCATCAGCACGGTAGCACCAGCTGGTATCTGCTCACATTGCTGCAGCTACTCACACTGAATGTACACAAGACATCATGGCTGGACATGTTGAGCTGTACTTACACTTTTATTTATACCCCCTGGTTCAGAACCCTATAGTTCTATTATATGTAGGGCTAATTCATATCTAGAATTCACACATTTTGAATTGTCTGACACACGCATGTTCTCAGTGACAAAGTAAGGTTCTCAGGATTCTTATGCTTATGTTAAAAAAAAAAAAAAAAAAGCAGTTCAACCCAAATAAAAATATGCTGAAAACCTCACTGTATGAAATTCTTTGTCAGCTTACCTACCTCAGACCTCAGCTTAATCAGCAAGAACACCACACTATGGGCTACTTATTTTTTCTGCTTAGCCTTTGAGTTTAGTGTTTGTAAGTCCGTAAAAGTGGGTTGATGTATGTTTTGCGCAGGATGTGAGGTTTATTTCAGGGAGAATTTCTGTTATTTCACTTACGGAAATTAGATTTTGCTCCTGTTTTTTTCCTGACTTTCATTTTACCCAGAAGAAATTTTGATGCATCCATATGCTATTTTTGGTGAAATTTCTCAGTTGCTCAATTACTGGTTTCCTGTCAATGTAACTTTTTCCTTCTATGAAATCTGTGTGCATTGATCAAATGTTCTTAATATGTTGTTAATTATTTCTGAATAGAAATTGAAAGCAGAAGTTTAAAATTATATGTATATATACATATATATTTTCATATATGCTTAGATTATACTGCTGAATTGAACATAAAAGTGCTCTATCTTCATTCCATCTTAATGAAATACTAAGGGTATACATAATGAAAAAAGCTCCCTCTAAAATGTCTGAAATATCTGTGCTATTTATTTCATATTCAGGAGGACTAGGCAGGAGAGAAGAGTGCCTAATTCATATTATGATGACACAGCCTATACTCCTGAAAGGTATTTTAATTTATATAGTAAAAATAGATAGAGTTGAGTAATAAATTTTTATGAAGCGTAGTCAAAAATTCTATTTCACTTAGACTAATGATATTTAAATTTACAGTGCACTTTATGCCATATTTCTCTAAATACAGAACAACTAATCTCCATAGTTTTAAGTACCTAATTTTCTTTTTAGCCCTCCGTTAATTTGACTTTGAACTCTTTTTAAACTTAATTCTTAACTTGAAAAATTTTTTATTCATTAGATGTGGGAGGAAAACTGAATAGTACAGAAGAGCTTAGGTACAACTGAAGTTTTTTTCTCAGCTTAACTGCATCGTAATTCTAATGGCTAACCTAGCCATCACTAGGAGTGATTCTAGGGCAATTTAGAGTCCTCAATTTCATTCTTACAATAACCTGAGTACCTTAAGATGGTGCTCAGTTTCTCACATGTTACTGCTCACATTGACTTAGAAAAGGACTTAACCAAATGCCTTCAAATTGGTTTAGAGTGTTTGCTGTGCTAGGAACCAAAGTACCATTGTTCTTCTTAAATTGTGTTATGCGTGTAATGTATCAGAGTGAACATAATATAACTAAAACCTGACATGTAATCTGAAATAAATTGGTGTCTCTGGAAATAGTTTTTTGATAACAGCCTTTCATGATTAAAGAGCTAGGCCAAAAGAGAAGGAAATTAGAAGAAAGGAGCAAATCAGTGTTCCTCTCCCTCTTTGTAATTAGAGGTTTTATATTTCTCTGTCCATTTTTAAGTAAATGTCTGATTTTTGTCTGCACTATGGGAACAGGTAAATCAGGGATTTTTTCCTAACTAATGGAAAGAAATTTTGGTTTTATGTGATTACTATGAGTAAATACAGTCATATTTAAAAAAAAAAGTGCACTGCAATTTTGAACACATGTTTATGTATTTATGGTGTCTGCAATAAAGTAGCTTTAGCAAAAAATCTTATTTCAGATACTGGTTAACTGGAGAGACTGGCTTCAGTTTCGAGGATATGGATTATCAAGGACAGTGTAAAGATATACCTGTCATTCTCCAGTAGTATTTTAATTTATATTGGATTAAATCTAAATCTAATATAAAATTTAATTAGATTAAACTAAAGTGACTTTCATTCAGCTATTGATGTGGCTATAAACCATGAAAAAAAAAAATACCCAAAAAAGAAGCCATTCCCTATACCATCCATTTGGACAGAGAAGAAACAAGGACAGCTGATTGACATTCACATATATTGCACCCCATACGGTGTTCCCTCAAGATAATGACCAGGAGATGTGGGGTTATTAAGTTTGTAAGCATATTGCAAACCCTCAGCTTCTGCAGTATGAACATTTGGAGAAAAGGCAGTCAAGCAAAAAATACCGATTTGCTGAAGTGATGCTGTGAATGCCCCTATTCAGTGCCTGGAAGAATAATACAATAATGAAATTTAATTAATTTTCATTGTTTAATCATTTTAGAGAATTTTCTTTGACTTCTTACAAAGCTATGAGAAACCAACTACTGTACCAAATAGAAAAAAAATAAGATTACAATTGGAAAGGTCATGTATTTGAAGTTAAAAAGCAATATTTTAAACTATTAATGCATATAAGGTTATTTTTGTTAATGTTTTATCTCCAAAATTACTTTTTAATTATTCCACAAACTCAATAGCCATTAAAAACATGAAAACATTTATGTACAAAAAGATAAGGAAACAATTAGTCTTTATGGAACTGAAATTCATGGCTAAACTGCTGAAAAGACTAGAGGTGAAATATAATAATTGCATCAGGAAAAAAAGCCCTGTAATCTTCTTGGTATATGGTTTTGAAGAAGTTGTTTTTCTTCATACCTGAAAGAAAATATGAAATATATGAAATAATTTGAAAACATTTGGAAATCTTCCCATTTGGTTGAGAAGTGGTCATGTCACATGAATTAGAGTGCTAATAATAATAATACATAATTTTTTAATAACACTTCTTTATTTTGACTGCGTTGTAAAGGTGGTACAATGGTGCAAGTTCATGGGCAGATGATATAGTCAATGGTTCAGCTGAAAAATATGGGTAAGTAAAGAGTGTAGTGTTACAGATAAAAGTAAAATGTATTTTGAATCTTTATAATAAGAGTTCATTTATAACTGTACCAAATTTATTCCTAATAAATGTATTTTTCTTTCTTTACTAAGTACTAAGTCATTTATATTCTAGTCTTCTTTCCAAGATTAAACTGTTTTATTCAGTTACAGATAGAAAAAGAACATTAATATAGTTTGAAATATTTTTAAAACATGTTCTCACTGTTCAGGGCTGCGTTAATGAAAAGGGGCTTTTTTACTGGTAGTACCTGCCTACCATTGCAGTGTTGAGGAATGTGTCTTTGAGACCTAATAGTTTTTTACTTTCACAAATAATCCCAGTTCTATCTGTCTAACCTATCTTTCTTTGTGATTGATGCATAACCCATGCAAAGTGCTGTGTGCCTTACAACCTTTAGTACTTCCCAGTTGTAGCTGGCTTCTGATCAAGAAAGCACACAAATTCTCCTTGCTTTTAGTTTGTTCACTTTACTGCTTCCCCCTCATTCTCTTCTTGCTCTTGCAAAAATTTTCTTTATTTCTGCCTTCTTCCTTTTTGAATGTGGACAGGGAACACAAGTGACTGTTAAATTGAAACTTAGAAAATTTCATAAACCCCAGAATTATTGCATCAATATTTTAATGTGGGCTTCTCTCTTTAGAGAGGAGGGAGAACTTTGTGAGAGTATTTTGGCTAAGCATTAGTGTGGTTACAGAGACTTGAGACCATGTGTCTTCTCTTGCTTTTTGAACCACAGTGCCACATTGGCTCTCCATTTATGAGCATATGGCAAGGGCCATACTTGTTACTTCATTCTGGAAACTACACAAGTGTACTGAAAATGAACAGCATTTAAAAAAGGCTGGAAAGTGCTTAGTGTAACTAAAGCTTTTGCTTTTGAAAGTCACATGAAATACTCTTGGCTTACTTCTCTCTTCTTACTTTTAGTCCTGAATTAGATGCTAAAAATAGGTAAATATCAGAGGTAAATATCTAAAAATAGATTTTTAACTTGAAAAAGAAATTTATTTGCTACTACTCTCTCTCCATTTAAGTTTAGCTACAAAAATATTTGGGAAAAGTAATAAAAGATAAAATCATTTATTGTGAACCATTATGACTTTTAAGTAAACCATCAGGCATAGAAAACACTTTAATAGAATAAAGACTACTGAAATGGATCAGATTCTGTACTGATCAATGGACCTAGTGAATGCCTTTAACAGAAACTCTAATGCTATTTTACTCATTCATAATTTAACTTAAAAGATAATAAAATCTTACATACCCGCTCCTGTTGGAATGATCTGATTGAAATCCTGGTCTCATCAAGAGACAAATCTCTTGATGTCAGAGAGGCCAGAATTACAGGTCAGTTGCCCAAAGTTAAGAAGAAGATGAAGATGTAGCTGCAGTATGTATACACAATAACTGCATAGATACAACTGTGGTTGTGGTCATTTAGTATTTAAATATCTTCCATATTATTGGTGTTTAAAAATGTCACTGAAGAAAAAAAGAAAAGCCAACTATGTATATGTGTCATGTCAAAATACAGTTATATTTAAGATCTGAGGAAAAAAAATCCACAAAATCCAAGAACCAAGTACTTTTCATATTTTGCATTTAGTACTGCACTTTAAAAAGGCATATTTAAATACATGCTTAGTTTTAAGCCTAAAACTACTTTGGTTGATTAGTCTGTAGGTGCTCTGCTGAACTACATTCGAACATTCAAGCCCTGCTAGGAGATTGTTCCTTTTCATTGCTTCCCTCTCAAGATTCTTTATGCATTGTCTTATATACTGCTACACTTCTGTCATGAAACACATGTTAATTAAAACCCATGAATGTTCCCATTTCTGCTCATACATTATGATGTAACATTCAAGTTGGGTGAGTGAAATATTGTGTTCTGAAATAGGAAAAACTGTGCAATATAATAGAGAGGTAAAAGTGTTACATTTTGGAATATTTCCAGTACTTTAATGGAAGTTTAGATTATTATCTGGAGAGAATCACTGCAGTAGATTCAGTTATAGAACTGAGCTGGATTGTAGAAGAGGAGACTATTTCCGCTCTCAACTTTGAGAATTTTGAATTCCCAGCTTTTGAATCCTAATCAGCTTTATCATAACCTTCAGCGAATCATCTCATGAACAGAGATATGTGTATTCCTGCAGGGTGATTCTTTTATATGTGTCAGTTAAGGGTCTCTGTTAAAGATGTTAAAAGTTAGAAGTAGTTGGCAAAATATAAGATACTGTAAAAGGCAACTGGCTGTATAAGTGAAAATGTACATTGCAAGTACCAAAAGCAATAAAGTAAAAACACTTTACAAATTTTTTTACAGATAAAAAGGATATGAAATGCACATCATTTTAGTCTTAATTGTTCCAGGATTTACATTACTTACTGGTTTTATTGATATTTAATTGTAATAGCTGGTATAAACTTCTAACTGCATCCACAGAATCATAAAATAATTTGGGTTGGAAAGAACATTGAAACTGTCTGCTCCAACTCCCTGGGTAAAGCAGGACTTTGCTATTCCTCAGCGCATATCAATGATGACACATACTTTGTAGAGTAAATTTCAGCAGGTTTAGATAGATATGCTTTCCTTAAGTATCTTTATAATTGTACCATGCCATGTGCTGGCATTAGATACGTTGACAAAAAAGTCACCCAAGTGACTGCAGTACCATGTCCAGATACCCAAGTGAGCTGTAAGAAATTGAATTTCCGTGGCTGTAGCAGAACACAGGAGTGTGGAGCACAACATGCCTGGGATCATAGCAGAGTTCTCTGCTTTGTCTTCTTAGCTGAGTTAGTAGAGTAGTTCAGATGCTGGCATGTTACAGTTTAATCATACCTGTCACTGGCATGGAGATATACTGGTAGTTATCACCTATACCACAGGGTAATATGCATTTGACTAGACCATATCAGTGTGTGGATGCATGTATGTGTGTGTGTGTGTGTGTGTATGTATATGTATATGTGTGTATATATAAATGTGTGTGTTACACATAAAAAAAACATTGTAGAATATTACAGCAACCAAAATGTCTTGCTTTACTTTTCTTTTAAACCAGAGTCCCTAAAAGCTTTACATTACTGTCTTTTAAAAACTACAGAGGCATATAATCTTATATTAAGATGCTTTATGAGTATAGATGAGTTATTTGGTGAGATACCCTGTCACCAGTTTGTCTAGATATTTGGCAGTGTACTGCTCCTTCCCTTTTTTCGTTGCAATATTTATGACTCAAATTTAAATTTGCTTGGTACTAGAAATCTGATTTGTTTTTAGACATGCTTGCCTATGTTATGCTAACAGAGGATCTTGTGTCTGTGACTAAACAGCAAAGTTCCTATAGCTAGTAGAAGAATAACATGTCCAAGGATTGAAATCCAGCAGCCTTCCACAGACACTGACAGGTATTGCCATTGTATATTAGCTGGAGTTTGAAATTATAATAATTAGAAAGTGTATTGTTGTATTTTTCTTGTTCTGTTCAGTGTTTCTAGATGAAAAAGATGCACTAGGAACTGAATTGTAGAGTACTGTAATCCTACAACAATCCTATTTTTATTTCTTTGGGTTTTTGTTACAAAAAAACCCTAGTGCTAAAATAGTGATTGGCATGATCTCATAGTTTGTACAGAGTGAAAGAATTTGACATGTGCTTTTAAGTAAATTGTTTTCAGTAATTTGGGGGAAAAAAAATGAAAACTTCTATTTGTTATGTAAGCTTTTACAATTGCTTACTGTTGGAAAATGTTAATCTTCTATAAAGCTTTCTTTTTCCATAAGTTTAGATCAATGACTATAATTATTTGCTGAAAATTCTTTTTAATTGTTAAGAAAAGTAACAAATCTGAGAAATTAAAAATCAGAAATTATTATTTTCTGCATTGGGAAAAGAGTTCACATTTGAAATTTGCAGTATATATATATATATATATATATATATATATATATATATATATATATATATATAAGT
>JACBWW010000003.1:47469641-47752535 GCA_020086605.1 Lanius collurio
GCTATTAGCATGATCCTGTTCCTTTTGAATTCAGTAGGTGTTTTGTCATTGACTTCAACAGGCACAGGAAATTATCTTTCGTATGTTGTCTAGTGACAGAGTTCTGGCTCTTTTGGGAGTCAGGGACCTAGCTGATCACTTGTGAGTTCACATGGAGTGTATTACAGATTGCTAATATAAAACCTCTGCATCTTGAAGCAGGAAGAGCAAGAAGACAGGTAAAAATCTTTAAAATTAGAAATATCAGGTATTTCATGATTCACATTTTACTGGTACTGTAATTGTGCTTAACTTTAATGTCTGTTAAAAGCACTAGTTGATGAAGACATTTTCTTCAATGTTTAGAAACAGAGGTATATAAATGCATTTTTGATAGCAGATACGTTTTCACCCTTCCATTTCTAGTAACTAGATGTGCTGTGCAAAATCAGTCTAAATGGCCATATACACTCATTTTTTTAAAATCCTTCTTAACATGTATATTGTATATTTTAAAAAACTTCTGTTATTTTTAACCCCTGTGCTTTGGTTCCTTTTTTGTTTTTGTTTTTGTTTGTTTGTTTTGTTTTTGTGACTTGCCATAGACAATGGAGACAAGGAGATAGAATCTTATGAAGGTCTGTACATAAAGAAGGACTTGTTTTTCACCTAAAAGCCTTTCTCAGAGGCTGTGTAGGGAAAAACAAACCCAACTGCAATTGGTGTTACTTGATTGCACAGACATAGGCAAAATTATTGTCATATGATTTAGTCTTTATTTTTAGACCTGTAGCTCATAAATTTTACAGGATTCTACATGAGAAAAGAAGACAATATAAATAATACTATCTAAATATGATTTTCATTAGAAAAGTACCTAGACATACTCATTTCTAAAGACCTAGAATTTACTCTATGGCAAATAAGAGCATTTCAGCAGTTATGTATGTACCTTTCCAGGATTAAAAGGTATTCAGGCACGTGTTTAAATATAAGCATTGGAGGCTATTTGACATGTTTTATGTTAGCCATACACTTACTCAGAACAATGTTTTTATTACAAATATGTTATAGTGTGAAATATTTGCTGAATTAATATGCAATTTTCAAGTAATATGGGAACAAAAATTAATTGCATTAAAATAGTCTTTCAAAAAGTTAAAGTATTTTTGCTTAAATAAAATTTCCTTATGTTTTATAGTATTAAAATGACTTAATTTACTTAATAACAAGCCACAAGATATCAATTGCAGTCCTTGGTTTTACCACTGAGGGTCTTTATGTAGTATTACTGTGTTTGTCTTATCAGACTTTTTAATTTAATATTTCAAATGTTTACACTATTTCCATTTTGGAAACAAAACTTAATGAAAAGAAAACTCTTGTTTTCTCAGATCATCACTCTATTATATTGATTTCTTTGTCGTCTTATGTGTTGTGAATTGCTCCTTTGAAATACAGTCTAGATATTCCAGGAAATAATCACATCTAATCCCATGATGTTTGCTGTCATTGCTGTATATGCTTTTATGTTTTACCACTCTTCCCTGCTCTTTGCTTAGTATATCTATTTAGACTGTGAGCTCCTTAGAGCAGCAGTTGTGAAGTACTGCATATTTTTACTGTGTTTGATTAGAGAGGGTAGCAGTCTTATTTATTATTTACAGATTCTATAGAGAGAAATGTAATAAATACAATAAAATAATTATTTTTTATAGGAGTGCTAGAATTGTTTCCTCTGGTAAGTACTGCTGAGACTTGAGGAGCTCTGTTTTTAGTTGAAAACTGAGTAATATTTTCCTTTTACTTTGTCTATTGAAAAAAAGTAGTCCTTTGGAAAATCTGGGTTATGAAAAATTTCCAGATTCACAGATGTTGATGTTCTAATAGACAATCAAAGCATCCATCAGTGACTCAAGATACAGTAACTCAACACATTTCATTTTGAATTTACGCATATAAAGATAGTAAAGACTCTTAAAAACAGATTCCATAGATAGAGCTTTCATAGAGCATTCTATTTAATTTTCTGTCATGAATTAAGAGCTCATATTCTAATACTAACAGAGTTCTTCTTTGAGGCATTTTCTGTCCTTCTTTAGGATTTTCTAATAATTTTCTTTGAAGGGAGTAATAATTTTCTTTACAAAGGATAGTGTTCTGCAAGAGCAGCAGATTACCTAACTTCATTTGGTGACAGAACGTAATTAAGATTAATAGCAGCCTTTTTACTGTGGAGAATTTAATTTTACAGAAAGTTATTTTAAGCAAATTAAATACCAGTTAAAAAACCTGAAATTTAATAGAATTGGAAACACTGGCTAACATAAAAGGAGTTTATGTTATTATTTAACAAATACAGCATCAAGTAAACCTGAAATTTTTGTAGATATTTGAGGATGTTTGAATGCCTTTTTTTTAAGCCCCAGTGATAATCAAAACTTTTGTGTGCTGTTGGGAAGGCTATATCACCATACTGAAAAATGTTGTCACGGAGTAGTTCTTTCTGCTCTTGCAAAGCACATACTTGACTCAAATGAGAGAAGTGTTTATATATTCCATGGAAACATGCTGTGAAGGTTAAACTTTCTGTGTTTTGAAATCAAGGATTTTGTTGTTGACTAGATTAAGTTAAAATCAAACTGATGAAAAGAGTTAGTAAAAGATACATTGTAGACAATGATGAATTAATTGGAAGTCATCTCAGATTTGTAAAAGAAAAAAAGAAGGAAAAACCTGTTGCAGACTCCTACAGTGGTCTCATTTTGTTTGCGTACATTTGAATAATCTGTATTTCTTAGGAGGTTGTAACTGCATACCTTTTCTTTAAATTTAATAGAAATGCCATAACTCAAGTAGAAAGAAGGGAGTAATTTGCTGTTGGAGATATTTTTTTGTTATAGGGCAGCACTCACTAGAATATGGAATATGGTGTGCTTATGGCTGTGTGGCTAGAAATGGAAGGGAAGGAATCTACAGGGGAAAACCCAACCCTCTGTGTAATTGCTTTCCAAATTAGGAAGAGCATTAAAATACATTGATTTGAATTAGATCTATTTGTATGAACTGTTTTATGTGGTTGGGAGTTTTTGCTCCAGGACATAGAGGTACCCCTTGAATACTTTATTTCAAAATACCCTAAGATGTTTGCTTTTAAGAAAGCTACCTGGGAGTAGCTATGAATTCCTGTCTGTGGTGTACTGACCCAAACATATTTTTATCAGTGTCCACATGCTCAGTAGAACATACACTATCCTTAGTTATGGTGCATTTACTGCCTTTTATGGTCTTCATATTTTTGCGAATTCCTTAGGTTTTCACTGCTGTGTTGCTATCAGTATCAGATTTGCCTGTTCAGAAGAAAGAGTGGGTATTTCTGAAATGCATGTCTTTAGCTTATCTACCTAAGCTATACCTTGGCATCTAGGCAGTTTGTCTATGCTGTAGACATAATTAGTTTAGTTTATTTTCATGTTATGTGGTTAGAAAATAATTCTGAAAATATGTCTGGGACCACCTAACAAATTTTCACTACTGATATGCCAGAAGACTTTTTTTCAGCTGAAATTTTGTTTGTATATTTTTAAATTATGCTAGAGATGGAGATACCATGTTTAAATGAACATTTGTAGAAAGCATTGTTAAATCAAACTTGGTTTTAATGCTGAAATGTTGATGTACCCTTAAGTGTTCTGTATTTTTCACGCTATTGACAAGAAATGAATACTGCAGTATTTATAGTTCTTAAGGGTTAACATGTTGGGGGTTTTTTTCACTTATATATGGCTATAATATATTTCTTTGTTCTTACTTCCCTTGGCAGAAGGGTGAAATCACTGTCTGCTTGCTGCTAATTAAAATGGAACACCATAAAGTCAAAGTATTCAGTATTCACCCTTCCAGTTCATTGTTAATCACTAATCAGAGAGAAAGTATTTTTTCCCAATATAGATTTTTACTTTTCCTTTTAAAAAGAAAATATAACCCTTTCTTTCTTCTTTCTGCAAAACCATCCCCCAACCATCCACCCAACCATAAAAACTAGAAAATCATGTTAACTCAAATAGATGTAATAAAACCTTAAAATTTGGAAATGAAGTGCTCAGATATTTAGCAAATAGTAGAGCTCAGTAAGGATTTACCCTTCTATTTATGCTCTATGGTACAGACTTTAATTATATGATCCCATATTAATCTTGTGTCTTGGGAAAGTTATTTCAGAGCCTGTTAAGGCCTGACATTAATGCTGATTAACTGTCCTCTCGTAACTTCAGGTGTGGGTGATCTTTTTCTAGAATAAAATTAGATATGAATGGAATTAACAGGAATACTTGATTATGTTTAATCAGGGATAGCTAGCAACCATTAGTCAGTTTTTATCTCTCTCAGATACATATTCAAATCTCTAAAAAGGACAGATATCCAGTGACAATGTACTGTTGCAACTCATACAGTCTGGAATGGAAGCCACAGAGACATTCTGATGGTTAGGAAAGCACAGATACTACTGACAGAAGTACATGCTGTTTGTTTTAAGGTGTTTTATCTCATTCAGAACATAATCTCTTTAAATGAGGTGCAGGTTTGCAAAATGAAAAGGAATTTTACTGTGTGTTTTACATAACCCTACCCTAGTTTGATGGGAGATACAGAAAGATGGTAATAATGCAAGTGCAGAGGACCAGTATTAAGACTGGTCATGATTTTATCATATTTTATAAGCTATGATTTTACAGGGTTTGTAAAATATAAGGCATATGGTTATTTCGTTTCATAAAAATGATTGATCACATGTATAAAGTACAGGATAAGACCTTAGATTATCTCCAGCTTGGCTATAAACTTGATGACTTAGGCACAGCAGTCCAAAAAATGGAAGTACAGAGCTTTGCACCCATCACTTTTTTTGTGTGGCTATTTCTGTGGTACTGGCTGTGTGATGTTAGAAACCTTCATATTTGCACAGTGTAATTTGCATTTCGTGTACTTGACAGCAAAGTAAACAGAATAGGTTAGTTAACATCAGTAACAAGGCTTCCTTTGGATACTTCCTGAATCAGCTTCGGGGTTTTGATTTCAACTACGAATTTGCAAAAATATACCTTTAGATTTTAATTATGGATGCTTAATTCACTTTCCTGAAAGAAAGCAGAATCCTCAGCCCTTGAAGACTATTAAAATATTTTATTTGCATTGGTACAATTTCCATAGAAAAAACTTGAACAAACTTTACCTATAACCCAGAGTTTAAATGCTTGTTTAAGATGTTCTGACCTTTCAAGGGAAGTCATAGTTTATAATTTTCTCTTGTATTGGCAAAAGGAGAAATTAAGCAGCTTTATGAAATTTGAAGATCTTTCTGTCTAGGTCTGAGACTACAAAGGGCATAAGGGAAAGTCACTGAGAAGTCATACAGCTCTGCTCATGACAGCCATTTTTAATTTACCTGTCAGAGTACCAACATGCCAAAGCCATTTAAATTCAATTCACTGAAAATGATTTTTTTAACTCTTTGGCACATCTTCTAGACATTTATTTCTATGAGAGAAGGTTGCCTGTATAGAAGATATCCCTGCTGAATATTTTAATTGTAATTTTCAATATCAATATTTCAATTGGATTTTAAATATCATGGTTTCATCACAGAATTGTAGAGCAGAAATCTAAACACAGATTAGTTTCCCTTGCAATGGTTTGATAATAGCCTGAATTTTTCTATTAACAATAACCTCCTAGAACAAGTAGTTTTAAAATTACTTTTACATGCTAGCTAAACCTGAAGTCAAGTAATTCAGTGAGCTATTTAATTGCACATAAACTTACACAAGTAATGAGAGAACTGGAAAGAATTCAGGGAACAGAGAACATGAAAAATCAATAAACAATTTGAATTGGAACCTTGAAAAACTACACTATATTGCATCACATCAAAGCTGTTTAATAAATAACCAGCATTTAAATTAAAGCAAGTATGTGGTAAATCAGTAATTCAGTTTGAGACTCTTCAGTATTATTACTATTGTTACCCTCATGAGCTTTGTCACTAAAGAAAGTTGTGGTTCTTTATTAGTGACTTAAAAAATATATTTGCTTCTTATCATCAATGACACTTTCACTGTTGTTCCCAACTATTTCAGTATTCTCTAGTATTTAAATATGCTCTAGGTAACTGTAGATACTAGTGGAAAATGTATTTATTTTTGCATTCTAACTACTCTGAAATCCAGATAAAAAAGGATATTATATGGCAAATTGAGAGTATTTTTTTCCAAGCTGAAAAAGTGTTTGCTTTGTTTCTTTTGAACTTTTTAACGTACCAAGTATGTCCACTAGCTTATGATTTATATACAATTTTAAATATGCTGTTTGAGAATGGAGGCTTGGACTGTATTCCTAGAAAAATTAAGGCAAAGCCAAGCAGAAGATTTAAACTAATTATCTATCAGAATCTGTCTGTTTTCTCTTCTTTGGTACTCATTGTCTGCTTCCCAGTGGTTAAAAATTTAGTAAGAAATAGGCAACAGAGAACATCGAGGGCTGTGTGTGGGCATCATTACTTGCAGGAAGATCTCATTGGAGTAAGCTATAGATATAAATGAAAAATAGCACTACAGTTTATTTGATCTTTCATTCACTGCCACAGACTGAGGGTTTGTATGTAATTGTGGATGTCTTTTGTTTGATGTTTATCTTTTATTTGAACAGCTTGTAACAAAGCATGCATGTTTTTGTCTTGCTTTCCCCCCCCCCCCATCCCTTGCTTATACAAATGCAGCAGGAGATGAAGAAAACAAGCATCCTGGAGTTCAGGAGGCAGAGGTCGAGGCAGGTCTGTCTGACCACAAGCACTTATCTCCTTTAGATATGTTTTCCCCTGAGTATATAGGGAAGCTTTACCAGCCAGCTTGTAAATAGATTAAGCATAAAAAATCTCGAGAATATTTCTATCATTTTATGAAAGAACAACACAAGCAAATTAATTGTAGCATAGTTTATTTGCCAGTTGTGAATGCTAAAAATAATTCAACATGGTAAAAGTACCCAACTATTTTACTCTTTTTTATTCTTTTTTATGAAAATACTCTGTCACTATGCTCAAGTAACTGACTTAGCAGATCTGGGTGGATACTTCTTAGATTTGGTACAGTCTACTTTGCATTAATAATTTTTATAAGCAGGGAAGTAAATTTTTTTTTGTATCACGACACATTTTTTTCACCCTTAGTTTGTGTAAGCAGACTGATGCTGGACAAAAATAGTAGGCAACTGCATTACATGGAAATACTTTGACCATTTTGTATAATGTCCTTCATCCTGCTTGCAAGACAGTTCAGTTGGGAGTGTGATGACAACTGATCATGATCAAATCAAACAGTTGAAAATACTTTTTTCAACTGGAACACCATGTGATAAAACATAAAACTTCTAATTTCAGAAATCATCCAGTTCAGGTTCCAAAATATGCAGAGATCTAAAGATTTTTTTCAATCCATTCTCTGTTCTTCAGTTTCCTTGTCAAAGGAAGAATCATAGATGCATAAATTTGCATTTACATGCCTTGTTAATAGGTTACATTCTGTTTTCCATAATTAATAGTTAATAATTGCCAAAAGTGGTGGAAATGTGGTGCAAAAAAATAAAAAAAAGATGAACTAATCAAGAAACACATTTAACACTAACTGTTAGGAAAAATTACTAGCATAAAAATGCACGCCTAAAATGCTAAATGCTGCTTAAAAGTGTAAGTGCCTGAATACTGTGCCCTGAACTCTCTTCCCATTGTTATTTAAGAGAAGAAAATATGGATTACTATTTTCTTCTATGAAAAAAGGTCAGGAATAATGACTGTGACGGGACTCATTACTTGTTCAAAACCCTGGATGCTAGAGTAATTTAATGATTTCAGAGGTAGAAAACAGGTTTATTATTTTTTAACTTTAGTTCTCACTTAGGCATCCAAAGTGTCCTTTAAGATCTTTGCCTTCCCATTTTTTATTATAGTGCAGTTTACTTTTGTATTGCTTTCGTTCTGGTTCTGTCTCTGGTGTTCAGTGGTGTGTGTGCTGTGTGCTCTTAGCTCTGTGTGTTTTGTGGTAACTCAAGCATAGTGCATGGAGTTTTGCTCACATAGCTGCAACATGTTTGTGTGTGCTTGTAGTTACATTGTTCATCATAGCAGCTGTTTCAGTTGTTAATCATCATTGTCTGTTTTTAATGTTGTAAAGATTGTGAGGAAAAACATCAAACCCCAGCTGTTAATGGGCGAAAAGGCAAGTTGATTGTGATATTTCTTATGAATTGTGGGTGCTTGAGAAATTTCATGTATTTTTTTTCTGCATGTGTGTGTATTGCTTAGTTCACTAGCTCAAAATTAGTCAGTTCACATACGTTCCATTTCAGTGTGTTGTTTTACTTCTTGGATATAATTATTTTCAACTGTGGTTTAAAAATATTTCTTGTAAACAAAAACTCCATATTTTTATATTTTTGCAGCTAATTGTATTACTGAAGATATAGTTTACACTAGGCAGATGTTTGATCAGGTTGGCTATGGAGAGCTAAGGGGGTAGTTTCTGTATTTCTTCTTGTTTTCTCCCAGTCTGCCTTGCCCTAAAAGGCCAAGTACAGTTTGCAGTCACCTGCAAAATTGTCTGCATTGTCTTCCACTTTTTACCAGGTCAATATTCTTTTACACTGCTTGAATATATATTTTACAAGCTTGCCACATTTTAATGTGACTAGAAAAAATGGACCATTTTAATTATCATATACTTCTAGAGAAAGGCTTATGTTATTAGCAATCATTTGTATTGTCTAGTTTGTACTATGTTTGATGTTCTTTTCTCTTTCAAATGCTGTAGAAATGAGCTTAATTTAAAGCACTGTAATGTTAACATGGAGATTTAGGTTTCTTATCTAAAAAATAGAACAAGAAAGTTGCAATAAACAACCGCAGTTTACTTTGAAGTTTTAGTCAAGTTCATGCTTCTAAATTGCTTTGATAATCTTGAAGAAATATGTTACTACTTTCCCATGTACTTCTAAGACCTTATTACATTCAGATTTTGTGTCATTATTGTCTTCTGCCAGTGAATGAAATACAAACTAGGTTGTTTCTTGGATTTATTAAAATTTGGATATTCACTCTTACAGTTCCATCTCTACCAGGAGCCTGCAAAGGAAGTAGACCCAGTTACACTGTTATGGACCATTCCTAGCTGTGTATTCCCTAGAATAACTTAGCAGAGGGGACACAGGTATCAGGAGAGTGGGGATTCTTTTTTGCCTGTGCTAGTTCATTGTCTGGGAAGAAAGACCACTCCCTTTTTAATGTCTCTTGTCATCAAGTGTAGACAAGACCGAATGATGTGTCTTTGCAGAGAAGGTGCCGTGTCACCAGACTGACAGAGCAGTTCACGGGGTTACTCTGGTGGCTGTGCCAGCATAGTCCTGGGTGAATTGAAATACTGGGAGTCTGCTGCTGTGACTGTAATCCATGCTACTTACCAGGTCGTTCAGTGTCATACTTTTAAGATTTAAATTCCAGTCATAGTAAAATTGGAGGCTTTCACCACTGATCTGACAAAGCTGACAAAACAATAAACAGTGATTTAGTCAGTCAAAAGCAGTTTTTGTTCTTGGTCTATTTTCCACTGCTTCAACAAAACCAATATTTTGTGCACTTATAGAGGCTGAAAGATGTACATTGCACAATCAACTGAATACTACTAACTTATATTTAAGATAGTTTGTTTTGTACTTTTATTAAGTTCTCTAAGGAGTCCATTCTATGTTTTTGAAGTTTCTTCTGCAGGGCCCTTTTACTCCAAAAGAATGATCAGTACCAAATATTCAATTTGAAATATTTATTACCAAAACTGTTATCCTTTTCCAATCTTCCTCAGGTCTTTTTCATTTCTCTTTCATATATTTGTATGACATCTTTTGATCATTTGAGTTTGTGAGAAAAGGATCCAGGTAAAATTCTGCCCATAATTTAGGGTGCACAGAAAATGATGTAGTTACCAAAGCAAAGCAAAATTTTAAGTATTTTGTATTCCCTCACTCTTTAGAATATTTTGTAGGATTGCACCATATCTTTTTCTATATTTGGAATCAGGAATGCTTTCCAGTTCTCATCTCCCAGACTGAGAAGTGTGTGGAGCATATTGGTGTCTTGAGTTTACACCAAGACAAGACCCAAGTCTCTGCCCTTTCTGTGCACTCTGATTTCCACATGCATGGGAGTCCCACCAATCTGTGAGCAGTCAGGATGCCTGAAAGAATAGAACTGAAACTATGCTGTATTCCAGATTATTCTAAACTTTTGCTCAGTTTAGACACACAATCTAAAGAGTTTAGGTGACTGAAGGGCAAACTAGGCAGAATAAAGAGACTCCAGTCAAAGAAGTGATGACAGATGAACCTGCTTAACTGACTGGCAGAAGCAGTGTTCAAATACACTTTTTTGAAAAACAAGCGTGTTCTTAGCAGGCTGGAGGGCACTCTCATCCTGATGGCTGACCCAAGCAGTTTTTCCATCTAAAACCATTTGGACTTGTGGAAATTGGGCCTACACTTTCCCTGAACTCCTGAATATGATTGCTGTGAGTCTCCTAAGTGCTTTCGCTTCCTCTGGCTCACTGACTCTAGACTGCACTAAGAGACCACAACAGCTTCTGAATTTTGAATGAAAAATTATACTGGATGTGTTTTACGTGTGCTGTGAAAATACTTAACGTATTCCTATGTGTTAGGAGTACCTAGAAAAATACTACATTTTAATTAAATTCTAGTTCAAGCAAAGTAAGGTTTAAATGAACTATAGACCTGGTTAGATTATGCTAGTTGTAGGCAGGCACATAAGTGCAATTTGCATGCTGGGAAAAGAGTGAAATTAAAAAAACCCCACAACACGACAACATAAACCAGTAAAAGTAAAGTACCAATAAAATGCTCTAGACTGAAGAACCCATATTGTGTTAAAATTCCTTGTGATATGGGTGGCTATTTTACAAATTTAGCTCTAAAACTACCAGGGGGATGTTACAGATAAGAAAGAGTCTAACTACTAACTTGTCTATAAAAACCTTCAAATTTTACTTATAAAAAATTTGAGTTTGAATCTTTCAAAACTACATCACAATACTGTGTAGCATTTCTAAGACTGGTATGTGACAATGGGATGTCATTTTGTCTGCTAGTCAAACACAGTTTGTCTGGTTACTAAGGTAACATTTCAGAAATAATACAGAAGAATAGAATGGGCCTTCTGGTGTGGACATTATTTGCATGTAAAGATGCATGTAAAATTTGCGTGTAAATTTGTGAGTAAATCTGAGCAATAAGAAAACTTCTATGTTATGAAATAGTAGTAATTGACATTCAGAAAAACCTAGAGCTTTCTGAATAAAAAAAAAAAATCTATATTTTTATCTTTGTGTAAGCTGTTTATTGTATTTTCTTTATTGGTCAGTATTAGTGCTTAAAACTACTGACTTAGTTTCAGACCCCTTTTATGAACAGAATGATTTTTTTAACATTTTAGAGTTGTACCATAGGCTTCAATCTTAGCTGCATTTAAAAAGGGTAGAGCACTTGTCATTGTCTGCAGAGTTTTTTTGTGTGTGTGTTTGTGAGAGATGTATAGTCATATAGTAAAAATTATCTTTCTGTTTAGAAAATGTTTGAAGACTTGCTATAAGATTGCACATTTTTCAATAAATATAAAAATAACATGGAAAAAAATCCCAAACCCTATATCAAACCAAACCTTACCTTCTGCATTCTGCAGAGTGAATTTGTAGGCTGTTCACATTTCCTTGCATGCACAGAGTATTCCCTGACACCCAGGGAATGGAAATGCAAACTGAGGAGACACTGTGGCAGAGAGGTGTAGAGCAGAAGCTGGTACTTTGCTCCACATTTATTTTAGACATTTCTTGTAATTTTCCTTTTTAAAATTCATTGTTCATTAAATTCTGGAGATACTTTGATTTTTTTGTGTTTAGGTATTGCAGCAGTATGAGGACAGCCTACCAGCTCTGACTAAAAATCCATCTAGTCCAGTGTCTGATCTTCAGTAGACCAGGCATGGCTGCTGGGGGAAAGGGATGTGGGCAGTACAGGTGTGTAAAGCTTATCCAGGATACTGCCCAGTCTCCTAGGACTTGTGCCTCAGGAATCTGCATAAACAGCAGTGGTGTCTTTGCTTGATCTCCCTCATAGGTTCTCGGCACTGTTTCCTCCCCCTTAAATCGGTCCTTCCAAAATGTGCCCGAAGTGCTTGTCCAAACAAATGACTTGGGGGAGCAGTTCTTCCCGGGTGTTCCAGAGACCGACCGACAGCGAGCCTGCTCTAACGCAGTCTGCCGTGTGCAGGTGTACAACCAGAAGAGGGAGCAAAGCTGCCATATTTTAAAAACATGAAAAAAGATGTGAAATAAACAAACAAATCCTCCCGTGCCCCAAATGGTATAGGAAAAAAAAAAGCTTTATAGGGGCTTATAAATAATATCTTTACTCTGTGTTATTTAAAAAGACTTTACTAAATATTAATGTACATATGTTTAATATAACATTAACTGTCTTTTCTCAGCCATTTGGAGTATTACAATTTTTTCTGATGATTCTTTATGTTTTACAATTCTATTATATTTATAAAAGTAGCAACATAATACTCTGATTTTTAGCTGATTTTTAGCTAAAGCTAGGCTATGACTTTACTGATTGTTATTTCAACAAGTGCTCTCTTGGACCTTGCTTGAGTATATCTACAATTTTTCATAAAAGTAAGCAATAGAAGGTTACAATAAATTAATTCTCCATATAGAGGAATCCACTAGTAAAAAATTTAAATTATAAATTATAATTAAATATAAAATATGAATTTGCAGGTAGAGGATATGATGAGAAGACACTGCTACTGGACTAGACTTAGGTGATTTACAGCTACAAATAGTTAATGTAGCCTTGGAGTCAACTTGAAGAAAACACTCTTGGAGTAAGGAATAACCTACAGTACACTATCAAATTTTTTTTTTTTTTTTTTTTTGCAGAATGTATATGTACATCAGTAAGAAAGATGAAATCAAAACAATAAATAAATATGTCAGAAATTTTATTGGAACACTGTATTCATTAAAAACCATTATATAAGCCACTTATGAACTCTTTATTTATTTTTAAATTTTATACCATTTCTTAGCATTCATTTGTTGATTTGGAGCTAATTTGTGAACTATTTTAATGTGAAGGGTGTGTGTACATACATGTGTGTGTGTGTGTGTGTCCCTGCCATTATATTGTCCGCGCTTTGTCAGTATTCAGGGCAATGTTCTAAGAAGCATTTAAGATTTTGAAGGAAAGATCATCAGGTCTCAGATAAATGCCTTGATCTCTAAGGTACATTAGGGACATTCTCTAAAATATTCTTCCAGTGTATGGAGAAAAAACTGTAGATCAACTCGTATGTTGACAAAAGAGGAAGCTGAAAGATTCTGTCCTCAGGTAGGCTGTGGAATGATACCTGGGGAGGCAGGAAGTCTTGCTCTGTATTTGTCAGAAAGAGACTATGTTTGTTCCTACTTGTTTTTATTCCTGTTACATCAGGGTAGGGAAGCATCAACACTTTTAATGAGGCACCTGAAGGTTTCTCTGGTGTAGGAACATCAGCACTCTGTCATAAAATCTCGATTACAGACTTTGTGTTACTTGGAGTTGGCCTTGATGCCATTAGCAGCATGCTGGTGATGCAAGGTGGGACTGGATTAATTCCAGGCGCAATTTAGTACATCTCGGACGACTCATACATCATGTTTGAAGCCATTTGCTCTCCCTTAGTGGAAGTTTTACATGCTGAGAATATTTCTCTCTGTGTGAGCTCTAGAGGCTGATGTCTCTAATTTTCTTAGGGACTTTGTTTAGTAAAAAGTAAAACTTGTATGCTATGAATTTAGTCTTAATTCTTCTTCTTGTATTCTTAATGCATGAGTTGAGATCTTGAGTATCTGATTCAAAACAATTTCTCCGTTTTTGACACAGTTTATCCCACAGTTTTCATGATTTCTTATTGTGTTGCACTGGTTTAAGAAACACTAGCCAAATCCACTTTTGACTTATTTTACAGTAGTTGTCACCATATATTATTAATAACAGTTTCTTTCAGAGCATTCATCATCTAAAGCTAAAAATAGAAAGAAGTTCTGAGTACTTTTCATTTGCAGAAAAAAGATGACTAAATTATGTCCTAATGGAAAAGTGAAGACTTTATGATAACCTAATAAAAAGTCTAAAACTAGTAATGCACTGATAAAAATTGTTTCCCAGAAATTTTAGGTGCTGAAAAGAAGATAAAAGCTAAAGTGGATTTAATAAAAAAAAGTGACAAATTCCAGTAAAAGAGAAAATATTTAAAAGTGCTCGAAGTAAAGGGTAGTTGTGAGAAGAACTATTACCGGTTGTTAAACTGAGAAAAGAAGAGAGGAGGGAAGTATTTGCATACAAAAATTCCTCATCATTAGTATCTGGTATTTTGCTGCATCATCTTGTACTTCTGCAGTTTGCTGAATCATTTCCAATTCAGCTGCAACATTCCTGGTGCTAAGTTGGCATGGTTAGAAATTCAGAAAAGCTATATAGGTGCAACTATTCTTCTCATATATTATTTCCACATTTTAAATATTTCTCATATTAAGTGCTCTGAACAAAAGTGTAAGAAATGCTGAGGTTTGTCTGTGACCCTTGTACTGGAGCACACCCCCCTCCCCAGCAGCACAGGTGAGTGTCATTGTCACAAGGGAAGGGCACAACACCAAGTGCCACCACAGCTTCATTATTCACTGTGGTGTGCAGTGCCCAGGGTAGGGGCAACAACTCAGTCTAAAGAAACAACTGCATCTAAAGGTTGTACATTGCATACTGAGGGTGAAAATCTGCATTGGAGCACCTGTCAAATCCTTCCAGCCCTAAAGGTGCATCAGCTGATTAAAATGTTCTCACTCAAGAATCCTAGGTCTTTTTGTATAAATATTTAATAATTTTACATCTTTCATAAGTCAAAGTTGATTATCACGACAGAAGACAGTATGAAGTTCATTTTATGGGAAGTGAGAGTGGTAATAGGAGAACCACGAATTAGAAAACTATGGTTTCTTTCCAAATATTTACTATTTGACCAAAGTTGGCTTTGGTTAAAACAACGAGGGAATAGATGGTGGCCCTTTGCCTTGGGGAAAAGAATAGATTTTAGAGATTACATTGTGTAAAGTACATTATAGTAACTAAACTTACTTGTCTAACCAGAGAGTGTACAGGCAACACTGACATTTTGGCACTTTGACTTATCATCAGCATCTCATGCTAGCTCCCAAACAGAAAGCTGTCCTTTAAGCTCTCCTTAAAACATATTTTCTTATCTTTATAAAACTCAGAGATGGAAATAAAATTAGAAAATGGTGAAGAAAAGGTCAAATATTTGGTTAAATCCAATGAATGTATCTATTTTTCTTTCTCAGTTGAAACAATAACCATTTCTAGTAAAACTCTTGCAATGTTGTAGAAGTCAAGAAAGCTGTTCTCTTGATCTGGAGTACTGCCAAACTCCATATACTCAATCTAAATGTTGTACTAACTGCTGATAAAATTATGTAGCCATTTGGATTTAATGCTGATATGCCATAAATATAACCGAAGCTGTAGAAAAGAAGTCATTAGAACCTTTTCTGAAAGTGTTTGCATGCTCATGCTCTCACTTTCCTCAAAAGCATGGAGTAGCCTGTCTTTCTTTTTGTAATGTTGTTTCTTTTTCTTGTTAAGGTTAGCATGCAGCATAACTATTTATTCAAAGAATTGTATTTTTACTTTATTTTTATTTCCTCACTCTTGTCAATTCAATTGTTATTGCAGAGTGCTATGGAGAGGGTTAGCTGTTTTCTAGACACTGAGCTCTCAAAGAATTATCAAGGCTTAATAAAGCTTTTCCTTTGATAGGGAACTTTGTTATCATAAGTGTTTTTGGTCACTGAGCCAACTACAGTTTTTAGGTTCAGAACTAAATCAGGAGTTCTGAAAAGGAATCTGACCCAGAGTCAGAAAGAGTCTTCTAAAATTTACATAAAACTAGCATGGAAATCGATGGGATTTCTGATATTCTTTAGTATATAGATTATTCATTCTATATTGTGAAAATTTCCTGTAGTTTAGCTTACTTTATGCCTACTTTTTATCTTATTCTAAGTATAATCTCCACTATATGGCCTAAATTACTGTTAATGATATTTTTTTCATAGCAGTGACTATTCCTTAAATTCAAAAGTAGTTTTACTGAGGCCATTGAATTTCTTTGCTTGCTAGTTAAGAAGACACTTCTGGACTTACTTGAGAAAAAGGATAAATGACATCAGTAAATATTTTCTGTGTTTATTCATAGGGAAAAAGAAAGAATCACGTTTTTGCTAGGAAGAATCATAATAGGATTTTATTTCCATGGTTTGGTAACAGAATGTTCTGTTTGAAATTTCACATTTATTGGTTACTACACATGGTACTTCAAAGGCTATAGAGTCTATTTCAACATGCATATCTGTGGTGTCATGAAATGATTACAGTGACAATTTTATTTTAAACCTAAATTTCCATCAGTTTCAAAAATCAAAGCAGACTTTTATAGGACAGCAGCCTGTCATGGACCAACAACAGCCACAGAGAAGAAGGCTGCAGGATGCCTACAGATAACCCTTTCACATGTTTACATTTTGAATGTTAGATATCCATTGGTCTTCTTTAAAAAGGATAATAATAAATAGTAATAAAAATTATAAATAAATATTTAAAATAAATATTAAAATAAATATTAAACATAAAAATAGTAATAAATAATAATAAAAATTCATAGGCTAAAATAATTTTATGTCATTTTATTTTGAATTTGTAAGATTAAAAGTGTTTTCCATATCTATCATACTATTTATTCTCCATCACTGGTTTCTGAGACCATAAAAGTGATAACATCTGTGGGCAATGGTTGTGAGGAACTTCACCCTTCATAGGATCAGCAAAATAAGCAGATTCTTAAAAGCCCAAAGCAGAAATATTGAATCTGTCCTGCTAATTGGTGTAGATTTGGTTTTGGCATGAGATTCTAAAGGGTTTAAAACTGGTAATATTTATGCTAACTACCTAGTTTGTAAGAAGACAGATAATAAAGTATAAAAAAAAAAATAATTGACAGCCTCAGAACCACTAGCATCTTGCAAGTCTAGAGAATGTAGTTCTGTGGAGCAGTGTACATGCTTCTATCTATAGCTCTTTTCCTGAGCAGTTAAATTGGAAATGCCAATTTCAGATACAGGAATAATTGGTGCAAGAGTTATTATTGAGTAGTTTATCTGCCCAAATTAAAAGCTGAATTTAAATCAAATTTCAGATTTAGAAAGGGAATCTGACTTAGTTTTGGTTTAAGAATTAATTGTTAAAAACACTTTTTCATTAAACATGCATGGTTGCTTGTTAAGATTTTGGGGGTTTTGTTCATTTATTTTGTTTGGTTATTTTTATTAATTATAATTTTTGCAAAGATATAAATTTTTTACCAAAATATTTCTGACTTCATTTATAATTTACAGAAACACAACGATAATGTAAGAAGCTCCAGAATGTAGAGAACTAACTTTTAAAAGTGGACCAATTTGTTGTGTAAACAAGCCCCTGTTTTTTATACCAATTGTTAAATATAAAACACTGCAGAATATTTGACAAGTTACATAGCTACTAACTTTCAGATAAGATGTTCTGTTCCAGAATGTATAAGATGTGTACTAATTCTCTTCATCATAGGCCTCTAAGAGCTAATTTAAATTTTAATGTTAATAATAACACATTTGTTTAGATCAAGTTGTCCCAAATGATATTAGGTGTCTTACAATGTATGTTACATAATATTTCTGATTTTTTTTTTTTTGGTTTATGCTAGAAGTTACATGGGAGGACCAGCAGAAAAAGGTGAATGGTACAATAACTGATGAAAAACCATTGCTGAAAAAGAAACACCATTCTGAGACAGGTTTGTCAGGGTTTGGAAAACCACATGAAAGCATGAGACTATAAAACCACATTTCATGCTTTTGTAATGCGTGTGTGCTTTATGTACCTTATTTTTTCACTTTGGTGTGGAATTTTTAGCATGTAGAGACCATTTAGATTACATAGTTCTGTTTTAGAATAGCCAAAATAGATCTGCTTTTGTAAACAAATGTGTTAGAATGCACATGCATCAGAAAAGAAGTATTCTGGCACAATATTAGAAATAGTTTGCTTTTTGGTTTTGAATTTTCTTATGACTTAATTTGTTGTGCAGCCTCAGAAATCCAAGTATAAGCTATGCTGATTCTTATTTAGTTGACCAAACCAAGGTACCTACTGCATGTATGGTGGGAAAAATCATCTACAGACTTGAATCTGAAACCTTCTTTCACCATCTCACATGGCAGAAATAATGTTCCAGTGTAATTTTTTGTACAAGCTGCAGTTTATATCTTCATATGTCTGGAGTTCTCAAATCTAAATAAACTCTTCTTTCCTCCATTCTGTACATGAATGGGTTTCTTCCGAAACTAAGAGCTATCATAAGCTTTCTTTCACCCCAAATATCAAGTTCAATTATTCAGCAATCTTCGTTCCTACAAATGCATAGCAATAAAAAGTAAAGCTAGTAATAATGATGATGGTCATTATAGTATTGTTGTGTCTTCAGAATCCAAGAATAAAAGGTCCTAATCACACTAATTTATACACTTGCAAAGGGTGAGCACACTTTGAGGGGTAGAGAAGGTAGGGAGGGGAAGAAGGGAACAGGGAAAGGGATCTTTTTATTTCAGGTTTCTTTCTATATTTAAAGGTTGATCCACATCTACTGAAGTGAATGAGGTTTTTTTAGTTGCAAGAATACCTAGGTTCAGTTTTGTGTAGCAAATAACTCTCTATTACATTAGTTGTCTCACTCTAATAACAGTACTTCTCCCAATCACACAAATTCGAGTTTACAAGATTGGCCAGCTGTGTCACCTCCTAAATTAATGCTGTAATCTCACCTACATAATAATATAATACTGATAATACCCAAGATTTTTTCTGAAGCTCAACTACTGTACACTTGGAAGTACAAGACTCAGAACTGAAGAAAACCAGTAAAATCTGGCTTGGCTCTAAATTAGGAATTAGGCAACCAAGCTGTAAAAGGCCAGATCTGCACTTGCATTGCCTGTTTTCTGACTTTTTGATGCATCAGAAGAAGTTGCAGGAGAAAACAAATACAGCCAAATGTGATATATTTTCTTTTCCAGATGTTTTACCTATGCCTGATGGATTCAAAATACCATGTTTACCCGTCTGCACTGATGTCTTTCCACAGAAAACTCAGCAGAATAGTGCTTCTGCCCAGACTTATCCCTTACTTAATAGCTAGTTAGGAACATTAACTCCATCTCCCAGCTGAGGTGGGCTTAGGACTGGGTTCTAGGCGGGTGATTTATTAATACTTATTAGCAGTACTTGTTTAGGGCCACCTTCTCAGTTTTTTAGAAAGAGGAGACATTTTTTAGATGGCTGCTGTTTGAGAATTCTATGTTTTGGAACAGGATTGAAATCTTATAACTGAAAGACAAAACCAGGCAGAAGAATAGAAATCAGAATCAAATATGAACAACAAAAAGTTCTCACTTTAGAAATGTTCTGTATATTAAAATGGTACTTATCTGATTTTTATCTATTTTTCTGTCTGGAACAGAACCACTCATTTCCAATGCTTGCAGGGAATTTGCAGAATTGGTTTGGAAAGTTGCGATCTCAGTTGTCAAAGTGTAGAGTAGATACAAAGTTGAGTAAAAGTTGTGTTCTTGATAGTCCTAGGTTGTTCTGTGAGGGCTGATGCCTGATAAGAGCATTACTTCTGGTTTGATTTATGCTGTCACTGATGTCTGCTGCATGGGATGATGATACATGAGATAAAAAATATCCGAGGTGGTTCTGAACACTGCATTGGGCCTCAAATGGCACATATCTGTTTTCTTCAGATGCTTTTCCAAACTGACTCTGTCAAAAGACCTATGTACTTCAGTGTTAGGAGTGGAGGAGTAATCAGAACAACTTCCAGGACTGGCATAATCTGCTATGTGTGGCACACTGCTGTTCCCTATAGACATCCCTATATCATTTCCAGCAGTTACTTGTCAAGGCATAGTAGTCAGGACATGTAGAGGAAGGCACCCTAACACTGTACTCACACGGGGGTGTTGGGTTGTGTTGCATCTGTGACCATGATCTAATGGTGATGCAGCCTGACAGAATCTACCTAAGGAAGCTTCAAATTCCTTGAACCTTTACAATTTGGGATTCACCCTCTGCACAGGACTGCACTTTCTTTCGTCTGAGAATGCTTTAAATGTTCTGTCTGCACAGAAAACACTGAAGTGATTCTAATAGTCCCTGGATGCAGATGGTACAATGGAGACAAGGAGGAATAGGGACACCTCATATTGTTGTTCCCCTGTTTTCATCGCTTTTTCATCTCTTGATGAGTTTTCTGATATGACCTGTTATGAAAGCTTATACTGTCTTTGAGTGCAGTTTGTCTGTTAAGAATTTAACCTAACCCATGGAAATAGTCACAGCAGGATTATAGCTAAGAAAACTTGTGAGAACAAGCAGACATTGGTTATGTAAGTACCATGAGTAAAACTGAGATCTGTGAGCAAAGTGTAGAGAACACATAAATAGATAATAAAAATATTTTCAAACCCCAGAAAAATAACAGTAATACTGTATCCTGTAAAGAATTAATATTCCAAAAATATGCATGACTAGAAATGGGATTAACAAATTTGTTGGAAGACAATTTAAAGTAGCAAAATGGTTCTTGTATTACAGACTTTTCAAAAGAAGATAAAATTTCTCTTCCTGAATATCAGAAATCAATACTTTTTTTAACAGTGTCTTTAATCTCTAAATTCTTATGTAATTTGCAGAATTAGTGTTATGTATATTTCAAATATTTAATTTAATTTATGCAAAGATTTTGAAGGATTGGCAGACCAAAACTGCAGAATCTTACGTAAGCATAGCATAAAACTTCAAGCCATAATTTGAATCTGTGCCCTTCCTTTAGCTGATGTCAGCACTCTGTCAGAAAATACTGCATTCAATCAAAGAGCATGAGAAACTGTTATTTGTTCATACCTGAGATTATTTAGTACTATCAGCACTCACCCCTGCATCTGAGCTGTAATATATGGTATTTGAAGAAAAGTGAATGAAGTTCTAGTCCTGTAATCAGATTTCATTCCTTGGTGAAAAGAAAAAAAAGTAGAGCATGCAAACATTTTCACATGGTTATGCATTTTTATATGTGAGGCCTTAAGAGAAGTTGGAAAATAAGATTATGCATGGAGAATGTGTCCTGTAGTGATTCAGATAAAGTTAGGCAGGATACTGTTTTTCTTAAAAAGCAATTATTTTCATCAGTATCATCACTAGTGTCTTTTGAACCCATCAAGGTAATTAAAATGAAAAAAGCACATAGTTTAGGGTACCATGGCAGAGATACTAATTTCTGTTCCCTGACAATTGTTTTGAAGTGTTCAATCAGTCTCACTATCCAAAATACTGGATGCTGAATACAGTCTAGCAACCTGAGTCTCCATCTAAAGACGACAATGCAGAAACTGCCTTTAAAGATAGCAAAGAAAACACTATTGGCTTTCCCATGTTTTTCCTACAGAGAGGCAGTAGATTTGATGGCTATTACCTGGAAACCATCCTGTAATGGTTTCATTATCGCTGGCTGTTGAGAACATTACAGTGTCATCAAATATCCAGCCTTTGCCACAGAAACATTTGATTTCCAAGGAGCAGTTGAAAAACAGAACTGTGGGAAAGTGCTGACATATATTAATATGATTGAACAAAAGGACAAAGGATATGGAATGGAATGGAATTAAGTAAAAATTGAGTCCTTGTAATTATTTTGAGGAAAGACATATTTCTGTAATACAGAAGTAAAACAAAGTTTTAGAGAAAGCATAGCAGTGGTAGATTAAACACATCAGAAAATATAATGTGTGCTTACAAATGATAAATCCTTAGATGGATAGATTTGCTTTCAATTTAAAGGGAATAATGCTTATTTTTATCTGTGAAGCATTTAAATCTCTCTCCTGGGTAGGACTATGCCTTGACATTTACACAGACAAAGACTTTCATAAATCTAATATAATGTAATGAAAAATAATTGTAGTCTATCTATTACCATTAATTCAGTTGTAGTGTGAAAACAGTGGTCAAAAATAATTAAAAATGAAGTTGTGTTTATTTTAAAAGAAGTTTTTAGTCAGAATTGAAAGTATGAGAGATTGAAAATTATGAAAAGGGGGATGTGGTTAGAAATGGATTGAAGAAGGCAAAGTAATGATAGGAGAGAGAGAGAGGTAATTGTCTTTTCTGGATTCATGATATTTCCAATCCAATGTGTAACTGTAGTGCATTAATACTTTGAAGTGTTACTATTTTGTCTTTTTATCCCTTTATAAAATTATCATGTGAACTTTATTCAGAGAAGCAATATAATAAAAGCTCTCTATGGAGTCTTCATTTAGTCTATCTCTTGAGACTTATGAAAAAGTTATGCAGTCTACATGATTCAATTTGATTTAGAGCGTTTATGATACCGAGAATATTTACAGTTTCTTCTTTTGTTATTTTCTACCTTCATCTCTACTATTCTTATCTTTGGATAAGAGTTAAGATTTTTCATACTTACTGTCTTTACCTATTTTATTTTTTACATAGCAGATATTATGTATGGGCTATATTATGTAATTACAGATCTAAGGGTATTGCTTTAGTCTTTCCTGTATTTTCTTGCTATATTTTTGTGTAAAAGTGCCGGCATATGTCCAGTATACAGCTGTGATTTTGTGTGTATGAGTTTATACCTTAAGATAACTATTTTAACTGAGAGGGAGCTACCTCATTAAAAAAAATCAGAAGTGTGGGACAGGCTCTGTATCTAGTTGGGGCTTAAAGCTTTTAAAGAGTATTAAATGATACTAATTCTATTCACATCTCAATCTAGTAAAATAGCCATTTTGTCCAAATCTGCTAACAAATATTTGTACTCTTAACATTTCTATCTACTCTTCTGTATCTGTATCCTTAGCATTGCAGAGTTTGAATGGTGTCAGAGGACACCTTTCCTGAGAGTTAAATGTATTAGATCACTCCTCAAGTCTAATCATATCCAGACTAATGATATATATTTATGGAACATACAGACTCTGTGGAGCATTTCTATCTTAAGAGTCTCTTCCATGTTTTAAGATTATGTTTATTTGATTCTAGAATCACACATCCTATTTTGTGAAGAGTTTCCAGAAATGAGACTTCTTAAATCTGAGCTCATATTTACAGTGAAAGATCTTTGGTTCTTAGAAAAAGATAAAACTGAAATTAGGAAAACTCTTAAGGAAAAAAAAAAAAGTAATTAACTTACATCTCTCTGTCCTTTGCTGCTTTAAGAATTTTAGTTGGGCATGTTTGCCATGTGAAGTTTTTTTGAACACTGAGTTCCGAAATGCTTCTCTTCAATGGGTGACATTACTTACAATGAACAGTTCTGTGTCAAAGCATGATAAGAGAGATGATACTTGTTTTGGGGGGAGGGGGGTTCAGACTTAAAGTTTTTCATTAACTTTTTATGTTTATTTATTGAGATTTTAATTTGTTTCTAAATCTGTGTATAATAGCCTTATATATACTACTCTCATACATCAAGATGAACAATTGGTGCAAATAAAGGCTAGTTCCATAACAGAGCAATAAGTTTATAAATGTAGACTGCCTATTAACATGATGTAAATTTAATAGAATTGATTACATTGTTTTATTCTTTCATTTAAATATATTTCTATCAAAAAGATCTATTTTGTAGATTAAAAGCTACAGAAACAGAGAATTTTCAAACTATTTTTTGGGATTTATGGCATGGCTTCTTAATCAGGAGAAAATTGACTCACATAAGTGGTATTGTGTTAAAATTAATCAGTCTATTAGCACTTCTGTCTTCACATCATTAATTGAAAGAAGTTGGTGCATTACCATGCCACAACTTCAACAAATTCATTAATATTTCCAACAATAAATACAAAAATATTATAATCCATTTATCTCAGCAGATGAGATATCAATTGATCAGGTATCCATAGTGAGAAGGCAACTATTATCTTTTTCTTTCTTCTGACTTCTATTAGAATGATTCTTCTAATATGTTTGATAATAAAACTGAAAAATATTTGTAATAAAGAATGATTTTTGATTGCCACTTCAATATGTAATTTTTTTTCATGACAAATAATTTGCATGAGAACTTTTAAAAATGCTTTTTTAAAAAAGTATTGGTATATGTTACTGATATGCATGCAAATACTGGTCATTTGATTCTAAAATATTCAAAGAGAGCTTTCTTGCTATTCAGTTGTGTCTGTCTGGCATTACTACAATACCTTGAGTTATCATTCCAGATGCATTCCAAGTTTGGAAATAATGTGATTCAATTATTTGAAAGTTTATAGAGAAGGATTTATTTTATTGCTGTGTATATCTCAAAGCTGCTTGTTCTTCTGGATATTAAAAATAATATACCAAGGATAGTGGGGTCTTGACAGAGACTTTCTAATAACTGGTTTTGCTATGGTAGGAGTGCTCACTTCAGGGCTATGCATATGTAATATAAAATGTTTTCAGAACATTTTGAATACTTTTAGCTGTGTTTTGGTGGTGCTAATAATGATTTATTTATTTATTTATTTAGCACTTACAGCAATTATAGCTACACTGTATTAGTGTGAGCTGTAACATGCCATGGAGAAGTAGATTTTTCTATTTGCTTATTTGTATTTCTTCCAATGGATTCTTTGTCTTACCCAGATAAAAAAATATTTCTATTGCATTGCTGTTTTTTTAACACACAAAGACATGGCAAGCTTTGTCAAAACTGAGAGCTGCTATGCTTTCATACTACATATCATATATATAGCACTTATGTGTGTTCATTCTGTAAGTAAATTTAATTGCCTAAAAGTGCATTCTAATCATATATGTTTCAAACTGCTTGATTTTGCAACACTTTCGGTACAGTCTTAGCATTTGATAGTAGATGAAAGTATTATCTACTTCTATAATATAAAATTTTTAAAGTAAACAATGGTTATTGGATAAAATTTAGTGTTGTCTTTAATTTTGTTTTATTGATTTCTGTTGCTTATTCTATTTTGCGTTTTTTCAATGGTAACTTGTTATTGACTGTAAAATGCTGATAAAATTACAGATATTTTTGTGGTGTGTAAAACTTTCTGGACTTCTTTATCTAGCATCTTCAGCATTAATGATTTATGAGCAGTGCTTTATGACTCATTAACAAACTGCATGTTGAAAATAGACCAAGTTTAAAGGATTTTTTTTCTGTATCTGATGATTTTTGTAAGAAAACATTTGTTTTGCTAGCAGCAGTGGCTTCACAGTTCTTTGTAATTATTATTACTTTTCAAGATGAATTCTTCCATTCTTTTGCTATGAATACATTTTCAGTACAGAGCATGGCACTGTCCCTCAGATGTTTTCCACATCTGAAACGGCAGTGTGCTTTTGAATGTGAGGTAATAAATAAGTAATGAGATAGTTGCTTTGGCATTTAACTTGCATGCATTTGTAGTAACTTAGACTTCTGTGAGATGAGAGGTTGCTGGTTCTGAAAAAGTATCCTGAACTGATCATGAGACTTAATAGCTATACATTCTCTTTTCTCACGTTCTATATTTTGGTCTTGATAATTTTGCCTTTGGCAGAGTGTTACAATAATTCAGTCTTTTCCAGAGTGTGTTATGTGGATTCTGAAATGTCTGAGCTTGTACATAAGTTTGAAAAAAAAAAAAAAAAAAAAAAAAATCTATTTCCTGTTTTGGACATCTGAATTTTGGTTCAGCATGAATTTAATTTAACAATTGAAAGTTCTAATAATACAAGTCGATTGGTGACATTAAACTGAATGTTTGATACTTGAAAGAAAAAAATAATACTTACATTCAAGTAGATAACATTCAAAATATTGTACAGTTATGAAAAAACCTATTTATGCTAGTTAACATACCTTTTACTATCCAGCTTTTTCTTCAGCATCATTGCAAGAATTGACATTGCTGTCAGTTATAACTTTTATTATTTCCTCAGCTCCTATACTAACTCTGTCTTTACTGTTCTTTTCCAACAACAGTAGTTTAACCACTTCTTTCTCAGCTTTCTTTTTTCTTCTAGTGTCTTTTATTTTTTTCTCCACTTACTAACTCTGCTCTGCAGACTTCTCTCTAAAACAATTTTTGGCCCTTTCCCTCAGTGTCAGTTTTAACCTTCTGAATACATCCTCTCACGCCCATCTCCTTTGTCTATGTCTGTACATTACACGATGTGATCACAGAAGAAGCGGAATCATCAAGGAGAACAAACTCAGGTCTGTCTCTTCTACTGCTTTTCTCTGTGTTATTTTTTTCATTTTACCTTTTCTATAGATTTTATCACGGCTCACCTCACATACTTTTCCCTTTCTTCCCCCTCAATATATTGGCAAAATATTGTCAAGGTGTAAGAATTTGAGATGCTTATGAAATTTCTGTTACCTACAAGCGATGTACTCTATAAAAAGTGATGTCAGGTAACTGATGGCAAGTAGAATATACCTTAAGACTTTAAACTGATTTGATTTCTATCATATCGGTTCTTATTTTACATCTCAAATTATCTGTAAATTAGCCTTTGAACTTCCAGTTAACACAAGAAAAACATCTATAATTTGTTTTATCTATGCATTTGAAAACTGCAATGGAAACTGCTACAACAACTGCAGAAACTCTTTTATAACTAGTTATTTTTGATGCTGGGAGGATGTAATTTCAAAATTGAATAATTTCAGTGAGTAAATTTCATGCACTAGAATTTCAAACTTAGTTTTTTTTAATAAAACCTGTTTCAATTACAAGTTGAGTTTTTAGGGAAAAAAAACTCTTATCTCATGCCATGAAGTATAAATAAAAAATTTATGAGATCAAGAAGTCAGATCATTGAAGGAGTTCTAACTTAGCTGTATTGTTTATGAGGCTTTTATTTCATATTGTGCATTACTTATGGTTTCTTTCATAAAAAATTTTAATCTGCCATTTTATTGAATTTCCCATGTTTATAGTAGTGTCAGAGAACTAACAGCTATCAAGGCATCCTAGCTCTGAAAATGCAGTATTTGTTCACACTTCCTTCCTTGTTCAGTTGTGGTATGTAGAGCAACAGCAAAATTACCCATGTTTAAGTTAATTAAATTCAGCTATAAAATTTAAATTTTACAATTATTTTGTAAAAGCTTTAATTGTCTCTGCTATTATCCCATCAAATTAGAGAAGCCACTTGGATGCCATTTAGGTTAAAAAAATCTGGAGAAGTTTTGGGGTACATTGACTGGTCCATTGAACTTAGGTGATACTTAATGAAACACTTCCATCTTTTCTCTTCCATGACTGGCTCTTTCAGAGCTCAGTTTTACCTTTCATACTACTCTTGTCCTAATTAGGGTGATAGATTATTTTTTACAGAATCTTTCATGTTAAATCTCAAGATAGAAATTGTTAAAATTACAGGATAAAAGCAGTTGAGTATAGATAGAAAAGACAACTGGCAGAGTGTTTGGAATTCCTTTTTTTTTGTAAATGACACTATTAGAAATTAATAAATTATGCTGTAGAAAGACTGAGTTTACTTACCTTGTGCTTGTGATTCATTGCCAGTCCCTGTGCAGTGATTCTGAATCTCTTTTATTACAAAAATGAAGTTAGATGATTGAGGGACCCATTTCCTCTCTGTTCATAATAAAAGTTTTGGGCCTGTTTATTCAAAGGCCTTCTTCTGAGTTTTTGATTGAATCAATATATTAAATTAGAATATGGAATTACTCCATATCTCTCTTTGTGTTGGAAGAAATCAGACCTTAAAATGGTCAGAAAAAAAGCATGTATTTTCATCACGTGTGTTTCTTGGTAATACCCATGTATCATTAAATTTTTTTGACATTGCAATTCTTCTGGAAAACACAACTTAGCTCAGAGTGTTAAGAAAAGGTATTAGGCACTGATGAATTTAATTGTCTAGCACGCAAATGCAAGAGAATGATCAGCACTGCAGTTGCAATAGTTGTCATTACTGCCCTTAAACTCAGGAGAAAATACACTTCTGTGTATAGTAACATGTTTTCAGATGTACATTTGAAAAAGGTGCTCTTCCATGCTTGCCTTAGTTACAAAGTAGGTTACACATTTCAGTACAAGGCACTTGGAGCACAGCTGAAAAGCAAGGGTGACATTTCAAAGGCATACTTTAGAACAAAGAGTTTTCCCATTGTTTTAGAATTTGCTTTAAGAAGTATGAATCTAGGATTATCCCTTTACATGTTTTCTTAAGAAGTGGTTTCCACATTATTTATCATGCTACCAAAGATTTGTGTAGTCCAGAGGATTAGCTATTGATTTTAAGTGTTACTAGACCAAGAAGTCTTGTGAAAGCTAAATATCTGAATATGTTACAATTGTACTGATTGAAAAATGTTGCCATTTCCTCTCTCTGGATATTTTAATCTATAACTGTAAAAAATAAAAATTTATTCCTTGAAAAAATCTAGATTTTTTTATTGAAAACTTTTATGAAAGTGAGTGCAAAGCTTTTGCTGTGTATTTCAAGCACAAAAGCAAGTTCAAAAAGCTTAGAAGCAATGGTATTTTAATATAAATTTTGTTATCTGACAGCAGTAGATATTGATAGAATCCTTAATGACTAAACCTTGTTTTTCTTGGGTGAAGGAGGAGCTTTGTGATACAGGGTTTTCACAAACCTCCTTTGGTCGAATCCTTAATGACTAAACCCTGTTTTTCTTGGGTGAAGGAGGAGCTTTGTGATACAGAGGTTTCACAAACCTGCTTTGAGATGCACGATTTTCATATTTTTCAAATTAATATGTTTCAGAGGTTTAGACCTTGTGAAAACTGGTGAGGAGATGTGGAGACATCCCCTTGTCTTCACAAAGAATACTTCCATTGAGGAGAGGTAGAAGTAAGCCCCTGCCTGCCAAAGAGCCTTAGTTATGAAGCAGACATCTTTATTCTTGTCAGTAATGTGGGTCAGACCAACCAGTTATCATTGTGCCAGAAATTACTGGCAAGTGCACATACTACTCACTGTGTTATTCAGACATATGAAATACAGAGAAAATTCTTCAGAATTCCAAAAATTAATCTGGTTGACTGCCCAAAAAATGATAATCAAAACTTTGGAAAGGCGGATCCATGCCTGTACAAAGGCAGTCAGTGCACACACAGCAGAAATAGTGCTGGGTAATTGATTCCAGGTTTATTCCAGGATGAGAAGAGGTGGTGTAGTGATGCCTATGCATTCTAAACTTTCTGAGTTAGATGGAAGTTAGAAGATAGTGGGGACTGTTCCATTTCTAAAGGGCCATGAAAGGCAGGGAAATAGATATTTAAGTCCCTTTTTGCAAGCTCTGGAGTAAAACTGTCATGTTAAGAGCCCACAAATGCTTCATTAGAGTTTTTGTTAACTTTCAGAGTGCAATTCAAATGGAAAAGGACTTTGAAATATAATTTTTTTTCTGTGCTTCATAAAATCTCTTTGTAATAACATGATTGATGGCAATGAAGCCTACAAAAACCAATAAACCCTACTGAAGATGAGTGCCCAAACTGGAAGAGCTTGTAAACCTCGACAGTGTAGGGCAAAACAGTGAAAGGATGTGTCAAATATACTGTAGAAGAAAGCAAGGACAAAACAAATTCTACAATTTGGAGTGTTTAAGAAATCAGCTGCAGTGGAAGACAAGGAGCACAATTTTTTTAATCCATTCTTATCAATACCATGAGAAGTTTTTCAAGCCTTCCAAGAGTGGATCTACTGTGATGTACTTACCCTTTATAAACAGAATATGACACCCCTCTACTTTGGAGTTGTTATTATTATAGTCAGTATTCTGTGACACACTTTCCTTTAAAGAGCAGGATGGTGCCTTCTTCTATTTCCATTTTCCTTATGTTGAAAAAAGCATTTCTGGGTAGAATTTGTAACATTTTAGCACAAATATGATTAAATTACTTGTGCATCTCTGAAAACCACTGTGATATTTTGTTTGACTGGCTTGTTTAAAATCTGATGCCATAGACTGTGAAAGAGGTATTTAAAGCATCATAATATGTATTTGGTCAACAAAACCCAAAGGATAAAGTCCAAATTCAGTTTATAGGTACTTAGCATAATAATATGGCTGGCTAAACTGGCTACCCTGCTATCATACTGGATGGCTGGGAGGCTCTTTGTCCTTATTTTTTGTATTGTTTAGAATTAAATCCAGAAAGCAAAGACTTCCAAAGTAGCCATCTGTACTAAACAACAAAAATAAAGTCTAGTGATCAGTCTGCTGAACCTAAAACACTAAAACCATCAGATTATGTAATTTAAAGTGGCAACATAATTGTGCAAAACATTTGGTTGTTAATTTGTAATTCTTCTGAGTTCTAAATGCAGGTGCACACACCATTGATGGTCTTGTGTTCTTTGGTTAAACCTTTGACCATCTTTCTGGTTAGTGAAATGCTAATGAAGATGTCTTGCATTCTTAGGATGGCTGAAGAATCTCTATTAATACCTGTTAGCTTTTCTGAAAGCAGAGATGTAATTATCATTAAATGTTTGTGCTTATGATTGGAAGTGGCTGTATCAGAATGTAGAATACTCTGTGGTTATGCTGTGGAGTCTGCCAGTGGTGGGAGCTCTGAGGAGCATGCTTGGCAAACAGGATGTTGGAAATCCTAATAATAAGACTGTGCTCAGGTTTTCCTGAAAACAATGCAGAGTTTATAGTGCAGCTGGTCTGAATGCATTTTTATGAGTACAGAATATAAGGGCCTACTGACCATTCAGATATTTTTCTTTTACACTTTCAAAATCCTATTTCATGTCATTTATATAGGGAGGATGTTCCAGTTCTTGAGAGAAGCAAAATGGGATGTTTTAGCTAATATTTGACTTACTATTTTTTTCTTCCATCCTTTTTCCATGTAGGCCTCAGTATTTTATGAAAGCCACCAAAGTGCATGTAGACCTTTGTATGAGGCAGCACAGAAAAATGTCACTGGCTACCCTGCAAAAACGACCTTGGAAAAGGATCTAGGCAGCATAAAAAAGGGCTAGCTGTAGCCATAATTATTACTTCAATAAATATGCAAAATAGAACTTTCCAGCTTGTTTCAAAAGATCTTTGCCCTTTACCATCTGCACTGATCTATCCCTAATGACAGAGACCTGAGCTGACCCTGTCAATTTATAAATCCAGGATTGTAGAGATTTTTTAACTTCCCTGTTTAGATCACCACACCATTTTATTAAATTCTTTTACTAAACAGTGCCTTGTATTCTGCAAATAAGCCAAAGAAACATTGTTAACTTGCTTTTAGCATTGTGATAAAAATTTATTTAACTGGTGAGAAATGTTCCCTGGGTATTAATCTTTAGTGTGTCAAGCTTGAAACCAACAAGAAGAAAAAAGCTGTCAAGCAATCCTCAAATAGTAAACGGGAATGTGAAGATATGGCCCCTGTTAGGAAGCTGGCTGGCTGAGATACTCTTTTAAGGGCAATAATTGACACTACAGTCACATTTAAACAGTAATATTAAGTATCAGGAATATATAAGTAATATTAAGTTGAAGACCACTTAACAACTGTTAATTATTTTTTATTTTCATTCAAACTGTGATGTGGATCACAGACTTGGAAAGAACTCGTTTGCTGCAACAGTACCTTTTTTATATTTGCCACAAATTGGACATAAAGCCCTGGAGTGAAGTTCAGTAACCATTCATATCACACAGCATCTGATACTTTGCTAGACCTGTAGCAGTGAGGCAGTTATATTTTTCACAGTGATGACAGCCAGAATGAAGAAATTCAGAGCTAATTCCTTAGAGGTAGAATTTGAATTTAATAGCTCAGCAAACAGGAGGAAATGTAGTCCTTCATACAAGCCTTTAACTGGCAAGTTTTGGTGTTCAAAGCAAATACGTCTACCTTTTAGATTTTACTTCTAGGAGACAATCTTCTTTCCTTTGCCTAATTTTATAATAGGGCTATGAAGACAGTGCAGGCTTTGAGTGGAAGGCGTGCAAGGAACAATGGAGGTCACTTGGTCTGTTCAGCCTGGAGGAGACCAAGGGGAGACCACTGCAGTTACAACTTCCTCGTGAGGGGAGGAGCAGGACCCCATCTCTCCTCTGTGCTGACCAGTGACAGTCAGTGACCAGGGGAATGGCCTGAAGCTGTGTCAGGAGAGGTTTAGGCTGGGTATTAGGAAAAGATTCTTCACCCAGAGAGTGGTTGGGCACTGGAACAGCTCTCCAGAGCAGTGGTCACAGCACCAAGCCTGGCAGAGTTCAACAAGTGTTTGGACAATGCTCTTGGACACATGGTGTGGCTCTCGGGGCTGTCCTGTACAGGCCCAGGATCTGGGCTTGACCCTGATGTGTTCCTTCCAGCTCAGTATAGTCTGTGATTTTGTGATGTTGTTTCAGGGACCTTGTTTTCTTAATAAAATTGATTTTCCTATATAACCATGAATAGCATCTTGAGAGAAATCTCTAGTAAGAAATTCAGCTAGCATTTTTTAAGTACTTACCAAAAGTTAGGGTCCTACATATATATTTGATTTTTTAAAATAAGATGTTATTTAATAATTTGTTCTATTTTGAGAAATCAGACTCAATTTTCAATAAAGCGCAGAAGTAGAGGAGCTATTTTATCCACTGTATAAATAGAATTCCTACTCATATTGCTGATAGTAAGTGTCTGCAAATATGAAAAAGAGGAGGATAAAATATTTTATGTCATTGTCTTATCTTATGCCTGAACTCAGAAACAAACAAGGAGTTCCATGTCTGTCTCTTGCAATGACACGGGTATCCTCCAGCGTTAGAGGCTACAATCCTTTTCATTCAAAGCAAGGAAGTCAAGATTTATTTTAGGCCTCTGTTCAATTTATGCTAATCTCATTCATCTGGATCCCAGGTGAGAGAGAAGAGAAAGGTCAAGGCAGAACCAGGATCTAACATTAAGTTCAGGGCACTCAGCTCTGAGAGAAGGGACAAACCCTGGGAGGAAGACTATGAAGTCCAGCACCTCCCAGTTGTTACCGTAAGGCTACAAAGTCAGGCTGCCCCTTATCTTCACCAGGAAGCCAGCAATTTTTGAGCAATCGTTCAATGCTGCAATCAACATCCATAACTAGGGAGAAATCTGCTATCCTGCTTCCTCTGTGGAACTGTTATTCTATTCTGTCATGTACAGAGATGGACATGTTCTGTTCCAAGGAACTTGGAGTCCCTGCCACATGAGACATCTTGGCATGAGATGGATGAAGTCTGATGGGGCCCTGGCACCTCCAGGTACCCATCAGAACAGCAAAGCTCATTGAGTTGAGGCATTTCCAAGAAAATCAAGGCCATTTTAGATTAGTTTTAGTTCTTGACAAGTTTGCTCTTGAATGAGGCTCTTAGTAAGGATTCTTCTCATTTTGTCTTCCAGATACATGTTAGACGGTTAGATATTTCTCAGCTGCTAGGACCAGTTAGAAAGAACAGGGAGTTAGACTAGGGGAACATGGCTGTGTCTACTATTAAATGAAATGTCAGTGGTTATTATAACAGCAATGTCTACTGTGATGGTGCAAGAAGGTTTTGAGAGAGAATATTTCAGTGTTTCAATCTCTCTGTGGTTATAGTTCATCTCTATATTCCATCAATATACTTAAATAATCTGTTGTCTGATTAAGATGAAAACATTGTTATTTTCTGTAATGTTCAGAAATGTCTCCTTCATGAAAGCATTGATTTATTTTCTCCAAAGTGTATAACTCTAAAAAAAAATTAGTTCATGAACTGAGATCATTACACCACAGGATACAATATATGCTTTTCACTTTGCAAACCAAGGTTAAATCAAGTAATGTAGAAAAATACTGGCTAATGTGATGATACTGGTCATCAAAAACCCATCAGATCAATATTTTTTTAGGAATGACTGGTGACTTTGTCATCTCATGTTATTAAGTCTGAGACATTTTAAAATAATCTCATAGTGATTTATGTGTTTTCAGCAGTTTCAAGACACTAAGGCTCTTTAGAGTTTTTTGTTTTGAACACATTGCAACCAAAAGCATTAATTACTTTATATCAAGATCCTGAACCTGCCCTGAATCTTTTAAGAAATGATGACTAGGCCCATAGCTGCAGTGAAGATCTTTGCTGCTATGTTTTACTTGGTAGATGGATAATACCAATTTTGTTCAGTTCTACTGCTTCCACCCAAGTAAGATCTTTCTCAGTTCAATCTTCTGTTCCTTCTAGTACATCTTCAGACATCTCTTCACAGTTCATCTGAAACCTCAGTTTGAAGAGTAGGATCCACCGTGTTGGCCTTTCTACTAAAAATCTATTGTAGAGATTTGGCACAGCATTTCAATTACACTTTTGAAATTCAATAATCTAATGGAATTTTATGTTTGCTAGTACTGTGATATTCATTTCTACAATCCCATTTGGAAATCTTTTTCTATGTACTTTTTAAACCTAGAACAAGAATGAGTGAAAATTGGAAAGTTGGAGTGAAAACTTTCAAACTTCTTTATTTTGAGAATGTATTAATTTAAAGATTCATGTTTGAAAGACATCCAGACATAAGAATGAAGGGATATCTGGGCATCTTAAAAAATTAATTACTCTATATAGTATAAGATTTCTGTATTAAGATAATATTTAGGCAAAGTAAAGATTTCTTTTCACTATGCATATGGAATAACTTAAAAATGTCATCATTCTCTCTGAGCTCAAACTCAAGGCTGTTTTCATGACTCAAGTAACTTTCCTCTAATGTGCATTATGTTGGATCAGTGGTATTGCTACCAAATTTCTGCTTTAGAAAGTAACAAGACAGTAGAAGACATTGTACTTGTAGATTTTATATTGGTGACAACAATTTAAACTAAAAGAAAAATAAAAAAGTAAAATTGAAATGTTGAAAAGCAAATAAAACTAATATTCTCTGCTATTTTCCTAGCACTACCCACAGCCCATAGAGATAATAAGGCCAGGCTGCCCAAAGACCAATTCAGAAGAATGCAAAAAGCCTTATTTAAAAATTATATAGAGTATGGTGCAGGACAGGTCAGGGAATGGGAGAAGTTGCAAGAACTGATTTAGTACCCACTGATTTCCAAAAGTGTAGGTTTATGACCTGCCACATCTGTTTCCCATTAATTTGCCTAATAGTTCCACTAGAAATTGCCAGCAGAACAGTAACCTTGATCCCACACATGATAGAAATGCAGATCCTGTTGAAGTGTAGCATATTATTTATGCTCTCTGCAGGAACACATTTTTCCTTCTTATGCTTCTACCTTGCTTGAATATGATTTCTCTCTGAGTTTGACTTCATCCTCTGCTTTGAGGCCCACCTAAAAAATGATATTTCCTTAAAATACAACAGCTCTGTCTCCTATTTCAGTCTATGTACTGTAAATTAGATCATAATTTTGCGAGCAACCCTCAGTAACCAATAATTCTGAAAAAATATTTAGTTCTAGTAATGTATACTATTTTTGGTGTGTAGCTTGGGGGCTGTAGTTCCATATTCATGGGATTGATTTAATTGAATTTAATATAATTTTGAAAAGTAAACAGAATCTATTTCAAAGTTAATGTATTTCTAATTAAATTAAATTTCATTTGACTTAAAATTCTTTCACATTATTTACCAAAACTGGATTTCAGATTATTTATGGGCTGCCAGATTATTTGATAAGGATCCAATGTATTTTCATTTCTTTGTGACAGATGAATGCCCTGAGCTATTTACAACCTTTGATATGTATTCAGAGTATTTGTTGGCATCAGTCAGCTGAGTATATGTGCATGAACTGAGTTCTGAGTATTGACGTTAATGTCTTTTGTTCTTTATAATTTTTAAGACAAGCTACAGCAATATCATTCTTAAACCTTTTAACCTGTAGAAGCTATGAAAATTGTTTAAACTAATGAAGATATAAAGCAATTCTGACACATTCAGTTTTTATTCCTGAACCATTAGACTGTATCTCATGTGTGCACTGCCTAAAACATACAGCACAAGCAAATTTTTTTACTTCTAATTTGAGTCATTACAATCAAAGAAACTGTAAAGTGCTTCTCTCTGACACCTGCCTTGCTCTCTTTTTCTTGAGTGTGTGAATGATTCTGGAAGTGCACAAAATATCCATGGGGTCCCATCAGTAAATGTTCAATAAGAGTACACAAATGTATGCACTAGCATGCAGTGACTATGCCTCTAGATTTAGAGCATCATACTTGGTTGGTTGACTAAATTCTTCAAGTTATATTAATTTGCTGAGTTTTGTCAATTTTTTTTTCCTTTTTAATATATTTTTATATTACTTTTATTATTATTTCTGCATTTTTTTTCTCTCCCCCTCTTTTTTTCTTTACATATTGCTTTCATTTGTTTTTAGAAGAAAAGAAAACAGATCCAGAAAATGAGGACACAGGTAGGGTTCTGTTATTAAAAATATTTTTTGTGCTTTTCCCTTAAATTCTTTGATCTGTTATGTTTAAGTAAATATGTAGCAAAGAGTCGGAGTGCAATTTTGATGTATTTTGGGGATTTCAAAATACACACTAGAAAACGGAGCCTAATAAAGGACTTTCCCAAATGTATTTCCTTTGCTGTTTTAAGGGTGTCGAATAGGGGTGATAAATGGGAAAAAAGAGACCAGAATCAGCTAAAGGCAGTTGTCATACACTCTAAGACTTCTTTTCTGTCCTCTCCTCTCCAAACACTGAGTGTGCTCACCTGCACATTTTTCTGCTCTGTTACAGGTTTCTGATTTCCAAAATATCAGTGTTACTTTAGTCTCCTCATCATGAGTTTTTTCCCCATGCCTTAGTGGTTGTGCCTCCCAAATTTTGTATCCCTTTTGTCCATATGTATCCAAAATGATATAGGTTCTAATATTATAAGGGAAACTCCACTCTTCTTCCATACCTGAGTCCCTTTAACTCTTTGTGCCCCAGACACCTCACTGTACAGCAAACTCCTTCTCCAAACTCAAATCCTAGTATAGGATTACCATCACCATCATCACTAGGAGCTAGAATGGTTTAGTAATTCCCACTGGAGAAGACAATGAAAGAAAGAATGAAAGAGCAGAGGTCTCAGCTGGTTTTATTTTGATTTTTAACCAGGTAGGTTTGCCTTAGCTGAGCTGGATGATAAGGCCAGTTTGTTGTCCATTTTGTCTCTGGTGTGGATCACAGGCTATCTACTGAAGAGTCTTACCCTAGAGAGTAGCCACCTGAAGAACAAATAACAGTCTATTCAGCTCTAGGCTGAATTCAGTGATTGCTTATCTCCTTGTAAAACTGTGACTCGGTGAGCAGCTGAGGTTAGGAAAAGTTAGGTATTAACCAAATCACTGATTACAGCCCTTCACTTTAGTGGTGAGGTAGCTGAATCTTATATTTTTAAACCTTAGCTTATTTCAAATTAAAACATTAAAAGAATGTTTTTTATTTGAGGGTGAAGCAGTGATTTTAGTGCCTGTCCTGCCTCCTGTTGTAGGAAAGGAATTATACAGCCACCACCTAGACCTTGGTAGGAATTATGTGGATCTTACCTCAATAGGGCTTATCCTTGGATTCCATTTCAATAAAAGAATCAAGCAGCGTTCCTTTTTCTACTATGCTTAATAGGCAATAGTAGTTACAGCTGAAGCTGAGTGCCTCTGTGTAGAGGCCCTGCTTGTTACTTGTTACTGGATTTCATAGTATTTATAGGTGGCTTAATTTTCTGATAGCACTTCTGCTCATCCAGTTCTGCTTGCAACATCTGAGGTCTTCTCTTCTGATTTACTCCTGCAGCCTCCAGGCAGCCTTTTGTCTGTGCCTTGAGAAATTTCCCTATCTCTTGTTACTAAATATCCTATAGCTAAAGTTGAAATTACAGTTCATTGTCTAATGGTTACATTTCCACAGATAAAAACAAAGGTCAAATTTGTGGGGCCTAGGGTTTAATTTACTGTAGTCACTAGAGTTAAGATCTAGCACAACAGTCTCTCACTGCACTCCTTGTGGATCTAAGGACAGATTACAGGGCTGCACTGCACAGTCCTTCTGTGCCTTACTCTGGCATTTCAGGAGTCTTTGCTTTCCCTCAGCACATTCTCTTCTGAAAACATGGGGAATGGCTGGTAATGAAACATCAGTTGTCTCAGTCAGCCAAGAATTTCCTTGTGCCCATGAAAACCTCACTGAACTAGCTTTCAGTCCATGGGTTTTTAATGTTAGAAAGTTCAAAATAAGCAAAACTCCAGAATGTTGCCTACTGTGCAATGACCTTAGTTATGTCTGGTGAGCAGCACCAGGCTTTGTTCTTCCATTCAGTCTTAATTTTTTGTGTTCATACGGCTGGAATTTGAGTATCTCATTGGATATTTCTGTTGGAGGCACGACTGCTGTTTATAAGCAAAATTCTGGAAGGAAGTTCAGGCAGAAATGAACTCATTTTATCTGGCCAAAATTTGGTTTGCATAGCACTTTGGCTCATTGTGGCAGTACATCAGTATATCAGAAGTAGCTTTAACCTTTCTAGTGTCAGTCCTGAAAATGTGTTGTACTGGGCTGTAGCTAAGGATCTAAGAACAAGGGCTCAGTCAGCCCTTGAGTGATTCAGAAGTGTGAAAGCTTATGTTCCTACATTTTAACCAGTGTTGATAACTAATGGTTAGATTTAGGTTAGTTCTGGTTTGTTGACACATGCTCCATGAATGGCTCCTGACTGCAGTGATGTCATTAGGACAAGACCAGTGCTCTGCCTTGGTTACCAAACTCATGTTGAAAGCTGAAGCTTCTAATGCACCCAGACAGTTACTGAACTCTCTAGAAGTATTTTCTGCCCCTGCTAAACCTTCCCACATAGGTGCCAGCTGAGTAGAGATTTATCAGCAGAAGTGGAGGTGATGACAGCCCTGCATTCCCACCACTCAGGGTGACATTCTTTCACGCTGGACCATGGGAATGGGAAGTGCTGTGACACTCTCTCATCTTTCCTACTCTCATCCAGGTCACAGCTGCATCTGGCTGAAGTTACAGTGAGATCAGCCTGGGGCAGGCAGTAATCCTGCACTCTCTTTCTGCGTGTCAGTTCCATGCACAGGACAGCCAGAGCTGATCTGCATTATGAACTTTCCACTGCCCTTAGGTTTTCCCCTTTTGTACATAAGTGAATTCACTCACTTTGTTAAAGACAGTTTCCAAAATACAAAGCAAGTTAGATTTTACTTTAATAAAATTTTATGAGAATTGAATGCTTTTTTCAAAATTTTTCTGTCTTGTTTTTCTCTTGAGAAAACATAAGCAACAAAATTTGCTTGGTTTTTTTGCAGACACCCCACACCAAGGTCTTATATGTTATGCTCCTCTTTTGAGTGGCATATTTTTTACAGATCATAGGCAATTGGATTTTTGGAAAACTGAATTCCATTTTGTCAGCTGATCATAGAAATGAATATTTTCTCAAGTAATTGTGAAATTTCTAATTTATACTCAAGAAGTGTTATTTCTTCACTTTCAGTTTCCTGAAATTTGGTTGAATGTCTGGAGACAAAGAACACTTGCAATGATTTAATAAGAAAACAAAAGAAAAACTGACAAGATTTCCTTTTTTTCTGAAAAATATCTCCTTTCTTACATTACTAAAAAATTACAAGATTTGCAGAATATTATGATTTCAGCAAAAGAGATTATTTCTTTCTTTGAGAGGAGGCTGGAGTATTTTACTTCAAAAAAATGTACATTTTACTTCTGTCATTGAATAAAGAAAATATTTTCCAGTGTAAAGGTTTTTTTTTCATGAAAAAAAAAATCTTAAGAGTTTTTAAAACTAGATCCTAGAAAAGTCACTTCATCTGAATGATAAATTGACAAACACTGCTAGGGGTTCTATAATGGGTGAGGAAAATTATGATAGGAAAAAACTATCTGAATTTTATTTTAGATATTTTTATCTGCTGCTCCCTTTTTTCATTTTATTTCTCCCTATAAAACACCATCTATTCTTTCTCATTTTTTGTTCTTAAATTTAGTTTCTCTTAGAATTTTTGATGAAGTCTTTTCTTTCATGTTGCTATAGGAAGTAAAGATAGAGAGTTAGAATACAAAAACTAGAAGCCAGAGGGTTTATAGAGAACAGAACAGCTTGGTTTTTTTGCATTCCCACTTCCTTTCACCTCCTACTTGCAGATTTCCTATGAAGTGCCACAACACTTACCTGGCAGCTCTCATAGTATGTGCTACTACCCCTATTGTTCTCAAGAGAGAAAATACAAAGCTGAGAGGCCCAGGTTCTGTGCCCCAGTTTGTTGTTAGATTACGACTTACAGCTGAAGTTCAGAGTTTAAATCAGGTTTCTTGGTATGCTGGAATCTAATATTCCCATCTCAGTTCCATAAATACAGTCCAGATTACTCAATACATACAATATACAGGAAATTCTATTTGTAATTAGTGAGTTTCTGAATTTTTAATTCTAGAAAACTTTTGTGTTAAAACTGACCAATGTCAGTTAAAATGAATGCTTTTTAACATTTGGTGGATAATGGTTTATGTTTGACTTATACCAGGTTAAAGCAAAAAACAATCGAATGTGTGTGTATAATAGCTAATTATATTTTGTTTGAAAATCTTTCTTAGAAGTTTTCTTCCTCTTGTTTTTTCTATTTCTCAGTCTTCCACCTCAGCTTTGTCACTTACTTCCTTATTTTACATTGTAAATTGTGGTATTACAGTACCAGTTTAAACCAGCTACTGCCTGAGTCATGTAGTGAGAACCCATCCCTGACTGAAACTAATAATGTATTTGATCCAAGAAGTGTGAATCCAGAAATTGTTCTTGAAGCTGTGTTTCATTGCAATATAATACAGTGATGCCACTGGGTGGCTCTTCAAGATTCCTTTAGTCATCTTTAAATTTTCTGAGCATACTAAGAATATACTCAAATAGTCTAGTCTGCTAGTCTGTGGTTGTTACTTGATTATTAATTTGATAAGTCAGACTATAATAAATGCAGAACCAGAATCTCTACCCAAAATAAGCAAGTTATCTTTGTATTCCTCTTTATTAAATACACAATTTCTCTTGAATATTCCTAAAAAAGTAAAATTATATTCTGTGGTAACTTTGTGTTTAATTTATATTGAGTTTTTTTCACAAAGTTGGCTTCATTTGAATTGTGTAGAAAATACAGCACTTATTAAGATTATACTGAAATACTTACCTGCTATTTTCCTCGTGTTACAACTTTTTGCTTTTCTGAAAAATCGTAATTCAGGAATTAAAATTATATGCACAGAATTTAAGTAAATCAAATTTTATCTCTTTCTTATTTCCATTAGCATAATTTTAGCCTTGGAATTGAGGACTGCTTGTGTATTTATTTTCCTTTCTTCTTCTGTTTTTAACTTAACAGGTGCAATGGATGTAGAAGAAAGGAATCGCCAAATGAAAATGAGCAAGTACAAACAGGTAGCAGGATCAGATTCCAGGCTGGAACAAGATTATCATTCTAAGGCAAGGGAGTTTTGTTTTGAAAAGCAACAAAATATACTAAACTGAAATATTCAGCATCCTATTAGAAAGTAATAGACGAGTGCCAGGTTGTTTCTTCAGTAAAAATTTCTTGTGTGTCTATAATAAAATTTTGGAAATGTGCAGCAAAATTCTTAGCACACAATGTTCTTGTTTATTAAAATTTAAGAAAGATAAAGTAAAGCAAATGAAAGAAGCAGAGTAATTGTCTATCAGAATGAACAATAGTGCCATGATTTAAAAACTCAAAGTAAGAAAAAATGTGTTTATTGAGTGACAGATGGAATGAGAGCTGTTGAAATTTGTTCATGGATTTCATATAGTTGAACAGGGAGTTATCTTGATCTATTGAAAACTGAAAGATGAAATGTTACTTAGTTTAATAGTAGCTTTCTAGCACTTGGAAAAGTGTTTTATACACCAACAAAAGCATTCACCCCAGATGTGACAGATTGCCAAGAATCTGAATCTCTATGTAGTAGTATAACCTTAAATATACTATCCAAAATTTCCTGCTATCTGGAACAGGGTCATGTCATATAGAGTGTGTTAATTAAAATAATCAAGGTATTTTCAATTTAAATTTCTATTATACAAAAATAATTTAGTGTCCTCTAAAAGACTTCATTAATTGAGGTTGTATTTTAAGTGGAAAACACGAGACTTCTGACCTATAAAAACCTGGCTGAGGAAGAGAAATCTGTTTTAGACTTTTATTTCCAGGTTGTTCTTCCTTGCTCCCAGGATTGACAATGCTACTGTAAAATGAGATATTTAGTATTTGAATGAAAATAAATAGTCAATTTTATTAATTATTAATTACTATTATTTTTTTTAAAATTATTAGTTTTGCAGATAATGTAGATTAATACACTTCATATAATTTCTAGAATATACATTTCAGTGTGGCAAAATAGAAGAGCTTTAGCAAAGTCCATTTCCAAATAGAAATGTTAATGAAAGTAGAATTGACAAAACCAAGACCGCAAAAATGGTTTAAGATATTTAAAACTCTGTAGATGTGCTGCACGGTTATTTGGGTGTTTTACAAATGTAGTTTTAACTACACGAGGCATAGGAATGTTTATTAACATGTAGGAGGGACTTGGATACTGTCATGTTTGGATATTTCTTTTATTTTGACACTTATGGCAAAGTGTTTCTATACTGTTGGCTTTAAAAGGTGTCACCTTTTAGAGATGAGCATAATACTGTGAGCAGACCTTATCCTAAGTGTTGTGACCATATGTACCACGAAAATATGACTTTATGTACTGTATGTATAACCAGACTTAATCTGCTGATTTTCCTGCTCCCTCAATGCTTGACTGAAATTTGAGTTAAAAGTAGGACTGGTGCAGATTAAATTGATTCTCATTTAAAGAAGTTAGACAGAATATATCTACATTAGGAAGTATTTACTACCCTTGTTTTTCCATTTCACCTACACCATATTATTGGGCCTCACTCTGCATATCTTATCTTTTTAATTAAAATTTTACGTTCAATATTACTGGAATGTATTAAAGAGGAAAATTATAAATTGAAATATTTTATGAATACGGTGGTTTATTTATTGCACACATCAAACAATGTCTCCAGAAATAAACAATTAATTTACTCTTCTGCTTAGTGTAGTTTCAGTACTTGAAAATGAGTTTTTTATTCTATCAACGGACCTGTGGAACTAGACATTGAATATTCTCATATATGTATTGATTGAACATGCATTCTTAAAATTGTGTAGTTTCAAAACCATATGAGAACCATAACTTTCATAAGCCATATAAGAGTTCTGTCTTCACTTTCACTGCTTCAATTCCCCTTAATTAAGTTCTTATATTATCTAGAGACAGAAAACGAGTAAGTACAATCTGTCTACCTGGGTTCTACAAAAATTCTTTTGGAATCATGAACTCAAACACATATGTCAAACAAATGCTGACTGAAATGTTCTGTACAGTATACAGTGACTTCGATTTTTTTGGACCTCTCAACTGGCACAGGCCAGCAGTCATGAGTGCCATGCCTGAGAAGGATGTTATTAAGTAGGCATTAAGCCACATTAAGGAAAGCCAGCACAAAGAATTTTCTTTTGCCTTTTCTGTTCTATTTCTTTCTCTAAGTAGAAGTCAACAGGTCAACAGCATCTTTATGTCCCCCTTGATTACTTTGAGTTAAGAAAAAATATCCAATATCCTTTTTTTCTGAGAAGGCAAAAGCTGTAAATGTTGAATTTGTATTAAATATTAAAATAAGCATCCTGTATTATATCTCTCTAACTTTGTGCTACCTCTGGAAGTCAGTGCTAGAGGCTTTAGAAGAAGAATGTATGATTATGCACCACCCTTCTGTGGTGCATAGCCATACATTAAGGGAAAAGTTTAATTCCAGACTTCACTGTTCTTAGAAGCTGCTGAATTATAAAATTGATTCTCCCTTATATTTTTTCCCCATGATTGATAAAATTTTAGATTGTATTTTTATTATTCTTATATATGGCTCATTATTTTTGGAACAATAATTATTCTGCTTCTATAAAGTTTTGTATACATTAGTTTAGCAGTATGTAAAAGAGTTATTTCCTTAAATAATTTCCTTCAGAAGCTGCTGAAGTGTGGTTTCAGGACAGGCATATGGAAAACAAGTAACATATTAACTTTCATATGAATATTTACAGCTAAGCAGATAGAAAAAAATTGTAGGCACTAAGGATCAGGTAAATTAATTTCTGATATTGGAACAGCTATTAGTTCCTGCTAATACTACTAGTAGTTCCTGTTAGTGCTACTACTGAGTGCTAGTAGACTTGTACTAAATAGGATGTATACTCAAGTCTGAATTGCAGTGCTGGTAGATGCTGACGTACAGGAAAACCTGAATTCTGGAAATAGAGAAAAAACCCACAATAGCACAAGAGTTTTCCACCAGAGGCTAAATTATCCATTTATCATTCTGTGCCTCTGCAACACCAGCCTGATTTGTGTGGTTTTCCTCAAGAATCTTCCTGTGACTAGTTTGTTGTTTTGCCTAAGAACTAAGCTTCCCAGTTCTACATTGTTAAGCAAGATGTGCTGTGAAGAGGGAAGGGCCAAGATGGGAGCTGAGAGAGCCAGATGCTGGACTCACATAGTTCACATTTTGTAGAACTGGCTTTTGAGGTCACTTTCCAAAATGCCTCATCAAACCTCTCTGAACCTCTCTGCCTTGCTTCCTGCTTGATACTCCCACTATTAGCTCTTTTGGCAAAAAGATTGGTAGTGCTATATTTGGTGTGCAGCTCCTTCCCCTGGCCATTCCCACCAGTGCTCAGATTCAGGAATTCCTGCTGACAACCTTAGGATGAAGGATGTGAGCAATTCTGTCATTCCTATCTCATTGCCCCATGACTAGAACATGCACAGTGGATCAGCTGATGAGAGTTAAAAAGCTTTGTTGCTACTGAGAAAAAAAGAGAGAAGAGACTTCTTGTATATGGACCCCTAGAAGTGTTTCATTCAGGGTAGAATCAAGAGAGAATTCCATTAACTCAGGCTATATTCACCACTACAGAGAAGTCTGATCGCTGAAAGCATTGGAGTCAAACTAAAGGGGGTTGGATTTATATAGAAATTGCAGCAGTGAAACTATGGCTTTCTTTAGGAACAAAGGTAAAACAGAGACTGACAACTTGATGACACACATTTAAACCTCTAAGTACCTTGAGACTTGTTTTATTTGTTTTATTAGAAAAAAATAATGACCTACAAAAAGGCAGAGAAATCCAGTTACATAATATAGCAATTAGTAATAGTACTGTAGTAATGAATAATATCGTATGTTAGTGCAACATGGAATAAAGTTGGGATAAAAGATGTAAAAGAGAGCAGATAACACCTGATTTTTTTTGCTGAACAAGCTCACTTAGCCAACTTTAGAAAAGAGTACATCAAATACAGAATAATACAGAACATCAAAGAGGATTTCCTGACTCCACCTTTAATGAATCATATTGAGATGACTGAAACTTTCTGCATTGTCAGATGTATGTAAAGCTGCAGTTCCTGATAATCAATAACCACAAGTTTTAGATACAAGCATAATTCTCTGTATTTGGTGTAGGAGAATAGTACTATAAGGCATACTGGCATGCTATTTTGTGATTTTCTAGCCTGATAACAAGACCAAAACAAATTAAACTGTGGAAGAGTCAAGCATGTGCTTAGTTTATTTGAGTAGTGTAGATGCAGCTGAAATGCTCTTGGAGCATGCAAACAGAACAGCTGCAGTTCTTCAGAATGAGACACTTTGATTCAGCAATGAATCAGGTACAACCTTGTGGGCTTTCTGTGTGAGGGAATGTGGGATCTGGAGGTGGAGGAGACTGAGTTTGGATGCCTCAGAAGCAGATCTTAGTTGTAAGGCCTTGTAAAGTGCCGAAGTGCTGCCAAGAGCTGCCTTTCCCCTCTGAAACCTGCAGTAAATGGTTGTGCCGTGGGTACAGCTACATGTGGTATCCTCTGACCGTGCTGTTGATTGAAAGATTTCATTTGTTGGTGTTTTGGGAATCCCTTTGTCTCCTCATTAAAAATCAAAGCCATGCAGTACACAGATCAGCAGAGTGCTAGCAGGAGCACTTGCCATCTTTCTTCTTGAAACCTGTGTGAGAAGGGAATTCAACAAACATCCAACTAAAGGGATGTTGAGAACTTTGATATTTTACTGCCTATAAGCTGTATTTGTTTTATGTTGGTTTTATATTGACAACTGTTTTAGAGTTCTCAGAGGATCCCAGTAATAATTTGATCATTTATAATAATTATGAATATTTGATCTATAATTTTTCCTTGCAACTGATGTTGTTAAGGATGTGATTACAAATATTTAAGAGGCTAAATACAAAATGGAGGCTAGTTAGATAACCATATGCCCTCAAAACAGTACATAAATTGTTTTGTATATATTTCTTTTTTTAACATACCAATTTAAAGTTTTAAAATTTTAAATATCTGGATGAAACTTGGAAAAACAAAATAAGTAGAATGGAGCTGTGCTGGAGAATAATTCAAAAAGCAAAGACTACCAGAGATAAGACCACACACAAATATTCAGTGCAATAAATTTCTGTAGAATACCCATACAGCTAAAGGCCTAACCAGTAGAATTTGATAGGCTTACAAATGGGAATAGCAATGTGTAGTTCCAATCATCTCCAATTGCCCACCTCCACACCAATAAACTCTTATCTTCAGAAAATAAACCAAACACCAATTAGACCAACAAAGAACTTCCCAGGTGAGGAAACATTTTACTTATTGCCTGTTCCATGGCTTTTGTGCTTTCCTGTGGACTAATGAGTATCTTACTTTGGGACAGAAGCTTGGCAGTTCAACCAGCTGGTCTGGAATGACACTGGTCACTCCCAATAGCCTGTGAGTGCTCAGGTCACCTAATCAATCATTCTCGTGTGTGTGATATGTAAGGAATTTTGCTGGTCAGTAGCAGAGACTCTGTCTGGTCCATAGTGCTGGTAGCATTTATATTTTCAATCAAGTATTTAATTGTATTTTTAATACAAAAAAAAATTTTGGAATAAATTGCTGAAATGGAAGTTCTGGTTCTGATAAGTACAGGATTTAAAGCTCAATTATAAGACTTAAAAATATAGCTAGATGAAATAAATTCAGAATTCTATAATTGAACTCTGTATAAGTGGTAATGTAGAAAATACCTCTTCTTTAATTTCTATTTTTATCAAACTGATATGTTGATGTGTTAGAATTAATTTAGTGACTTTGAATATAGATGTGGATTGCTGTGATTTCTAGTATTTTCTTCTTTAGTCAAGGTTGTGCAAATTCTCAGAAAAGATTTCTGTTGCTATCATTTTTCTTTTTCATTAAATTGTTTATTTTGGCTTTGATAATTTTCTATTTTTTTTTTTAATCCTGAGTATCCATGTCTCTATCAGAAATTTAGGGTATTTTTAAATGTAATTCTTTGTTTAACAAAAATACTGCATTCACATATGATGATTGTGGCTGAAATTTAAATACCTGAAAGTAGACTGATACTGGCTGTCTTTACCTATCAACAGGTGCTTTCTGTTGTCACACATTTTCTTAGATTTTGTGTAAGTGTCTATAAGTAATCATGTTCAGAAAGAAGATGTTAAATACATTATAGAATTATATTAAAGTACCTTGTAATTTTACAATTAATTTCAAAGAGAAAAAATTACCCCTAAAGTAAAAAAAAATAAAACCATCAGTCTATTTTAGCTCTGAATTTTCATTAGTTATAAGAGTCTACTGGGAAAAAAAAGAGTTTTCAATAGCAGAGAATTGGGTTTTCATTAAAAAAGCATAAATTCTATGTGTACCATGGTCTTGTGTTTTACAGCAATGAGTAAATATTCTGTTGCAAAAAGCAAGTATTTTCAAGAAAAAAAAATTTAGCAAGCACATATATATGAAATTTACTGCAGAACTTATATCAAAAGCTTTCTGTAAAAACCAGGTTCAATTGAGTATTGTAGCCATTCCATTAATAATCAGATTTTAAACTCATATGGGTGATGTTTTGATCAACTTCCAGCCAGAGCAATCACTGCAATTTATCTTAAATCCTTTATGCTTTTTATAATAGAATATGTTTTCCTATCAGAGGGGTTTGTATAGACAAGCAAATTGCTAAACTTTTAGTCTTTTTGTTCAGAGTGGCTCTCTTTTCATAGTAAACTCAATTATTTCTGTTTACAGTTTTTATCTGAACTTAAGCTGTAAATTCCAAGATGTTATTGAACTAACTGGCAACTAATATACAAAATATTGTGACTATGCTTGAATTAATTATTTAAGTTGTTCTGAAACTGAGGTTATGCTGATAAGAAGTGAGAAAATCTACAGAAAACAAAAAAATTAACTGGGAAAAACATACTAAGGTGTGACATTCAAAAATAGAGAATATATGAAGTTTAATTGAATTGCTGCAAAAATCAGAGAACTCTTGGAAATGAGAATAATAATCTCTGATAACATGTATCATACCACTTTGTGCTACTTAATTCTGTGCCATGCAAATATGTACAAAAAAGCCATTATTCACATTTCAAATACAGAAAGTCTAGAGCAGTGGCTCCATGATGGAAACAGCTTTGCTAGATCAATTTGCTAGATTAGTGACCTTGAAAAATCAAGGCAAGCGTGGCACACACTCAGAAAGGACAGACCTGAAATCTCAGTGCAGGGCTTGCACAGAGCCTGCTTAAATGTGTAGGATCCAGAATGAACCACAGAATGTTAGAATGGCCTGGGTTGGAAGGGACCTCAAAGATCATCTGCTTCCTATTCCCCTGCCATGGCAGGGACCCCTTCCACTAGACCAGGTTGATCAAAGCCCCATCCAGCCTGGCCTTGAACACTTCCAGGGATGGGGCAGCCACAGCTTCTCTGGGCAACCTGTGCCAGTGCCTCACCACCTCACAGCAGAGAATTTCTTCCTGATATCTAAATCTACTCTTTCAGTTTAAAGCCATCACTCCTCGTTCTATCACTACAGGCTCTTGTAGAAAAATCCTTCTCTGGCTCCCTTGAGACCCTTTTTAGGTACCGAAGGCTTCTCTAAGGTCTCCCTGGAGCCTTCTCTTCTCCAAGCTGAAGAAGCAGAACCTTTGTCTGCTTCACAGGGGTGGTTCAGAAGGGACAGAGCACTGTCAGATTTGGAGGCAGGAACACTGGCTGCCCCCCTCACCTCACACCCCTCTTGCCCTGCCCAGCTCTCCTGTGCTGCCACAGCTCCAGGAGGTGCTCCTGGAAGAGCCGCTCCATGGGGTTTAGCTGAGCACACCTTAGAGGGAGGATTCTCCCAGAGTTTTCTGTTACCATTTGTAAGTCTGGCTGTAACCATGAGGCCAATGAAGTGTTTTTAGTAGTGTGGATGTTTTCTTATCATCTTGGAGCGCTCATCTTTATTAAATAGGTTTATTTTCTTTGATAGCAACCCCAAAAATTATCAATGAAAATATCACCAGCTTACCAACTTTTTTCCCATCAGTAGGTTTGAGGTTTTGAGCAATTTTTGCCAGCTGTCACACAAGAAAGAGTGCCATGTGTGTCTGTCAGATTTCTCAGTGGGTTTTTGATTCTTTTTTTATTAAATAACTTAAGTACCTAAACTCTTACAGTTATTTTTCAGGAATACAACTGTGGCTTCAAGCATCTGTACTGCAAGTTGTTCATATGAAGGATTTAGGGAGATGTAGCACACAGCCATTATTCTGAAAGAGGTGGTTCTGCACATTGGAGCTAATCAAAGTGGGGTCAGGACATTGCAGTCTCAGCACAAAGAGGTTTTTGTAAAGTCTCAATGCCTTCAGCAACGCTTGTAGCAAGAATGCTACTAAGATATGAAATTACCTCTGTGTCCTTGCTAACCTGTGGTATTTCTGACTGTTGTTTCTGGGAAATAAAGCCTTTGCTTACAAGAACTGGTATTGTTTAGTGCTAGGCAACAGAATATTTTCTTCAGTGATTTATCAGGAGGAGTATTATCCTTCTTCAGTAGATGGAAATCACTGTTTTACCAGAGATTTCACTGACAGTCTGGAGTCAGTGAATAATAGCAGGAAATAACATAATTTTGTCTGAGGTTCTGCTTGTTGTAAAATTTTTCTGATTTATCTTTTTTCTTCAAACTGTGTAAAATCTTTAAAGGATGTTACATTAGTTGCATCATAAGAGTATCTTCAGAGAACCAGGATGCATAATTCTGTTTCTGCTCTCTCTTGAGTGACATATGCCATAATGTAAAAAACAATTCTGGTGATTTGCATAGTTCTGCAGTTTAATCTGAAACAAATAGATAAGTAAAAATATCTGAACTTTACTTAGCATATGATGTTCTATAAAATAAATTCAAAACACTGTGACATAGTGTTCTGTAACTAAGAGGCAATACTTTAAATTCACTTCTGATTAACAGACTAACTCTTAGTTTCAAGAATTGTAAAGATGCAGATTGGGTGATATTTAGGAGGTAGTTTAAAATATTTCCTTTCCCTCATCTTAGCTAGTTTCTAGTCACATAAATTTGGGAAATATTATGCTAATGTAAATTGAAAATAACTTCAAGAACTGAAGTTATTCTAAGAATTCATAGACATTAAAGATCTTCAAAAATATTTACAGAAATTTTTGATCTCAAAATGGTTCCAGTCTAGGTACCTGTTTTGCAAAATGAACTAAATTTCTCATGCAGTTTCAGTTGATATTTTTTAGTTGTTTCTTTTCTGCAAATGTTACATCTTATTGCCCTACTGCTTGAGTGGTTTCTGTGGTAAAGATGAAATTGTAAATAATATTAATAGATGTTGCGTGTTTTCAGTAAAAGTGAACTCAGATTAACCTTACAAGCAAGCTGAGGTAGATCACAGTATTTACAATGAGATATGGGACACATAAGTAATAGTTCTTTTCTAATTACTCCCTCAAGGATAATGACTGAGAGAAAAAGACAGTTCAGTTTTTCTGATCTGTAGGAGCAGTTTGCTTGCTCAGGATCTCCCTGCAGTTTTTTTTTTTGTTTGTTTGTTTGTTTTGGTTTTTTTTGCTAGTTACAATAAAACAAGAGTAAAGCTGCTGAGGAAATATGTTTTAGGGAAAATGTTTTCTAAGCAGTTTACCTTCTTTATGGATTGATAAGGAAACGGTGGTATCTATATCTTGCAGTTTTGTTTCTCCTTTATCTTGACATGAATCAGCAGAAAATTTTCAGGAGAGTTATCAGCTGAGCTTATATTTTCTTATTGTGCAGGGATTTTCCAAGATGTAGCCTAATAATCAGTGAAAACAAGAGATTAAGCAAAAGGATTATGTGATGTCTTTTCAAATCATGCTTGATTTTGCAGGCTATCCTCTGATATCTATGGATTTAAGGACTTAAAAAGTGGAATCATAGATGTATAAAGATATATTTATATCCTGTTCTTGAACAATTGTGGCCTTAGGCACTTCTGCTTACAAGAATAAGTGTTCACCAGATGGTCATGTGTCAATCCAGCTGTTCTCTTCAGCATGACTGCCTTTGAAGGTGCTGTGTCACAGGACAAATTTGGTGAAAGGCATATAAAATGTTACGTAGTGAAGGTAGGACTAAGGGGAAAGTTTGTATCTCTGTTCTTAAGCCCACAGGTATGCTGAAATACTTAACAGGTTTTTGGGTTGAAATAAAGTGTAATGAAACAGAAGTTCTGTGATAACAAAAGGTGGTTGCCTTGCCATCTTTTTCTTTTATTTGTATTTGTTTTCATGAGACCCAAGGACTGAGAAAAATTATGGAAATGAAGTTTAAAATCTAGGTTAATATATAAAAAATTAATAATCTGCATATTATTTGATTTCCTATATTACATTTGCAAAGTAATATCTTAAAGAAGCCCAAATTAGGTAAAAATATCATAAACAAAAGATTTTTTTTTTTAAACAGAAATTCTGCCTTATTACTCTCTTTAAGAAATGAGCTGTTGACTGGATGCCAGGACTGTGTGAAGTGCAAGAGATTTTGAGTGCAGTGGTGGCAGAAATGGCATGTGAACCACTTGAGGAATAGAAACAAATACAGGAAGCATGCTTTGATTCAGTTTATCCAATATGAGTAGGATGTACTAGTGTTAAAAGACCAATAAGGAGCAGAAAAAACAGAATTATCACTCAAACTGGACCAATTGAGCAAGTGTAGGCTCACCAGACTGTCCTACAAACATGCTGAAGTTCACTAGGAAATAAAGTACCGGAGATACTGTTAAATGCAATTTGCACAGTAAATTGTGAAGTCCCTCAATACCTGTGTTTTGCAACAGCCCTGTATTGAACAGCCCAGACTTTTTATGGTGAACAGTGTCCATGATGATGCATCTTAGGGAGCCTTTACAGGGTGCTGTGGATTGCTAAAGGATTGCTGGTGTCTGTTTTAAATCAATTTTCTTCCTTCTGTGTAAGACAGAATGGAAGTTAATGTCAAAAAGATTCTGTGGAGTTTGAGAAGATGTACATTAGAGTTTATTACCTGCCATCACACAGCCAGGCTGTGGACCTGTTTCTCTAAAGTGAAACTTGGTGACTGACTTTGCCCTGTTTTAAATAGCAGCTAAAATTCTGGTGGAGATCAGCAGGACGAAAGGTAATTTGGATAGTAAATGTTTCAAAGAAATCTTTGGAAGAGTTTTGTTCTATTTTCCATTTTTTCTGCTTCCCTGAATTACTTTCACTTTGGGAAAGGGGGACTGCTTTTTGGATATCTTTCTACCCTTAATTATCATTATGAGGTTCTTCTTTTGAAGCTCTTATTTATTCACCTTCATATTATGTAGATTCATATTTCTTCAAGATCTTGGCTTTCTTTCAAAAACCATTGAGAATATCCTGTTTACAGGGATGCATTCTGTGGTTCACTTATAACTTGTTACAAGGCATCAGCTCCAGTTTATATAGTCAACTATAGCTGTTTCATGCTAGCAATGTGCTGTATCTGGGTCTCTCTCTTGCCTCAATTTATATGTCAGAATCAACTTTCTTATTCCAGCTGTGAAAACTCCTCTTAAACATCTCAATTACCTTGCTAAATAATAGAAAGTAGTTACCTTCACTTTTAAAGATGATGTCTGGTTATCTAGTGGATGAGGCATACCACCAAAGGACTCCATGGTGTAGCTGTGGTGTCATGTCCCAGAGTCCTGTTTCAATTATATTATGATTTGATGTAGAAGCTCTCTATGTGTAATGATTTTAAGGTAGCTTTTGATGAGATATTAGGAGACAGCTGCTCGACCAACATAAACCCTGTAGTTTCACTCCAATATGTAACACATCTTGGATTGCCTTTTAAGAATTTTTTTGTGGTAATGCTTATAATTATTCTTTTCTTGATTAATTGTCTTTTACTTTATCTTAAACAACATTTTTTCATCCACTGTGTTTTTTGTAGGAGAGAAGGTGTTTTAAACAATGTGTTTGTGATTTTGAACAGTCTGTAATAATGTGGTAAATTTATGTATTTCAGAAGAAAGTTTGCACTGCTCTCTCCTTTCAAAATTTTTAAAATTTGGTCCTGACTTAAAGTAAGATTAAATAATAACTAGTCTAGTTCCCTAGACTAGATGAAACTTTGTGAATTAATTCTGCATAAATAACAGCTTGATTTCAGAATAGATATTAGTGCAGTTGAAATTAGAGGTTGCCTTGATATTCCAAAAGTCATGTTGTATTAAGAAACCCATCAGAGCAAAAAGCTACTGGGTGTTTGAAAATTACTGCAGGAACATATTTTTTGTACGAAGACAAACTTGTTGTCAAGCTAGTTTTCAAGCTTACTTAAAGACACAAATACTTAAGAACAGTCTTACTGCTCCCTACTTTACCAAATATTTACAGGATCTGTAAGTTCTCTTGAAGTAATGCCAGAATATTTTCTAGTGCTCTCCTGTATTTATATAATATTGTGCACTTTGGGAGTTCTTTAAAAATTACACCCTATGCCAACATATGCGAAGCCGATGAATTTTTGCTTTTTGATTTGCCTTGCCTCTGGTCTGCTTCCCTCTGGATTTCCAGCTGTCCTTAGGCACTGATACATTGGTGACTTCTGCCCTTGGAGTTTTAACTTCAACTCCTGGATCACCCTGACCCATAGGATGACAGAGTAATTTGGGTTGGAGAGGACCTCAAGAGCTGTCTGGTCCAAACTCTAGGAGGAGTCCAAAGCCAGATCAGCATGAGATTAATGCAGGTTCCACAGGGCTTCAGCTGATCAGGTCTTGAAAACATTCAAGGATGAAAACCACACAACTTCTCAGGGCAACTTGATGGATTACTTCACTGTACCTATGGTAAAAATGTGCCTACTTCTACCAGTCAGAGCTGCTGTGAATTGCTTGGCTCTGTCTTTTTGACGTTCTCCCTTGTATGATCTCATAAGCTGCTGTTAGGTGCTCCCATAGCCATCACTTCTCCAGGCAGAATGAGTCCAGCTCCCCCAGCCATCTTGGTGGCCTTCCAATAAACTTAATCTAGTTTATTGATGTCAGTGTTTTGCTTTGGGTCTCAAAGCTGCTTACAGTATTCTAGATGCAGGGAAATGACTGCTGAATAAAGGGGAATAATCCCTTGTCTTGTTCTACTTGTGTTCAAGTCAATATAACCAAAGCTGCCCTTCTTTCCTGCCAAGGCCCACTGCTGACTCACTTAATCTTCTTCACTGCTGTTTTCTTGCCCTAATTTAGCAGTACGATGCTATTTGCAGCATGGCTTAGTCCCATAGTGAAATCAAGTTTTAGGAACTCCTTTGTAAGTCTGCATATGTGAGTATTGGTTAATGAAATTGATAAATAGATGACACCATATCACAAAGGGAAGGGATGTGAGAACTTCTGAAGTAAGCTTTCTTCATATGTTCAATAGAAATATGAATGTTCCTTTTTACTGATGTTTTAATTTGTGGTCTAAATTTATTGGAAAATTGGATGGTTTAGAAGGTGGGTTTTTCAAATCTAGTTACAGTCAGTTCTTTTTATTCAAGGTAGAAGTGGATTGGAATGTTTTGAATACTGAGGAAAAGAAATATTGGATAAGGAATAGGAGTGAGGGATGAATGTACAGAGAACAACTGTACATCCATCTAGATTTACTGGTCCAGGCACTGTGCTGCTCAAAAGTAACAACACCATGTCTAGCTCTCTTAAGAATGCCAGTAGAGGCACAAGGGCCAGGCCCAGGAGATTAAAGGTGCTGAATACAAAGCAAGAACTGGCTGAAGGGAGAACAGTTGGAACAATGCCCATGTGACTCATCAGAAGCAAAATATAGAGTTAAAAATGAAGGGTCCAAGAATTAGAAATAAAAAAGAGGAAGATAGAATAGGATAGGATCCAGGACTACAAAGCAGAAGACAGGATCAGCAGCCAAGAATGAGTCTAAGGTAGATTGGCTGAAGCTCCATATTGAGAAGCCCAAGGCAACTGTGGATCTCATTAAATACCTAATACAAGAGAAGTGCAAGAATTAATCTCCTGAGGGACAACTGTGTGCCATGTGATAGCTAAAGCAGAACTGGCAAAGGCAGGCCTATACCTCAATTGCCTTGATGGATCTTGACAGGAATGACAAACATAAATAGATTATTGAGCTGGCTAAGTATAAATTACAGAAAAGGGCAGATTAATCATAGCCTTCATCTTGAGTTTGTGTGTATGCAACCTACAGATAAACATGTATTTTATGTACTCATTTGTATGTGGAATTTTGTAAAAATGTCTGATTTTTTGCTTTATATAAATCGAATGCTATTGTTGTAATTATTAGTATTTGGCTCTATTTTTAATGGCAACCTTCATTAGGCAGCCATTAACAAAAGTTTTGGAAAGAATCAAACAATCCAGTAACATTCATTCAAATGATGTGTGGTAACTAAAATTTGCAATGCCTTTAGAACTGTGAATTCACACTGGAAGCTATAGAACATATCAAATTGCTGTGCTCTGGCTGCCTGAGAGATTTTGTTAGTGAGTTAAAGAACTATTGTAATAGTCAAGAATGGTTCTTTAATCTTCTGGCAGTAGAACAATGGACAATTGTATGAAACATCTTCCCAATATTTTTATCACTAAAAACATTGACCAGATTTGTATGTCCCTGTGTAAATGCTAGCAAATAAAACCAGATGAGTAGACTATAAAAAAACAAAAGATAATAAAATAGAAAGACAGTTAGAAATCACTGACAATGTCAATTGCCTGGACAACTGCATGACTGTATAGACCAAGATGGAAGACTGGTGACAATAGAGGAAAGCAACGTGAAACCCTTTAAAACTCTCTTTGAATGAGAAGTTCCAAACCAGTGGAAATAAGAGCATGAGTGTCAGACAAGTTGCAGCTCCATGTGGCCTGTCAGCCACTTACTGGTTGTTAATGAAAAGGTCAAAATGTTTGCAGAGGTTGTTATATTAGGAAGCAGAGCTGCTATTTGTTTTTCAGCTTTAGTAGTCATGAATTCATCACTAAAGGACAGTAATCTCTTGAAATTAAAAGGCATAGGCACTAACACCTGACTGTCCTTTTGTTAGGCTCTCCAGCTGATTATTCTCCTAACTCAGGTAAAAATTCTTTTAGAAACTTTGGAATACTTATTTGATAGAATCTGTAATAATGAAATTTTTCTTGTTCTTTAACACTGCAAATTAGGACAAAACCATTTTATTATTAAAATTAAAAAGCAACTTTTAATCAATCCCTCTGCTTTCAGCAGACTTCCTATTTTTGAAACAGCTTGAAGAGGTTGGGTTGGCTGCTGAATGGGTCATAAAGTCCAGAATGTTGCCTTTATTATATCAGTCTTTACTGGGGTGGAAATGAAAGTTTAACCGTATTCCAACAAAAGAGGCCTGTATTTCAAGCATGGGGAAAGCCAGGAGATAATTTTCCTACTGTTGTGACTGGTATTTAAAAAAGACAAAAAAAGAGAATCTGAAAGAAACCTTTTAATTAACCTTCATAGTGAGCTGGTACATTTCACCACACTCTGGACCACCTGATTGTCCAACCTGGGGGAGGTACAAGGCTCATTACTGTCCTTGTACCCATGTGTTCTGCTGAGGGGTAGGGTGATTGCTGAAGCCAGTGATCCAAATCAGTGGCCATTACTGATCCAGCCACGGGGGGCTGCAGTTCCTTGGCAATGTGCATTCAGATGGTGCAAATCCTACAGCACAGTAAATAGGGACAGCACTGGAGAGGGATAGGAAATGGTACCCCTTTTTCAGATATAATAGGGGGATTGCACTTGGTTAAAAATTACTTTTTCAGTCCAATTGTTGATCTTGTCATACAGTGGGTGACATTTAGAAAAAAAGAAAGTGAAATTTGGAGAAAGAAAGCAAGGAAGTATGTGAAGTATATGAAGATGTGATATCTTGGGGCAACTTCAACCACACAAAAACTGAAAAAGTGATAGCACAAAACTGAAAAAATCGTTGCATTTTATGGTTGGAGTATATGACATGAAAGAACCGACTACTTTTTAACAAATCAATATTTGCACAATGGAAGTGCCATTCTTCTCTTGAGGCAGTCAGCAGAGGAGCACTTCAAAAGCTGCCTTATATAGAACTGCAATTTAAGAAACAAATGTAAAGCTAAAGTGCCAGCATGGCTTCTGTCAGATGAGCAGTATGGTTCCTTTGGTCTTCTGTGCTGCAGTTATGGAAACACTAACATGCAATACACTACTGTAATCCATTTCCTAAACAAAATCAAGTCAGATATAAGGTTCAGAGTAGACCTCAGCAGCAGAATAAAGACTGATTAGGAGCAGTTAATGAGTGAATATAAGGTATCTGAACTTCATCCATCAAGAAAGACAATTTAATTTCATTTACTAGATGTTACCTTGCTAGACAGCTAGCAAATGCTGAGACTGTAACTCAGACAAGTTGTTTATAAAACCCTTTAAAATTATTGTGTATTAAGACATTCCGATTTAATGAAAGGATCCATTAACTTTCTCAATTTTAATCTTAAAAAATCCTGAAGCTGTAACAGTCAAATAATATTTCAGTGACATCTGGTCCAACAAAAAGCATTTGATGGGCAATACCTTTAAGTAAAACTGAGAAAAACAGAGACAAGGTAATGATTTGATGATCTTTTTTCATATCATATTCTTAAAATTATTTACTTCTAAGTTGCTTTTCTTGCCAAAACAATTCTCAGTCTTTGCTATAAAGCACTAGATTATTACCATTGCATTGGCTAAAAAAACCCCCAGACCAACACAATAAGGTTTTTTTTATTTATGGAAATGTCTGATTTTTTATATACAGCACATTTCTATGCAGTAGTTTAAGAATTGACATTTGCTAGGTGTGGAAATGGAACAGAAAAAATCAAAACCACATGTTTTTGAAACTTTGTGTGCTGCAGAATGACTCTTAGGAATAACTTTGTGCAATGCCAATACTGTTTGCCACTTCATGTTTCATTCAGAAGGGCTCATTTCCATGGACTGCTGGGCAAGGTCAGTGTAGGATCTGCAGGCTGAGGGCTGTTACTCTATGAATCACCACACCTAATTATCTATCATAATTGCAATATGGTTAACAATTCAATCAATGATTTCCAGGTGACAGTAGGGTCCATCTCTGCCCCAAAGCAGAGCCACGTCAGCTCTGCCATGCCGGTGGTGTTCCCGGCCCGGGGGCAGCGCTGCTGGCAGCAGGACCCCTGCTCACGCAGGCATCCAAGTCTTGACTTTCCCTTGGCTTGGTGGGGGCCAGTGGCAGTGTGGCCATGGCAGCACGGGGTTTGGCACAGCAGTGACATCTGCCTGGGGGCTCAGATGGTGCTGAAGGCCTGAGCATAGCTCTGCATTGCATTTTTCCATAGCCCAGTACACCAGGCTGTACTTTACAGCCTTGGTAGCTTTAGGCTAAATCAACAGAAACCACATTCATAACTTTTCTTAAATGAGGAATTGTCCTAGGGAAGGTGAGGGAGATAGGACTCAATATATACTCATTTCTCTAATGATAATTAGTTTTTTATTTCTCTAAAGGACTAAGGAGTTGCTCTTTTGAAAGGAGTTGCTGAAAAAGAGCACTCCTTTTATTCTGGCATAATGTTCCATTATCTCTGATGATCAGGACAGTTCTTTAATCATTGCTTTTACATTCTCAAGTGAATTTATAAGTAATAATATGCACTGTCTTCTTCGTCAGGGAAAAAAAAATCAATGACATCAATATAACCAGTCAGTAAATATTAAAACTTGTGAATGTTATAATCATGGAGATACTCCCTGAGTTTATGGGTGGCTTTAGTTCACTTTCAGGCTTAAAGGTTGAGAGGGACTTAAGTGGTTGTTGATGAACACAAGTATGTATGGTAAATTAATATAGATCAGGAAGAATGATAAAGATTGCTGTACATTGTGCAACCATTTTTGTAAGTGTGTAGTTATGGCTGTGCTTGGTCATTCTCTGCAGCAGATGTACAGTCTAACATTCATGAGCATTTTTTCTTGTCCTTATTTAATTTTCCTGTCTTAAAATGAGCAAAGTAGCTTACTATTTCTAAGTGTAAAAACAGTTTCTGAGGAAGAGCACTGAAATGTTATTCTGAAATCCTATTTAGATACTGCAAAGTCTTTCAGAACATTTCCCAGTGTAACATTCTTGAAAGAGTATAGAAACAAATGATCTGTGTAGTTCATGAAAGACAGTTCTAAAACTATAAAGAAGGGATAAATTTAATGGCTGAACCAGGATACCTCTTCTGCAGTACTACACAGGTCTGCCATTTTACATTAATTATTTTTTCCATGTGGCTGACCACAATATTCCTACCCCCAAGAGTTCAACAAACCACTGATGTGTTAGGTAGATTATTTTTTCCCATTGTTTTCTTTCAGTCCTGTCTGTGTTGTTCTTTGTATCTTTCTGTACTGTAATATTTTCAGGCAATCACCTGGTGATCATTGACAATTCATCTTGCAGTACTATATTCCTGAAAAGATTACCAGTAGCAGCCCATCAGATTTCTGTATACAAATAAATGCCTATATATGAAGAGAAAGAAAAATATCTTTCTGCTATTATCATATTTGCATATAGTGCCATGCAGAGTGCACAGATTTAAGATTAATTTAGAGCCAATGTCTAACAAAAACAAATAACCATCATGTTTTGTTCAGCTCTGACCTGAATAATGCTGCATGATACCATCTATGTTGTATGGGCTTACTGCTGATCACCAGTCACCTGCCAGTTCCACGTTTGATCTGTGCTGTTAACAAGCTCAAATGCCTTAGTAGTCTTTTAGTTTCTAAGGCACATGTACATTTTCCCTAAAAATTACCTCTAGTCCAGTCCAATCCTTTCAGACTTTCCAGCCCAGCAGTTCAGCAAGATGTGGGTTTGTTTGCACAGCTGCATTGTGGCTTTGTCTTTTGATTTGATAATTTATCTATCTATTTACTTGGGGGGAAAAAATTAACATTTGTCAGTTAGAAGTTCTTGTAAACAGGCTATGCCCCAAAAGAGACATGTACTTTACAGATAGCATGCAGCACATTCTGTCTCCTATTTAATCTTTCATGAGCTCAGTAATCACAGGCAAGTCACTAATCTCTCTGCTTTCCTTTCTGCACTGGTGAAACAGTTGTGGTAAGAATATTCTGTGAGGGTTTAGATGTCTTTTCTAAGCTTTGTGAAAGTTTTTTACAGGCTGGAAATTTTGTACAAGTTGAAACTGAGGAGTTAACTTGACTGAGATAGTAAAGAAGAGTAAAATTAGTAGAAACCAAGACATAACTTCTGTTCTGTATCTGTGAAAAACTTTATAATAAAAGTTCAGGCAGTGTGGTGACAAAGGCAGTTTAGAGAGCACCAAGGACCAGGTCCATCGCTGATTTGTGGACGACACTGTATCTTTGTCCCTTTCCTCCTGCAGTATCGATCAGGACGGGATCCTCATCGAGGCTCAGACAATGTTTCCAATAAGTCCTCGGACAGCGATGTCAGCGATGTCTCGGCCGTGTCACGGACGAGCAGCGCTTCCCGTTTCAGCAGCACAAGCTACATGTCTGTCCAGTCTGAGCGTCCAAGGGGAAACATGAAAATCAGGTGAGCATGATGAGCCAGAGTGTCAGCTATAGCTGTGTAACCTTTGTCATGGAACACTTACTGATATTTGTATTTGACATTAGCATTTTGCCTAGAATGGTATTTGAAAGGATTTTGAAAAATACTGGCTTAAATGTCTTTTTCATATCATGTTTTTTTCAAGTCTTCATGGTATTTGTTTCTAGTCAAGTTTTGTCGTCTTGGATTATCTAATATACACTAAAATAACAAACATATGCTGTCAGCAAGCATTAGACACACTTTCTGAAAACCGTTTTGTAAAATATACTTAATATGGCTGAAAAGACAGTTTAACTTGAACATTTGTACCAGCAGAGGCATATTATTTTCCTTTTAAATAGAGTGCTGAACTCTTATAGATATATTATTTAGTAGTTACACAGACCAATTCATTTAATACTCACACTAGTCCAATTTAACTGTAGGTGCACAAAACTGAACTACTCTTTTAATAAGATGTACATTGTGTACCTGTGACCAAAACACAGCATTTTCTTTGCCTACACCCTGTGTGCTCTCAGAGGAGCACATTTGGTGCATAAATGAAAGATAATTTTTCTGGAAGGTGTAACCTGCCTCCATTACCTATGGTAATTCTCACAAAATCATCCTCTTGAAAGAAAGCATTCAGAAAAATCATTTAAGCATCTGCTTATATGAGCATTGTTAGGACCACATTGTTTCTGTCATTCAGTTCTTTCTAAATGTGAGGTATTGCTATGCAAATTCTTTTTGAAGAGAGACTTACAGGCTGTCCTCAGAAAATGTTCCAAGGCTCTCTAGTGTAGGCTGGACTCCTAGCTAGCATGACTTACCTTATGTTTGCTTTTATCCTTTAGTTTTTATTTAATTTCTTTTGCATTTCCTTTCTTCATGCATGCTGTTCTCCATGACCTTAACTTTAATTTTCTCTTTCTTTTTTTTCCTTTTGCATGCCTTTTTCAATTTCTGTTGACTTCAGAAGGACAAGGGATATAGAGGGGAAAAAAGAGGGAGGGCTGGAAGGGGATGAACAAGATGAAGTATTTCCTGAGGAGGAAGAAAAAGAGGAGGAGGAAAAAGCAAAGGAGCAAGAAATTAATGAAAAAGGGGAAGGGCAAGAGGTGATAGAGAACTGTGATAAGGAGGAGATCAAAGAATTAGAGCATGATGAAAAAGCTCAAGAAGACCAAGCTGAGGAAGGGAAAGAGGACGACAGGTAAAATATACTTCTGTTTATATAGATCTATTCTTTCTCCTGTAGCAGTACCCTGCCTGTCTTCCCTTTTTATTCCCTTTGCTTGTTTATTGCCTATGCTCTCTGCAGCTCTTTTTTTGTTTGTTTTTGCTTTCAGTCATCACGCTTTCATATTTAATCAAGTTTCATTCTCAGCTTCAATGAACTTGTTCTGCATACCGAATGAGGCAGCACACCAACTTGGCTCATTAATATGCATACAACTGCAGCATATTATTTTTTAAATTGGTTTAGACTGAAGTTTGGGGTTGACTATAATAAACAGTAGAAATTGTAAGCTTTTTTATTATATTCCCTATTTGAATTAGTATTTTCAAATGAAAAATGTTTTGAGTGAAAACTCAGCAATATCAAAGTTATCTTTACTTTTATTTATGGCCATACCAAAGAAGAAAATTTGTTTGTTTCTTTTTCAATCTTCTTTGTGGTGCATACTGATTGACAATCAATGTGGATAAGCAGAGTCTTCATTTTTCTTTTTTTGTTCCATGTTACTATCTGTCAAGGATTGCTGTACTGTGGAGGGGTCATGCACTTCAGCTGCTGTGTTGTATCCAGAAACATTGCAGCACAACTGACTGGTTTTATCAGATAATATTCTAGAATTATACATTTTGCCACAAATCTTTACAACAATGTAAAAGTCTGACATTTTGTACTGCAAAATCCATGTATGTTGCATTGAGAGAAATAAAATATTCCTTCTTTCTTCATTAAAACAATGAATTTCAGATTTGATGAATATTCTTGCCATTCTCAGTCACACAAGAATGGCAGAAAAATCACAGAAAAAATACATTTTCTTTTAGCCTGCCAATTCTGCACTACCTCTACATAACTTCTGCTTGTAAAATTGTGCTCATATACATTAGACTAAGCACACGGATCCATTTTCTTTCCTTGCTACAAACTTACACATGTACATGCCTGTCTATGCTCACACAAATAATGTACTCAAAACAAGGGGATACAAAGAGAGAGTCAAAATGCCTACTCTATAGTCTTGGGTAGTATGGACTATTTTAGCCATACTACTGCCTTTATATCTTGTGCCATCATCCCTTCAATCATGTTCATGCAATTTTGAGTTTAGCAAAAACAGTTGTGTAGAAACAGCTGTCTTTAGGACTGCCTTGGCATATGTGTTCCAGGGACTGCTGTAGGGTAGTGTGTGAAAGGATTATTTAAAGACCTTTTTCTCTTCCATTTCCCACTAATTTCCCAGTCTAATGAACCTGGAAGTCCTGCCTTTCAAAAGCATAAGTCTGTTCCTGATTTCTAGATTTCACTCAGGCTGCTCTTTAGACAGTATGCTGTCCTCCATAGAAAGTAAAGTCCTCTTTGAGATACAACTCCTTGTTTCCAGTGCCAGCTGGTTCTTCTGGTTGCTAGCTGCTCTCTGCCTTCAGGCAGAAATGCCCAAAGACAGGAGTCTCTGCTTGATAAAGAAACAAGGTGTTATTAAGTGACTATTATGCAGTGACTTTTTTTTTGTGTTAGATTTTGTCTCTCCTCATGGAAATCAGTCTCTAACATTAATTTGCCCGCTTTACACATTTTGACCACTTTTAGTATGCAAGTTGTGAATAAAAAGAAAAGTTTATATTCACCTTCCTTTCCCATGGTAGAGTCAGGGCTCATTTTTTAGTATTGTCTAAACATTTTTCTAGGATAAGAACCAAACAGAAAAGCCAGATTGATTCCTGGCTAGGGGAAGATATAGTTATCTATACACATTTATATACACACACAGTTGTGTATCATTAACATAGTGAAATATTATGACTTGTGTATTCAGTGGACAAGCCCAAAGGCGGGATCGATTGTCAGCATTTTTGCAAATCCAGTGCCTTCTGCTCGTTTCTCTGGCAATTTATAAAATAACTTATACTTGGCAATTTATAAGATAAGGTAATGACGTCAGCTTCCAAAAAAGAATGTGTTCAGACACACCACAAATATTAAAAGCAACCAAACATATCAATTAATCATATCAATAGCTATTTGAGAGCAGAGCAAAGGTGGCCAGTTCTTCCTTGATAGAATAGCAATACATTATCATCTAGTTCTTGAGATCTTGGGGTCAAGAAAAGCCGTATTGCAGATGGGAATTTTCAACCTGTATTTTTGCTTCAGAGGTGCATCTTTAGTTGGACAGCAGTCACCTTTCCTCTGTGCACACTGGAATGCAGGGGCTGGTCACAATCACTCCATCATCAAAAATTACCTTGTTAAGGGTACCTCATACCTCTTGATACTACTGTGTTTATATACCTTCTGAGAAATGGCAATAGTCCCACTCAGGTCTTCAATCTGCTGAGATCATGGGTGGGTTGAAGTGCCTGTGGACACAGACATCCATTGCTAATGCATCCCATGCCTATTTTAAAGTACCTTGGCACAGTAAAAGGCATTACCTTTTGGAGCACTGGAGCGCATTAAATCAATTGATCTTTTTTGGCAGAAATAGTTGCAGCATCAGATTTTGCCTTCATAAAACCTTGTAAAACTAAACTTTAGCATATGCTTGACCTATTGGGAAATCATAATTGTGTTTTTTCTTGGCAGTACATGTTAGCAAACAAAGAGTAGCTCCAGCTTTGCTGTTGAGTATTCATTATGCCCAGGTCACTAACATTGTTTCTTACTCCATCTCTCTGATAATCTCAGGGCCAAAAATAAAGCCTTCTTAGATTTAATCTTTTATCATTAATACTTTTTTATTGAGGGTACTCTGTTTAAGACTGCTCTAAATTTTACCCTTTCTTAACATTTTTCTAAGTATCAATCCTGAGCATTAGTTCTGATAGTCACAATGGTTTTATTGTACCATATGAATCCTCAGCAAATGTAATCACAGAGCAGTATTTCACTGTTGAAATACAGTAGAAAAATACAACCTCTTTTCCAAGCACTTGGAGTCTAAATCATGAAATAATATATGAGTTCAGAGAGGGAAGCACAGAACAAAGAGATGTTCCACATGATGAGAGATAGGTACAACACTGTTTTGGGGACATCTTGACAACAGAGAATAAATGCTAAGAGGAGATTTGAGGAAAGAAAATAAGATATTGTTTTGAATGTTTCTGCAGATCTCTTCTCAAGCATTCAAGACCACGAGGACAAAACATGGAGTGCTTGCTAAAAATATATCAAGTGGATGAGGGGCATGTTTGATTAATAGACGTTATCTCTCAGTCTTGAATGAGAGAAGATAAAAATGATAAGGAACAAGTGCTAAAATAATAAGAAATAAGGATGAATTATATACAACTGTATAAAAGAGAGTGTAATTTTTACTGCTGTGTGGAGGAAGATGGAACAGCCAAATAGAAAGGCTACAAAACTTACCTTTCCTCTAGTTTCCTGGAAGGGGCTGTTGGGTAAATTGCCAGGGCTGGAGAAAAGTACTGCAGTATTTGTCATTTGAAATGGTGAGAGAGTGGACAAAGTAATTATCTGTGTGGGTGGACAGAGAGGGCAGAGATGTGAAATAAAAGTATGTGCAAGTCACAAAGTTTTGCTATGTAATTGGAAGGAATCAGTGATATCCCATCTGAAGAAAGGAAGAGAATTCTAAAAGACAGTAGAAGGACTAGAGCTGATTAAGTAGGAAGATGAAACAACCAAGAAAGGAAAGTTTGTAGTGGAAAAATTCAGCTGGGATGTAATTTTGCAGAGCACTTCAAAATTCAAGAAATAGAGTGCAACATATAGCTTTAAGTAATGTATTTCTTCAGATACAAAACCTTTTCTCTTCTTAAAGGTTCTTCATGCTTTTTGTGCCCCTTCCTTTGTTAGGTATAAAGATTAATTTCAAATTCACTTTCTAGTTCTAGTTCATTCAGTAAAAAAAAAAGTCTTTAGAGAATTTAATTTGTAGGTTTTACAGCTGATTGCTGATGAGTATTTGTTCCTTAGTTTTTCATTAAATTGTAATTTTAGTATTTCAGGTTTTATGAGCCTTCCACTGTGACTGCAGCTATTAACAGTTAAATGCAGCATTTTTCTGGAAGAAAAAGCATGTCAATGCAGTCTTTGCAAGCTCCTTTACAGTGGTGGAAGCCAGTAATGTTTTTGAAAATGTTTATTCTGGTAAAAATATAAAAAACTGTACAAAAGATAATGAACACCAAGAACCCATTTTCAATATGTATGTACTGTTTGGTTTCTTAAAGCTATTTCAAAAGTATTGCAATGATTGCATTACTGGATGAAAGATGTTAATTGTATCTAACCTTTACAGCCAAGCAGGCCATATGTTTGGAAGAGAAGACAGAGCCAGAGACTCTTTTCCCACTGCATGATCAGTCTTTTAGCAAAATTGCAGTACAGGCAGTCTGTGCTTCCAGTAGCGAGAGAGAGAGAGATAGAGAGATAGAGAGATAGAGAGATAGATAGATAAAGGTTCACCCAGTGCCATTTCTGCCATGGGAGGAGAGAGAACTTGGGTCCAGTTATGTAAATGTTCATGTAGTTTTTCAGGGAAGACATGCCAGCATGAAGTTTCCTGCAGCTATCAACAGAAGATGTTGGTCTAACAATTTTTTCACCATGACAACAAAGTGATATTGCCGTTCCTGGGATGAGAATGTCAGGGTGCAGTGCAATGTTCTCCAGCGCTTTTCAGCTGCAAAACGTGGCATTATCCAGGCAATTGGGGCAGGTGTGATGCTCTGGGGCCTTGAACGGGAAGCAGCAACTTTATTTTGTGTCTCTCTAGCATAACTCTTCTGCACACTTATGACTAGATAAGCACAGGTCCTTATGCATTGCCAGTCTGTGTCTTTAAAATCAGAGGACCTAAAATAAAGGTTTTTTCAGTAAAATTTTGTTAGTATTGCTGAGATGGGTAGAGTTAGAAGTTTATAACAAACTCTTGCTTGTTTGAAGCACAGATTCAAAGCCAATACTTTTTATGTAAGATTTTTAACCACAGTTTTCTACAGCAAGGCAAATATTTGAAAGCTATCAATTCATAGAGCTACTGGGTCTGTACCAATACACAAGGACAATAATTGGGCCTTTTAGTTTTTTATGTTTTCATAGATGACATGCAGAAGAATATTATCTGTAGCTTATAGAAAAATATTATGGAAAAATATGCAAAATATCAATGATTCCAAAAGGAATTATATGAACAAATGCATTTGTTGTGAAATCAGCACTGATAGTAGAGTACAAGTAATTTAAGAAATCTAGTAAAGGTACCTGTTTCTAACTTATTTGTCACCATCTACAGAACCCTTGGAGACCTGCTTTTCCCTGTTACTTTGGAGTAAATACAAAAGATATATAGGTACCTTTACAGTTAGTAAATTCATTTTGATGCACTGGGATATAAATATTTAATAAACCTGGAAGTATACATTATTAACAGGTGAACAGTAAAAATACCTCATTTGAAACAGTCTGCAGCTTTGACATACGATGCGTAGCAGGGAACTCAGGCATTTTTTCTTTGACTGCAATGCAATAACAGCTCCCCTCTCCATGAAATGCAGCCTGCACATTAACTTCTGTTGAGCCAGCTCTGATATGTGCTCCATAAAGCAGTGATGCTTTCCTGTTACTGAAGTTTACTTTAAAACTCTGCATTGGTAGTTTAAACAAAACAAAAAAACTCCACAAGAGAGGCAGGGAAAAAGCCCAGAAGACATGTAGGGAAGCAGAGATGAAGGAAAAAATTGAAAATGGCTTGAAGCAAATATAAATGTTGAAATTAGTTTTTTGCCCTTTTAAGTGTTTTATAAAAAGATTTATTTTCTGAAAATATTTAAAGCTAGATTGAATTGTACGATTTTTAATAGACAGGCTTTTTTATCTTTATTTGTACAGGATTGAGCACAAAAGATCTGTTGACAAGAACAGCAACACCAAAAACTAGAAATGAGGATTGAATATTGAAGCTTATAAGGCTTTTCTTTCTTGAACATTATGATTGGACAGATATGACTCTGCCTTAGTGATGTATGTTTTCACTCTTTTGCTTGAGTATTACTTTAATAGAAGAGTGACAAGATTCTATAAAATTAATACATATTCCTAAAAATGTACTTTATTAAAATTATTAATAAGTTCATCTCTTAACCTTCCAAGAAACAAACATAAACTCCTTCATGTTACTTCTTAGAAGTATTTCTAAAATGTAGTTGCTGAGTTTTCACCATTGCCTTTGACCCATCTGGCAAGTATTTTGCTTTAACTAAGGATAAGGGGCCCAGTGCTGGTCCTACTATTGTGTGCTTAATGGCTATGGAAAGATGATACTCCGGTGGTTGGGCATTGCCCACATATCTGATTTTAATGGGTTTGGACCAAACATCTGAACATTTTCAGTACTTTTACTGTACCTCTGTGGTATTCATACTTCTCTTAGAGTCCATAAGGTGTTGCCTAAAAAAGCTAGGAGATGTGTCATAAGGTAGCCCCTAGCCGGAAGTAAAATTTCCGTACAAATACCACTGAGAGCCCAGCACTTCCCAGATAGTAGCCATAACATAAACATGATTCCTATGGAGACCCAAGGTAAACAAGGGGAGAGTTGCTCCAAACTTGCATGATGTGCAAAGTTCACTTTGCCTCAGCAGGCACAGCCAGTCACAGACCTGCCTTCTCCAGCTCAGAAGAACAAAGGTTGCAGGCTCGTGTTCAAAAAGACGTGAGACTCCTTCCCTTAGAACGTTTTCTTTTTTATGATGATCTTAAGTTTTCTGTATGCTTTTATAATTTCCCCCAGAGACCAAAAGTGACTCAAAGTCATTTTGTCAAAGTGATAGAAGTCAGACAGACAAGATCATGATGTCCCAGATAATGACTCTGGTTGAAGTAATTATGGCTTCAGATCTCTTGCTAATGTCCATTTAGTTCTCAGTCCCAGAAGATCAATTCAGAGACATGCTATGAGTTTGGGAGATGTTAGCAGTGCCTATTCTGACCCTGATTTTTTAGAGTCCTCAAGCAACCCGAATTTAGAAGGATGAAGGAAATGTTAGAATTGTTTTATTCTTTAGACAGCCACTGCCACATACATGCACATAAGCATTAAAATGAGCCTGAGCATATTTCCTTTGTGCAGTACTAATCAAAGCAATACAGTCTTTCATGAGTGAAGTATAGATGCAGCTATAGTGAGATCCATATTGCTGACAGCAATTTATTTAAATTAAGCCCTTTCAGGATATCTGGATCCTCCCTGTGTACTATGTGACTTTTCTCTTGATGTGATCTCAGTATTGCATCCTGTCCAGCTCCCCCATGTCTATCTTCCAAAGTTTTCTGTCAATGAGTTTTCTAAATAAGTAAATTTCCCTCACAGCAATTTCAGTTAAGCAGGATGATTAATCATGGTACTTCTTACTTAGGCAAAGGATCTGTTACTTCTGTATATTTTTGAGCATTTCAGCCTTCAAGTCTGAAATTTTTCTCACTTTCTTGACTCGATTTTACATTACTTCTCTGATGATTTGAGGTCTGGGACATATACTGGATTTAATGTCTGGTTTTGCAATTCACTGCTTGCTTTTCATTTCATAGAGCTCTATTCAGCCCTTCCAGAAACAACATTGAGCAGCACTAAGCAAGTTTGCAGTGTAGATTGTGACTTAGCAGTGCTAATACAGAAAACTGGGCCCTCTCCTCCATCCCTGTTGAGAGACTAATTTAACAGCAAGTTGAAACAGGCACACAACATTTAACTTTCAGATTCAGTACATGCAAGGTGCGTTTCTGCAAGAGAACACTCTCTATTAAGTCAGGTTGCTCATGGTCAGTTTTAATTTAGCAAGTTGGTTGTTACCCAGCTTTTACAAACACAACAGCTTTTTTTCAGGCTGGGTTAAAGAAGATGGTTTCTAAACTCAAAGAATTTGGAAGTTATTCAAAACTCACTCGGTCTTTGACTGCAATGTACTTTATTGCCAAGCCTTCAGAGCTCACATGGACTTCTTTTATTACCAATGAATATGACAGCTGGCTAATGTAAGACTTCTATACCTCAACTAATTTTCTAGCTAGACTTCTTTTGCATCCACCCAGAATAATACAGGTTTAGTTCACTGTATCAAAGAAAGGGATTTCATCAAAGAATCATTACTGTTAGTAGGGTAGTAAAGCTTTTCTACATCTTTGTCAAGGAAAAATTGAACATTTATAAGCACTAGATGAATATTAATATAATGTTCATTATAATTTCAATTTAAATTTAAAAAAAATGTCAACTGTATTTTTAGTTTAAAAAATAGCCAATTCTATCAGAGAAGGTGAGAAATTTTATCAAAAAATCTCTGAAGCTCTGTGTATAATACAGCTGCTAGTGTTTGTAACAGCTAGCTTTTTAACAGTGCTTTTTCTGTATCACTCATTTGTTGTTGCAAGGTTTTGTAAATAATAAAATGGCCTGACCCCAAATGATTTTAAAATTTGTTCCTGTTTGAAAAAAGATATGCTAGAGATGTCATGGAATAAGTTATACTTCTATTAATTTTTAATAATAAAATAGTGTGGACAGCTGTATATTTACCAGGGAGGGGGAGATCCAGCTCAAGTCAACCGATGTACTGTAGCACGTGAGGTATTCCTGATTTGTAAAGAAAGACACCCTTGAAAAAGAATTGCTGCTCATGTTTTGAGATGTGGCCACAAGTTTTCTTTGAATAGTAATATACACAACAAAATAGATTTTAAACACTGATCTATTTTTCCCCTCAACTTTCTTGTTATAATTTCAATAAAATAATCCTAATAATTAAGTCAGTCCATTAGCTATTAGAGATTTATACCACCAATAAGTTAATAGAATAATTTTTGACCAAATGGCTCTCCAGAGACTAAGTCATTATAATTTTGAACCTGCAGTGTCTCTCTTTGATGTGAATTGGCAGAGGAGTATGTGCATTGGCCGGAAGCATTGTTCCCATGGAAATCTTATTTCCTACATCACAGCTGTCCCCATAATGCTGTTTTTGTTAAATTTCTCCAGTAAATTAATGAAATAAGAGCCTCTCTGATTGAGTTAAAAGATCTATTAAGAATGGCATTAAAATCCATCTCCTGCATGTAAAAAGCAGTAAACAAAGTCTTCAGTGGGCCTTCCAGTCTCACAGGAGACATGTATTAGAAAATATCTCTTACAACAATTGAAAATTTGTTAAAATCCCTTCCTTAGGACATCACAGCCCACAACAGTACTACACATATGGCAACGTGGATTTTCACTATTATGGATGCCTTATTTTCATTAGGGATCATTACCAGAGAACTAAGCTGGAAAGCAGTAATATTAATTTTGCTTTGGCTTTGAAATAAAGAAATAAAGAAACCTGCAAGGTCTGCCAAATGACTTGTGTAAATATGATTCTCTGATACATATGCTTGTAGCAGAGCATTGAGATTACAAGTTGTCATTTTCAATACTGCTGTAAAGATGACTGAAAAATACAAACAACATCCTCAAAAATCTTACCAACAATATACAGTACAGTGGAACTTACTGATACCTTCTCTTTCACATTTAAAAGTATTAACAACATTGTAGATTGGAAAAATGCCGTGCTTCATTACGTTGGCTTTAGAAAAGTGCATTAACTGATTCGTGACAAAAAAATCAAGTTTTTCATAATAATTTTAGTCTATCAGTCATGGAAACAGATAACATCTGTTACATGTTTACTTAGTCTTTGTAGAATAAGTGATATTCTTTGGAATTTGTTAGTCCTTATAAAGTCACTGGGTATAAGGATTCTGCACTTCTCCCTGTGCTGCTTTCTGCCATAGACTGGTGTGGTTCAGAGCCAGGGCCTGATTTAAAAGACAGTTCTATAAATTTTTAGGAGTATGCTACTACTGCAGAACTTACCAGGTTAGTGAAGAGGGAAGGGGAAACTGAGCAGCAGGGCTGGGGTTCCTATCACTGGGACTTACTTTGAGCTGGCAGATGGATCATGTTATCAGAGTTGGGTATTTAGTTTGTGTTTTGGGGCGTTTTTTTTTTGTTTTGTTTTGTTTGTTTTCTGGCCTAAACAAAGGATTCCTGATGAAATTTGGCACTTACTGTAATAATCACCCAATTTTTAGAGAAGATTTCCATTTCTGTAGACAAAAATCTGACCAAGATGCCTTCCAACTCTGCAACTAATTCAAAAACCGCAGCCAAAGACTGTAGGTTTTTCACCTATGGCAACAGGATGAGATTTTCCATCTAGTACATATGTTACAGTTAGCATTTGTAGTGTCTGCCCCTGCTTCATGGAAAATATAACAGCCAAAAATAGTATAAATTAGTTCTAAAATTAGTATTTTCTTGTAAGATTATTAAATGCTTTCAAGCCCATCAGAAACTGAGAGAGGTTGGATGAAGCTTCTGTCTTGTTTTTTACTACCTAACATCCAAAGATATTGAGTAAACCAAGTTTTTATCTGAAGCTGTTTAGGATCTATAGCATTTGCCCACAGTGCAGTCCGTCCTACCCAGTGCAAGTTTACAAGCCATACACTGTCCCAGGTAAAGGGACTTCAAATAAGTTTCACTGCCTTTAGGGCAGGATCCTTTTGCACTGTGAAATCTTCCCTCTCCTTAACCCAAACCTCACAAACAGTTTCTTTCCTTCTTGGTCAGATATCCAGGAAATGGTCTGCCTAAAGCAAGAGATACTAAATCAAAGATCTTGGGAAATCTACTTCTCTGCTTCTCTTCTATGAGGATTTACTTAGGCACTTTATGGAATTCCCCTTTGGCTGTGCAACAATTCCAGAAAGAATTGTTTTCCAAGTAGCCAGTTCTAATAATTGTTTTTGAGACATTTCTGTGGCAATGTTTTGTCACCTTTCTGTAATTCAGAACAAATATTGATGAACTGGAGAAAAAAACCAGATCATTTCTGATTATCCCCTGTAGTAGGAGTATGGAAGACTTTAAAAGTACATTTTTTCCAGAGAGCAATTACACTCTATGTTTTGAAAACAGGTGAGTCTCTGCAAAGAGATAGTGAAGATTAATGCCTTTAAGAAATCCAAAACCTTTACATTGTGTTTCCAGACACTCTTGTTTGAATTGCAGTTTTATAGCTGCTTACTGTTTTTCTTTAAAAGCATTCAGAAAAAGCTTATGGGCAAGAATTGAGCTGATGAATATCAGAATTAGAAAACAATCTCAGGTTTCTGATCTCCTCAAGGAATTTAAGGCTAAGTCTAGACCAGTAAGCAAGATAGGGTCAGGAGACAGTCTTGATCATCCATATGATTTAAACAGCTTGTGTTCTCTTAGGCATAGCTTTCTGCTGGACATACTGATAAGGTGCCCCTGATTTGTATCAGGGCAATTCAGGAGATAGCATGGATTGGGGTCGGTGTCCTCTAGGCAGGATGCCTGGGAAAACCCTGTTTTGGGAAGGGTGTAAGCTGGTGTAGGCTAGCCTGCTGTGTGTACAGAGGCTGTCAGGGTCAGAGAGCAGGCCTGACACATTGGATTAACTGCTGTAAGCATGGCACTGGTCTCTTCATTGGCTACAAGGACCATATTAAATTTCACAGAATCTCAGAATCTCCTGAGTTGGAAGGGACTCACCAGGATCGTTGAAGTCCAACTCCTGGCCCTGCAGAGGACAGCTCCAAGAATCACACCATGTGTCTGAGAGCATTGTCCAAACACATCTTGAACTTTGTCAGGCTTGGTGGTGTGACCTCTTCTCTGGAGAGCTGTTCCAGTGCCCAACCACCCTCTGGGTAAAGAACCTTTTTCTAATATCCACCTTTGGTTTTAAATTATAAATATATATAGATATCTTACTATAATTTCTTTTCTGTTGTCCTGTTTTTCACTTGCGTTTTTAAAGAACTTTCTGCTTTAGCTTTGAGAACTTATTCCTCTAAAATTTATCCATCTTCCCTTTTTCTCTTTTCACTGGAATACTAAAGTGTCTGAAAAGTTACTTATACTGAGACCTGTCTGCAGCTCTTGGTTTTCTCAAGAGGTTTCCTGGATTTTTGAATAATGCAGGAAGCTCCCATGTGAGCTTTGCCCATCATCCTGGTCTTGTTGATAGTTTGGTCCTATTAAGCCAAGGACAATTTCCTGGCTGCCACCTTCACTCTGCTTTTGCTGTAGGCTGTGAGCTGCCACACAGCTGGGGTTGTGTACTGATTTTGTTCTTGTTTTGGTTCTAATAATAGTATTATTATGTCATTATACACATATTATTTGGATGAGGATAATTATTTTATTCCCCCTTTATTTTATTCTCCATCCCCCCAGCATCCAGCTATATATTCTCTTTGCTGAGGATATTTTTAAGATTATTATAAGACACCTTGAGAACCCTATTTTCACTGCATATCAATTAATTCACTCATACAATTTCATAAATTACTTTTACATAATATCTGTTTCACAATACTATTGAACATATTTAACTGCATGTGTGTGAGATTATGTTTGTGTATATGTACATGTAAAGAAAACTTCCAATAATTTCTGTCTCCTGTGAAGGCAAAAGGTTGTATGATTTACTCTCTAAATTCTACTCTGTAGTCAACCTTTCTATTACCTCAGAAAGGAACCAAATCTGACGTAAAACACCCAGTTTTTCTGAGAATGATCCATTTGTGGCACTGTCAAACAGCAGGCTGGGTAGAAGGATGGTTTCTACTGGGGAAGATATCAGGCATCTACCGAGAATAATCAGTGAATGGGAGTTTGGATAGCCAGAAAGGATTCAGAGTGCTGATGAAGGAAGTGCTCATGACCACTCTTGGTTTGCTATGGGGCACTATAAACCAACCACTGAGAACTCTCCTAGTGTGTATTTCTCAAAGCTTTTTTGCTAAGAGAGGAATTAAAAAAGAACAAAGTCCCTGCTATGGGATGGCTCTCTCCAAGGGCTGTTTGCTCATTAGGACTGTAACAAAGACGTCTTCTCTGCTGCTTCTAGAGAAGGGGGAAAACCCCAAACCTTTAATTGAAGCAAATAGTTTTAGAGCTCTAAAAAAAATAGAGGTTTGTGGATGAATTTTTAGTATCAGCCATTTTTACTAGTATTTGGTATATCAACTTAAATCTAAATCCCTTTCTCCTCATTTGAATTCCCCTTCCTACCTTTGTTGAAAAGTTGGCCAAGAAAAGGTGTCTGACTGAAGTTTACATCATTATTGGCAGGAATACACCGCAAAACATTTTGTGATACAGAAGCCTTTAGACAGCAGCCAAGAAGCAAAGTTTAGTAATTCATAGTACTTTCATAGCTAACTGCACAGTGAAATTACAGTGACCAACCTCTTTAAACACAGATTTATTTAATAAGGGCAACTATTGTAATCCATTCCACTTAAATAGAATTATACATCTTGGAAAGGACACAAAAAGCAGTTCAAAGGCACATTAAACTTAGGAAATGGTGACTTTCTCTTCAGTTTAACTTTTATATTAAAATGCAGAATACTTCTATTTCCACTGATTTCACAAGACCTTTATCAAATGGTAATATCACTTATAAAACAATGCATTAATTAATATTTTCCATATGACAGGAACTCACTGATTTTCTGAGTATTTTAAGAAATGGATCACTTAAATAGGTTGTTCTGCAAGCAGTGAAAAACTTACTTTCCCCATCAGCCTGTATATGCAAATGAGCTTCTATTAGGAGAGATTCAATAATGCCTTCTGCAATCTTTCCCCAAAGAGGCATCCATAAGATCTCTCTCCAGGGATCTGTTTTCAAAACAGTTTTAGAAATTAAATAGCTTTAGTTTCCTGCTTCTCTGTCAAATTTGATCTGATTTTAAAAAAATATTGAGAAGAGAGAGACCTGACTGACACACTCACATTAATCCTATTTCCTTTGAGAACCTGGATTAAAAAATAGTGTTACTGGATAAGGGGCTCTAATTTTCAGATTCGTAGTAAAATTTTGCTTAAGATAAAGATGAAGATACTAGCTTTTCCCAGCAATGTTTTCTCTAGGCCTCTAGTATCATTACTTGCAAGATAATGTTGAAACAGAACTAGTTTCTGTGTCATCTGTTTTCTGTGACGGAATTCTTAGAGGTGCTAGTTTGATAAAAAAAAATACATGTTATGTTATCATCTAGCAAGTAAGTTAACATAGTGCTAATAAGACACAGAAATACAAATTCTATTTTACTATTTCCATGCCTTCCTCTTTACCCATATCCTATCCCACTCTTCCCTTGGTGATGAATGTACCAGTGAGAGTCAGTGTGTACTAACATATAACAACAAAGAGAGCTAAAAGAGGGTAAGAAAAAAGCTTTCAGGTTACCACTGTCTTCGGTCTTTTGTGATTGTGCGTCCACTCAAGGCCACTATGGCTCTCCCTCAGCTTTGTTTTGTGCTTCTCCATCTGTTGATCCCAACTCTCATTTGTATTTTCCCTTGTAACTTCCCTGAGAAGTACACTCTGTTTTTCAATGGTAAAGGTCTACTTCTGCTATGAACTAGTTCTTAGTTTTCCCTCTGGGTTGGGGGTAAACTACAAGTCTTCATTTACTTTTGAGTGCATTAATTCCATAGATAAGTTATTGACAGAATATGTATTGCAGAAAACTTCATATAGAAACAACAATACCTTCCTTTTATGAATTAGATTTCAGGCCATTATAGGTAAGGGAAAGGGAGTGAGGCTATACTCAGGAAAATTTGCTCTAGAGCCATTTGCTGAGCACTACAGCTCTACCAACAGCCTTTGAATGTTTTTGAATGTTTGAAAAGCAAAAATATTCATTTTTAGCCTTATAAATTGGTGATTTAACACAAAAATAATTTTGCCTGGGTTCCAGAAATATTCCCCTGTTTCGTGGATTGTTTAAAATGGCATCTCATGGGTACTTTTTGGTGAGATGCACTGTAGTGAAAAGAATAATAAAAGATATTTTGCTACATTCTGTGCAAGAACTTCATTGAAATAGAAAATTCTGTATATATTCTCAGGCCCATATGTACCCTGGAGCTTCCAGTTCTGGAAATATTTTTAGACACCTACCAATTAGATGTCAGAGCAAAATTTGGATAAGTTCTGTTGTCATCAGTATAGATTGCCATTTCTGTGGAAAGGAAAGGTCCCTTAGCCTGGACCACTGGTAGATCAGGTTCTCCTGGAACACATGAAATGCTGCAGCAGATAGTTTAGATGCAGACACACAGAGCACATTTATACATTTACACAGTCTCTAAATGTGTACAAAAGATACATTAGAATTGAATTCCATTTTATCAGTAATTATGATCTATGTCACTTAACAGCCAAGTGTTGTATGAAATGCATATGTAATACTTGTATTTGTTGATCCAGAGAAGGAGAAGAAACCTATGGGTGTTCATTACTGTATGATGACTGAGCTAAACCAGATTACTGAAAACATCCTGAATGTTTAGTAACCAAAATTAGGCCTCAAACCAATATTCTTTTTCACTCAGTAATGAGTCAAGTTCTGTTTCCCAGAGGAACAGGTTATCTGTGTGTATATATATGAGAAGAAGAGGGGCAGAGTACTGACTGCAGAATTTAAATTTCCAAACAAAGAAGTGATTATATGATATATGGATGTATTAAATCTTTGGTGTGCTTTTGCTGGTAATGAGTTTTAAGTCAATCAGTAAGTAAGACATTATTATTTAAAACAAAATTTTGATGAGTCAAGTATTTGGACAGTGGACCAACCAAAAAGCTAGAAAAGTTTTTCCTTTTACCTCTCAAAACCAAGCCCTACCTGTGTGATTAGCTGCTTTTACCCTCCAGTCTCCCAAAGCCTTCCGTCTGAAACCTGTCCTTTTCTGTCTTCCCCTTTTTACTCTTTGTCTGCACTGTTTATCCGTCACCTGGCTGACAGTGTCTTTACATCCAAAATGCAAAGCAGACAGATGGCCGTCTCAGGAAAGAACATGACAAAGAGCACCAGCATCAGCGGGGAGATGTACACGCTGGAGAAGAACGATGGCAGCCAGTCGGACACGGCAGTGGGCACTGTTGGTGGCGGCAGCAAAAAGAGACGCTCCAGCATCGGTGCAAAGATGGTCGCCATCGTGGGGCTGTCAAGAAAAAGCCGCAGCACATCACAACTCAGCCAGACTGGTAGGAACTAGATTTTTTTTTTTTTCTCTCTCTCAAATTACCATTTAAATGTACATAGCACTTATGTGTTACAGTTTAATCTTTTGAAGATCCCGTTGAAGTTGCCTCATCAACGATATTCTGTGGAATGAAGAAAATGGTCAATTATCTTTTTTCTCTGAATATTTACTGGTTTTGTTTTTTTTTTTTTAAAGCAAAGATCCCTTTCAGGTTGTACTGATGCTTTTCTTTTCTGCTTACTGAAACCTGCTTAATACACTAATTCCTTACTTTTCAGCTTTTCAGGAACTGACCTGAGCCGTACCTGCATTTGTGGGCAGTCCTTACAGCAGTTTGTGAAAGGTTGCTGAAATGTTGCAAGATAGCTTTGCTTTTGTCACAGATAGTGTTTGTGTGTTTCATCATGAGATTCTTTCACCTTTGAACGTGCAACCTTATTTTGAAACAAAACAATTTTCCTGAACAAAATAATATGTTATATTGATACAGTGCAAATGTTCTATTGCTTTCTAATTAATTTCTTTTCAGCCCAGAAGTATATTCACCATCAGTAGAAATTTTCCTCATTTCTGTTTCTCTCAATTCAAATTGGATACTGAAATGTGTTACCTAGGAAAATGGAGAGTTTTCTGCTTTGATGCCTAAAGCATTTAAAATCTTGCACTTTTTCTTCCTATCTCTTCCTGTTTTGGGGAAAATCCATATAATGCACTCTGAAAAGCTCAATGTCAAATAATGAAAGTGTACAGGACAAGTGTATTTTACATGGAAAAAGTTACTTGTATTTGAATAACATTCATATAAAGGAAGTGTTTGAGCAATTTATGTAAGTATGCATATATATAATATATTTCAAAGTGTATACAGAAGATATACTGTATGTTCAGTATTTAAGAAAAACTGTTGAAGATTACATGCCCTGCTGTGTGAGGTCCCATCTAAAGGTCTCCATTGTGCTAAACCACCATTCAAACACAGATAAGAGAATTTTCAGTTCTCTCCAAACCCAAGTGAAAAGAGTTTTAATGTACAACAAAATGGAGCAAAACAATGATTTGCACTGTCAGAAACTGTGGTAAATTTTTTAAGTAAACTTTGGGGAGTGGGTGGGATTAAAGTACTGTAAAGAGTAGAACTAAAGAAGAAAGAAAAGGAGGGGTAACAGTGCAGAAGAGGGCAGGGAGCTTGACTGTGTGACTCCTTGAATGCAGTATGAAAAAGGAAGGAATGAAAAAGAGGGGAAAGAATGTATATATAGTGGAAGCTCTGAATATCAAGAAGACACTGGTGACTCTGTCAGTGGGCCAGTCTTTGCTGCAGTCTTGTGTTTTACCAGCTCACTTGCAGGTTGTGGAAATGACAGGTTCATGTACATTTCTATTTTCTTTGAAATGAATGACAGATAAAAGATGAAGCCACCTTTAGACAAATCTGGGAAGTGTCTGCTTATGCAAAAATTAATCACTCGCTCATCTAGAAATCTAAATTTTTGTCTTGTGATAGTACAGAGCTATGTAAGATGCATTTGAATATCAAGTCATATACAATGCACTACACTACTTTTTGTGATCTAATCTGGTCTCTCTTGCCATAAGAGCTATCAAAGGAAGGATATCAGCTCTTTGTACACTGCTCAAGTATGTCTCAGCACTAGAGAGAATCTATATTGTGTGTCTGGTCTAGATTTAAACACCACGCTGTCTTTGTTATTTGGGACTTTTAAGTTGATGTTTTTCTCTCTGTTATATCCAATCAGTGCCCAATGACTGATTAGTTGTTCAAGTCAGGGACAAATGAGAAATATAACTCTCTCAAAGAGTACTGGAAGTCTCTAGACCCACTGGCTGTGACTATGGTGTTCTGACAAACTCTTAGTGAGGAGCTGTAACTCAGTGCTGTTAGAAGAGCGGCAGGAGCCAGGGGAGCCTGCATGGCTCTGGCTGTCAGCCCCTCTCCCTCAGATGCTCCCTGGGACAGGGCTGGGCTCAGGACTGGCCTGTGCCTGGCCCTGACAACAGCAGCCAGTGCAGCTCCTGCTGTCATCTCCTGAAGAAGCCCCTCATGTTGGTTGGAGAGAGGGATACAGGTAAGGGTTGAGGGTTGTTCCACATGCCAGCTCCTGCTGCTCTGTTTAACAAGCATCTCCAAGGGGCCCTGTCTGGTGGCTACATGTGGCTGCTTCCACAGCAAAGGCACAAGAATTGTTTAAATAGATGAGTCACACAGACATTGCTGGTTGTGGTGAGCAGCCCTGTGGCCACATGTCAGCCCCTGGATGAGATGTGTGCATGATGCTGTGTCTGCTGTAGGGTGGGTGAAGGTGAGATCACACCATGAAGAAATATCTAGCATGTCTTCAGATCCTTCACAGTGAGAATGGTGAGACACCTGAACAGGTTGCCCAGACAAGATGCGGATGCCTCGTCCCTGGAAATGATCACAGCCCAGCTGGATGGGGCTCTGAGCAACCTGGTCGAGTGGAGGGTGTCCCTGCCCACGGCAAGGGGGGTTGTAGCTGGATGGTCTTTAAGGTTCCTTCCAAACCAAACCAAACCATTCTGTTTCCATCCATTTGTACATCTTACAGAAAATGTTGGACATCAGCAGTGTACATTAATGCCAAAGGATTAAAACTTGCAATTAAGATATTTAATGGATTTATAAATTTCTCTGGTTTGTTTCATCATGTTCCTTTTCTCAGATGGTAGGTGCCTGCACAAGGAATCAGATATTGGTACAATCTGGAATCAAAAAACTAATTTCCTGTAGGCATACTGTAAGTATAATTTTCTGGAACTGAGAGGCAGGAAATATTCAGGTGTCAGGGTACTGATACCATGTAGAAACTGGTCAAAGTATAAAAGTTTCTTAGGCATTTTCTGAAGATACTACATCATTCAGCTGGCTGAGTATCTCCTTATGTATCAGGCTTGAAAACGCATACCAGTGTCAGAAGGTAACACCACTTCTGTAGGAAGTCGTGTGCTCATATGGGAATCAGTGCAGAAATGCCTATCTGTATCTCTGAAACTTTTTTAATTGTTTTGTAAAGTATAATTTTCCTTTAGTGGTTTCCTTCATTCATATTTTATAACTAAATCTATGCCAGAAGTTGTTTTGAAAGTAGGTCATTGTTATCAGGACTGTGCATCAGGCTTACAATACATGCCTTATATGGTCATTTTGAACGTCCTTTCAAATTGTTTTATATTATTTCTTATTATTTGCCATAATGCTAAGAAGTTCACACTCAAAATAGACACAGAAATGTATCTTTTATTCTGGTCTGTAGTCCTTTTCAGGTGGGAACAGCTATTTTATGGGTAAAGAGCATGACATAAAAGTAATTTTACGTAAGGTACCTTTTACTTTAGAGAAGACTTTAGTAAATGACAAGATATTGAAGACCAGAGTAGCAAAATAAATTAGAATTTATTTTACTTCTGGTTGCTGTGCCTTTCTACAAAAAATAGCTAAAGTTATACTCCATATTCTTGATTCAAGCAATCATTCCTAGAAGCTAACATTGATGGCTTAGAAGGAGTTTATGTTGTAACCTTCAGGTCCTGATTCCACAGGCATTCTTTCTAGTGGAAAAATGACTTTCTTTACAGAGAATAATGGAATGCAAAATGCAGTTCTTAACAGTGTTGTCTTAGCTATTCATATCTGGAATGAAATTGTTTTCCTGCTGGTCAGCCCTAAGGGAACCAATGATCAGACTTCTATAGAAATGCAGAGCTAATTATCAGTTATATTTCATTAATGAGTAAAATCTTTGCTGTCTTCTTATTATGCAATCTTAGGTGTCTCTTTCAATTTACACACACAGTCTCTGGCAGGCAGATACCTTCACTTCACTTCCCTTATTTAGCTGACATTTCTCTTTTAACGAGGTCAATATTTTGTCTTTTCTTTAGCTGGCCAAGACCTATTGTATTTGTAGGCTGATTATATGCAAGAGCCAAAGCAGTCTAATGTATGTTTTCAGATTCTGGGGCACTCCATGGGTCATACATGCTAAAACATCACATATGAATGTTCAGTCTCCAGTACAGGGTCCAGCACGCTCTCGGAGACTGAGTCCGGCGCTGTCTTTGGGTATGTGATTGCAATAGATGGAATCTATTAAAAGAGATGACAGAAGGAAGTAACAGCAGAACTTGAGAGTGACCAGTGCAGCAATGCCTGCAGAGAGCTGTAACCATGTTTGGATAGAAATCAGTGCCCTTGTGTGTCTCTGAAGAGCGCTGCTCCAAGGGGCCCTGCTCTGGAGGGCCCTGCACACGCAAACAGATCAGGTGGGGCTGGGGAGCAACTGATGCTGCCTGAACTGCACTTGCTTTGTTACAACGTGCTGCTCCATGTCATCTAAGAACTCTTGCTGAGATGCCATATGTGGCATGAAGTTATAGGGCTGTAAAAGTGGAATTTTGAGACAGTGTTATGAGATCTTTTGACATCCTTCATAATTTTGCTGGGGTTAAACTTCACCATATATTACTGAAGTTACAGTTCTCTGTAGGAAAAGTACAAACATCAGCTGATTCGGTGTCAACAAAATGATGATTACAATTGTGTGAATTCAATAGTTTTCATCAAAAAAAAGGGACTTCCATTTTAACAAATTCTGGAGAGGTCCAAAGTGGAACAAGATTTAAGTATTTAGAAAATTTGATGCTTTATGGCTACATATTAGAAGCAATGTAAGAGAAGTAGGTCTCTCAGAGCAAAAAGTTTGGGTGAGGTTTTATTTTATTTGTATTAAATGCCAAATTTTGGAATCAATACATTGAAATTGACGTTTTCAGTGCTGTACTAATAAGTAGAACAGTCTCAGTTATGTCTGTCAGAAGCCAATGATGCAGCCTGTAGAGCAATTTCCTCAACTTATGGAATAATTGAGGGGAATCTATTGGTAACGCTGTTTTTGGTGTGGTATAGAACTTAACATTTCTCAATACAAAATTTGATTTATATAAAAACATTCTTCTACTACACATACAGTCAATGTGGCTCCTATTAAAAAGAGGGTGATTAATCCCTTGGAGTGGTGATTACTAAAGGAGAAGCTACATTACTTTCCTTTCACTGTCTAAAGTGGGATAGTATATGGTAAGCATACGATTTAGTGAATTAAAGTGTATTTGTTTACATAATAGACATAGTTATTTTCTATCCAGAGAATTAATTTATGTGGACAAAATGGCAACTGAAATTATCATTCTCTACTTATAATTTGGCTGTGTATTTTAATTTTTTTTAAATCATGTATATAGTTCAAGTGATTTGAAACAAGCCATTCCATTTGTTTGGGGGTTTATCTCCTGTCCTATTCCAGAGACAGACTGCTAATGTAATAGATTGCTTTAATGTGTAGTGTTACACTTACATCAATATTCTTGATGTGTAATCTGATTTACTTTCAAAATTAACACATATTACATTGATAGAAATATAGGATTAGCCGTTGACAAGAGATTAAGGCAAATTTATCTCACTCATTAGTTGATAATTGTAAACTGAATCCTTTACCAAAGAGAAAGCACCATTATAATAAATACATTACCAAGAACATTAATCAGCTTTTACTAAATAAACTCTGGAAAGTATGCTAATAAATAAATGGGCTCTAATTGCAAACTAAAAAGGCTTTTAAATGTCATTAAATTGTTTTTAAATTGTTTTCCTTCACATGTAGGAAAATACTAGGAAAGAAGATATGGCAGTACAAATGTATGCAGCTTTCCTCAACAGATTTTTAGTAGAGGAGGTAGGTGCATATTCACAAAGCTTTTCTGAGAGATGGATGCAGTGAAAACAAACACAGAGCTGAGATGTCAGAACTGAACTCCGGCCAGTTCTAGCTATGATCTTGTAGAAGTCCTCTGGAAGACATTTCTCATACAAAATGTGGGAGACACCTTACGCCATATATGAGGAGAAATTGCAGGCAGATGAGAAGGAAGCCCTGTGGTAAGACTAGGGAGTAAGAATAAAAGGCTTCATTTTAGGAAAATGATCGTGTGCACTAACTAAAACATACTGGCCCAGTCACAAATAACTCCTCAAACTTTTCTGTAATATACTTATCAACTCAGTGAGGCATACACCTGTTAAGATTTCCATCTGCCTGTGGTAGAAGTAAAACAAACCTTGGCTGTAGGCATTAATGATATTAAAACCCCTTACTTATCATTCAGAAAATGATTTCCTGTGTTTCTTTACTTAAAAAGAAAGTTTCTTGTATTACTACTTGAACTCATTGATAAGGGGAAAAAAAAAGGAGAAAGTTTTAAGTGAGATCAGAACATATACCTTGACCTTCCACAAGATTTTTTTCTTTCCATAATTAGAGGTAAAAATAGAGAGAAATGTAGGGTGATCTTTCTTGGTAAGAATATTGCTAAACTATTTTTCCTTTTCAGAGCAGAATTCTCATAAGATCCCTGCTAAAAAAAAATACACATCTCATAAAAAACACCAAACTATAAAGCTATTTTATTTCTGTTTTTGCAGTAAACAAGATTTGAGGAGTTTTGTGTTGCTACATAAGGAAAAATTTAGGCTTTCCTTAAGAAAGTTTCCATTTAAAAACTCCTTTGGGGGTTTTATAGTCCCTTAGTTAACATGTGATGTAATATATGAGAATTTCTTGTTCGTTAGTCTGTGAAAGAGGGCTCTGATTTCATTATACTGGAACTTGAGAGTGAAAAGAAGAACTTTATAGGGTATTCTCATACCCTGGCGATTATTCAGTTTTCACTTTGCCTGAAATGTCTGGGATACTTACCTGTAGTTACAGTTCTGTGTATAAATGTAGTTTATACTTCAAGAAAATTTAGTTGTTTTTTTTTCTCAGTTTAAATAATTTTTCTAGTTTTATCAATTTCATATAGTCACCTCAATGAATACTCTTTGTTTTGTTCTAGAAGGACAATATTCATCTATCCATTGCTCTGTGAACCATCATCACTACATAACTGTGATGTGAAGGGAAATTCAGATCTCCAAAGGCCAGCAGGAAGAGGGCTGTAGTACTTTGCTGTTGAACAGTAATCAGAGACATGTTTTGCACACCAAAAATAAATAAATATTACAGTTATATTTACAGATTCATTAGGGCTGCATCTTTTTTAATTTAACAATTCATCATAATACAGGATTTCTTTCCTTGTATTTAAATGGAATGCAGTATCAAATGTTGTTTGGCAAGTTGCATCTTAATATTTAATTTATGTCTTTAGCACTACCCATGCTATCAATAATACTATTAATAACCCTTTGATGAATGGAATTCTCTTTCTAAGGATAGAAGTGAATGTACTGAACAATTGCTTGAAAGTAAAAGATCATGAAAGGGTGGTAAAAGAGGCATGCTGTGCAGACATTCAAAGCAGCTCTCTGGCCATGACTGGTATCCCAGTTACATGGATATTGCTGTCTAAAAGAAGTTCAGTTTGACTGCCCTCTCCTGTTGCCCATTTCAGCTGGCTGCTGGGTCTGCATTATGAACATGAGCAATCCATGGTCTCCGTAGGATAAAACAGGGAGGGAAAAGTTACAGAACTTCTGCTTTTAAATGCCACACAGGATGTACAGCTCATGGGAAATCATGCAGGTGCTGAGAATGCAGCTGTGCTCTTCATACTCCCAGGCATTTTCCTGCTAACACTTGTGGTGCATCTCCAGACTCCTTAGACTGGTGTGGTCTTCCACAGAACAAGTGTGATGATGCCATCACCCCAAACTTACACGTGCCACTAGCAGTAAACTCTTAGCAGAGAACTCTTACAGGAGAAGTTATATTAACAGAGTAACTTGAAATTAGTCAGGTGTACCATTGATGAATCCCCAAAAATAAACAAGCAACCATTTGATCAGGAAACTGAACCATCTGCTCACAATCAAGTTACCCTACCAGTCTACTCTCTTATCCATGCTTTATTTGTCCTACTGGGTCATCCTTTTACTTTTTTTGGGATGCTAGCAAAAACTTCGATTTTCAAAATAGTGCATCTCAGGTATGAGCCAGATGGTGTATGCCAGGTGCTCTCCAAGAAACTGGGAAACTTTTTTTTTCCTTCAGAAAGGGAGAGGCTCTGAACACAATTCTCCAATTACAGACACATCTTGGTTAGTTGCAACCTGAGAGAGACATTTGGTGTCTGCTTCTTTAGTGACATAATAAAAGAAAGCAGTAGTCAGAACTACATTTCTTGAGCCAGGTTCTGCAGCTGCATTTTTTAAAGCTTGCCAGACCTGTCCCTGAGGCAGAATGTGCAGGACCTGTGTTTTCTGAATGCTGATGTGTAGGATAGGTCCCTGCCATCTCCATGGTGGCAAGTCAGTTGTTTGTCAACTTGTACAGAATCAAAATTCAAAGGAAAATAAGTATAAAAACACTGAATTTGAGGACCTTACGTACCACTGGGGCTATGATCAGGATTTTCCAGTTTTATTACTCTGGAATGAGATGACAGATTCCTGTGCATTTTAGGGACTTGTATCCAATATTAAACTGCTTTTCATTCATATTTGACCTTGCAGTCTGTACAGAGAAGTGAGACAAGCACAGGGGAGGATAAGAAAAGAGCAGAAAAGAGAAATTACCTTAGACCAGCAGAAGTCAATGGAGTGCCATAATATAAACCTAAAACTTGTCAATACTCCACTTTCTATTTTAGCACAACAAAAAAGATTTTGTGAAATTATTTTTTCTTTCCTTCTGCATTGTACATTGTGCTTCTTAATTATGGTATTGGAGAACTCTAGGTGAAAGTTTTAATTCTTTTTTAAGTTTGAGAAAGTAAAACACATCCTTGTACTTTACAAATACTTAATGCTTTGGCAATGGATAGCAAGGAAATGGACAAAAACATCCCAAAGTGCATCTAAATTAAGTAGAAATATGAGAATCTAGCTCAAAGAGTGCAATGGTGAGCTGTGTATTTTTGATACAGTATTTTATATTTTGGTAGTTTACAACTGAGGAATTCCTGCAAGTTTTGTCTTAAATGTCAGTGCAGGTTTTATTATTGCCTTTTGAGTATTGCTTGAACAAAGTGATAGGATTTTATCTAATACTGTTAGGTATATGGGAGTTCAGTTAAACTCTCTTTTTCTGCTCAGTATTTGAAGAAGAAAAAAATTGTCACTGAGAACATTTCATAGAAAGACGAAAACATTGAAGTTGTTTGCAAACAGTGTATCTTGGAATAGGTGAACTGCCCCATAACAAATGCAAAAAAATACCTTTTTCCTCATCACCTACATAACTTGTGCATGGTTCTTTGTGTATCTAAATAAGATAAACAGATCCTTTGGGAGATACTTTTCTAGCAGTCTTATTTTTTTTTAGTAAAGTAACTGAAACATAGTTTCCTTAACAGTGGGAGGGAGGTTGCCCTTTTATACCTACTTCTAGGTTTTTATTCTGTGCTTGCGAGTGTTTGTGTGAATGACATTGAATTCTTTACTGTCATGATCATTTCATTACAATATGAAATGTTAAACTAGATATGTTTTCTTATACTAATTAAATCTCTGCTCCAAAAGTTACAACCTGATTTTATTAGTTTTTGTAACTATAGTACTCTAATATTTTGAGTTTGCCCTTGTCTAGTAAGAATTTGGTGCCAGCAAAAGTTATTTTTAGCTCAGTCTATGAAACCATGATGAGACTTAATTGAAAATATTCACAGTAATAAGTACTGTTCTTGTTACTATTTGCTGCAGTAAGACCTGTCAAGAAAAAACTTGTACTGTGAAGGAAAAATTACTTCCCTCTGATTAATTTAATTAATTAATAGTTACCAGAATTACTGATTTTTTATAAGGATATCTTAAATATATTTGAAAATTTAAAATTAATGCAATATTAACACCTGCAGTGTTAAGGCACTGCCAATTTAACTATTTATGTCAAATAGATAACATAGTAACACCTTAAAAAATAAAACTGAGTTCTATAGAAGCTCTATTTTAGATATTCTAAAATTGGTAAATTACATGTTCTAGCAAGGCAATATTCTGCTTTTTTTTTTTTTTAATACAGCATAGAAATATGCTATGATATATGAACATCAGAAAAATACCACTGAATTTGAAGGTCTAGTGAGAAGCATTGCTTGCCTCACCAAAACTTTCTTTTTCTTGAACAGGACAAAGCAGTTCTCCCTGCTAGCAGCTATATCTCCTTGTTCTGTCAATCTTTCTCAGTTGCTGTGTCCTCTTGTTTCAGTAGTAATGCTGACCTCCCTGCTGTTCTTAGACCTATCTACAGAGGAAGCATTTGTTCCATTCCTTGCTCAAGTTTGTAGGTAACTGAAAAATTTCTGGTCCTAATCTCTGCCATGAGTTGTGTTACCGACTGAAAATTGAGCTCCCGTCTAGAGGATGCAAATAAAATTGGTTTGTATGAATCTGTGTAACTGGAAGGAAGAAGAAGGTTTAGGCAGACTTTTTATTTTTTGCTGCTTTAAAGAAATTCTGATTTTATTTCTGAGGTTGAATATTATTTATATGTGTTGCAAATTAGCTAAGTACAGTGATTACTAATAAGCATATGAGTAGCTCCACTGAAGTCCATTTGAGGAATTCTGACCCCCACAAAGTGGGGGAAGACATGTGAATCCACTTTTCACAAAAAAAGCAGCCCTGCTTCCTCTTCTGCTCTCTTTCTTTGGTAAGACTGCTAAGGGACAAAAAATAGATGAATCTTCTATATCTCTGTCACTTGTGCCGTTGCTACAGTTTGTGGTTTAATTTCACCACCTTATCAATAGCCAAAGTCATGCCTTCATCAGTAAAAGGACAGAAATGCTAGGAAGCTTAGAAAATTACTTGCAGTTAGGTATCTTGCAGTTTACTTGCAGTTAAATAACACACATAAAAGTCTGGAGAGAAGCATTCCCTGTGCTGTTCCATCTGGCTGAAGAGCATATTGCCATAGAAGTTACTTTTAGGAGCACCACTTCTCAGCAGAGTGCAGGCTGAGACCCCTCGTGTTACTGCACTGCCAAAGGCAGCAGCAGGCACCCATCAGAGGTCAGGCTGCGTGGAAGCACACACATCAGTCATTTCAGCAGCTGTTGGATGAAGAAGTCTTAGTGCTCAGTGCTCAGTAGAAGTCATTAACTTGCATGCTTTTTGCTATTCCACTTAAGCAAGTGCTTTAATGCAGTGTGTTGGCTGATTATATGAATTGCTGAACAGAACCCTGCTGGGAAAAGAACTCTTTGCAGTTTTGAAATTAATTTTTTTCAGATGGTTTGAGCTGGATCCTGGATTTTATAACCATGCTTCTCTCTTCTCAGTGGGGAGATGAATCTAAGCATGTGTCAGTTTTGTCCAAGTTGCATATTCCAAGATCTTCAGGATTAAGAAAGAAAATTTTTGTCATTTGATTTGACCTTAGTGTCCTGCTATATTCATCTGGAATTTGAAGATACATAGTGTATATGGAAAGGAACCTGAAGGTCTCCTTCTGGAAAGACCTCTAAAGCTCTGAGTCTTATGATCATTTAAGGTTATATCTATAAAATGATCACAGTCTCTGGTACTTTAAATATAGCCTGAGAAAATTAGTTTTGTGCAGTCACCACTACATGATGGAGGATTTATTTGTCTGTGTGCACCGTCCATAACTCCTTACAATTTTATAATGCCTTGGTTAATTTCATCTACATGTAAATAAGTAGACCACAAAAATAATTAAATTCAGGAAGATAAGGTAGATGGCAGATAAATGTACTCATAATACATACCTGCATATAAATCCTATTACAACCTCTATTTCCACATTTGTTATTCTGATTTGTAGCTTTGTGTTCCCTCATTTTTTATTTTACATAGGTATGTGTATGTGTGTGGGGGGGGGGACAGGATAGAAGTGGTTGAAATCACAGTCAGTGATAACCCATGTGAAACTCATTAAAATCCTTCAGTTTATTTTCCATTTAAATTTTTGGCATATCACCAAGAATTCTGTTTTCATATGAAAATACTTTGTAGGTAGTTAGTTAGCCATTTTTAGCTAATTTAGGTTCCTTCCCTTTAGGAGAGTTAACTGAGTTTTCCAGTTCCACCTTCAGCCCATCAATTCCCATTCTTTCTCCATCTCTCATCCTGAGTTATGGCATGTCTGTCTCAGCACAGAGAGTTTGGATCTCACTAAAAGTATGTATCCTTAACATGATATCAGATATGAAAACAATGACCTAGGAATTTTCTAGATTTTGGAAAAAAGACTTGATAATTAAGAATAATAAGAAGCTCTTCTACCAACTGTTCTATGAAAACAGTCCTTTAAGATGTGGGTCTTAAATCAGTATGAATGGAAGTTACTAATATCATAGGATAATACTGGTATCAAGGGAAGGTATATTTTACTGACTAGTAGAAGTGTACAGGTCCAGGATGAAGGGCTCAGGGTCTGTGGCTGGTAGCAGGGAGTCTGTTGAGAAGACTTTCAACAAAGATGAGCCACAGCCTGAGAGCAGAAGTGATTGGTGAGGATGAACCACAGCAGGAGGCAGCAAGCAGACTTTAATGTGCAAGAAAGTCAAGAGGTGAAGGAAGGGGAGTATAGAGAAATTCAGCAATTATTATCAGTGAAACAGGGAGAAGGCGGCACACACAGGAGGAGACTAAAGGACAGCATGGCTCTGGCTGCACATTAGAGTGTGGGAATTGGGAAGAAGGGAGTTAGAGGAAGACTCACAGCTGGGGAAAATTATAGCAAAAGAGAAAAGCTTTTGTGAAGGAGAATTGTGTAGGACTGCTTGGAGTGACCAGGACAATCCTGAGAAAGCAGAGTACATGAGCAACTCAGACAGCAATTCCTTTTCTTTCCTCAGTGTTATGCTTTCTTCTTCCCCATTTCTTGTAAGACTTAATTAACTTTCTGCTGTTGTTTGGGCTCAATAAATATTTTTAATGTATCCCCTTTTGGTTTTTATAATAATTATTAAATAATTAATATTAAAATTTATAATAAAAAGTGTTGTCATTTCTAATAAGCAAAAGTATTAATTGAAAATCATTGCCTTATTGGGGACAGAAAATGAGATTATAGTTTCACAAAGCCATTCTCAATGCATTAAAAAAAAATGACAGCTGTGTTAAATTCTCTTTTTATTTTGATTTAAAAGTTCATCTGGATGAACCTCTTAAGGTGTCTTTTTGAAGTGTCTCTTTTGCTTTTGTAACAAAAAATAGAGAGAAAATGTCAGATTCTTTGGAAAAAAATTAGATTCAACAGTCTCAAAGCATTCCTGATTTAAGTGTTTGTGAGGTATTCCTGTCACAGATTTATAACAAACACACACATATATACACGTATATGTATTCTCTATATACGTACTTTTTCTATTTCTTCCTAACTTCAGTTGTTCTACAAATGTTAGGAGCATTGGAGGCTACATCTCTCATCTGAACAGTAACATCACATCTTTTACTCATCATACTGCAGTTCTTGTTCAAACCTCCTAAATCCATGGAGGTCTCTTATCTCCCTCCCATGTGCCCTCTGGTGGGAGATGAGCTGTGCAAATGGTGACTGGCACAGTCCAACCCGAGCTCAGCCTCCTTGTTTTCATTAAACCCGTAGGAAGTTAATGCCTTTAAGACTGCTGTCTACCGTGGAATGTAAATGAAAATGTTACATAGGTTGAAAAGTTAGTAAGAGGAGAAGAACATCCATAGAGGCAGAGAGCACAACTGCATAAGAGCCTCTCAGTAGGGGTTGCCCAGGAATTACATCCCTGGCCTTTGTGCTGGGCAGATGCAGTGACCCTGCCTGGCTGCAGCACTGGGCACTGCTGGGTTCTTGGTGCATCAGGACAAGATAATCAATATTGGTGGTTTACTTCAAACTTGAAATTGAGCTTTTCTCACCATCACTGTCATCTTTCACTTCTGGGCTAAGCATAGAATTGCCAGCTGGATGTGTGAGTTGGCTTGGGTATTTGGTCATGGAGTTTGCAATGTCTTTCTGAGGGACTGTGCCATGAACTGGGCTCTCAGCCAATTTTAAAGCCAAATCTGTATAAGTGAAGCCAGTAAATTAATATCTTCCTAACATAACAATTAATACTATATTGTAGAAAGGCTGAGTTATTTTTAAAAATGCAATTTGTGCAATGTAAAGAAACTAATAGCTTCATGCTGATAGAATTTTTGGTTCTTTCCTGAATGGGCTTCCTGAGAATGTACACACTTGCTCTGGCATTGTCAGTGGGTAGCTGGATTAACAGAGTTCTCTGTTTCTAATTTCTGTAGTTCTTGTGGTCAAAAGTGATGTATTCTATATATGTGATAGATTTTATTCTAACTGAACTCCATTCCCATCTTCCCGACTGAGACATAATGAAGAAGTCACCACGTAACAGTGCCTGTGCTTATGCTTTCTCTGGAAGCCAAGCAACTGCTTGATTTCTGACTCTTCCATGCAAGTTCTTCTGCATTGTGGTAGTTGTTCAGTTTATTTTGTAAAAAATTTGCATTAAAAGGGTATGGAACTTTTTTCTTCTGATCCGTCAAGAGACAGCTTCAGGGACCATCTACAGATCCCCCTCTATAAATATGCAGATCATGTGCAAAATTTAATATATTTCAGGCATGAGTGAAGAAGGCTCCAAGAAAGAAGAGTGAGGTTTACATGAAGGCATGGAAATGATTTCTTAATGGTGGCTATTACTTCCACCCACTCTTTACCAGACTAAAAACACACCAAAGCTTTGTTTTGCAAAAGCCTAAGCCCTAAGCAGGAAGGAGATCAATGGAAAGAAGGACTACAAAATTTAATTAATTTATATTAAATTAAAGACTTCACTATTGATTATTTCTGGAGCTGTTCTTTCCTGTTACTTTCTTCAGGAATTAATTGTAGATCACTGCTTAGCTTCATAAGTGCAGAGTACTGATTTTTACTGGGAAGGAATATGACAAACACAGAAATGAGGAGACTTGATATTGGGCAAAAAGAGATTAGTCTTGGCCTGCCTGTAGAGCAAATTACAAACAATGAATTTTTTAAGGCAAACATTTTATAGTAACACTGTTTCCCACCACTAATTAAGTTCTTTTGTTGTGCTGTAGAGTTCTGTGCCGTGTATGGAGCCCTGTCCTGCAGCCCAACATGTTTTGGCTTCTTCTGTCTGTCTGCACACCCTCATGTACTTGGCAGTTAAAAATAATTTTCCCTACCTACTGCTCTGACAGACTTTCTCACTTTTCACGTCCATAAATTTAACCTCAGTGTCCTGAATTTCAACATCCTTCATGATTCATCTTCTTGTCCTAGCTCAGTTTTGCTCCTCATTGAGTTACTTCTCTTCCTTTCACTCTCACAGCTAAGCTAGATGCACAGATAGCATTTAGACTGAAGAAAAACTAGAAAATTAAGTTCTCAACTGTGGGTAGACCATGGCAAGGAATATATTATCAATACCTGTTTACATATAATTTCTGAGTAAATTCCTTTGCTCCATTACAAAATACAACCTTGCATGTTTATAAACCAGGTAAATGATCTCTCTTTTGGGTAAAAATCTATCTTTTACAGTTTTAGGCCCTCAGGTTTGGGGTACATGGTTATTCCATGGCTAGAAAACAATGGAGCATGTGAACAAAGTGTTTTCTCTACATGAAAGAAAAGAGGGGAAATGAAGAATGTTGATTATGGGAAGAGAAGAGGATTGGCCTCTTTCTCTCACTCATTCTGTTTACATATACATGTATACCATTATATTTCATGGAAAAAAATATTTAGGTTATTATAGTTCAACAAAGGATGTAAGATGAACATTCAGAAAAGAAATTTTGGGGGATACTCTTTCAGTAATGGAGAAATTAATATAAGCTTGTCAGACAGGGTGGAGGTCAGTGGAATTAACTTTTATTAGAAGATTAGTCCTGTGCATTGTTGATGTGTAGAGTGTACTGAGTGCCTAAAGTTATTCTGCCCAACCTCCACCTCTGTTATGTCATTGGCTCCATGGCCATTCTGACAGAAATGTGGTTTCCTGCACAGTTGGTGCTCTTCCCACTTCCTGAATGAATGCTGAACCTTCATTCATATTACCTGATAGCATTAACATTAATAATGTAATTAAAATAAGTAAACTTATTTTTACACACTCTTTTCTGCACACTTTTTTATTATAATGCCAGAAAAACTCACTCCTTTTGAGTTGTATCTCAACTATTAGCACATAATATTTTGATACTTTTCTGAACATTATTGTATTTTACTTCATCTGGTCAAATTAAAATTAACAAGTTTTGTGGCAATTAATTACATAATGTGATCTTGATAATGTAGATCATGACCTCTGTTTCCTTCTTTTTTGTCAAAGAATACTGTGTTTGCTCATAAAAGTGGTAACTTGCAGTAACAGAAATACAGTATAGACAGACTGATGGAAAACTGTATCGGCGAAGAAGCAGGCATAAGCAGAATAGAGCCATTTCACAAGTGTTTATGCCAGTGAATGCCATGTGTTCCTTTTAAAACTTTTTAATACAACACCAAAAATGTTAGCATAAAAGGATAATTACAGTGTTACTTCTATTTGTTCTGAAAATAAATTGCCAGTACAGACAGAGAACCATAAAAGGAACAGGAATGCAACTTCATTCCACTCTCAAATTCATTATTTAGACATTCAGAGCACATACATTATCTTTTGATTTTGCAGAAGTATTTAATAAAGGTTAAATAATAAATATGTATTCTTGAGAGTACTGCTTTTTAAAGAAAAGGTCACTAAAAGTATCTCAGTTGCAAGGAAGAACAGATGTGTTCCTTGCTATTGAACGCCAAAGCTCTTTTAGAAATCCAGTAACCTGATTTTTGTATGACTATTTACTCAGATTCATCATATTCAGCACTTATGATGCTAAAATTATTTTGCCTCAGCATCATTATTTCTTATCCCAGTTAATCTGAATTTGACTGTTTTCTCCCATATTCTCACTAGTTAATCTTCCTAAACAGGAGTGTAGCAAAGAAAGAGATCTTGAGGCTTAATGCACCTTTGTCACTTCTGTGGAAGTACAAGGAAAGCAGGGCAGGTGGCACTGAGCATTTAATGCATCTTGATGAGAGAGTGAAAAATGAAGACATTAGTGTGGCCACTTGCAAATGCTAAGTCATTTCAAACCTCATGTATTCCAAAGTCCTGAAGCAAGGGACCTGCACCCCAAATGACCCAAGGAGTCCCTTCCAGCCATGTGTTTTGGACTGACTCCCTCTCCAGTGCCCAATGAAAGTCAGACTTTTCAGCCTGATATAAACTGAGGCTAAAGGAGCCTCTCTAATCAAATAGTTGGTTTATAAATACAGTATCTCACAGATCAAACTCTATTTAGTGCTATGATCTTCCACAAGTTTCTTACATTTTCTTAAAGAATTCTTTTCATATAATGCTGTTTCTAAAGATTAAATCCTAAGGAAGAAGGGAAAGTCCACAGACTCCCCTAAAATTTAGTGCTTCCTGATCTCTAAGCAGAAATACATTAGAAAGTGAAGGATAATTTTCTGAAACTAACTTGTTCCTCACATCTTCACTGTTTGATAGATTAGGTATAGCTGACACTCTCTAGTGGAGTAATTACAAAAGGAGGAGGCATTTCTTGAGGTAGCCATGACACAAAATGCCTAAGTCTTCCTAATTTAAAAATGTTTACGTAGCTTTTGTGTGATAATTTGTATGTTTGAGATTAAACTGTGAATCAAAGATATGATGCTGTCTTATAAAACAGCCTCCAAGTGTATGTAAAACAGCCCTCTAGCAGTAACCTTGGATATGATGCCACTCTCTAGGATCATAGTGAGAAAGCACAAGCAAACAAAAGAAAATATTAGTCTGATTAACAGAAAATCGTAAAATCAGGGGAAGATGAAATAGTTTGGGTTGGAAGACACCTTAAAAATCATGTAGTTCCAAACCTTCTGCCATGGGCAGGGATACCTGCAAAAGCGCTGCAAAAAAAAGTATTGATGTCAGACTTGCTAAATCCTAGGTACTGAGCGAAGACTCCCTCTTTTACTCTCTCACAGTGACTGGAGGTCATGATTTGCAGTGTAGTTGTTGGATCTCTGTCCCAAGAGTTTGCCTCAGCTGGCAGGCAGAGCTGGTCAGGGTACCACCAGAAAAGATCTGCTCCCCGGCCCCTCAGGGAGCATGTAGGGGGGACTCAGGGCGGTGGAAAAGGAAATGACCACATTACTTGGTGCTTTAGTCAGTTGAAAACAAAGTCTAATTTCCTATAATGTCAGATATGTGTCTTATCTAGGCATTTGGTTAGGAGTCCAAAATATAACCAAAGCCTCTGTGGTTTCTGTGATAAAAATAGGTACAATTCTCTGCTAGTTTCACCCAATCCAAAAGGACAAATTCTGAACTCTCCAGAGGCTTTTCAAATTGCACAAGGTTACTCTCCCAGCACAATCCTCTGAAGCTGCCTTCAGCAGTGTGCTCAGTTTATTTTCCCCTGCAATTGTTGCAAATGTCCCCATGTTCCCAATTTCCATATGACTGCTGACATTTCCTTTCACAGTTAACATTTTCTGTTTTAAATAATTTCTCTTCTATAAGAAATCCCATCCTTGGACATACTGAATTAAAAATTAAAACTACTGCACCAATTATCTGTCTTCCAAGTGGTCTGTTCATGTACTTGTACTTACATGTACATATCAAAAATGCTTTTCCTATGGTGCAGATCTGGTAAATGGCTATTCAGACCTTAGGTCCCTGCAGAATTTCATTAGGATCACCATCCCTCTGAAGGCAGTAGGGTTTTTGTCCACAGGTTCCTTTATGTTACTTAGGCCAGGGATTTTCTGGTTACAAGGCTACCATCAGTCTTTTAGTTCATTCTTATGTGGCTATCCTGAACTGCATGAATCAGATATTTTTTCCCTTCCAATTGAAATTTGGCAGTGAAGATCAGTGATTTCTCCTAGTCGCATGAAAAATTATCTGCAAAATCTGTATCAAACCACAGATTGAAGTATTTTCCTGTGCTTTATGGTGTTTCCCAGTTTTCATATATATCTTTGACTCTGTCATTTGCTGGTATGCACCCTAGGAAGCAATTGCTTTTGTTTTATCATTCACTTGTATATGATCTTCACCTAACATTTAAGTTCTCTCTCCAGACATGATTGCTGGCTTCCTCTGACAGATCTCTTTAGCTGTTTGCCAACGTCTTGGCCACCAATTTTCCTTAATCTCATCACAAAATTTTACCGACACTCCAAGACTTTCCTATTTATGAAGGCCAAAAAAGTTTTCCATTTTTCTCTATAGTTTTGTTTTTCAAAATGGTCCAAGTCTATCACTTTCTGTCTGTGTCAATTATACATGAAATTGAAATGGGATTGTCTGATACACTTCAGTCATGCTGGATGCAACAGAAAGCAAGCATAGTACCTGAGTCAAATACTGTATGCTGAAAGAGGCAGAGGTCCCTGAGTTCAAGCACTCAGAGATGGTCACTGTCTGAACACAGACTTTTTTGTTTCAAGGCTGTCCAAAATAGAAAAGAAATATTTTCATTGCTCTTTACAGCTTAGAAGTTATTCAAAATAAAAAAAAATTTAAAAAAAAAAAAAAAAAAAAAAAGAAAAAGAGAGTTCACTTCTTATTTAGTCATCTTAAACTGAAGTTGTGGTTTAATGTTTTATCCCCTCTGTTTTGACTCCACACTCAAATTCCTATGGCCTTTCCCCCCCCCAAATATAAAGCTGCAATTGTTAGGAAAATAATATAACAAAGCAGCACAGAAAACATCATTATTCTGATGTATGCACCTCTCATGGCCCCACAGCCTCAGAAAGGACACAGAGCTAAAGCAAGTAGGAAGAGATTGCAGCAGGGATGATGAAAAATACAGAATAAGATTTTTTTCAGTTCAGTAAAAAAATGACTGAAGGAGATGATTGAGGGCTGTAAAGTCAGGGATACAGTGAAAAAGGTGACTACAGAATGATTTATTAATTGTTCCCACACTGCAAGAACTAGAGCATTGCAGACAGTTACCAGGCTATAGTACGAACAAGAAGTACTTCACAGTACAAATTTAAACTAAGGGACCCATTCTATATGATGCTGCATGGAGCTGATGTATATACTGGCTCAAAAAGAGATTAGACAAAATGAGTTGGGTTTGATCTAGCAATGGCAATTAGACACAAAAACTTCTAACTCAGCCTCTTAAATAGCAGTCAGCAAAAGAAAGGTGTTCCTTCCTATACTTTTCTTTTCTTACAGGTTTCCTAGGCATTGGTATTAGCCATGCTGACAGAGATGATACTGAATAATTGGATCTTTGTCTTTTCCTGATATGGCCATTTTTATTTTCTTATGTTTTGTTCATATTTGCCTCCGGTCTGGGACTTGAAAAAAGCAGTCTGATTGCTAGACTATGGGGATGTTTTAAACCAGAATTTTGTGTGATTTATCCAACATGGTAGATTAAGGTCTTTAAAGTAACATCTCTCCTCACTCTGAAGTCTTCATCTATTGTAAATTTTGGTTGTCTTTTGGCAAAAGTCTAAGTAGCTCATACCAAAGCTGGTTTTCATCATCCCAGCTAAAGAGCTTAGCATTTTATTAAGCTTTTTGTCTTACTCTTGATCAATAATACATTTCTCCTAAAAACAGTATTCTAACTATGATCTTAGCTTAATTATAAATTATTTTAAATCAAATAGGTGTATAACTCAACTGGTTGCTGTGTTTACCTGACACACTTTTATGAAACATCAAATTTAATGATAATCCAGAGGTTCATGGTGTGGCTACATATTTGCATGGGTATAAGCAAAGACAGGAGGTGCCTTTAGAAGACATTGGCACCAATAGTTTAGCTGTGCAGTCTGTACCTTTCTGCTGTGTATCACATTTCATAGAGTAAAAAAAGGTTTTAATTAAAATTTAAAGCATTCTCTAAATATTTACGGGGAAAAAAATGTTCTCATATACTCATTTGTCACATTCATTCTTTGAGAACATTTTTCCTCTCTTTTCATGCGTACAGAACTGAACTCATCTATCTATTAAATCACCATGAATCTAAAGATATTCCCCAAACTAAACACAAAGGTATTAAGATGATTAAACATGGAGCGACTGAATAAGGGTAGCTATAGAGAAAATTTAAAGAAGTTTATTAACTAAACTTTATTAAAACATTAACTAATGGCTTGCATTATAAAATTAAGAAAACAGTCAACTATTTTTGATGCACTTCATAATAGGCAGATGTAAAAATATGTATTCAAATAACTCATTTGCTAGCTTAGTGGGTTGCCTCTATTCTAATTGAATTTTGTAGAGCTCTCTAAACAAGAATGCTGGTGCAGAATCCTGACATTTGTTAAATCCACAAAGGATTATTTTAGAAAGTAACAATAGCCAGTATTCTTACAGTAAAAAAAAAAAAAAAAAGAAAAGGAATTTTAATTAACAAAATGTGTATCTTTTTTGTTTTGTTTCTGAAACAAAAGAAGCAGGGTAGGAGGGAAGAAATAAGCAAAGAATTATTGGTTTGATTTTTAGGGGCTTGAGAACCCAGAATTCCTTAAAGATTCCTCCAAAAGAAGTGGGAAGAAAATTTCTCAGCTCCTGTGTGAAATAGCTTATGTACTGTTCAGCTGAAATTTATGGAGGAAGATGTAACAAACTTTTTTTTTTTTTAATAAAAACTTAGTTACATTGAATATTTGGGTGTTATTTTTAGTGTATCATTTATATATAAAAATATTTCAAATTAAATATACATTATTTGTGAGATATGTCAAACAGTTCGGCTGTTGTCTTGATTGCTTTTATCAGTCCACCATCAACTCCTACAATTTTTCCTGTACAAAATAAGATACAGACACAAGTGGGTGGGAATAAACACTGTATAGCATTTCTTTATGTACAAATATAAATATGCATGTGCATATAGACAGGCACTCAAGTGTGCACTGCAAGGGAGCAGTCCCAGTCTGGACTGGGGGCAGCAGCAGACCTGCCTGTTTAATCTCTCTGTAAATTGGCTCCTGGTCTTCTGCACAGGTGAGTCAGAAGTTCTGTGTTGTACCACTGTGCACTCTTGAGTTCAAATCTTGATGTGCCTTTACTAGTCCGAAAAGCTGACACCAGCTGAGTCAGTTGTTTGGGGTTCTGTCATCTTCTAGGTTTGGTTCTGATATTTTTGTGGCTGAGTGTAGTTCCTATTGGAGTCCATGGGCTTTCTATTTTCAGTTAACACTGGCTGTTAACTCCTCTGGGACTGAAAATTCATTCATTTACTATAGTTGGTACTCTGGCATTGCAGTCACATTGTTTCAAATTTTTGTCCATTGAGTACAGAGGGAGCCTAGGCAGCTGGTTTAAACTAGACTCTTAGTTTTAATATGCAGAAGTGAAATGAGACGACTCTTGGTGCATGTCATGGCCACACAGCACAGCAGTGTCATAAATACCTGAGCTAACTCCAGACAAACAAGTCACATGTTCTGCAAAACTATTTAGCCTGCTCAGACCCTGCACTGATGTAGTTTCCAGTACCTGAGCTGGGGCTAAAGTACTGAGTCCGTTTTGCTAAATGTAAGTAAACATATTGTGTCAGTCAGCATGAACGACTGAGGGGTTTTTTCCTTTCTCTTTAGTTATGAGACTCTTCTCTAAACCAGAGCAACACCTTTGTCCATACATGAGTCAGTTACCACTAGCTATGGGGACTGCTATGACCCTTGAAAAAGAATAGAATTCTTAGAATTATATTGGTGCTGCTTTTTATTTTAAAAAGCTAATTGAAGGAGATAAAGAAAGAGGCACACATTGCAGTGTCTCTTCTACTGAGGAAATCATTGTCCTCACTTCAATAAGCCAGTCTGAAATAACACTAGTGAAAAGGAAGTTGATACAAACTATCTCTTAATATAGAAACATATGAAAAGATTTGTAGGATGTTATTTGCTAGTACATTTGGAATATTCTATGCTGATGGAGATTATCCAGATGGCAGGAAGTTTTTGCTGCTGACTTACTGGGCATAGTGTAAATTTGGTGCCATTTCTTTCTATGCTGCAGCCTGAGGTTTTTTTCAGCTGTATCATTCAGACTGCAAACTTTTTTAGGAAAAAAATTTAAATTATGAGTTTATACAGTGTTTTCTATATTCAGGGCCAAGCTTTCTTGCTCTTCTAGAATTATCATTGACTAAATATGCAGCAAAAAGCAGCCAGATTCTAAAATACAAAGAGCAAATATCATATAATCATGTCAAAACTGATCAAAATTGTGAACATTATTCACAGACCTATGCTCATGAGTGGTTTTGCAGATGAACAAAATTATCTTGAGGTTATATATCAGTTACATACTTCTCACCTTCTTATTTTCAGTTATTTACTCTTTAGGTCACAGCCTAAATTATACATGAAAGATAATGAACCTTAAATCTGAGGGATCTTTGGAAAGTATGATATATTTAGATCATATTGGATGGGACATCTTACTAGTTGGAGAAGTAAAATTTATTTCTTAAAGGTCAGTGTAAGTAAAGAAGCTTAAGATATTCAGTATTTTGTAGAATACAACAGGTTCATTGGGCCAAATTTGTATCAGCACATCTGGTCTGTAATCAATATTAGCTAGTGCTACTAGTAACAACAGCAACAGTAGTAGAAAAATCTTAGTTAATGAAATTTTACTGCTTTCTATCTGTTACTCTCAGTCCTGAAATGCTAAACTGTGAAATGATGTCCAGTATGGCCTTACATGTAATCCTATGTGAATGAAAGGTTTCTAAGAGTTCCAGGTTATAAGCAAACATTAAGCCTCTCTATGTGGTGTTTCAAATCCAATTTGAACTCTTTAATTTGGTGATAGTATGGCTAACTGGCTTTCAAACAGCTAACTGAGGAAATGGTATTTGCAGCACAGTGACTCTGAGGCCAAATAAGTTGTTTGCAAGGTAACTTCATACTTTACATCTGCAATTCAAATCCTGACTGGCAGTTTTAAATCCGTAGCTGTGTCATACCTGAGAGAAGGTTCTGCTGTATTACAGAGTTAAATCACACAGAGGGGTTCCCTGGCACTGGGTCCAGCTGGCACAGTTACGCACATCCATACTGTGATACACCAAAAAACAGACTTGGGATGTGATTTCTGGCCCATTTGAACTCCTGAATCAGAGCATCATTGGAAGTGCTCTGGAACTTCAAGCTGTGCTAGAGATCCTTTAAAAAATGTACCAGTAAAATGATCTAGTTCCTAATTGAAGCCCTCCAGGACACAAAATGGGCCCTACAAAAAGCTGGAGAGGGACTTTTGATGAGAGCATGTAGTGATAGGAGAAGAGGTAATGGGATTAAACTGAAAGAGGGAAGGTTTAGATGAGATATGAGGAAGAACTTTGCTCAGAGTGTGGTGAGGCACTGGAACAGGTTGTCCAGAGAAGCTGAGTGGATGCCCCACCTCTGGAAGTGTTCAAGGCCAGGCTGTGTGGGGCTTGGAGCAATGTGATCTTGTGAAAGATGTCTTTGGCCATGGCAGGGAAGTTGTAACTAGATCATTTTTAAGGTCCCTTTCAACTCAATGCATTCTATGATTCCCATGCATCAGAATGTGTCTTGATATTGTATTTGCTCATGTAGACATAGCTGTGGATTACCAGATATAAACAAATGAAAGAGAAAAATAAAATTGTTTTTCATTAGCAGTGGAATTTTGGGATTCACAGATTGTGTGAGTATGGCTAAAGAGACACTGCTATGACTAAAACACCATGGAAATGAGAGAAGTTTAATGACAACAGCACACATTCCTCTGCCAGAAATACAAACAGTGTGGCAACTTACAAAATAAAACTGAAATCTGTGATTTTGTTAGATAAACATGACATCAGTAGATAAAAATGTATTTAAACTTTGCTTGGAGATAGTTTTTGTTGTTATTTCTGGATAGATTCTAGTGCCCACCAGCTAACTCAGATTCTAATCAGTGAGTGTAGTGCTGACCATTAAAATTAAAGTGTTTCGTTAGTCAATATGATCCCTTTGTAAAATCCTCATTAAGATTTAAAGCATTCCCACCCCATACATTTGCACCCATAAGAAGGGAAATTTATGACCTCATTAAAATGGCATTGTGGAACACTGAGGCATTCAGAGATTGCACTCTGACAGCTAGCAGTAACCATGTGGATGGTAACCATGTGGTTGTGGATGTAACCACATGATGGTTATAGATGTAACCATATGATGGTCATAGATGTAACCACATGATGGTCATAGATGTAACCATATGATGGTCATAGATGTAACCACATGATGGTTACAGCCCGCCTGGAAACCAGGCTGGCTGATGGATGGAGCTGCTTACCTGGGACTCCACAGTGCAGGCAGTTTGAAAGGACATGATTTACAAAATAGGCGTGGCAAGGCTCTGCAGTATTTTGCAGAGCATAGGAGGCCTCAGAAACCCTGTTTGGCTGCTCTGCACTGAAGTAATGCACAGGACTCTGGCACATAGTGTTTTCAATGAATGTAATCTGGGGTCTCAAGAAAACAAATAACCCAATAGGCATAGAACTTTGCAAAATCACTCAATTTTAATATATATTAACCTTCTACAGGGTATTTCAAAATTACCTGACTGACTTGCAAGACAAATGTCTCTTCAATGCTGACATTTGGACTCACCAAGGCTTTTGCCACTTGATGATAACATATTACTCTTAAAAGGCAAATATATTGAACCAGACCTGCATTGTCCTCAGCAAACTATGTTCTCTCTAGACACTGCAGTTCTTGGGTGCAGAGAACAAGGTGTGACAGGTATACACCTTGCTTTCCACCCTGCTGTTTACATGTTTGCCATTTTATATGTTGTTTGCAAAACACATTTCATCTCAGCAGGATGGTTTTTGTAATTTTTTTTTTCTGGGAGAATACAAACATAAAGATCATAGAGTGCTTTTCTGCAGTATATCCTCTTAAATAACATCAGCAGACTGCAGCACCAACAGAGATGCAGGACACTGTGCTCCACAGGCCACTCAAGTGCCAATAGTTCTGTACTGGTTTTGTCCTGTCTCTACTGAAGAAGGAATTATTAGGGAAACAAATCATGTTTCATGAAGTTAGAGTTTCTGAAACTAATTACATTGTGCTCCTTCAAGACATTCTGAAAACTTTCAGTGTAGTACACAGGCAGCTGCAATAATAAGATTTGAGCATAAAAATAAGTAACTACATCTGATTCCTAAGCTGATGGGTCTGATGAATTATAAAGGTTACTCTTAGAGACAAAAAGTTGATGGGGACCAAAACAGAGGAAGGAGATAGCATGTATGCATTCATAACAAAAAAACCCCAAACTAAATCAAACAAAACCCCACCACTTGGCTTTAGTTTTTAAAACTGCTTGATATTTCTTCCTGTGGGTTTCTTTCTCAAAAACACTTTTTTCCTCAAAAGAGCATGTAGCTTTTTATTTCTGTGCTCTTGATTTCTCACCCTGATGAAGCATTATGAAGTAAATACTTTTTGCCATGCTCTAAGACACCTTGTGGTTTGCAGATTGCCTTGTGATCACAAAGACATGAAATTATTTTAATGAAAACAGAAATAATCTTCAGTGTAGAAGCTCTTTCTCCAACCTCTTAGCTACTGGTGAGCTAACTACATTGTGTTGCTTCATGGTAGCCCATTAAAAACTCTGTTTGTTATTTAGAAAAATTATGACTTTATTTTGGTTTTGTGGTTTTCTCATAAACATTGGAGTAGAAAGTAAATATATTTTGTTTCAATAAGAACAGATAGCTTTCACATGTGATTATTATTAGAATTAAAGCAAAAGAGAGTTACTTTTATCGATTTCCTTTAAGTTCATTAAAGAAAGCTTAATACAGAAGAGAATGCCAGCTGCTGGACAAGCAATCCATCTATATTGTTTAAGAAACTCAAATTGGTGTCTCTATCCATCTGAAAGCATCTTCTGTTTCCAAGGAAAAAAAGCCCAACTTTTCCATTTCTACCTTTTAAAACAATTCTTACGTTAAAATTTCCCAATTTTATTTTTAGAAATTGAAATTTGTTGGCTTTTTGGAAAAGATGTAGTGAAAATAATTTCTTTCAGTTCTTCAAATCTGTATTCTTTAAATGTGCAAGACTTTGAAATTGTCTCCACAAGGGCTGAATTAGTCAAAGGTAGCATACCCTGGCAGAGATTGTTAAGATGATGGCAACAGTGGAACCACTTTTTCCTGTATAGGAATACTGGAATTATGTACCAGTAAATGAGTCCTAAAGTGGGCATGCAAAACAAGCAGTTCTAGGAGAATCCTGTTTTGCTGATATAACTGCATTTGCACTAACAACTAGGGAATTCTCCCAGAACAGCTGTGTCAGTCAGCAAAGCTATTTTGGTATAAATCTGTACTGTGTACCTAGCTTCATATTTGGGGTGGAGTTGACCTTAAAGTCAAAAAGACCAAAGGAAGTGGGAGAATGGAAAAATTTACTGTTACCATGTAAGCAGACAGAAAAGTGTACCTGCATTCTCTGTGACTGCTTAGTAGGGGATGCTAAGAAATTCCAAAATGTATGATTTAAATTAAGTAGAATTTAGAAAACATATCTAACTGCTAGACATAGAAATAATGTAGGAATTATATGGTGAAACTTTAAAAAGAGTAGGAGACCATTGAAGGTCAGTGCTGCATGGACTGGGAGCTATTGCCCTGGGAAGGAGTTCATGATTATGACAAAGTTCATAACAAGTCAGGGACAAACTATTTAGCACAGCCTGTTGTGATAGGACAAGGGGTGATGGTTTTAAACTGAAATAGAGTAGATTTGGGTAAGATATAAGGAAAAGTTTTTTATAAAAAGGGTGGTAAAACTATGGAACAAGTAGCTGCCCCAACCCTGGAAACATTCAAGGTCAGGCTGGATGGGATGGGGCTCTGAGCAACCTTGTCTGGTGGAGGGCATCCCTGCTCATCACAGGAGCATTGGACAGGATGACTTTTAACTGTCCCTTCTAACCCAAATCATCTATGATTCTCTGATCATGATCAAAAAATACTAAGTCAAGAATAGTTAAATTTTTAAGACAGGAATTAATAAAAACAGCCATTACTTTGTGAAGGACTTTTTAGATTTCTGGAATCTGCCCTTTCCAAGTGCTGGGCTGGAGCTGGCACGTGGCCATCTCCGTAGGCAATGAGGACAGCCAGCACAGTCCTAACATTTAGCAAATTACAGGCAATAGCAGTTTGTTACTACATGATACAAATTTTCGTACATAAACCCTGTTTCACACTAACTGGGCCATGCTTTTAATGATCTTTTCAGTGTATTGTTTTAACTTTACACAAAGGAAAAAAAAAAAGGTTTAATTCAGTAATAATAGCAGTCGTATATTCCAGTGATACTTAATCTGGACAAATTACTGGAAATTGCTTGAATAATAACTCAGTTGGAGAGTTTTTCCTCCAACCAATACTGGTATTTATTTTTCCTTTTGTGTCTTCCTAGAATTAGATAACTGCTGGGTTTTGAAACGGGGTTATTTTTTGGAGTGGGAGACAACTGTTTTTTGAGTCCCTTGTAAAGTGTTTTTTCTCTGTTGACCTGTTGGCTGTCTCTGATTAGTGAAAACTGAGGGCATGAGAAGGCAAAACTCAGTGAAATAAAGCACTGTGTATTACACCTCAGTGAGAGGTGTGGGGACTGTCTCCTGTTGTAAGAGGAGGAAGCAATTTGCCCCTGTTGTAGTGGCACATTCCACAAAGATTTCTTATAGGCAGGAAGTCATTAAGAGTTTGAATTATAATTGTAATATGCTAGGCCTAATAGTCGATAGGTGTGGTGCAAGTTAAAGATAATTAAACGGCATAAAAAGCTCAGCAGCTGAATTGTTTTTTTCTGAAGAAAATCATTAACAAAATAAATCCTTTCTGTAGCAAACAAAAGAAGTCTGTGGGCAATGCTTGACAGGAGAGGTGACAAAAAAAGGGCAATAACTCCTTTCCAGTCCTATTCTCAGAATACCTTCCTTAACTGCTGGTTAAGGGAGTGTGTTCAGAAACTTTAGATCACCTTTCCATAGCGACTGCCCTGGAGAATCCTCTCCAAAATGAGCACAAGGGCTCTTTTATGGCAAAGTGTGCTTTTATCTTGTGTTCAGAAGCTGAAGCAGGCTTTAGGCTTAATCCATAATATAGGCAATAATGAAAAAAAATAATCTCCATAAATATTATTGCATTCTCTCCAGAGAATTCTGACTTCTGGGTTAAAATACACAGAAGTAGAAATGGGAATCAAAGAAAATTCATTTTTCTTTTTTTTTTTTTCTTCCCTTAAAGAAAAGAAAGGAATCATCAAATCATTATTTTTCCAAAGCATCCCCTTTTAAAGTCTAATAATTTGTGTTTACTTGAAGCACACTTGCAGTTACAGCCAAAACATGGAAAAACAGTGGGAATACATTAATTTCCATGCTATTTTTTAAATTACCACACATGGTATATCTACATAAAAAGAGAAAGATACATTCATTAGATTCAGAATCCTATGGTTGGCTGGCTCTATTTGGAGTAGGTTGACACCAAATATCCAATGCCACAAATTCATCTTCTGTTAATTTTCAGGGAATAAAACCAGTAAGCAATTGCTTCCATAGTTCTTTAGATGAGCCACCAACATATTTTATAAGAAATGCAACCCTACAAATAGACTTTCCTCTGGACAGTACATTTATAGAAGATGTTTAACCTTGTTCTGTTTGACCTGGTTTCCTACAGCATAGTTTCTCTCAGCAAACTATGAAAATGTTAAAGAAATACCATACCTGGGAGTCTCTTGCTTTGTCTTAATATTTAGCATTGAGATGGGAATTTGGATGCTGTTCCTTTAACAGGAATTTGTTTCACTTCCACCTGGTGACACAAATCAATGAGTATCAGTTAAAATTTAAACAATCAGCAAAACAACTGGGGGATGGTATCAATGTCAGGGTAGTAAACTTGTTTTCTGCAGTTTAGGATGTGTCTAGATTGCCATAGATTAGATTATTTGTATAATGCAATCATTAGAAACTGAGGACAGCCTCCCCAACTACCATGAGAATTTATGGATTTCTCATCTCAGTTCTTTGTGTCTGTTTTCATTCTCCCATTTAAACATTTATCTTAACGAAAGAAAATTAGGACAGTAGCATTTTGAGGAAACTTGGATGGGATGGTGATCCAGTGTTTTGTTACAGATTTTCTGCACAGGTGCATATTATCCCAATGTCTATTTGGGGTAATTGGTAACTGAGCACATATTGTTGAGGTTTTAAAGTGCTTTTCTTGGTAGAGGCTGATTTTATCACTGACAGCAACAGGTTTTTTATATTCTATGCAATACTAGCAAAAACATTAACTTATTTTAGTGGCTGTGGCTGCCAGGTCTGGTTCTGTGCTGAGGGGCTGAGAGATGCTGGGGCTCCGGCATTGTGGGACAGCCAAATTCCCACTGAGGCTGCATGTGACCAATGAAGTGCCCCATCAGTGTCTTGTTTGGTCCAGTGTGCCATCAGGGCCCGGTGTCACAGGGAGACTTCCAGCTTCTGCTGAGGTCAGAGCTTAGGGGGAGGTGGTGGACAAGCTTCTTCGCTTATTTGGGAAGGAAAACAAGTGTAGACTGCTTAAAGCCTCCTGGCTCCTAAGCAGGTATTATTTCTTCTACAAGAGATTTCTCCTACTCTTCTAAGGGGAGTACTTACACAAGAATATTTATAAATGTGAGTGAAAGTAGATGAAACAGATGTTCCAAATTGGTTGCTCTTCTTTGAATATGTATTCTACAGTTTATCTATATTTTTGTAAATATCTCCATGTCACCCAACTGTTGTTTTGCCTTTTCCTGCATTCTCAATCTTTTCCCTTTTATTCAGCTGTTTTCATGAAAGCAATCAGTAGTTCATCTGAAATGTAATTAACTCATTTTTATTATCCAACTTCTCAAAAGCAGTCATGAATTATTATTTAATGGACATTTACTTTTCTGCCATATCTTACACTCATAAAAATGTCAAAGGAAGTTATTTTGTCTGCTTTCATGTTTATAGAGAGAAAATTCTATAGTCACCAAGTCTTTTAAAAATATCCTTAGCAATTACTTCAACACATTTTATTGTGTTTTGCCAATTACATGATTTTTTATATTAGACATTTATTATTATTACTACCATTTCACTTTATTTTAGAGTTGTTTGCTTGATAGTATTTTAGTAATATCTTTTTAGAGTAAAGTGTGAACAGGAAGATTTCACTCTGCCACTTGAATATATTTTAATGGGATGTTATGCAAAGGGTCATTTTAGGGCAAAAGGTACTGCAGGCTAACCAGGTGTCCACTGCAGACCTCAGCAGGTCTCTGCCATCATGGAGTGCCCATGCCTGTGGCATGCAAGAGAGGTGTCTGTCTTGGCAGGTCACCTTCTTGTTAATCTGTTAAACATCACAGATATGTTGGGAGGTGACAAACTTGGGCAAGTGGCCAGAGAAAAATAATGAGCAACTAAACACGCATTTTGGAGCATGACCTGAATGAGACATCTAAAAGGTGTTAGAGCCTAGAGGAGTTGCCCTGGACATCTTTTATAGCCAGTACAGAGGAAAAAAATAATTTGTGTTCTTCTAAAATAGGTTCCTGTGATGCCACATGAAACATGCTTTACTGGATTATAGTTATCTAGAAATCAAATTATTGTGCAAATTGTAAAAGTAGCTGCAAAAACTCACTATTTTGCTGTAGATTGAGTGATGATGGGTTCCTTCCCTGAATGCTAAAGTTCTGACTAGTTTTCATTCCTCAGCAAATTATGTCAGTGATAGTGCTGGGTGGTTTTAATATGTTATTATTATCCTTTTCAAACATCAACTCAATAAAATACACTTCAGGGGTGTGAAGTATATTTCACTCTACACACTTTCTTCATGAAGAGTTTCAATTCCTTTCAAACCATCATTCTGTCTGCAAAGTTTGTTAGATCAAACCCTAAATATTATTTAGCATTATTTTGAGATAATTATTCTTTTTATTAGGAAGAAAACTGAACAAACCCCCTGCCCTGCATTTACTAGCATTATTGTTTAAAGGGCCAGTAAGGAAACAACTATGTGTGAGGTTTGATAGCACTTTTGCATTGTTGTGAACTACAGTGGAATAAGTTACTGATTCTGCAAAAGATTAGTAGCTAGTACCTCTTTTTAATCATGTCCAGTGATTTAATTTCTTAGCATTTTAGGGGGAAGGTTGTCAATTGCTATACATTCAATTAATATAACATACTGGATAAAAGAAAAAAAAAAGGGTAAAGTGTTGAGGAAGATATGAAAGTAAGGTTGGATAAAAAGCCCAAAATTATGTGATGTAGCTATAAGCAAATCCTGGGAATTCAAAAAAGGAGCACTCATATTTGCTAAGGAGGTAGATGTGCTTTAGAGAAATACAGCTTGGCTTAAAGTGGAGGAGAGGTAAAGGATTTGCCTGTGGCTTGCAGGGCCAGTTCCTCAAGAGATGCTGGGCCACTGACAGAAGCCGAAGCAAACGGGCACAAGCTCACACACAGGAGGTTCACGCTGAACATGAGGAAACATTTTTTCTCTGTGAGGGTGAGTGAGCACCGGTGAATGAGGTTGCCCAGAGAGGCTGTGAGTCTCCATCCTTGGAGATACCCAAAACCGTCTGGCCCCAGTCAGGGCAGCTGGCTCTGTGTGACCCTGCCTGGTGACCCAGGGACCCCTTCCCACCTCAGCCTTTCTCTGGTCCAGTGGTTCATTCCCTTTCTTTACAGGCGCCACCCGAGAGCAGACTCTGGCCCGTCGGCTGCAGGTGTGTCCTGCCGGCCAGGAGCGGGGGCAGCGCCGACCACCCCCAATCCTCACCGGGGCCGCTGCTGCCTTCTCCGGCCCGTGCCGCGCCACGGGGCCGCCCCTTCTACGGCCTCCGCCCGCCTCCAGCATCGCTGCGAGCCCCCGGCCAGCCCCGGCGCGCCCCTCCCGCCTCCTGCCGCGCAGGGGCCGCTCGCCAGCCCTGCGGGGACCGGGCGGGGAACAAAGTCTGCGGGCGGTGCCTGCGGGATGTCCCGCCGCTACCGGCCGGCGCCGAGCCCCGCTCCTGCCTCCGGCGCGTTCGCTATTTACGGACGCCGCGGCCGGGCCGTCCAGCCCGAGAGTCTCGCACGACGGCGCCGTCCCGCTCCGCCCGCCCCGGAGCCCCTCGCCGCCGGCTGACTGCTCGCCTCGCTGGTAGGCGGCTCCGTGCTGGCTGCTGCGGCCCGCCCCGCCGAGAGCAGCGGCGGAGGCAGCGGGGCAGAGCCGGGCACAGCGGGGCAGAGCCGAGCTCCGCGGCGCGCAGCCCGCCCAGCGCTCCCCGCCGCCCTCAGCCGCTCCGCGCCGCCGCCAAGACGCCGCGCTTCTTGTACCGCGCCAAAGGCGGGTGCCGCTCGGCCAAGATGGGCCGGCAGACGGCGGCCGGCGGGCGCGCCATGCAGCGGTCGCAGAGCCGGAGCAGCCTCTCCGCCTCCTTCGAGGCGCTGGCGGTCTACTTTCCCTGCATGAACTCTCTGGAGGAGGAGGACGGAGGTGAGGGGCCGGGGCAGAGTGGCGGCAGGTGTGCGCGGGGACCGCGGGCGCTCCGGGCCGCTCCTGGGGCCGCCCGGGCTGGGCTCGGCGGTGGCCGCCCGCCGGGAAGGGCCGGGGGTCGGTGCTGGACGAGGAGCTGGATGGGGGAACGCGAGTGACTTGGGCTGAGGGAGAGATTGGTAGCACCGTGCTTGTAGCTGGAGAGGGAGGTGTGATTTAACAGATGATGTTTATCGTCACATTGGGAATGAAGTTACTAGCTGAACTTTAGTTATGTTGAGGGGAAAAACAAAAGGACGGAGGGTTTTTCCATTCGTTCCATTTTCTGCTCATTCGTACGAAAAACCACACTTCTCGAAGGTGGTTTTCAAACAGTCTGCGGGCTTGTTCAGGTATGCCTTGCTTGTCGGTACAACATAATTTATACAGAACACCGGAGTTGAGCAGTTTAATACTGGCCTCGAGTAACCTTTCATTAGGGGAAGCAGTGTATGTTGAGGGTTTTGTACAGAGAGACCTTGCAGGTTTCACTCATTGTTAATCTCTGCTCATAAAAGTAAGTCCAACCAATAAAGAACGTGTGTAATTTTAATATCTTTGTTGCAGGACCAGAACTTTAAATAACAAGAGAAATGCAATGGATTTTCTGTGTAGCCATGCCCCCCAAAACGATGTGCTATTGGGAATGTGTGCAGCAAATGTACATGTATAGTTAAGCATGGCACCAAACTCTGTCCAGGATGGATATGTTGAGTTTGTTTTGAGTATACTGATTTCATAAAGAAAATAATTTTGTGTGTTTAAATATGTTTATGTATAGAATGAATTGATGGGTTTTCCCTTGTTTATCACAACTAATTCAAGATTTTTAATTTCATTAAGATTAATAGAGCAAATTGCACCTTCAATAGATTTGAACACTATAAAACAGAGATACCAATGTCCAGTGCTGCTACACAAACGTGTCAGCTGTGTGTGTACACCATTCATGATCTATTTAAAATATCTGCTTATTCATTCATCACCGTCTACATTTCAGGGTGAGAGTACAGTGGCTAGTGTGGTGTCCCCAGTCTTTGTGTATTTTGATTTATCTTTTCATGTGCAACAGTCCCTGAATTTTTTTCTCCATCTGATCTCCATTTCTGATGTGAATGCCTAGGCATGGTCCCTCACCTTTTCCCTGCTCTTCCTCTGCGGCTGGCCAGGTTGGCCCTTCCAGTGGAAAGGAAGTGGCTGCCTCCCTGGGGCAAACTGTGCTGTCCTTCAGTACTCTCATCTGCTCCCTGCCTTGAACAATGAAGTGAACTGCAAAATATTGCCAGTAGACTGCAGGGTAGGCTTCATGGGACATTTTTAATACTCTTGATGTTCAAATAAACACTATGGCTGAAAGCACTCACGGAAAATAAATTATCCTAGGCATATTTAGGTATATTCTTTAAAGATTATTTTTCTTTATCATTCCAGAAGCATTTTCTTTTCAGTCCTGAATTTTAGCCACAGCAATTGCATTAATCCTTTGTGAAATCAGAGTATTGATTTGTTTTGTTCTACTTGGTTTTATTTACTTCTCTAGGAACCATTTTACTTATTCCTTGGTGGAATCTGTGTTTGTTTAAAACTGTTCACTGCTTCAAAGAAATACAAAGTACCTGGAAGTCAATAGAGAAATATCTATAAATTTAAGGGTATATGTAATATTTTATTTTGTGCTGGCAAATTATTTAAGCAGAAGTGTTAAAAGATTGTATACTGATTCACATGTCACAGGTTGTGTTGATTTATCTGATCCTGTTTAGATGCAGGCTACACTTGAAAATGCATTTCATTAATTCTCATGAAAAAATAGAAATATAATAGCTGTGCAGTTTTTATGGATTTGAGTTTCTGGTATCTCTGTTTAGACATACCAGGTTACAGAGGGAATGGCAGGCATGGCAGCTAAGATCATTTCCCAAGTGTTCTCATTGGGATTGGAAAGAAAAAATTGTGATGTGTTTTTTGGATGGCAAGTCTCTTCTGCACTCAAATTGGAATTTGTTGTCTTCTGAGTGTTTCTGCAATTATATTAATGTAACATAATTAAAGTGGGTGTGGTACATGCACTCCCATGTCCACATACATAATGCTCTTTTACAGTGTAATCTGAAAAAGATCAATGTCAAACCCACATCCTCAAGATGTGGTTATTTCTGCATGTGATGGATAGCTTAAAAAAAAGATAACCTGCTAAAGGGGTGCTTCTTTTTTATTTTGTTTTGTTACATTTCACACTCAATCCTATTTTTAATACAAAATATAGAAAAACCTGATCTGTTGAGGCATTTATTTGAGATACTCTCTTGAAGATTTTTATTTATTAACTGCTGAAATGAATGATACCCTGGTCCAGAGATGTATTTTTTGGTAGGAAAGAGTACGAGTACTGTCAAGTACTGTCAAGTTCAGAAGTAATATAGTAGTAAGTAACTCAATACAACATATTAATAAATTTTGAAGTCTATTTTGAACATGATGATGAAGAAGATCCCTTTACATGTCAACTGATTAAAGAAGGAGGCCTCTTAAGTCTTGGCATTCAAGCTATGATGCACTGAACAAGTAGAAAGGCTTCTGTTTTCAGTTGGTAGCCATGAGCTTGAATCATGGACTCATCAGGGTTGGAAGGGACCTTCAAGAACATCCGATCCAGCTGTCCACTCAGCACTACCACTAACCCCTAAACCACCTCACCCAGAGCCAGATCCAGACACCTCTTGAACACCTCCAGGAGTGGTGACTCCACCATTTCCCTAGGCAGCCTGTTCCAATGCCTGACTATCCTAACAGTGAATTTTTGTTTTTAATATGTCTAATCTGAATCTCCCCTGTCTCAGTTTAAGGCCATTTCCTCTTGTTCTCTCACTGCAGGCAGGCAGAAGAGACTGACCCCCACCTCACTACAACCTCCTGCCAGGTGCATGTAGAGAGTGATGAGGTCCCCCCTGAATCTCCTCCAGGCTAAACAAGCCCAGCTCCCTCAGCCATTTCTCATAAGCTGTGTTTTTTAGAGCCTTGTTGCCTTTCTCTGGACACCCTCCAGCACCTCAGTGTCCTTCTTGAAGTGAAGAACTCAGAACTGAATACAGTACTCGAAGCGTGGCCTCACCAGTGCAGAGTACAGGGGAATTCACCCTGGCTAGGTCTGAACTTGCCATGGTTTGCCAGGTTTGCAGCACAGGGAACTACTGTTCAAAGTAGCAGTTCTTACCTACTAATCAGTTGAGATGAATCCTTCAAGTTTATGCACATTCATTATTTAGGAGTTTATTATTCTTAGCCACGTCTCGTAAAAGGTGTTAGAAAATAATTCTTTGCATTATCAATTTCTTTCTGGCATTTCTGCATGTGTACACACAGGACTAATATGGTATCAGAGCAAATTATTTATGTTGTTGCAGTATCAAGGATTTTAAAGAGGTGTCTTGCATTTTTTTTGTTGTTAGATTCGTTGATGATAAAATGTAGGGCCTGCATACTGAAGTGAGAATCGGTGTCAAATAACACATTTGACAATAACATGTCAAATAAGACTTAAATTATATGGAAATTGTTGAACAGGTGTGGGGACAGAGTACAAATCAGTATCTGTATGAATGCTCTTGAAGCATTCCAAGCCTCGAATTTTTTCTGAAGTCTTGGCTTTGTTGAAATAAAATAAATTTTGTGATAGTCAAAAGATGAGAAAATTTCCAGTGTAAATGCATGTGACATCCTTTTAGGTTGCCTGTGTAGTCATAGTGCAAAATCTCCTGCGTGTGATGTATTTACAAGCAGTTCATGAGTGTACTAAACTTTCCCGTGAGCAAATGAATTCTTACGTACGAGAAGCTTACTGGAGAAGTAGAGTTATCAAACATGCAGAGAAAAGAAGAGAAGGTCAGATCACATGATGTGATCACTATAAAGCCTTCATCTGTTTTTATGAGTGGGACTGGTAACTTGGTGCTTCCTCAAATTACACTGTGTGTATTGTTTATTGTTGTAAATTTTCACTATCATTTCAGTTTTGTACTCTGTTTACATTCACTTCTGATTTGCATTTACACTGAGGTGTTGTTATACACAGTTAAATAGCATGTTGCCAGGAATGCAGCTGTGGAGCTGCTGGTCAGGGCAAGATCTGTGTGCAGAACTATGCCCACTAAAAGGGAGTATATTTCAATTTAATATCTTCTTTTTCCAAAGTTTTTGAGTGTTAGTGAAGCTGTGAGACTGAAGGGGAAAGCCAGATGCTTTGCAGGTGCTGAAGACAATTCAAGAAATAATTTATGATAATATAAGACATAGATTGATTCAGAAAGAATTGGAAAGCATCTTGGTCTCCCAGTATGTTAGAAAAACAAAAGGCAATTAAAAAAAAAAAAGAGCCACAGAATGTTCTTCAGTCCAACACAATCATGCCAAAAATAGCAAAATTTGGTTGTGTTAACTGAGGAGAAGTTACATGACAGTTTTGCATATTGATGTCTACCAAAAGAAGTATCTGAGTGTTGCTGCAGGAGCTCAGCAGGAATAGAAGCACATTATACTCTCCTGTCACCTGGCTGATAACTGGCCGGGAAACTTGCTGCAGGGGTTGTTCGATCCCACATAGGTGTCAGCGGCAGTGCTGCCCCTGACTGAAGGCTCAGGACTTATTTAAAGGTACGCTGAGCTGCTCAGTGCAGCACTGGTAATGGCTTCAGTGGCATTTCTCACCAATTATTCACTGCACGTTGGTAAAGCTGGAATAAAACTCAGCAGTTCCTGGATCCTGTTCCTGTGGTTAGACTGCCAGATCACAGTGTCCCTCTGGAGGTCCCAGTAGACAAAAACAAGCAGACAATAATTTGACCAGAAATAGAAAATGGGGGAAGTAGTAACAATAAATTCATTAGCGCAGTAATTATTAAAGTGAATTCTGCACATGAAGTAGTTATGTTTTAAAATTACCATCTTAAAAAGAATAAAGTAATATAGGAGCATCAGACAATGAAGAAAATGAGAATAACTACATCATCTTGGGGGAATTGGCCTACATTTTGGCCTTGGTGGTAAAGATGACCTTATTTATGTGAAATGTTCATAGGCAGAGCCAAGGAAGGATATGAAAGAAGGGTATAGTGCCCTGTGACAGGTTATCCACTGTAAGAGATGAAGCTTTAAAGATCTTGGCTTGATAGTTGCTAACATACCAGAGCTCATCTGCTGCACATTGTGTGCAATACTGGGGTCGCTCATCTTGGAGGGTAAAAAGCACTCTGAATATGCAACAATAATTGTTCTGTGAGAATCTGCATGACATTTAAGTTTATAGTTGATATATGGTTGATATTTTTTTCTGTTTGCTGTTAGGACACAGTTCAGGGGCTGACTTGATTCAGCCTTTTGATGATGGTGGTGGGTCTGACCCATTTCTGCAGCTCCGTGGGCTGAGTTCCAGGGTGGAGGCAATATAGCAGGCATTTCCAGCAAGTCACAAGTGTTTTTACCAGTTATACTCAGGTACTGTACTGATAAAGTAGGTGTAGATGACAAGATTGATAAGACCGTTAAAAAATAAGTATAGAAAAAACGATACTGTTGCTAGCAAAGTAAAGAGTATGACAAAAAAAAAAATCACTTATATTCTGGAAAACTAAGGGAAAAGGAGAAGAAACTCTAGAAGGATTCATATTCAAAGTACAACATACTTCAGCCTGAGTTAGAAATGCCCAGCAGATTTTTAAAGCTGTGTTTCTCTTACAGCTGTGTTTCACTTCTGAGCTGTTGGTTACACTGCAGCATGTACCTGAATAGCTGGCAGATAATTTGGATGTGGCTGTAGCAGCAGCAGTGAAGCTACATTGTATGATAGGTTGCCTCTCTGGTGGTACCTACAAAACATGTAAAAACAGGTCTCATATCTATGAGCTGTAATTGTCATTTTTCAGTGTCAAGGTCAAGAGTGTAATCAGAGCAGCAACGCACTGTGTTGTCATTGTTTCAGTTTGAAGAGGTAAGAGTTTAACAGCAGTAGTTTGAAAGTGGGTCATTACAGTGTGAAATTTGCTCAGTTTTTTGTGAACTGTGGTTATTTAAATAATGATATTTGCATAAGATCATTATTCATCTTAGACAAAGCAAAGGACTAAGAGCTGTTTCTAATTTGTGTAATCTCAGAAGCCATCCAACTTCTTGGCACCATCTACCTCATTAAGCCTTAATAGAGGGTGTTGAATTGTTTCAGCACGCTTGCTGCATCATTCAGAAATGCTGCACAGATCTGTCTGATTGATAGTATATGCAGTGATCCTTGCTATAATAAAAATAATCAAGGTTAGGGTAAAGAACAGTGTTACTGCCATTATTCCTTAGACATTATTCCATATTTAGAAAGTATCTCTCACTTCATATAAGGCATAAAAGAAAAGCAATTCTAAGCTTCTCAATATAGGTACTCTTTGCTGTTTAAGCCTTTTTAATCTGTTCTTGGGACTGCATGAAATAATGTTTATTAATAAATATATTATAATGTTATACATCCAGAAAATTGAATGTACATGTAAACATGAAAACATCATCTCTTAAAAGTGCAGAAATTGTTTCTGTTTACTTAAGATGATCATCCTTTGTCATTGGCAAAATCAGAGACTGGATGTGAAGAGTTCCTGTGATGAAGATGTGCACCTATCTAGTTATTATTTATATAAATGGTATACAAAATTAGAATGTAATTCCACAAAATTGCTTGCTCCATTTTTCAGGGTTTTAATAGCTTGGAGATGAGACTGATTTCCCACTGCTTTGCACTTCTTTAGTTATATAGATTGTTGTACGGGATGTACAGAGTGGATATAAAATGCTACCATTCTGTTTTGACACATGCACAAAATATGCACAAATTATTATAGACCTATTAGATTTGAATGATAAGAATCTCTTTGTGGAGATCATGACTGGTCTAAATGAGGGCTCCTGAAGAACTGTTCATTCAGGTCACTCTTCACGTGGGACATACAGCCGTGGGCTGCAGAGCCATGTGCTTGCTTGTTGTCCTATCTCTGTGTTCAGGTTTACAGCAGGTAATGGCTTTTGGCAGGTAAATCCTCTGACCACACCTAGAAAACTGATGGCCTTATCAGTGACAGAAATAGAGACTTCTGCAGTGGTGCTGGAAAGGCTGTGTGTACTTCTATTCCTGATCTGCATCTCACTGTCAAGATCTGTAATCAGCATCTGTAAAACAAAGGATCCCACCAGGCCTGCATAGCCTGCATGTTTGTTGTTACACAGTCAGAGCAAGGTAACCAAAAGAGAAGTGGAGATTACATCAGTACTAACCCATCTCTTCCTTACAGCTGTGGTTAATTAGTTTTGATTCCCTGAGCTGTCTCTTATCAGAGATAAATTCTTTGTCAAGGGACTGGCAGAGCATCAAACCTCTGTGCTGTGATTCTTTGTATACTTACTTGGGGTCACCAGGAGTGTTACTTAGCACAGATATTGAAAATAAGCCCTAGGGTGTGCAAGATGGTTATGTGTCCTTTTTATATATAGCATGTGATTCTGAATAATAATGTCGGGGATACTTAAATTTTAGGAACATTAAGTACTTACTGTGCATGTAGGAAAACAGCTCTTTGTTAACACTTCAGTCCTGTAAAAATATTTCAAAAACCTTTTTGGGAACACAAGACCATAAGTTGAAGATCTTAAAATGATGGATGCCATATGCAGACAAAAACAGTTTCTCTTTTCTGATGCTCTTAACAATTTGCTGAAGGATCAGTTAAGACTGGAGAATGGACATCAGAACAGCAGTGAAATTGAAGTGGCAGAATACAGCTTCAGACACATTGAGATATGGGAGAGAATAAGGAGCAGGTGCTTACCTTAAACCACAGCATTGCTTGGAAGCCTTGTGTGGTAAAGTGACTTCACATCACATGGCCACAACAAGGCACAGGCTTGACTGAACAAATGACCTGCCTTTCCATGATGAGAGGGAAGTGGAATGCTGACAAAGGATGCTGCAATCTGGCCAGGAACAACTGAGATTCACGATGGCTGCCTCTTGGGAATTTCCTTCCTGTAGGAAATTCATCAAGAATGGGATGCCAAATCTTCTGTACCAGCCTTTGACCTGAAGCTAAAGCAACAGTGTTGTACTTGATTATTTAATTCATCTCTCTCTTTTTCTTAGGTGCTGTCTTAATTACTCTTAGTTAACCATGTTTCCATTATGGCCAGAGGAAAGAGAGAGAAGGAAGCACAAAGAACAGGACAAGAGTGAAGAAGTGTTTCTTGACTGAAAGTGTAAAACTACTGAAGTCTCCCAAGAAATTTAAAAATGCATGGGGCAGATTGAAGCTGTGTGCTCTGTCACACTTTCCAAACCTGGCTGCTCCCATTCTGAAGAGCTTTCTTGCTGAAGGCAGCTCTGCTCTGTGCTTATCAGAGCAGGCCATTCCTGTGCCAGTCAAAATTTATCAGTATTTCACATTCAGATACTCATGGAAGCAGGAACTAGAATGCAGATCTTCCCTTCTTCCTTACGTGTAAGGGAAAGCCCCTGGCTATAGTTTCCCCCTGGGTTTGCAATGCTCTTTGGGTTTCAGAAATGCTGACAGCCTGCACTGTGAAAATGTCCATTAGAAGTACTGTAACACAAAACTTCATAAACTGATTGTTAGCACTGGCATATGAGAATCAGTGAAGTGAGCTCAAACTCAAGTGACAACGAAATCTGCTTTTCCCAAATCCTGCTTAAATTAGTAGATCCTAAACAATGTCTTCTGCTTGAGATCTATGGGGAACACAAAGAAAGAAAAAACTCGGCTATGCTTCCTAGTGCTTCAATAAGAGCTAAATGCCTTGTTCAATGCAGACAAAACCTGGGCTGCTCCAGAAATAGAGCTTTGTGGCTGCAAGCAAATTTGAGACCTGCCCTGTCTCCCTTCTGTAGGTTCAAATTTTCTTAGACTCTTGTTTTTCTAGCCGGTTGTTAACATATCCAGAGCAGGTAACTAGGTATGTAAAGAATTTTAGTCTCATAAAATGGGCTCTTAAAGGCAGCTTATTCTCTTTGTGGATCTAACTCTTGAGTTCAGATGAAAATGCTGAAGGGAGTTTTTATGCAGCCTTTCTGGTGAGCAGAGAAGAGCCACCTCAAACACTTAAGTGTGTTTCTGAAGCCGCAGCTGCTCTGTACTCCATACAAGTCCTACCAAGAGATCACATACCAGCTGGGGACTGGCATAGCCAGCCTGCCTGTGCCTGTGCCATGTCCTCTCTTGGCTCTGAGCCTGCTGGGGAGCAGTTGTAGGAAGCTCCTGCCGAGAGCAAGCTGAGAGTTCTCATTCTCACCGCCAGCGGCAGATTTCATCTGGCTAGATCCCAGATGATGGAAAGCAATCTGTTGCATTAACTGCAGTTTTTTGACTTGTCCTCATCTGCTGTTGAAGATCATATCAGTATCTTTGCATCTCTAATTTGTAAGTGATTTTCACCCCAAGTTGTGGAACAACTAATTCTGTGCATAACTTAGAAAATGTGGCCTGCGGAGTCTATTTGCAGTAACCATATTAGTTAAATTACCAGTGTGATTAACTGTAAGAATGAATGTGCTTTCATAAATACCAAAGCAATTATTTCTGGTAATTTATTCCCTCCTTTCAGTATGGCTGCAAGAATCTGAACTAGTGTTTTTCAGATAATGTATTCCATATTTTGTGGTGGAGACTTGAGAGAAATTTCTTTTTGCTAGGGCAATTAGCTTATACTAATTTGAGAACATTTCTGATGTTCTTTATTAGACTTTAGGAAATTGTGAGTAAAATTACTTTGATTGTAGGTACTCAGCAATGTAACAGCAAAGTGCACTTCTAAGCTCTCATTTCTGTATCCTTTAATTTGGTTAGACTAAAACAGCATGCATAACATGACTGTGTAAGTGTATATACTTCAGGATTATAAACCCAACCCCTACTCCTACAGTGACACCAGTTAGATGTTTATTTCTGAATTAGTGCTGCATTCCCAAGTTACTAATCTAGCTAGAGGTTAGTATCGCCTTAGTTGGGTTCATTCAACTGTATGCTTGTCTTCACAAATGTTTTTTTCAGAAATTACCTGTCTTGAAAGAAAAAAAACAACTTTCAGTTGTTTTGTTGGTTTGTTCCTTTTGGTCTGGGTCCAGTATGGAATACAGCCACATGAGTAGTTGAAATAACAGAGGAGTCAATTTCCAGGCAGGAATGAGGGAAAAGAGTTTGGATTTACTAGAGTGATATGATCTTCAATCAGATGTTCTACCAGCTACAGCTTGGAAGTATGGCACCAAAGGCTGTTTCTTTGACTTGAGTAGCTACTTTGCATTTTCATTGCCACTTGAAACCTTTTAAAATTTTTAATGCTGAGTTTTTGAAACATGAATTATGGATGACACAAATACAAATTGTTTGAGGAATTGTAGGATTATTTTTGATTTATTAATACTTTTCCAGGGACAAATATATTGCTAGTATTGTGGGCAAACAAGTGGAGGTATTTCTCATGTATTTTTATGTATTAGTTTAGCCAAGTTTCATCTGAAAGAATATTCACATCAAAAGCAGTGGCCCAGGGGTCACACCACCCGGATCCAGATCTTCTGTTAATTCTATTACAAATTGCCATTTTGCTGTTAAAATCTTCCATTCTTATTTCAAGAGGCATCAATGTCATGATTAGGAGCTTTATTGATGAAAGGTCAGATCTTTCTTTTTGGGGACCATCAGAGAGCACTGCCTATATCTGTTGAAAACTGGGAAGTAATTATTCACATGGCCTCCTTTAAGCCCTCCTTAAGTTCAGTGTTACGGTCAAAATAATTACTGTTTACCACTCGAACTTACACAAAAGTTGGCTATACAACACATGCCTAACTTTCATGCTGTATCAAAGTTGTATCTTTGTGTGCCTCTTGACATGTGAACCAGACCTCTTGCTTCAGTTAAAATGAATGTGGGAAAGTAAAACTGCTTAAAAATAAGGTTTAGAGGGATGCTATGAACAGCTACACATGTGCCTCTATGAAGACTTGAATGGCAGTTCCAAAAGTTCTGCCTTGATTTCTCAGTAAATTGATGCACAATGGATGTGTTCATGTTTTTATTCTGTTCTCCTACAGGGAAGGCATACAGACTTATAATTCTAGTTCAGAAAAACAATCTGCCTTACAAATCAATAAAAGTTACTATGTACTCCTTCACATATTACATAATCGAACATATATTTCTCCCAAACTCTCAAATCTTTGAAAGACATATGAAGATATTGAAGAATCATGCAAGATGGAGATGTTCTTTTAAATTTGCATTAGGGACTTCATGTTTACAAGAATGAATTGAGAATGACCATGATTCAAGACTGAATAAAAATGAATACTTACTCATCAAAAGAGTTCTTAGAATGGAAGAGTGATATCCTGTGGAGCTTCAAGAGTTGTGTGCCTTTCACATGTAACTATGATGCATTGTACCTTTTCTACACAACTATAGCACAATATTTTCCTGGCAGTTTTGTGAGAATATTCCTTTGAAATGAGTGCTTGTATTTTAGAACAGCTCTGGACCACCGTTGGAAGTCAGCTGCCAGCTTTCATTAGTTGAATAAAAATAATAAACCAGCAGGCACTCAGAATGGTACAACCCCCAAAAAAACAAATTGTTGATTTCTGGCCTTCATTTTTCATATGTTGTAGTAGCCTGGTATCTTTTTTATTTGCATTTATTGCATCAGGTATTGATGTGTATTTTTAGAAGTAATTTCGATGCAGTAAAATTTATCTTTTCATTCTACTGGGTACTGAATTTGTTTGGGTAGCTGAAGTTCTAGATGAAAATTATTATTTCTAATTACTATTTGTATGTACTGATTAAAAGTTATGGTCTTAAGGAATATGTAGAGGGCTTGTAATAAGCAATATGATTTGAACCACTCAGGATACTGCTGTATCATGTCTCACTGCTGCTAAATATTGCAGAGTTATTAATCTTTCTTGACAAGGAGCCAGTGGTTTTCAAGGTATTTTTGGTGTCTAGTTCCCACTTCACTAAATTTCCCATGTTCTTCATCTTATCTAATATTCCTCCTGACTGAGGGGCCTGGGAGACTTCAACCCATGCTGCAGCCTGTAGGACAGTGACACTGAGTGAAATTGATGACACACATTGAAATTGATGTCTCTCTGTCCCATTCCCTGTCCAAGGATGAGATCCTCTTACTCTAAGCCAGTCCCTGTACTCACACATTCCCCCTAGGTGTGATAGTCCTTCTCTTTCAAATCCCTAAAGCTTCACCAGCCTCACAGGTCCAGAAGTTCTTCTGACCTCTGGTACATGATGAGGCAGAGAAGGTGTAAAGGGTAGCAGATGCTACGAACAACTGCAGGAGGAAGTTGTGTCCATCGATAGCCTAGGATATTGGACATTACTCTTCCCTTGTTTTATCAGTATTTAAGAATTATGTTATTATTTGTTGTAGCATATATAGAGTTCTTGCTCTTTTATAATATCAGTATATCACACCTCACTGTGCTACACTCAGAGGTGTATAGAACAAATTGAAAGAAAGCAGTATGCAGAATTCCTTGGCCCTATTGCAAGGAACAGCACTTAAAATCAGAAATGACATGGAGTGTAGGGTCTGACAAGCCCCTGTCCTGGCAGGAAGCCCTTGTTTAGATAAAGGGAACTGCAGAATCTCCAGATGTGGGGTCTGATAGGCCCCTGCCCTGAGGCCTGGAGATAAGGAACTTACACAATCCCCCTGCAGGCCCCTCTTGGGGAAAGAGCGAGCCTTTTTGGTTACAGCAAGAAAAGACAGACCCGTGATCCTCTAGGAAACTGCATGTAAAATACCCTAGTACCCATTGGTTTCTCACCCTTTCACACCCACCTCTGTACCCCCATAAAAGAGACCCCTCTGCCCCGAGTCAGGAGGATCCGTCTCTGGTCACCCCTTCGCGGAAGTTGGAAGAATAAAGCAACTTCTGCGGAACCACCAGCAGGACCTCTCCTCTCTCTATCCGGGCCTGGCCATGGGGGTTTGCCTTGAGAGCAGAGCTGAAATCACTCCCTGAATCACTAAGAGCTGATGGCTGCTGAGCCAGGCATCTCTGCAGGCACCCCCGGCCGACGGCTGAGAGAAGCCACGACCCCCTGGGAGACGGTTCCTCACAGGATCACCTCTCCAGACGGTTCCTCACGGGATCACCTCTGCGGGTCGGCCACGGCTTCTTGGGTCTGAGCCTCAGACCCCAACCAGCACAGGCCGGGAGAACCCCCAAGCATTACTACTTTAATGGAGTGGCTGTCTTACTCATGAAAGAAAAACTCAGGTTTCATTCCTACTCATTTCTTCCAGCTGAGGTATTGATCAAAATTCCTACACTAAAAATCTACTATATATTGAGTATTTTTTCCCTCATCTGATACCCAGACACCTGTCACATTGCTGTTTTTACAAGTAAAATTAAACTATGCAAATAGATAGAAAAATTGTTATTCTTGGAGGTGATAATAAAGTTTCATATTGTGCATAAAAATCAATACTGTGTATTTTAAATATACTGAATAGAGAAGAAAGCATGAGAAGGGTTCTTGATCTGTCGTCTACCGTCCTCACTAATGGATATCTGTGACTTGATTTAGCAGATAATGACCAAATGTTTTTAAAACAATAATTCATCTGAATTAGAACATTTCTCTGAAGGTTTTGACATCATGGTAACATTTTAATTGAATTCCTAAGAGGGATTTAGTCATCCAGGGAAAATATATTTTAAATATGCTAGACTATGGATTGTTTAAATCTGGTTACCTCTGTGGGCAGACTTGTGTTTAACCTTGGAAAGCAGGCAATGACAGTACTAAGATCCTGTAAAAGAGATGTATGATGCTGTTTGCCTGTGTCTATAAAGTTGATAATTTTTTAAATGGAAGTTTTGTTACAGGTCATTAATTTGTGGCTCTGAGTGTTTGTGCCACAGGGAGCAGGAGTGTGCACAGCTGCTCAGCTGCGACAGCACAGTGCCATGGGGGCTTCTCTTTTGTCTCCACAGAAGCAGGGGGCAAGAAGCTGCGGAGCACCGTCCAAAGGAGCACTGAGACAGGGCTGGCCGTGGAGATGAGGAACTGGATGACTCGTCAGGCTAGCCGGGAATCGACAGATGGGAGCATGAACAGCTACAGCTCTGAGGGAAAGTAAGCAGCATTTACAACTGTGGTGTCCTGATGTTTCTCCATGAAACAGGTTGTTAGAGGGAGGCACAGTGAGCACTCTAGGTCTTGTTTGGTCAGAATTCCCTTCATGAGCCAGTGTCATTGATGTACCAAGCCTAAGTCTTCTCCTGTGACTTGAAAGAGTCTCCCACTGTTGGTGCAGAAAGGAGGAGGAACATTTCTGCTGTGCCATGAGAGGGGCACATGGTGGGTCAGATCATCATCATGAGGTGTGTCAGGAGGGGAGAAGGTGCAGTACCCTGTGGGGGGTTATCAGCTGTCCACTGCTTAATTCTGTGGCAAGCTTGCCTCTTAAGTCTCGGAATATCTTAGACCATTCACAAACAGCCTAAATATTCCTTCGACTGAGCAGCTCCACCTAAGCCAGTGTTAATGACAGCTATCCCCATAGCAGAAGTTGATAAGAGAAATTTAGCTCATACCTCCTTGATGTTAAATCATTTATTCCCTCTGTCCTGGAGGGGAACAGAGGACCCGACCTGGGCAAACAGCCGGCGAGGTAAGAGGGATGGGCTTTCCCCCCTGCTGGCTTTATCACAGACAGGGGGAAAGTTGATACCAGGGGCTGAGATGGGACAAACAACCAACCAGATCAGAGCCTGCGCGGCTTGAGCCCAAAGTAGACCTGACTCAGTCACATGGCAGGGACCCGGCCGAGGCGGGGGGAGGGGGGGGCCAGGGGGATCCACCGTAACTACCCCAGGTAAAACACTGATATGGACAAGTTCTCTTCCAAAAACTCCTGGCATATGCCAGTGCTTTGCAGAGCAAAGCATTTCCAGCGCATTTCCAGGTGTGACTCACTGGGTTCCAGAGTTTTTCAAAGATTCTGCTACTTTAATCCTAAAGAAATTATCTGGGCAGAAGTATGAATCTGTCGTATATCATGGTTTTCATAAAAGTCCAAGCTCTGAGTGATGTGTATGAGACATTGCCCAGAAAAGTCTTACTGTAGGTTGATGTATTAGTGGCATTCACAGCACTGGACAATATATCTATGCTGCACAGTGTATCTTAGTGTATCTTGTCCAAGTTGATGCACTGTAAGCATTTGAGATGGCCATTTCTTAATGATTGGTCATTACAAATTTCAGTAGTTCTTGTTGCTCTGTAATGGGTCACAGATACTTTACAGCAAGCATTTTAATTTTAAGTTACTTTGGTCATTTGCCACAAGGGATTTCAGTTGTGTTATTGAACAGATGTCATTCTCGAAGACATTTTAAACAAAATATTTAGAATGAAAGGCAATTTTAAAAATAGCAAGCAGTATTTGGTCTAATGTCCTCATTTCATTGTGTACATTTGATATTTAGCCATTGAATTCAGAGTAACTGAGAAGTGTGAGCAATTTAACCCTCATGTAACTAAGTCACTGGTAAGGGTGTGTGTTGGTATCTTAATGAACTGGTCTCATATGAATACTTTGATAATTAACGGTGGTATTTAATATATTGCAAAAGGAGAACATGATGGAAGAATACTAATGTGGAAGTTATTGAGGATTAGTGCTTTCTTTACCTTTTTGTTTATATGCTGAAGGCTAAATTGCTTCTTGTTGAACACTGTGGGATTTTGAAAATTACAGTAATTGTTTCGTAAGTTCTTTACAGTACTACCAAACCCACAAACATTAAATGCAAAACATCTAGAAAACAAAAAATGAGCCCAAGCCAAAATAAAATGAACAAAACCCCAACCAAATAAATAAAAAACACAAACAAACAGAGGGCAAATTTAAGTGTATTTCTTTTTTTGCTTTTTTCAATATTATTTCTAGTTTGATTTTCCCTGGTGTGAGGTTGGCTGCAGACAGCCAGTTCAGTGATTTTCTGGATGGACTTGGTCCTGCCCAGCTTGTAGGACGACAGACTTTGGCAACACCATCAATGGGTAAGTGTTTATGTCTTCTAGATATGATATATTCTATTTGGTCAGGTAATTAAAACGTAGAATTTATCTAGATTCCCTTTAAATATGGATTTCTCTTGTGGTTTTGAGCAACTTGTTTAAGACCAAAGCTGTAACTTCAGCCAAAGTTGAATGTAATTGTGAATGCTTCTGAAGACATGCAAAAGTAGAAAGGTGCTTTGAAAAGTTCAGCCTTTTACCTCTTCTTCAGTTTTCCACCTTTAAAGTGGGGCTAATGAGACTAATCTTTTGTCTGAATCACTTGGATAATATTGTATAAAATAGGTAATTTAGGTGCAAAATATTTGTTATTATTGTGTTTACAGACTTTTATATTCACAAGTTATCTTTTCATAACTTGTCCTAAACTAGAGGCATGGTGAAGAGATTTCAGGCAGTTTTATAGAGCTGCTTTGTATTAATTCCCTTGCTGCCTTTTTTTATATGAAACTCTTAAGAAAGAGAAATTAATTTGAAGTAATAGAGGCATGGAAGACGGGAGATAAGGCATTATTGCTGAGGTTTTAAATTGTTTGTAACATAAACAGCTGTGAAGAGGGTAAGTATTAAATTATCTCATGTTAAAATCCAGATTACACTTACTGATAGAAAACATGATACAAGTCACCACATACCTATCCTAGAAATTATCTCAACATTTCATATATTAAAGTAGTTCTGAATTACAGTGCTGGGGTTTCTTTTTGTTTTCTAGGAGATATTCAGGTGGGAATGATGGATAAGAAAGGACAACTGGAAGTAGAAATAATCCGAGCCCGTGGCCTTGTTGTAAAACCAGGTTCAAAGACACTGCCAGGTAAGGAAGAAAAACCTTAGTAACAATCTTAGCACAGGGCCAAGCATTGGACTTGATGATCCTAATGGGTCCTTTACAACTCAGTATATTCTATGATTCTATGGCTCCAAGAATAGCATTCTACCAAAAAATCTGTGGCTTTTCTGTTCAGTTTTGTCAGCTCTTAACAAATTCACATCTCAGGAGATTACAATGTTGTATGTACACTGAAATGCATAACATACTGAATGATACACCAAAAATCTGCCCTACTTCAGGAGGAAATTAAAAAGCAGGCTGCCGGAAGACACAAAAGTGGTTTTGATAATAGCAAAGGCATCCTTTATTATGGGGTAAAAAGAAAGGTATATACTGAAGATTTTATATAGGAATCTTAGGAATGAAGAGGAAATCAAGAGATAGGTACCCACTCAAAAAGTAGACCAGTATTTGATACTTACTCCTTGTTTTATAATCTGATGTCCTATAACTCTATGTGAAAAGGACAATATAATGATATTTTTAGCAAGCTCTTCTGCCAAAATAGAAATTGTGTCAGTCTTTTCTTCACTGATTTTCACCTTGTGAAAATTAATAATTTTAAATTATTAACAATTTGGAGCATTGATCCAAATCTCACCAAAGTCATTGCAAGTCACGCATTTACTTAATAGCCCTATTTTGCATATTACACGTATAGGGATGCTATATATAGGAATACCTGATTTTTTCAGGTCAAAATTGGAATTATTTCATGGCAGAAGAGACATACAAAATACATCAAGAAGAAAATACACCCAAGGAGAAGAGTAAAGAAAATGCATGGCTGCTTTGTATGGGAATAACTGTTAACATTGCTTGTGGAGATTTGTTCTTATAAGTTATATATCCATTAAAAGCAGATATTTATATGGTGATAGAAAGCATGTATGTTAAACAAAAAAATCTGGACTTTTTCACTTACTGTTCTTTATTTTTGTTCTTCTAAGCACCATATGTAAAGGTGTATCTATTAGAAAATGGAGTCTGCATAGCCAAAAAGAAAACAAAGGTAGCAAGAAAAACGCTGGAACCACTTTATCAGCAACTTCTATCATTTGAAGAAAGTCCCCAAGGGAAAGTTTTACAGGTAATTTGCATTAACATTACTCTGAATCTGAAAATGTCACCTGTACAGTTTTCACTGAATGAGTTTCAAAGTTCCTTCTGGCTTCACTTGGCGAAAAATTCTCATATTTTATATGCTTGTTGAGCAGATAAATACAACAGTGATAGCTATTTTTGCAAGTAGAACTGAGCAAAAGTCAGTTATAGATTATTTTGCTTCTAGTACATGTAGGGGCTCCTCTCACTGGGTTTTCTCTGGTGTTGTGGATAACTGCTGTTTGTGCCCAGATCATTTCTGTCACTGCGTCATGGTTAGTATACACAGAACTAAACAATGGTTGCAATCAGATATTTCATTCCTTACTGTAATTAAATAAGCAGAGACTTTTGACAAATCAGATTAAAGCTTTTGTAATTTTTGCTGAATTTTTTTCAATTTTCTTGTGTTTCTTTTCCTAACAGATAATTGTTTGGGGAGACTATGGACGTATGGATCATAAATCTTTTATGGGAGTGGCACAGATACTTTTAGATGAACTGGACCTGTCCAACATGGTGATTGGGTGGTTCAAACTTTTCCCTCCTTCTTCCCTAGTAGACCCAACCTTAGCTCCTCTCACTAGAAGAGCTTCCCAATCATCTCTTGAAAGTTCAACAGGACCTTCGTATGCTCGCTCATAGCAGCTGTGAAACTGTTGTCATAGCAACCAGCGTTACAAAAAAACAAAATTACAGGTCGCAAACCCTGGTAACACTGCATGCTTAATGTTGTGTCTTCTGAGCCTGTTTCTAGGGCTGCAACGCGATCCTGTGTTCTCAAGGAAGTTGCACACATTGTGCCCTATGGAAGGCCCTCAGGTGATGGACTGAAATCATGAAGAACTGATAGGTTTGGAGTTCAGGGACTCAGTTTTTGGTCCAATCTGAAGCCATGGACTAAACTAAAAAGTCAATCTGTTTCATGCAACAAAAGTCCTTTTCAATGGCATATCTGTTTTGTTGCTCCTGTTTATTTATCTGCCCTCCCCTCCTAAAGCTTGGTTATGCCACAGAAGTGGAGTTACCCTCCCATGAAGCCACGTTACAAGTCAGTGGATTAGCAGACATTGGAAGAAAGGAAGAATATAAGGATGCTGGAAAAGTCAACTGACACTTGCAGCAGTTGCTTGAGATCTGAAAACTCTTCATATTGAAAAGGTTCAAGACTTAAAGTGGCGAGCTTCATACCTCCAGCTATTCACACAGTGAAACCCCAGACATGATGGACTCTCTGAAAAATAAAGTTCTGTGGATATACTGTACTGTATGAAATTAAGAAATTTTTTTGCATGGACAGAGATTTAGCTGAACACTTAAATTATTTTCTTGGGGCTGCAACTTGCAAAAAAAAAAGAATAAATCAGCCATTTTCAACAGTTTATATTATTTTTAAAAATAAATTTCACTAGTGCATGGTTTTAAAGGGAAGAGAATGCAACAGGGTGATACAAAGACACACCACGTTTATCATTCTTTAAACCAGTCATGGTCTGTGTTTTTGCAGACTTCTATTAAAAATAAAAAATAATTTCTAGCAAATATTTAAAATTCTGTTTATGTGACAAGAAATAAGTGTAATATATTAAATTTATTTAAATGTAAAAGGTACAAGCCTTGTAAAGTTCAACATAATGTGCAAATTGTACACTTCTTTTACCTCCTTCTTTATCTCTCCTCCCAGTCTCCCTTCTCCCTTTTGCTCTTTTTCCCCTCTACCTCCCAGGATGATCAGCATATTCTAAAATGGCTACATTTTGACTTATTACTCTCTTATGCCCCATGTTTGGTTCAGGGTTGCAGATTGTTCTGCATTTCTGAATTATTTGAGAAAAATATTGTTTAAGAGCTTACTTTTTTTCAAGCATGTTGAAAAGGATTTTGCAACATGGCTTGGGAGTACATTAATGTAATTCAGCATGTATTTGATAAAGAAGATATTTGAACTTTTGCAATTTATTGTACAGTGCATGGTAACTTATTTTCATTTTTTTTCACCTTCAAATTGAATTCTACAGCAAAATACTGGAATCATATGGCCATTGTAAGATGTATTCAATAAATTTGTTTTCACCACCAGCATCTTTCATTCAAAGACTGAACTATCATTTCTTGAAGGCTTTTGGAAAGAGGAAAAATTAAGTACCTGATTGATTTTTAGGAAGCAAATTTAAGCACGTTTATTTGCACTAAACCAATTAATTGCTTCATTTTTGAAATAACAAAAGCAACAAAGGTTACAAATCGGTACAGTTCTTCTGCTGTAAAGTTCAATTTTCATAACTTACATTTGCGTTGCAAAAGACATGATTAGGTAATATCAGTCTGGAAAATATCAGTCTTTGGTTTGTAAAACAGCCTTAAAGAAAGCTTATCAGTACCACTGACAGCTATTTGTCACCATTACCAGAACCTCACTGCAGTTAATGGATCTTCAAAACCCTGGGGTTTGTAGCAGACAGTAACTACCATTGGGTGGTGCTGCAAGTTCAAGCTTCTCATTAAATTATGTTATTTAAAAGGAGTGTAACTGGCTAATGTTAAATAACAAAATATCCTTTTTTTTTTTTCATGGGTCTTTATATGCCTTGAATACCTGCTTAAGGTTTAATATTGAAATCTTGCAATAATTTTTGAAGTACATTACATTTACCTTTATGGCCACACAGAATTATTCTGATTTTATTTGAAAATCAATTGAAGTTTCCCATTAACAAATTGTACATGCCTCTTAAGAGGGAAGAAGTAATAACAGTATCACTTTTTATGCCTTTTACTTTGTGCAATATCATAGAAAATGAGATTGTGTCTTGTCTGCAGAGTTTATATAATGGATTATTGTTAAGTTAATAGACAGACTGGTAAAATTATATTTACTGAAATAATTTAGACACCTGTCTACCAGCAGCAAATAAATACTACTAACATGCAGTCTAGAATATCCCCTAGGATATTAAACAAAAATACATAACCATTTTCCTGACACTGTGAGATGTGCTCACACATTCTTGTATGCATAGTCCTCTATAAATTATTTCAAATTTTAAAATCAAGGACATGACGCATGGAAGGTTTGTACATAATTGTCATTATGCAGTATTTATTTTAAAAAAAATTAATGTATTTTTTTTAATTTTCACACGTCTGCAACTCTACTTATGGTTTAGTCATGTAAATAATACTATTCCAGTGATCACTGCTGTCTTGTAAATAGTATGTTTTAAAAAGTTAAAAGGAATTACAGTTGGGGAAAAAAAATGGGCAGATTAGGCCTGTAATGAACACCAACTAATGTAAATCAAACTCATTCTGGTGATGGTATTTAACACTTTAAATAAAACATTTTCTTTACAGAATTTGCGTGCAGCATTTTGTTGCTTTTCTCTAAGGTGGTCAGCAGCATCCTTCCACACCCTTCAGTGGAGCTGATGGCAGGCAGCTCACACAGCTGGAGCACAAGCATGCTTTTCTCCTCCCAGCGGGGCTGCTGGGGAAATGCCAGGGGAAATGCCAGGGGAAATGCCAGTTTTAAGATGCCACGTTGCCTGCCGGGAGCGGTGAGAGGCCAGGCCTGCCCGGGACCCAGCCAGGCCGCAGGCCCTCGCATGCCGACAGTGCCCGGCTCCCAGGATGGAGCTGGCTCCAAGCTGCCGGCTCTGGCTGCGAGGATGTGCTCCAGCTCTGATACAACCAGCACACCAAATATGCTGAGACCGTGAAGGGCCCCCACCAGCTGCTGTGGAGTGGCTGCACTATCCAGTTAAACTTCTACTCTGACTGTAAATACTACCAAGTATTAGCTGCCTTTTTTGTCATGAGCAGGGTACAAACGAGGACAGAGTGCTCACCTGACAGTGGTGGCTGCAAGGGCTCATGCAGTCTCTGCAGAGGGGAGCAGTGGTCCAACACCTCCACAGGGATGTGAGGAGTGGGTGGAGGTGGGAGAGTAGAGACTTTGATCTCTGCCTGACCCCTCAGACACAGCATCAGCCCAGGCAGTGGGGACTGGGCAAAACTTGAGCACTTATGACTTGGAAATTTACTGAGGAGTGAGAGGGTGGCTGGCAGTTTGAACAGCAAAATGTGTGTATTTCCAGATATGAAGTTAAAGAAAAGCACAGCAGTACTGTCATGAGACAATACCAAAAAAGCAAGCAAGCGTAATTTGGGCTGAGCAGTGGTAGGTACTGTGAAGACAGGAACTCCATTTGTTGCGCTGCATCTGCAAGTGGGTTGCTGGAGGAACAGACCCAGACTTCGTTAGACCACTAATGCCCCAGCAGGTCCCTCTTTTTTGCTGATGCTGACATTGGTGTTGCCCTGTCAGGACAGGCAAGTCCCTGGGTGGGAACTGGGCTATGGAGGCAGGTGAGGTTGCCCCTTGCCCTGGAGCACATCACCTCCAGCACTGTGGTGGGGTGGGGAGCAAAACCTCCTCCCACAGCTGAACATGAGATCTTTTCTGTCTTTGGCACTTGTTAGAAATATACACAATTACACTCAGCAAATCCTTGAAAAGGCCCTTTGATACCACTGTACAGGCCAAAACAGCTACAACATACACTTTTCTAAAGGGTCCTATTTTCTGAGACAATTTCTCAAGACTGCTTGCTGTTTCCCCTCTCCAATTTCTTCTTGTCTATGTCCATTTAATTTTAAACCAAACGAAACTAGATCATTTAATATTAGCAGTACCACTTTACTCATGATGACAAAACATTGGCTCAGATAGCTGATTCGTCTGGTTATGCTGGGAAGAGTTTGTGCCAATAAAAAAATGCAGTAAAACACCATGGTGCCCTCATTATGGGGCTTTTCTGCTTTCATGCCTTTACTTCAGGTTTTCAAGGCTTAAGTAGCATGATGTTTGCCGTGTTGAGGGTGAGCATGGGGCTCACCCTCCTAACCAGCTCACCGTTTCATTCTCGCAGTTTCCCATTACTATCAAATACCTGTTCATAACTGTATAATAATTAAAATGTAATAGTTTTTATAGAGAGGTTTAATATGGCATAAAAGGTAACAAAGCAATAGGTTTCATAGCTTCCTCACAAAGTTAGATAATGCTGTGTGGGAGTCTAGAACAGTTTATACTTCTTCCCTTGGCTCATATCTGTGCAATTCTCACCTCCCTGATACTCAAGCAGCAAAGACATAGATCTCTCAGCTTCCAACTGTGACTATCCTCTCTGTCCCATCCTTGGTAAATATTTACAGCAATGCTTTACCAGGAGCAAGTAGCAATGCAAGAAAGAAGATGCACATTTGCCCAGCAAAAAGTGTTTCCGCTCTGAAGGACAGGTTTATGGAATCTAGCTTAGCTGGCAAAAAAAAAAAAAAAAAACAACCCAGAAAAACAAACCAGCTATCTGCTACTAATACCAAAGATAAACTAACTTCTGGAATTATTTCCTTAATACCTGCCTATTTTAGATGTCCTGTTTCGGATGGGATGAGTCATGCTCAGGACATCAGATTCTCTCCCTCTCTCTCCACTGTCCACAGAGGCACAAAGTGATGACTGCTACCTTCATAGCAGCTGTGCTTACAAGAAGCAGGTCCAGGCACAGTAGCCAGAAATAAGGATTCCATAGTCTTTCAGTAGCAAGACCTATCTGAACTGCCTGTATAATTACCAGGACTGAGGGCAGCTGGCAGCCAATATCTGATGAAGGAGGAAATGGCTGTGAATTAATTTCCTAGATCTTACACACTGTCATGTCAGGTCACTCCTCAGCCCAGCCCCAGGGAGAATGAGAATCAGCCATACTAATTAAATCACAGGGCACTGATGCCCCAAAATATATTTGACACGAGGTCATACGGAAAGAAAAAACCATCCTAGATGTGCAGAGAGTGCAGGGTGTGGGACTAAGGAAAGTTTGTCATAAATGCCTGTCCTCAGTGACTGTTCCTGCAACCAAGAACAGTTTATTAAGTGCTATCCAAAATGTGCATATTATGGAAGTGGTGTTGGCATGAAGATGGAATGGGTGAGTGGCACTGGATGCCATCAATTTTATAGACATGAAGGTTTAGGATACCTCAGTGAGGTGGGAGCAGGTTTGGCACTGGTAGAGTGTTTCAAGCGCAAGACTCATGAGCAGTGACTGAAGTCACTTAGCTTGTTCAGCTTGGAGAAGGAGAAGGGGTGATTCCACTCGGGGGGAAGTGGAGGGGGAGTTGCTGATTTCCTCTTTGGTGAGCAGTGATAGGACAAGGGGAAATGGAATGCAGCTGCATTGGTTGAGGTTTAGACTGAACATTAGGAAGAGGCTTTTCAACCAGAGGGTGATTGGTACCTGGAACAGGCTCTCCAGGGAAGCAGTCAGGAGTTCAAGGAGTATCTGGATGATGCTCTTAGTCACATGGTTTAGGAGGTCCTGTGAGAAGCAGGGAGCTGGACTCAATGCTCCTCATGGATCCCTTCCAACTTGAGATACTCCATGATTTAACTGAAGTTGTTAGCTGTTAGTCAAAGTTAGTCAAAGTCCTTCTGTCTAGCTACAGTTTTGGAAAAGGAATGATCAATGTTTCAAAGATGATATTTATATTAAGGCAACACCATTCACTGAAATGTAAACAAAGCAGAACACCAACACTTGCTAGGCCAAAACTCAACCAGTAGCTCCTGCTATGTTGATAGTGCCACTGACACGTGAAGGAAAGGGCCAGTACTACCTTTGCCAGTGCATGGCAGCCTAGTTTGAATGCCAATAGCAGCCAAAATTATTATCCCGTTGATGAGAATTAAAAGAGATTTAGGTAATACTGAGGCATTAAGTAGTAATGTGAAATAATCAAAGTAGCAAATATTTTATTGATATCCATTCTTATCATTCTTATCCCTGCCCCCCCCCCCCCCCTTTTCTGGTTAATTAGTATTTTAGCTGCAACATTCCTGAATACTGACAGACAGATCCCTGAAAATGAGGAAGAGTCATTTATGTCAGGCATCATCTCTCAGGGACCAGCACACTGAGAGTTCTGCTGCATGGGAAGAAACTCAGTTAAGAAGATTGAGGACTTTGAAGTTTCTTCTTGTGGTCTCCTACACTTCCAGTGTCCTGGAAATGACACAAAGATTTTCTTTATCTAACAGTTTCTCAGCCCATATTCTGATTCCATACCAAATTCCAAGCTGGGATTTTGTCTTTTGGAATTTGTACTCAAGAACTGCTTACTCGCAGATCTGTTAACCTGGGCTTCCAGATGCCTTAGTCACCATCTGCCACATACCTAAGGTGTCAGTGCACACAGTTACACAACTTCATGCAAAAACAAGTGAGCCCTATCCTTCCCTGTGTTTTGGCTGTACAAAAACCATTTTGGCCCAACAGTCTGGAAGCCAGCAGCTCTGGCTCTCTAGGAACAGCCCTGGGTAGTATGACAGTTCACCAATAGACAACTTCATTCCTCACTAGCAAGAAACACAACTTGGAGAAGTGACATTTTTTATATATCCCAATGCACTTTGGCCATTGAAATAAAGTGAGAGCTAAGAAGGGTAGATCTCAGAGTGAGACAAGAAGCATTTGGGTCACATGAAAAGAACAAGGCCACCAAATCACTTAAAATGCAACTACATCTCTAAGCTGTCCCCTAAACATATGAGTCAGGTGACAGGCAAGGAAATGTTGAATGGAGATACAGAGGTGACATATTCCTGTCAGCACCTTAAAGAATCTTAAACAAAACAAAACAAAACAAAACAATGTTGGCACAGTTCCCAGCTCTGAAAATTGCATAAAGATGAAAATGAATATAAGAATCCCCATTTGGGGATATGAATTCTTCTCATCTCTAACCCAGGATTTCTTGTTTACAATTAGCATGATATCAGTTATAATCACAGTATGTGTGCAGCTGTAGGGCTGGTTTTCTTTAGTTATACATGCTTAACTAAGACCATGTTATTATATTGTTTTACCTGTTTAGGCACAGTTTTTCTTACCTTGTTTTCTTTAAGAATGATCCAGAACCAAGCTGTTTCCTTATGACTTTTCCACATATCTAATACTTAAAATATGAGCAGGTGCCTTAGGCAACAGATTCAGAATATATTTTTCTTGTACCCTCAGCAGCTTTGCTTTCCTAACCAGTGCTGAGTTACAAACTTAATTGTGACAGCTGGGTGTCAACATCAAGCCACAGTTGCAGTTAAAGATGGATACTCAGGCTCTGTTCAGACATCCAAATTAGGTGAAACTCAGGGGGTCAAAAGGAAGAGTCTATTTAATTGCACTTAATGGGAAGAGACAGGAGGCCCTGCATGGTAACTTGAGTTTAGGATCTTCTGGAAAGCCATTTTGAGCACTTTTCACTATCAGCTGCATATGAGGTCTAAGTCAGTTTAGCTTCCAAGGCAGGTGATGCAAATAGCTCCTAAAATGAGGATGCCACTCTCTGGATAAGATATAGGATAAGACATAACAGGTCCTTATTCCCTTCAGTGCTTTTTGCTCCCAGAAAACATCAGGTAAAATCTCTCTCCTGAGAACTGAATGACAATGAAATTCAACATTGTGAAAGCAAAAAATGTGTGGGGAGAGAAAAATGGACCCACTGAAGCTTCTCGGTCCTCTCACGAAAACCTCAGACCTTCCAACTAACACCATGGCTGATCTTGGCCTCAGTGAGAGGCTGTGGCATGAGGTTTGGTCATATTCCTGCTCTCAAACAGCTATTTGAGTTCCATTTGCAGACAGAAAAGTGTCAGCTGGCTGCTGGAGCCCTACAACAGCTTTGTTCTGATGTCCTTGCCTCCCTTCAGCCTCTGGCCCTTGTTCAGTTAGGTCACATCTGCACTGCTCATTGAAACATGCCAGCTCCATTTTGCAGGCATGGAGACCCAGCAGCATGGCTTGCTCTGCATCTGTACACCTTAACTCTCTTCCTTTCTCTTGTCCCTTTCCTGCCTCAAACAAGTTTTCCTCTCCCAGATTTCTGGGAACAAGGGCTGGCCAATGCCACAAAGCATTTCCTGGGAGCGTGCTGTCTACTGTGGGTTAAAACCATGGCAAGGGCCATGCTAATGACGGCACAGCAAATATGGTGCAAGCCAGGGCTTTAGGGCATGGTCTGTCCCTGCTTACAGATGCAGCCTGGCCACCTCTGCACGTGGGGATGCAGAGCCAGATGAAAATCCAAGTGGATGAGCAAAGGGTAAATCAGCTCCTTTCAAACTGGGAACACAGCACTTCTTTTGCCAGATTCGAAGCCTGTTCCTTCACTCCGTGAGGTCTTAAATAAATCTGTAAATAAATGCAAGTCTGTTAAGGGAGAGAGGCTGAAATCAACAAGAATTTTGAAATTAAAAGCTATTGTAAGATGGCCAGGCTCCTGGGCACTGTGAGCAAAACTGGAAGTTTTGGTTTGAAGCAGACAAGGAGCTACTGCAGAGGGTCCAGCAGAGGCTACAAAGATGATGAGGGGATGTAGCATCTCTCTTATGAGGAGAAACTAGGAACTGCTTTTCCAAGATACCCAAAACCTCTCCTCCCACCGCCCTTTTGTGTGAAGGTGTGTTAGAGCCTGGCAACCGATAGCCCTGGGGCTGTGGTCTCTACCCTGGTGATGTTAAGTTTATGCTTTGTGAATGTCCTCAGCCCTGAGCTGTTACTTTATCTTAATCAGGAAGCGTGTGAGGCCTCAGTCAGGGCCCCATTCAGGCTGTGGTAGTCTTTGTAGGTCAGAGGTGCAGTGACTGCCCATCCTCCACTGTGCAGAGGAGCCCAGCTGAGGGGCCCTCACCATGAGGGAGAAGCTCATCCACAGCAGAAGGGGTGACAGGGCCCATCACAGGGCCCCCCAAAGGGGTCCCCAGAGCCTGCACCAGAGCACCAGAGATGATGCAACAGACCCTCGGTGTTGCAAGGGACAGTGTCAGGCCAGCCCCTGCAAGGGACACAGGTGGGCGTTCCCACCCGGCCCACAGCCGATATTAACCCACGGCATTCCGTACTCTGTGGCGAGGGGCAGCGTGTGGCGGCGAAGCCACGGCAGCAGCCCGGGACCCTCACCACCAGCAGAGCAGATGGAGGGGAGCAACGAGATGTCATCGGGACCCTTGGATGGGTGATCTGCTTCCACCTAAGCCCTGTCACCTCTCCCTGTCCCCTCAAACCCCCCCCCACACTTCTTTTTTCTATTTCTTTCTTTTCTTTTTCCTTCTCTTTGCCTCTCTACTATTAAATAAAATACATCATTTTTTGGCAACAATATCTAATCTCGTTTGATTTTAATCTCGTTTCTGGGAATATTTAGAACCATCTAAATTCTTTCCAGTTTATGCACAGAAACTTATCTATCTTTGCTTTTCTGGGTTTAAACCAGATAGCAACACTAACAAATTTCTGGAAGTGATGCAGTTACTCAAGTTTCATGGCTGAAAATGGGCTCTGAGCACCACAGAGGATAAATTCTTTTGTTAGGTCAGATTACCGTACTTCTATCCAAAGGATATAATATACTTTCTTCTGAAGCATTTAGCAGGGATACTTGTCAAACCAAAGTGAAACAAGAGGCTGAGATCCAGGATGACGATTCCCATATTCTTCAAGGCTAGCTTTAATCTTGCTGGTGATCTGTCTTTAAAGATGCCAAATAAAGGTGAAATGAGATGACTTGTTCTTAATTCATCAATTGAATTGAACCTGTTTTCCTCCTCAAGTAGCCTTACACCCAAATGTGATTTTGTTTTATAATTTACCATTCTATTATTTATTGACCACATGTATTCAGGTCATAACTGTTAATACAGCTCTTTTTGTTCAAGACTTCTTCTTAGAAAAAAAAAAAAAAAGTGGTTTCTTGAGTAAGGGCCAAGAAGAACATGGCAAATTGGATGGAAACAGCTCACAATTCATGCAGAAAAGGAAAGTTAAGGAATAAGTGCCTGCCTTGTGAGGCTCCACAATGGGCCATTGTTAACTGATGCCAAATCACATACATCATCTTCCCTGGAAGTGAAGAGCTATTACCCGAAGCTCTGCAGGGGAAGAATAAGCTGGAAGAAGCTGTGATGCAGTCATCTCCCACTGAGCTTTCTCTGGAACTTTCCTTTGTTGGGAGAGGAGCTCCAGTCAGCCTCAGAGGAACCACTTGCGAGGGTTGTGAAACCACATAAATCCCTCAGGATCTTCAGGGATGATGGGCATGGCTAAGTTAGATGGTGATCAGCACGTAGCTTTGAGACAAGGCTTGCCCTCTAATCACTGCTCCAGTCAGCACTGAATTACCTACCAAACCCTTTCAATGCATGTCTGAGAAGTGCCCTCTGCTAAGTGCTCTCTTACCCTAGAAGACTGGGACACTTCACAACAGATAAATAAATTATCCATTGGTATCTGCATAAAAGAGGTACATTACCTCCCTCTGATGGGTATCTCTGTGAGAAAGGACTCTTCCAGCTTTTGCACCTAATGGTACTGGACAGATTTTGTGATGGCTGATCCCTCTTACAGACTGGGCTCTCCTCCTGCCCAGACATCAGGTTCTATTCCCTGCTGCATGGGTTTCATAAATGCCTAGTCTGGGGTTATGCATGCCCCTTAACTGTATCAACACCTCCCCTGTGTTTTACAGTGCCTGCACCTAGGTGCTGAAGCTTGAGGGTGCTCTTCTGTGTGGCAAATCTATATGGATGTGACTTATCTCACCTAATTTCAGTGGTCAGCCAGATGGACATGGGTATTTTGGTCTCCATATAGACAGTGGAAACGGTACTTTTAAAACATATTTTAGATGTCTCCTTGTGGAGGTGTCTCTCCCCTAAAATCCTGGGGGGAGGGACGCTGCAGGGTACGAGTCAGTCCCTGTCTCTGCTCCCATGTCACATGTGTCCCATACCTGTTCCTGATTGGGTGGTTTGGGTGCCTAGGGGCTGGGAGGAGAGCAGGGTCGCAGGACAGTGTGCTTGGGAACTCCAGCCATGCGGCTGGAGAAATAAAATCATCTCTGAACATCTACAAAATATCGCTTCATCTGTCCTTCCAAGTCCATCACTGTCTTATATATTGTTGTAAGGATTCCCTGCACTACAAGAAAAGCTGGAGAAATGTTGGCAAACGATCCCTGGATGAGATAATTTGTGAGTAACTCTCGATATCTCTTCTTACTTTCGTTTTGATGTCCCATCTCTGAACGATGGAGGACTCATGGAAGGACTCATGGCTGTCCGAACCACAAAGAGACATTTACCTTAAGCTAAAAAAGGTTCTGGAACAGCAATATTTGGACTTTAGCTTAATCCAAACTCAGAAAGAACTAAGACACTTTTTTGGCATGGCTGTTTAAAAACTTCTTCTATGTTTCTTGGGATTTGATTCTTACCAAGGACTTTTGGAAGAATGTTTGGACACAGTTGATTTCCAAATCAAAAAATATGCCAATGCAGGACTATTTCCGTGAATATTACCTGATTTCAGAGACTGTTGAGCAACGGCTGTGTCCCGGTGCTGTTTCAGCAGCGACCACGTGGTCAAGCAGTGCACGTCTTGCAGTGGGCTCCTCTGCCACCCCGGAGACCACACGGCCCCGGCCGCAGGTGGCGAGTGCATTGCGGGTGGCAGCGAGAGAGCTCCCGCGTGTGGGAGAGCCAGTGAGGCCCGGCACGGCGGGAGCAGAGCCGGCGGGGAGACCGGAGGTGGTGGGAGTGGAGCCAGGAGCAGTGCGGCGGCGCGGGCCCGGCAATGTTCGCCCTGAGGCAGCAGCAAGGGCGGTGGCGGCCAAGGAGTGACCCAGCGATGGCTGCCCCGCGCTGTGTGGTGAGTGATGGTCCAAGCCCCGCACCGAGAAAGGCAGCAGCGATTGTGGCAGTCGCTATGGCGACCGCGGTGAGCCACGCCAAACTGAGCCAGAGGGGTTTGGGGGCCAGAAGGGAGCAGTGCTAGCCCACAGCCACACAGCTGACAGCAGCAGCAGCAGCAGCAGTGCCGGCGGTACAAAGCTGCGCACACGCGAACGCCTCACAGGGCGCGGCCGTGCAGCCGCGCAAATGCCTGGAAAGCGTGGAACAGTCACACGGAGCTCCAGAGGGGAAGTGAGCACAGCGCCAAATGCGGCTCGGCCCCACACGTGATCCTGAGGAGTGCAGACCCCGCGACAAGAACACGCTGGCGGCCCCGGCCCCAGTGGTCCTGGCTGCGGCAGCTCTGATGTGAGAGCGAGAAAAGCTGAAAGTGAAAGCAAGAACAATGGAACTAGAAAAAATGAAAAAGTTATCGCAGCTAGGGTTTTTGGAACTGTAAAGTGGTATAATGAAAAGAAAAATTATGGTTTCTTGTTGAAAAATGATACTGGAGAAAGTATTTTTGTCCATAAATCTGCTATTGTAAAAAAGAACCTCAAAAGTGATGTTCCAAGCTTAGCAGAAGGAGAAAGAGTAGAATTTAAAATTGTGCAATGAAGGAAGGGCCCACAGGCTGCATGTGTTACAGGCCCTGGGGGTGCTCCTCTGAAAGGTAGTAGATATGCTGGACAATATCCCCATAATCCCTATCTTTTCTCCTATGCCACTTTCCCCTTTTACCCCATGTCCCTTTATCCCCCATATATGCCCAGCCCAAATCTCCCTTTCTGGCTCCCCTCACAAAACCAGTCCTTTTCATTTGCCATTAATCCCTTTGCAATGCCGATGAGGGGATGAAAAGGAGAGAGGGAAGAAATTAACTGTCATTTTCTAAGATTCCAACAGGTACAAAAAGGAAAATCCCTTCCTCAGTTTCCACATGAAGCATGCTCAAGTCCTGTCTCCCTTCTGATGCACAAAGGAAATCTGTTTGGACATTTGGGGACTCAAGATAGTGGCTTCCTTTCCTTTGAAATAGTTTTATTCTTTATCTAACTATTTTTCATGATATTTTATTTAATAAGAAAGGGTGAATTGTGGAGGTGCCTCTCCCCTGAAATCCTGGGGGGAGGGACCCTGCAGGGTACGAGTCAGTCCCTGTCCCTGCTCCCATGTCATGTGTGACCCATACCTGTTCCTGATTGGGTGGTTTGGGGTGCCTGGGGGCTGGGAGGAGAGCAGGGTCCCAGGAGAGTCTGCTTGGGAACTCCAGCCATGTGGCTGGAGAAATAAAATCATCTCTGAACATCTACAAAATACCGCTTCATCTGTCCTTCCAAGTCCATCACTATCTTATATATTGTTGTAAGGATTCCCCACACTACAACATCTCCTTGTCCTGGTTACAGGAGAAGTTTAGCACTATGCAGGTATAACCCAAACCGTGTAGTGTAGTCTACTCCCCTCTGTATCATTTCTTACAAACTGGTAAGGATGGGTCTTATGCAGTAGCTGCTCAGTGCACACCCAACACCTAAGGCTACAAGCTGGGTGTTAAATAAGATAAGGGAGAAGAGGCAACCCTGCAAAGCTGGGCAGTGTTTCTTTTTCTTCACAAATGGCTCAGCTGTGATAACTCCCTCCAGGGAAGCACCAGTAGAGTCCCACCCATCTTGAGGGGGTCACCTCTGCTAATGGGCCAGCAGAATAGGCACCTGCAGTGACTCACAGGATTGCATCATTCTTTTGTGAAACTCCTCGCCCTAAGGGCAGTACTGAGAATTCCCACCTGAACCTGACCATATATATGAGGATTTGGGATACCACCACCACTACATGATGGATACAGAAGAGGACTAGAACCTCCCCAGGACCACTGCTTTCAAATACAATCACCACCCTGACCAACGGGGTCCTAGGTTGTACTCTGACATTGTGGGTTTAGGCCAATTTTCCGTGTATCATTGTATTTATTGTAATCTTTCTATTGAATTCTAACTCGGACCTGAAATCTCTCTTAAGGTTGTGTGGGATTTATTTCTCCCACCAGTTTACTTTCAAACCAGCACACTCCTTTAAGAAGAAAATGAGTCATAGCTTAGCTGTACACATTGTTGTCACTGACTATGAAGGGAAAAGCTCAGATACACATCTAGTCCACTAAAACCCATAAATTGAGTCTTTCTATTGTCTCAAATGGGATTTTGACTGAAGTCTGCTACATTGCTCTAGCACTGAAGAGGCCCCGTTAAAAAATCCACTCTGAAGCCACTGGAATATCTTGAGTGCTGTAGGAGAACAGCTGAAATAACCTGTGGCTGGGGAAGGTGCTGCTGTTGTCCAGACTAACAATTCCATTATTGTGAGGCTGTATTATGGTGTTGTGCTAAAGGGAATCTGCTTTGTGTATGAGCTGCAGAAACCACGGCTACACTTGCAGGCTAAGCCTGATTTTAGTGGGCATTTTTGTCAGACAGACCTTAGCCTAATATACATACATGACATTGGTTGAGGAAACCACAAACAAGAAAGGTTTCTTTATGAGTCTTCTGGACAACAACAGGCCAGGCCAGCCCAGCCCAAGGAGGTGGCAGCACCATGCTCAGAGCACAGTTATAGGAGAAGTGTTGCCACCTGAGGCATGAAACCAAACAGACACTGGAAGAAAGCAAGCCAAAGCACACCGAGGGAAATATATTATTTTTATTTCTTAAGGTTCTCTGTATGCTACTCCTAGTCTTCCCTTTAAAATTTTCAAACCATGTCTACTCAGGAACAACACTGCTAATTGTCAGATCTCCAGTCCCACAGAAAAGGCTTAGCAAGAGCAAAGATGAAGTGGTAAGGCATTTGACACTTGCCAATAATGAAATGGCAACTTTTCTTTAACACTGGGATATTATCAGTTAATAAGCTGCTAACCTGCAGACATGATGCTTTCAGCATTACTGTTAGTTTTTAAGGTCTGGTTGTTGTACTAAAAGATCACCTTCAGTATGAGAGGAGACCAGTGACTTTATAAAGGAATTTCAGAGATGGGTTCTGTGGCCTAAATATACTCATCCATTCTCACATTTATCTATTTTCCTCTACACTCAGAGGTTGAGGAAATGATCATCTGTTTGAAACCAGATTTGTGCAAACATAAGTGTTACCTTGGACAGCAGCTTTGTGCAGGTTTATTATTAGATATCATCTCTAAAGCAGATGAAATTAAGATGAATGTCATTATTTCTGCCTATGCCACTCTCTCTGGCCATTCTCTGGCTCTGCCATTAACCTTGTGTTGAACTGGCTACTATTTAACTTATTTTGAATCCAAGCTTGTAGAAAAAATGTATAAAGGAAGATACTGGAACCTGCAAGTCAGTCCCTGTGCTTTCAGTACGAGCTAAGAACAGAGAAAAACAATGCAGGAATTGTACTCTGTTTTAAAACAATTTACTGTTTAAATTTGAGAGGCCTGGGAGATACCTGCCTCAGATCCTTCTTTCATCAACATCAACAACAAAATTCCTGTTGACTGTTGTGGTTAAAACTGTTTCTGGTGGACATCTGTCCATTGACTTTTAACTACTAGGAACTTAGGAGTGGAGAAAAGTATGCAATATTCAAAAAGACTATTAAGATGAGAAACACAAAAAGATACTTTCTTGAATGTTTCTCCAGGATATAACAAAGGTAAATAGAGTTACACTGAGAGGGGAGACAATTTCCAGGATGTATGAGGACAGAGCCACGGAAAGAAGCAGTCAGCTGAGGGTGACTGATTGGAGAAAGATCTGCAGCCTCTGCTCTGAGTCACTAAGGGCCCTGCAGAGTCGCAGAAAACTGGTGGGAAATAACAGGCTTGCCTTGTGCACTGAAGAGTGGCAGGAAACCAAAAGGTAGAACATTTTATCTCCACTAAAGCCTCTAATTTCCTACATTAAAAGGTTTGATCTCTAAAATAAATTTCAATTTTAGTGGTGGTCTGAATAATTTTGCTTTCCCTTGGCCAAGAAAGGAAAAGTGGAGGGTTATCTACCATTAGTTTGTTCTCTGTGAATTAGTTCTGAGGGCTTTACCCCACCTGTGGAGAAAGAGGTTTTCCTTCTCATCTTTGTGCTGGAGTATTAATTTATTCCACTGCAGATCACAGCATACTCAAATTATAGAAAAAAGAGTTCTCCATTAGATGCTTGTGCTAAGTGTTACTGGCACATGGCAGCAGAGCCACAGGCTGGCAGCACTCTCCTTGCCTGCCTGGCTGCCTGTTTGTGGCAGGCTCTGCAGTCACACTCCCACACACGTGATGTGCAGGACAGAGACAAACTTCAGGTTAGATTATCTCACTCTTCCACTGCAAGGCTCCATGGAAAGTGCAGCTGCAATGAGACACTCAGGCATCACAACACTTCTCTGAAAAGACTTTTGCTGAACTGTGCTACATGTACTGCTTTTTTCTAGCTAGAAAAGAGCATTATTTAGCAATGGTCTTTTGTGCCTTTCTCTGTGTTTTTTTCTATTCTACTGTTCCCTGTTGTTCAGCATTATCTTTTGCATGCACTGCATTTGACAGACAGAGGCCAGCCATGCACACACAGGAACAGTGAAGACACCAGGGCACAGATAGGCTACACAGTGAAATGAATCTGTTCAATGGGGTCCTGACATCTTTTCCATCCTCTAGCTCTGATGGTATTTTTCCATTCAGTAGATAAGAGATGCATCACTGTCCCACTTAACCCTTTTATGTGACCACTAAAGTACATGGTTTAATATTCTGACCTTTTTCTTGGAGGACAATCCCATATTAACATTTACTATGGAATCAATACTTACAAATAAGGGCCATGAAATAATTAGATAGAAGAAAGAGGAAAGACAAGAAAAACTTTTGCAGTCTACTCAAGCTGCATTACTTTGTGCTCATTTATTCATCTCACACACAAAGCAAGCTAAATCCTAGAGACCTACAAACCACTGATGTTAAGATGGTGCAGATGTTTTTTAATCACTGCTCTCTGCTAATTGCAGCAACCAGTTTCACTTCTCAGATGTGTCTCCCTGACCTATGAGGCAAGAGTGACTGTATACAACACATATGTAGTGCTGGACTGGATTTCAAACCTGTTTTTCATCTTCCAAGGGGTTTGTGTATCAAAACCCTCAAAAATGTAGTCATAGTATAGACATTCAATATTTTACGTGTTTCAGACTGATAAATATCTGGGCTATAGTATCACTGGCTACTTGGCTGAAATTGCCTGAAAGCTTTGCTCAGAAGGCAAATGCCAAATCACAACTTTCATCACTGAAAACTGCGTGAGTATTTCTACTCACTATGCAAGGGGGTTTTGCCCATTCATCATCTTGTTGGATTACCTTTGATAATGAAAACTGATTTCACAAGATCTTCTCTGGCCAACACTGAACCCAAGCTGTTGGAGACACACTTAGAGCCAGCTCTATATCCCTGGACACTGAAGTTTTTCTTTTACCCATTAAAGCAGTAGTAATTTAAATATCCCCACATGGCCTCTAAGTGCTGGCAGACTTTAAACCACTTATGCTGTTTCCAGAAAACATCTCATGAGCAATCTTGCACTAAAACCTTGGCTCCAGACCTCCCAAATGCAACAGAAATCAATAGGACTGTTTATGCCTATTGGGACTTTTTTAGGAACTGAATGCATTCATGAATTGTAAAGGCTGAGACATGAAACAAGGTTTCTGGATGCTATACAGTAACCATAAAAATTGTCCACATATTTCCGTAGTATCAAGAATATATTTTATAGTGTTAATAACATTAGTATCAAGTCAGAAAGTATAAATATTCACTGAAGGAACTAGAGCTCTGCGTCAAGAGGGAGGAACAACTAGTTCAATTTTCAGTAAATTGAGAAGTAACTCTATATGGATACATTTTGAGAGGTTTCAGAGCTATCTAATAGGACTAATGTGGGGCCTGAAACTGAAAGGACCATAGTCAGTGACCATTGGTGAGAGGCCTGCATTTTACAGATTCCTTATGCAATCATGAAGTAGTCATCAAAGCCATATGTAAGTACACTAAGCATTCCCTTGGAACTCACTTCTCAATTTAGAAGAAAATTACAACAACAATAATAATAACTCCACAACTCAGAACACAGAGGAATTCTGTGTACTTCACTTTTGTGCTTAGAGGGTGCTTCCCAAAACAAGAATCCAATTAATAATTGTTGTACACCTACGCATTATTTTATACCCCTTTTCCTTCTCATCCTTCCACTGCTGCAGTGGGTCTTAAGGCTGGTGGCTACATTCTGGTATGGGAGCGGGAGAATTCAGCACTTGGGGCGCCTCTCTGAAAGCATATAATGTTCATGTTGATTGTTTCTTCTTCCTGTCTCCAAGAGCCACCTGGGTCATCCTTTGCTAACCTGTTCTTGCACATTTGTCCTTTCTTCACCAGTCTCCAGCTTCATGTTGTGTCCACATTTACTGTAAATGCTGCCTTTTACACAGGTTAGATACTACCTTTTATTCTCTTTGTTACCCCTAAACCCACTTTTCTCCAGGTTTGTCTCTGGAAAGACAAACTGACCATTAGGGCACTGTTTATAGCTACAAGGTCTCTGATGACAGCCTACACCCCATCTCTTATCATGCCTTGCCTGTGCTTCTCTACATTGCATCCCATGTCCCTGCTTCTCAAGATCGTTGCTATTGCACCAGGTCTGTATTTTTCTGCACTGCATCTAGTGTTGGAGTGGTGCATCTCATTCAGTGCAGACTAAGTGCTTGTTACTCTCTGTCATACAAAGTAAAAGACATTAGCCATAGACATCTGAACAGTCAGAGAAGCTGCTCTCTCAACTCAACCAAGTAAGCCAGAGCTGGAGGCAGGTGAAGGAGAGTTCAGTCAAGGAAAGCCTGACCAGCCTCAGTTCTCAGGGCTTGCAGACTTGTATCAAAGCTTATGGTCTCTTACTAGAGATAGCAATAGGATAGCCCAGGGCTCTGTTCTTACACAGTCCCCTGATGTCCCAGTGTGGTGCTCTAGGGATGTGCTGCCTGTGTTAACGAAAACAGAGCAAAACCAAATCAACTGCAGAAGCAGATGTGATTTTTTTTTCCTGTTAAGACAGGTGTGACCAACATCATGCATAGAAATTGTGTGTAGGTAAATGCCTCTATAACCTAGATGGAGCAAATAGCTTGGTAAATAACCTTAAGTACCACAGCCTTCAAAGTCCTGAGGCACCAGGTCTTCCATTTACAGAATCACAGATTGGGTAAGGTTGGAAGGGACCATGGTGGGTCACCTGGTCCAACCTCCCTGCTCAGGCAGGGTTGTCCTAGAATACATTACACAGGATTGTATCCAGATGATTCTTCCTTATATTTAGATTTTGTTATTTTATTTTATTTATTTTTATTTATTTATATAAATGTGCTTTCCTCTCATGTTTATAAATCATGATTTCCTGCTTTGCTAAGTCAGCCATGAAAACAGAAATGCTATAAAACAAACTAGAGAAAGATTAGAAAAAGGTTCCTCCAAAATATAGCTCTGAGCAGCCTAAAGCCACGATTTATCTTGTACACACATGTTTTATGTAAATGTGCCTGGCTTAAGGAATTACTTTTATCATCCTCCCCCGGCTGTGAGAGCACTGTGGTGGGGACAGACAGACAGTGGCATATAGGAGGTAATTGGCAGTGCTATCAACTCTTCTTCATGGTGGTGGGAAGGTTTCTGAATAGCATGGAGTTTCATGTTGTAGGCTGGGGACAGCCTCTTGTCATACCTAGTATTACACATTTACATAGCAAAAATAAAGGAATGTAATAGCTGAATACATGATATCCTGGTTTTAATTGGAAGGAAAACCACAGCTATGTTGTGCAGCTGAACATGTTCTGCAGCCAGAACAAAAATGTGAAGACTGCCTCTCTGAGCCAGCTATTGTGTTTTAAAGCAAAGGGACAAAGATTCGCAATCCCCACCACAATCTGTGAAAACTTGTCTTCCTACAGGGTCAAATGAAATACAACACTTCCATAACTGGTGTTTCTCCATGGACTATGAGAAACATCTGAAACCAAGTTGTCACTGTAATGTTTCCCATACCATACCTTTGACTCACCCGAGACAGATCTGTATCTCTCACCACAGTAGTCATAACTAGCAGCTGAGACATTTTGTAAGTTCCTCTCATTGTGTTATTTGTCAAACATTAAGAGATCATTAGCAGATAAATGCTACTCAAAATCATGTTCCAATGCCACTAGAAAGGCCTACTCCAATTTTTTACCTACACCCTTGTAGTTTTATGTTTACCTGAGGAACTGTGCCATACAGAACTTATTCAGTTTCCATTAAACTTAAAGCTAAGTTTTTCTTATCAGTTAAAGGGAGGAAAATAAGCCCAGAAGAGGCAGTACAAAAACCTGAGCAGTAAGCTGAGAAAGAGACTGGCAGAGAGAATTCATATGAAAAATCTGCAAATTTCCTTGGTAGTTGTTTTGGTAGTGGGACAAGATGAGTTCAGTTATTACTCACACAGTCATCATGCAATCCTTTGGAATGCTAACAGGTCATCTTTGCCCACTTTGTATCAGGCTTGACATTGGGTTTGAACAACCTCTTGTTCCTCAAGGAAAAGCACATAAATCTGAGTGAGATTTCAGGTCAAGTTAGGCTGAGCTCTGTCACACTGCAAATAAAAGTAAGCTGTATTATGCCCAGCAGTAGGTCTTATCAGTTCTCTGATCCAGTAACCATGCATTTGTGAGAATCTAGGGCTGGCAGAAGGTGCTGTGGAGAATACAAGGGCACAGAATAAGAGCAGGGAGGAACCACCTTTCCTGGAAGCAGCTTGGACTCTGGCTGCAGAGCTGCACTCTAAGGGTAAGTCTGGTCTGGGATTTCAGTGCTGTTCCAGGGACATGGCTTCAGGCAACATACTGGAGCATGCACCTCCTGAGCAACAGAGCAGAGCCTTGGTGCACATGTACTCTTGGTCTCTGCTAACTGCCTCTATAAACATTGGACCCCTATCCTGCAACTGCTTATAGTAACACCTACATTGTCCTCACTCATAATAGGGGTCAGGCAGGTTTTAAGCAATAAAGCTGCATTGCTATCTGATTATTTAATTAAACCTGCTTGCTACCAAGTCCTACCTGGATTCTCTGACTACATTGGCAGGGGACACAAAATAAGAAGCATTTTCAGAATACACCAATTTTACCATTAAGTGTCCTCATTTTGATGAGTAAGAATCAAATATTCACTGAGCACAGGGAAGCACCAGACCAGGGCAATGCTACACAATTTTTAAGATCTATGCTCTAGGCACTTCTTTCACAAATCCTGCAGTTCCTTCTGCCTCTGCACTTATTTAATTGTTCCCATTCACATCTTCATCCTCACTACACACAAACAGTTTCTTGTTCTGTGCTTTGTAGTAACACATGCTCACACATCTGTAGGTCCTATTGCCTAGAGTTAAGTCCAGAGAGAAGATGGTCTCCAGCTGTATGTCTGTGTGTTCTGGTTTCATCTGTCTTTCTGGAGCTGAGCTGTGTCTGTTCCAGTGGGATATCTCAGGGTTGGCAGGAGGCTGGGAGGAAAGCTCTGAGCAACAGAGCCGAAAAGCAGCACTGTCGATGTAGGATGTGGCCTTTTCCCACTGAGAACTGTTCACTGATGCTATACATGGCCTTATGCACAACATTCTCCTGAAGGGGTGGATTAGGTTATGGGTTTGAAGGTGAGCCATACTGGCCACTGGGATATGTGAGAAATGTGACGGGAACTCTTCTGTCCCAGGCAATTGTATCTTCTTGGAAGAGGGATCCCTGCAGGTTCAGCTGGGAAGAGAGCTTTGCATTGCTTGTCTCCATGTGAAGAGGCTGATGTGATTAAAGAGTCACTTACTGCTCCTACTGAGCAACCTCACTGGTACATGCCTGACTTTGCCACTGTATCTGTTGTGCCTCACACATAAAAAGCATGAGTAAAAGCATGTTAGTAATCTCTGTTAAAAATTCAGTCATAGTAGCTGACCTTTCTATAATTTCAAACTACATATTTTTCTGTAGTATTATATATTTCTCATACATCACTATATATTGTTTTACAATATATTATTAAAATAATATATTGTTTATGAAATATTTTAGCCAATTATTTCATTCTATTAATTCTATATTTTATATAATTTTCATATTTTGTTTTCTATACTTAGTCCTTACATGAAATTCATTGATTTTAACAGACTTAGGATCAAGTGCTGTGAAAGTGAAATACACACAGAATTTAGAAATCCATGGGCATGATCTATTGATTTTGGTGACATTTGCTCTGATTGACTGTAATGTATTCTTTGCCTGTAGTTGAAGAGAGGAAAAAACTGCCTTTACATGCTCAGGCAACATTTCAAGAGCAGACCAGGAACTTCACCCACTCTCCGATAAGACCTGAAACAGAAACAAGCCACATCATCTCTAGCTTTGTCATGATATCACAGAGAATGCAGTTTGGGACCCTTAGGTGATTCAGAAGATATTTCTGGATCACTCCTAACCTAACTGTTCCTAAAACTTGCAGTCACTGTGCACCCTGCTGCTGAGTCATTACAGCTTCTTCTGTGTGCAGGGAACTTCTACTTTCTGAGGGGGTGCAACACTGTTGTAGCCTTACTCTGACCCTCAGGTTTTGCAATGCTCAGTGGCTCATACATATTCCATGTAAAAAAGTCTCCAACCTTTTGTCCTTGCTTCAGTAAGTTTAGACATTCCTGGGTGTACAGCTTCAATTACACAAATACTTTATGACAAGAATAGTCAGAATCTGGGGAGTTTTCTTAGCAGTAGTACAGACCATGTATCTATAGAAGAACATGTAGAGTGAGATGCTAAACAACAGAAAAACTGGAATTAGTTTTCTTGTTGATGTTCCCAGATATGTTAAGATGGCATTGAAGGGAAAGGAAGCATAGAGCATCAGAAAGTTATAACTTTATTAAAATTCTTCATTACAAACCTAGAAAATGGTATTTGGATTGTAACTTGAAATGAACTTGTAATATCCTTAAAACATCCAAACATCTTTGCTTCTGCCCTGCAAAGATGAAATCCCATAGCCATCCCATTTATCTTGAGAGGCAGATGACAACTGTACACCAAGCACAGAGAAGGAGAAAAAAGGAATTATGATTCTGAAGAAGCAACTGACTTTTTTCCTCTTTCTCTTTCTTTCCTGGGCAGAAGTGCCTAACTGCAGCCTTGACATGCTTTTGTGGGACTGCATTTGGCACAGTCACATTCTTTGGATGGGAATGACTGGCTTACATTTCTTTCCCAAAAAAGTGAACTAGAAAGAAGCCATTGTGTGTATCTTTCCTCTAGTGGCTCAGTGAAAGAAGGCTTTTTGTGAGTTCCTTGCACTATCTAAGGTGATTAAAAGCAATTTTTCTTTTTCTTCCCCGTAACATGTGTTCGGCACAGGGCAACTTGGGCAAGGACTTAAGAGTGAAGGAAAAGTAACAGATTCTGGTGCCCTGACCATTACAGCCACAGCAGTAAGAGGCAGCATCACACCTGCAGGTTTTGCACAATGCGTTGTCAGCATGTGTGAGACGCTCAGTGCACCCCTGAGACTACTTCGGTCATTTGGTGAATGTTACCCTTATTTTTTTCTTGACAGACTGAAAGGATTTTCATGCACCATCACAGGCTGGGGGCCTGCTGGCTGGGAAGAAGCTTTGCAAAGAAAACCCTGTGAGTGTGGACAAGAGGTTGATCATGAACCAGCACTGTGGCAAGGAAGCCAGTGAATCCTGGTGTTGTAATGCTAGATTTAGTTTAGCAAGCTGCAGCTTTCCTGAGAGCTCAGAGGAGCTGCTTAGGGCAGTGCGACCACTGTCGCCCTCCCGTAGCCCATTTCAGACGGCTCCGCGGTTTCTGCTCTGGTCAGCTCTCAGCCTTACAACGCAGTGATGGCAGAGGGGGCAAGAAGGGACCCTCCATGAGGGTTTAAAAGGACCTTTAATGGTTACATCTCGTCCCAGCAACCCCCAGAGGCAGAGCCCTGGTGATCCGGGCGCAGGGGGTTTTGTCACGGGCTCAGGCGCGGTACATGGGCAGAGTTGGGGTTCAGGAACCGGTAGGGAGAGCCTGAGGGGGTGGCCAGGGCTGGGGGCAAGGAAGAGGGGGAGGGGGGATATGGGATCAGAAAAGCAGTGGGTAAATGGATCACCACATCCCGGGGTATATTAGGTCAAGTATTGCCAGCAGATAGAAGGAGGGGATCCTTCCTCTACGTTTAGCACTGGTGAGGCCCATCTGGAAAGCTGTGCCCATGCTGAGCTTCCCCGTACAAGAGAGACGACAACATACTGGAACAAGCCCAGTGAAGGGTCACAAAGTTGATGAAAGAACAGGAGCATCTGGGATAAGAGGAGAGGCTGAAGAGAAATGGCTCAGGAAGATCTCATCAGTGTGTGTAAATATCTGATATACAGTGGGTGTAAAGAAGAAGATTCAGACTTAGAATCACAGGATCAAAGAATCACTTAGTTTGGAAAAAAGCTCTGAGATCATTGAGTCCAAACTACTTCTCAGTCCAACCTCTTCTCAAAGCTCAAATCTTCTCATTGGTGCCCAGTGTGGGGACAAGAGGCAATGGGGGTACACTGAAATGGCAAATTGCACTCCCACATAAGGAAAATAATAAGTTTACTGTTCGATTGGTCAAACAGTGGTGCAGGTTACCCAGGGACATGATGGACTGACAATCCTTGGAGATAGTCAAATCCTAGCTGGACATGGTCCCAAGCAACCTGCTGTAGCCAAAACTGCTCTGAATAGGAGACTAGACCAGACAGTTTCCAGAGATATCTGTCAGTCTCAAGTACTCCTTGATTTTGTGATTTTTTTTAAAGACCTGCTTTTGAAAACTTTTTCTTTTACATTATCACTGCTGGGAAGCATTAAGGTTTGGTGGATGTCTCAGTGATACATCACTAGTAGTCAGCATAGTTCCGTTAGCTTCACTTTGAATTACCTGGGTTCAGAGTAGGTGATTTGGAGTATGTGTTTCTTACCCTATCTTGCTGACAAGAAGCTTTATCTTCATTTTTGTCTAAAAATGTCTTTGGGCTTTAACAATTAGCAATGAGTCTATAAATAAACACTGAACTTGCTATTTCTAATGTTTTCTGTTATGGAGTCTGGTGGCAAAATCATTCAGATTTTTTCAGCTTTTAAGGAAAGATTCAGAACAGTCCATAGCAGGCAGAGCACACTGGCCTGCAAAACCATGCTTGCATTGTCAGTGCAGCAGAAAACCAGCCAAGCATTACTTTTCTCTAGTTTCCTAATGTCTAATTTCATTAGAACACTGTTATAAAAAACAGTATTTTGTGAGGGACAGAATAGCATCTTGTTCATCTGTCCTTGAGTCACTATAGAAAAGACAAGCAGTGCAGGTCAATGGTAACAGTCAGACAGGAGAAAGCTCTCAGCTGTCAACTACAACATCACATAAAATAATCATTGAAACAGCTATTGTCTAGAGTGTTTACAATGTAATGATTTTCTAAACTTCGTTGACACATAAGATTACTCTGATTTTAAACTCTAGTTAAAGTTTGGATAATCAGTGATTCAGACTCATTTGAGACAGATCCAAGACAAAGAAAGGACATACAATAAAGCTTTGAAAGACTATAGAGCAGACATGAAAAATGGATCAATAGACCTTCATGGTAGGTCTTAGAAAGCTCAAGAAGGAAGGACTGACAGAGGATGTGCTCTGTTTTGCAAACATTAAGTCTGTCAAGTATCAGAGATAGGATGTGACAGTCTAAATGGGAAGACAGCTAGATGGGTAAAAAACTGATTGTGTGGTCAGGATCTAAGGGCACGGGTTAATGGGATATAATCCATGGAATTCTGGATGCTGCAGGAGTAGAATTCAGGGGTCTGTCCTGGGACCTGTCAACTTCAACATCTTTACTGATGGCCTGGTGGAGTTTGCTCTCAGCAAGTTTGCATCCAACACCAGAGTGGGGGGCAGGAATCAGCCAGCATGCTCAAGGGCTGTGTGCCATTGGAACAAAAGCACAAATTCAACAAAGGCAAGTGCAAAGTCCTGTACCTAGAAAGGAATAGTAGAATCATAATAAGGTAATTCAGGCTGGATGGGACCTCAGTAGGACTTCAGTCCAGCCTCCTGTTGGTGAAGAGACTTGAGGGCATACGGACATCATTGTACAGGTGATGTAACCTGGCTGGTGGTGGAGCTGGCTGGGGATGGGAGGGTCCTCAGTTTGACATGGCACATGTTTGATAAAACACACACCTTTTATGAGATTCAAGTTCTGAAGTGCAAACTGTAGTGAAATTTAAACTTACAGGATTACTGCAAAAGTCTGTTTGTCAGGATTTATTACATTTCATAGTTTTCTATGGGAATACCTCCTGGTTTTAGTACAAAACAGGAGTATTTGAAACACAGAAGGGGTTTAGTGATGCTGTTTTTAAGAGGGAGTGCATGCCAGACACTCTGAATAATCTGCCAGTGCTATTGCATGCTGACTCTTGATATTAAGTTGAGAAGCTCTTAGGAAAGGTATTTCCAGAGCAGCTGTGCAGAAGCAGGCAGCTACCTGGCATAAGGCACAGACTGTGCCAGGTGCGGGCTGAAACAGCATGGGCCTGAGAGCTCAGGGTTGTGGCAGGCTGTCTGCAGGGATGTGGATGCTGCCAGCCCAAACTCAGGCTGGCTTCTCGGCAGGATCAGACAAGACTGAAGGCTGGCAGCGGACCTGGCAGAAGTGGCAGCCCTGGGATCGCCAAAGGAGAAATGGGGAGATGGAAAGGACTTGGGGAAGGAGCAGGGACTTTCAGGGCATGGAGCTAGAGGACAGCCAGGAGGAGAGCTTGGCAGGTGTCTGCAATTCCAGAGCCCTGTGGGAGTTTGTAAACACAGTGTAAGGGCCATGTCCCTCTCTGTGTCCGAGTGAGCTTGTGGGGATCCAGGAACACCGTGGGACATTCCAGCAACCATGTGCAGCTCTGGAGGTGGCTCACCACCACTGGGCAGGTATCACTGTCCTGAATGCCATCCTACCACTGGAATCCAGATCTGTCCTGTATTCTCCATGGACCCTAAGAGTGCAAACTGTGTGTACTGTAACATTTACTTCCATGGGACCTTGCTGTAAGTTGATGGACTTGCACAGACTTCAAAGCTTTTGTCTCAGAATCCATACCCCCTTTTCTCCAAAATCTTTGGTTTGGTAGCTCAATCATGCCCGTGCCATGCCCATACCAGTTGTATTTGTGCTGGTGAAGGATCACACAGTTATTTCCCCTCTGACAGCTGGTAAGTGGTCCTCAGCATCACTGCTTGTGTGCTGCAGCATTGCTGGCTCAGGGCAGAGTCTGTAGTGGATCCTTCAAATCCAAAGCAGACAGTATTATGTATGGTGGATAAAGCCTAAAGTCTCCATTATACTGTCAGTTGAGAGTAGGATTCACATTGAGTAGGACAACTTGAAAATTTCTCAAAAGACAAACATTTCCAGTGACAACTGTCAATGATTTACAAGCCATTCTCTATCCACATTGAAAACTAGCATATGAATAATAAAGAAAAAACTTAAGACAAGTCATTCTGTACAATTACTACTTCCTCAGATGGTCATATTATGTTAGTCTATTTTGTTGTTTAACTCTGTTTTGCTTGTGTTAACACAAATTACTACTTTTGTCACCAGTTGGCTAAACTAATGCAGAGTTTGGAAAATACATTTCCTGAGCTAATGGCATAAACAAATAGCCACAAAAGAGCGAACCATTTACACGTTTCTCCTTTGGGATACAAAGTTCAGCATAATTACCACAAAAACAAAAGATGCTGTACTAAAGTTTTAATTAAAAACAAAACCAAAATAAAATATACACAGTCCTTCTGAGTTTGGGAAACAGAAACAAGTCCCATTCTTCTTTGCCACATGGGATAAAAACTGGTTTTAATATGCTGCATTTGTGTCACCAAAGCCATTTATCTCAACCTGTTTTAAGTAAAGAACTTTAACTTTGATGGAAAAACATCCACAGGCCATTTTCCATGGTCTTTCAAGTATTGCTTTGCAGTTAAAAGGGAGATAAATATATAAATGAAGTATTTAATGTTATAATTTCATTCCTTTCATAAACAAAATTATAACATTCTGCAAAAAATTAAAATTTTACAATTATACTGAAAATATTATTTAGCCCTGGGTTGTGGACAGAACACATCCTGGCCAGCTGCATGGAGTTGTGCCTGCAAAGAGTTTTAAAATCAGTTTAGTGTGGTTCAAGAACATGTTTTGCAATCACATTGGGGTGAAGGATCAGCAGCAAGCTCTGTGGTACAGACTGAGTAACCCTGATTTTGGTTAGGAAGTGAAGTGCACTCTTTTGCCTTTGGATACCCCAGGAAAAACCTGTCTGCCCACTCAAACGTACCTTATGGCACTGTCAGTAATGTGTATCCCACTGGCATGCACCAGGTATGATCAGCTGAAGAGGTGCTTTGCTCTTCTTATTCCTTACAATTCTTAGACAAGTGGAAACAAGACATTTTAGGCTCTAAAAGAGTCTTATGTTTCTTTTGGCACACACCTACATACAGGCACACCCTGCAACTCTGAAACTGAAAAGCAATCTATTAAATGCAAAGACGTATGAGAAATGGACATCAAAGAATAGCCCTGGAGGGTGGGTAAGTATGTTATTTACAAAAGGTCAAGTACAGTCAAATGTGAATAGAGTTGTTACACAGCTTTACACATGTGTAGGGCAAAATCCTTCAAATGATCCTTGGGAAGCCAGCTGCACACTCTCACCACAAGGCAGCATGAGAGTTTTCTTTATATTATATGGAAAAGGAGAAATGTATCCTGGACAGGGGGAAATAAAAGCAAAAAAGAAAGAAACAAACCAAACCAAAACCAACCAAACAAAACCAATAACAAAAATCAACACAAAACCTCCCAAATAAACAAACAAAAAATTCCTAAACAAGCTGATACCCAGCTATGGTGTTGGGAAAGCCTCCAGTCCTGATGGGAGAGGGAACTGTCTAAGTGATTGACTATGGTATGAGAGTGGACCAAGACTAGTGGCCAAGGTTAAAATTCTCCTTCCTCCCACATCCCCAGAAAGTTCTTAAAAATGTCTAACTTAGTTTGTCCTCTCTCCTGCCACCTCCCTCACAAATACCTCCTCTCCCCCTGTGTGGGAGGAGCACAGGAGAGCGTTGGGTGTGCTGGGTTGGTACTGAGGAGCTGCAGGGAGCTGTTAGGGCTTATTGCTGCAAGAGTGCTGCTAATTGGGCTTGTGGCTGGAGGTAGAGTGGGTGACATCTGTGATGAAGCTGAAGCACTGGGGGGCCCTGTGATGCATGTCACAGCTCTGACCCTGTAGCAGGGTTTGAGGAAATCTGTCCACTGTGGCAGATCTGACCTGGATCATTTCACACAAGCACTGCAGACAAGCCCGTTTTCAGCCAGTTTCTAACGTATCCAGGCTGAAGAATACAAGCACCACCTCTGCATGGCAATTTTGTGATCTGTAGCCAATTTATAGTGATATTTCTATCTGAAGTCATGAACGGCCACAGCTATGTTGATTACTGGAGTAGCCAAATCTGCAAATTTTTTCCCTTCATCTTTGAAATTTTGGATGTGGTGACACAGGTCTAAAACCAGACTTCTGTGAAGCTCTAAAACACTTCTGCTTGAATCACTGGACAAGGGCATGGCCAGACCAAGAAGACATCTGGGTTGACTGGTAGCTAAGCTACAGGTCTGATGTGGACAATAACAACAATCTGAAAAGAGAATTTTTCATGTCTTCATCCTGATATGGATTATAAACTATACAGAAAGGATATTTGGATGTTTTAGAAAGGGAGAAGGTTATGAGAGGATATGAGATATTCCATGATTTGAAGAAAACGCCTAGTGTGGAACATGGGGTTTCCTTCCCAAGGAGAAACATAAAAGCCCAAAGCATGGTCAGGAGGGGGAAGGAAGGAGGCATGGAAAGGTGTGTTATTTGTTTTGTCTGCATCATGGTTTGTTTGGGTTGCATGACAAAAGGAATCATTAGTGTATAAGAAACGTTAACATAGTTTGTGTGGCTATGAGTCTTTGTGTGTTGTAACCAAAAACTAGATTTTCTGCTTGAATAGAAGACTAGAGCTGTAGGACAGGGTCCAAGGCGGGGGGGGTTTTTTGCCAAAAAGAGGGCATATCAATTGAATCAAATTGACTACCACCTATATAAATTCCCCTGATGAGGACTAGGTCTTTCCCTTCTAGGGACACTGGAGCCATGGCACTTAAAAAAAAAAAAAAGTTTTTCCATTAAAAATATGAAACAAGCTAATTGTATTTTAAGGAACATGTAGCAAACTACAGGAAATATTGGGTTAATACGACAGAATTCAATAGTTACATATTTTACTAGAGCAAGATTAAACTCTCCATGGGATTAGTGTTCTGAATAAACGCTAGCAAATCAATTTGACTAAAGATATGACAAGGATTTTTTTTCTTTCCAGTAAGTGAGATATAAATCTTGTTATGAAACTTAAGAGAAACAAGGAGGAAATTCATTGACTTACTGAAAAGACTTGGTTGTACTTCCTTCTGTAGTCATTTAATCTCATTCATATTTAAACAATCTCCATGGAAAAGACAGAAAGAGCTTTCAGTATAATTGTGATGAAGAGGGAAGATCCATTGAGAACTGGTAAATCAAGAAATAGGAAACATAATTACAGAGTACTGAGCATCTTCCTTTAACCTCATCCAATTAAGTAAAAAATTTACAGCATGCCAAAAGCAAAAAACCCGCAATAATCATGTCATAGCACTGATATTTTCTTTGGGAACACTGAAAAGTACAAAATAGGGCATTTACCAGCTAGGAGCAAGTTTTTCAGCAAGAATTATTGACTTTAATTGTCGTATGGTAGAGCTTTTCAAATATAGTATCATCTACATTTTGGATTTTGAGCACATCCCAGGCTAACTCTCTGGGCAAACTCTCTGCTATACTGCCACAGGTTCTCACAGGGCAGGGAGGAACCAGCCTTAGGCTCTCTCCCTGTCTTGCTTCCAGGAGGTTTTGCTCTAAACAATCTTTAATAGTATCATGGCTATTATTGAGCTCTTTCAGCAGAGTGTAATTCATCCTATTAGCAATTACAGTTCAACACAAAAGTGTCCTCAAGACAGTTACCTTTCCTATAAATCTTTTTGTTAAAATCAGTTTTTAATCATGTTTGCCTTTAGTTGGCGTATGATCTGTGATGTTTGAGTGCTTGTAGAAAACTCAGGCTCTGACTGGCTAACATCAGCTGGAAAGTCCTCTTCCTCAAAACCTCCTTATCCATCTGTTTTCTGACAAATGCTCTATTACTGGACAAATCTTCCATGCTGCAACCTGTTTCCCTCAATCTTTCCCATATTTACAGAAAGTCTTGTAGTTCCAAATTGGCTTGCCTCATCCTGAACACAATCTTTGCCTGATTGCAGGAAGGGAAATGGCTCATAAGCTGTTTTCTTCCTAACAAAGTACAAATGTTGACAAATGCTAATTGAAGTTGTGATTACTGAAGAAAAGATAATATATGGGAAGCCTGAATGTTGATTTTCATAAAAATGCAGAAGGAAGTACATCTGCAAGAATAGAAATTTCTTATAAATCATATACTTCACCATTTAATGTTGGGGTTTGTATTTTGCTTTATTTGATGTATGCGGAGTGCTTACCTGTAACAAATAATTAATTGCTGCAACCACTGTACCAGACTTACTTCAAAACTTATAATGAACCAGTTTAAGATGCAAAAAAAAACAAACAAAAAAAAAAAGTATAACCTCAGAAAATTTCTTCCATTTTCTACTCTTTGCAGATAACTAGCAGTATTTATATCATCAATATGAAAATGCTTTTCTTTCACTTTTGCATGACACCAAATTTCTTTTAAAATGTCATACAGGTAATTCTCTGATTTTATTAGTAAATATCGCTGTCAAAAAAATTCTGTATAGGTCAGAAGAAGAGCAGGATTCCCACCTTTCAGTTTTTCACACAGGGAGCTTGCTTTTTAGTAGTGTTATAACATTATTCATAAACAAACATTTAAATTCTCCATATTTGAGTTATCTTCCTCCTGACCAGAACTGCCATGAGCTGCAGCTTCCAGCTGGTAGACTGTGTGCCATCTCTCTTTACTGGCTTCCATAGGAAATAAAGCATTTTAAACTGACAGGGAATAGATTGAGATTAAATGTTAGGAAGAAAATGTTCACTATGAGCATGGTGAGGCACTGGAATAGGATGCCCAGAGAAGCTGTGGATGCCTCCTCCTTGGAAGTTTTCAAGGCCAGGCTGGATAGGGCTTTGAGCAACCTGGTCTAGTGGGAGATGCCCCTGCCCATGGCAGGAGAGGTGGAACTAGATGGTCTTTAACATCCCTTCCAACCCAAACCAGTAATTAGCCTGGGAGACAGCACATGCTGTGAAGTTATAGGGCAGATGGGAACTTGTAAATTAATGTCTCATGAAAATCTAACTATTTCCATAACTTTGCAAACTCGTATGTGCTGAGGTTTGTTTTACGATGCTCTGTGGTTTCATTCTGTGCCTTCCCCTTTGTTTTACCACTTCTTCTTTCTCAAAACACTATTCTATTTCTATACTAATTTTAGTATCATATATTCCTTGTGCACAAGAACTAACTTCATTGCATCAACCACTTCCTCCCTCATAATTTCTCTTAATATAAAGAAGCCATTCTTTAGCAAAATCATGTGAAAGGCAGAAATCAAAAGACAGAAATTCCAGTCCTTGGTCAGAAGTAGGCAACACAAGGAAAGGCTTTGGAAAGAACTGTACAAGTATTGTAAGCCTCTGGCTGCCTTATTTCTTCTTCTTCTTCTTCTTCTTCTTCTTCTTCTTTTTTTTTTTTTTGTCAGAAGGTAATTTCTTGTTAGTCACTAACAATACCCAAACATCCAAACAAGACTGGAAAATAATACTTCACTGCAAGTTTCAATTGGGTTAGCAAAGTTATAAATGCCTTCAAAGCAACTGAAGGGTAAAGACTGAAATGCCAGGCCTATTTTATAGCAACACTGCCAGATGCTTTGATAGATCCATTATAAATTCAACTTACATTATTCTAAACTAAGATTAATATCTAGTTGCTGTTCCTTGGATACATTATTTCTTTCCTTATCTCACTGATTCTTTTCATATCATACAGTAAGAAATTTATTAGTAATGTATCAGATTTCCTGGCAAGATATGGTCCAACAAATGCTGTTATTACATTTTTCTCTTTTTTCCATATAACCTTTTTCCTTTATCATTTTGTCAGTCTTTGCTGTTTGGGCATCTTCACTGGAGCAATGATGGCTTCAGCTATCTGGAATAGCATATATTATAGAAAAATGGGATTGGAATTGTTTGGTATTTCATTACAGCGTAACTATCTGAGGCAAAATCTTTTTGTGGCGCATCCTATTTGTTTTTCATTTCCCTGGAGTCTTTTAAAGGATTCAATTCTTACGTCTGGCGTATTTTTGTTTTAGTGTAAAATCTAATAGGATATTGAGTAAAGATTTGGATGAAAACACAAAGGAGAAAAAAAGTAATGAAAAATCAGTTATCAATGTATGAATAGTTTGATGGTCACTTTAAGCTGAAAATAATCTGGAAGCCACTTCTGGGAAATGTGCCTTGTGAGTATCCCCAGCTCTACCCCCACCAAGCAGGACTGCACACAGCATCTTCAGCCTGAGAACTTTCTGTGCTCTTCCCAGCCCATTCCCAAACTGTGGCTCAGCAAAGAATACTTCTCCTCTCAAATTTTCTGGAATAACCTCTTGTTCAATCTCTAGCCAGTCTAGCAGTATCAAAGTGATACCACTTATTTTAAGGGATTTTAATAATAGACTTTTTCCAAGCAATGGGACTTTGAAATGAGTTAAAGCAAGAACAGATGAGGAGCTGGGTACATAATGCTGAGGGTGGGAATGCTCAGGCCAGGGACTCAACATGAGTCCGTAACAAGGTACATGACTGCACCAGGCGAAACTCCAGCCCAAAAGTATGTGCCCATGAATCTGCTCAACAGTTCAGTCTGTGGAGTGAAGGGCAGGAATCCCACAGGCAGCCATGAACCAAACAGCATTTATTTCCAAATAAGGTTGTTGTTACAGACTCCTTAATCCAGGATCTCACAGATGCTGTATCCTCTTTTTTGGAAGAGCTAGTTTGGCAGGTGCAGCTCCTCATAATGACTGTGAAACTGCTAAAAGTGCTTTTTTAAACTTTGATTTTATGTTCCATTTGAAATGCCTATTCTCTCTGCATTTGGAGGTAGCAGCTGTAGCTGGCTCTGTAAATTGTTGGATGTGGCAACTCCTATATAGAAGAGGTTATGAAACATAAACAAAGTCATGTAACTTACAGCAGCAAAGAGAGGCACTTCCAGCTTTCATATAAAGAAGGATGTGATAAATCTGTGCCTTGGGCAGCCACTTCATGTTATCTGTTGGACAATCAATCAGCACTCTATAGAGAGATACCAAGATCTCATTTTCCTGGGGCCAAGTCCGAAGCATTTATGTGGCTATCAATGACAATTAGTCAGTTGAAAACTCCCTGCTTAACTAAGTTCCTGGAGACTTTCAAGAATCTTCCTTCCCCAGCTTTGCCTACTGGAATAATTCTTTATAGCAAACATCCAGTAATGTTTTCAAAGACTCAAACAATACCTGTATATCATATAAAGATTAGTTTCAGCTACCAGCATTAAATACAAATGTTGCCCAAGCTCAGCAGTATTTGGATTGGGTTTTTCACTGGGGCCCCTCAGAACTGAGTTTCTAAAATCCTGATTCAATCCAAGAACCATTTACCCGTAGCTGTTTTGTTGCTGGCTCCAGACATACTGCTCATCCGGTGGAACTCTGCTTATTGGGAGTAACAATCCACTGTCATTATTTCATTTCCTCAGATATTTAGAAAATAAAATGCAATTGTCTTATTTTAATCTAAATTTTTGCTGTAGCAGTAAAACAGAAACAATAATTAAAGCCATGACTCAAAAACAAGGGCGCAAATATTTACAAATCCTTATGTTTGTTTCTTTCCTTGCTCTTTGGAAGCCAGCCATGAGGAAGGAGTATTAGGTGCTAGCTGGTCTTCCTTAGGTAGGAAGAAGCAAAGCAGAATAGGGAATGCTTTTAATGAGATGTGGGGTTCAGAGCTCTGAACTTGCCTTGTTTTTGCCACACACAGCTGCCACAAAAGGAAAAAATCTTCAGCATCTTAAAGAAAAACCCAAGGAAACACTCATCCAGTTTGCATGTTACAATGGTTGAAGCACAGTGTTATCCAAACTGTGCTATCATGGTTGAAATTAACAGGCAAACTGTGTTAATCACATCTGTTGAAATGTACTGGGGAACTGCCACAACAGTAGGATCTCAAGCAGTGACATTTTTCATACTTATGCACATACTTTATGTACAAGCAAGTTTTGCTAGTCATACTGCAGGGATTAAGAAGAAAATTGGGAAAAAGATCAGAAGTGGACTAATTTTGAAATGATCCTCACTTCTTGAGTGCAGAAGCATCTATACTGCACTGGCAGACAGAGCAGAAATTAAAAAACCAGCCATTTTTGTACTATTGTTTGAATTTGTAAACTGTCAGTTCCTCCCATTTCACAGTGGCCAGTAGTTAACAATGTCAGCAGGGAACAGGAATCAGCCAGCCCCAGCAGCTGATATTTGCCAAACATAATATTCCCCCAACAGACACTTGTGCTGTGTTTGTGATCCTGTGGCCTCAGCCACTGTCAGCCACCATCAGCCAGCAGGCATCCACATTGATCCCAGAAATTGTGGTACTGACAAGAGTTTGTGAGGGTGTGCTGTGAGTGGGTCACTAAATCTGTGTTTAAAAACCTGCCAAAAAAATGCAGTGACACCAGCACATCTGGTTGCAGCATATGGGTTGAGAAAGACCAGCTGAGGCTCTTTATCAAAATGCTGTATCTTTGACGGGAGCCATGGCCTTAGGTAGCTTTCAGACTGTGGAGTTGATTTTTACATTGTCTCTGTGTACTTTACAGCATATTTGATTCTCTAGGAGAGACTAGAAATGCTGCCAGTCACTGCCACCACTTGATCCAAACTGGGTAAAGGCTGCCATATAACTCCTTGTTCTTGTTACAGTTAGTCCATCTAGATGACCATAAACAACTTTATTTCTCATATACAGCCCAATGAAATGAAAAAATGCCTTTCTTCAGCTTTGCCTTTACCAGGAAGACCAGGCTTTAGGAACCCCAGGCCTTTGAGACAAGGGCAAGTGTGGAGTAAAGAAGACTTACCCTTGGTGGAGGAGAATCAAGCTAGGGCACATTTAAACAAATGTGCAACCATAGGACCTGATGGGAGGCACGCATGGGTGCTGAGGGTGCTGGCTGATGTCACTGCAAGGCCACTTTTGATTGTCTTTGAAATGTGATGGGGCATGGGAAATGTTCCTGAAGAGCAGAAGAAAGCAGATATTACTCCCAATGTCAAGAAAGGAAGAAACATGATCCAAGGAACTGGTCATCCTCATTTTGATCCCTGGGAAGGTTACAAAGCAACTAATCCTGTAAACCATTTGCAGTGAGTATTCAGCATGTATTTACAAAGGGGAATTCATGGTTACCCAATGTGACAGACTGCAATGAGGTGACTAATTAAGTGGGGGAAGGGACAGCTGTTCCCCTTGTCTTCAGAAAGGCTTTCGACACTGTTTCCCATAATATTCTCACAGACAAGCTGACAAAGTATCATAAATGAGGTAGATAAATGGACAATGAGCTGCACTGGAAACTGGATGAACCATGGATCAGCAACAAAAAGTTCAGTCATAAAAAGTTCACTAGTGGTGTGTCCCATGGGTTGATACAGGGGCCAAATTCATAATGGACCTGGAAAGGGTGCACCCTCAGAAGCTCTGCAGATGATAATAACCTAAGAGGAGTTCCTGATACTCCAGATGGTTGTGCTGCCATTTGGATTGGCCACAGAGGCTGGAAAAATGTAAAGAGGAAGTTCAATTGCCATGAATTCAAAGAGTGGTTGAGGTTGGAAGGGACCTCTGGAAGTCATCTGGTCCACACCCCCCTACTCACACAGGGTCATCTAGACCACGTCCAAACGGTCCACAATCCTCATTCTGTGGTTCTATAAACATCTGCTCTATAGTGCTGTCAAGGCAGAGATGTTGGGTTTGATAGAGGCTTTGTCTGACTTAATATGCTCTTACCTGCATCCCCTGACAGAATTTTCCCTTATTTCATAATATGAACGTTATGTTCTGCTAAAGGATCCATTCATCCATTCATCTAATAATAATCAGAGACTTTCTCCAGTTATAGATGGTTCACTGTATCTAATTATACCCCTACATTATGCATAATTTAGATGCTATGAACATTGTGCTATGTTCATCTTGCTGTCTGCCAGCTTTCTGAACTTGTTCAGTAGCTGCTTTTGGAAGAGCAGGGCTATGGCTGCTCTGTGGAAGAGAAATCTGGACTCAACCTGTCACGTCAGTGCTATCAGTACCTGCTGGAAAACCAGCTGTCTGGAAAATTACATGCAGGGACATTTCAACCAAGGGCAAATAGATAACGCACATGCCAGCACTACAGTAGTTGCTGATTGGATTCTGCAGAGAGTCCAAGGACAGAACCGAGACTGGTGTACTGCTCTGGATCTTTGAAATCAGAGTCTAAAAAAGAGTCAGTCTCTAATTTAGAATTCCTTACATGTAGCAGGTAACAACTCTGCAATGGACCAAACCACCTATGACATTTCTGAGAAAAATGAATCTGAAAGGTTAAACAGTAAAATCATAATTGTAAGTTAGTTCTGAAAATGGCTCAAAAAGGCAGTGTATGAAGGATGTTCTTGAAAAGGTATCATAGGTGTCTAACAATCCTCTTACTCTTTTTGTTGCTGTTGTCCTTGTGAAGCTGTGTATCAGCATTTGATTTCCTTTAAATCTATTGTCCTCTTTATCAGATGGTCCCGATGACAACTGAATTAAAGGACTGACTGGTTCAATAGATCAATAATTAGAAGAATGTGTGTGACCCATTTCAAGTGGGGAGTGTGGGCGTCCAGAATCATCTTTCTCCTCTGTACACAAAAATGCACATGCAAACTGTCTGCAGAAACCAATAGTAGATAGAAAATAAAAGTTTAGGTGCCAAAGTTAAAGCAAAAGTTCCTCTGCATAGCAGTTCTACCCTCCTGTATATCAATTATCTTTATTGTATATAATTTGTGTCTTTATTATATATTTAAGGTGTGTCTTATTCTAAGGGCTATATTCTGACACACTGTCTGCAAAAGTATTTTCACAGATCTCAGTAAGAACATTTGTGGGGTGAAAATTTTTACAGCTTTAAATTTATTTGGGTACTGAATTGCTGCTAGTTTCAAAGGAAGTACCAAAATAGCTAAAATGTTCCAGAAGTAAGGCATTACTCAACGTAATATTAAATCTTTGAAATTTGTGCCCTGAACTCATTTGCTGATATCTATTACTCTGCCAGAAAAAAAGGTGGAAAGTGGCACTTGCAAATTATACACTATTTTGGTCTTGTGCATAAAGAAGACATGAATCTTTGTCAAAACCAGAACAATTTCAAAACTGTAGTGTGTCTGACTCATTGAGGGAGGGTATAGGAAAATAATTACTCATGTGAGATTTTGTTACTACTTTCAGTCTTGGTTCCCCACCAAAGTCAAGAGACACACAGCACTGTGAAGGACCTTCAAGCGCTTTACAGGAGTGCCTGTAAGTAACACTTTAAGGTTAATATCAAGGAACTTTTGACAGTAATCATGAACTGAGCTGGCTGTTCTAAGGTAAAAGGACTTGTTTTAAGTTAACTGTTGTCACCTTACTGATTGGAGAGTCTATTCCTAAAGTTTGTGAAACAATTTACTCCTAAATTCTCCCAAAAGTATGCATAGAATTATTCTGTGTAGAAGAAGGGACTATGTAACCTTATATGTTCCCTTCCATCCCTCACACTGGAATTTTCTGTGTTTTGCAGAGTTGTTATTGGCAATAGGCAAACTCCCATTTGGATTTCCCAAACTGTGCCTCCATTCCTTCTCATGCTTTAAGGGAGAATATGTCTGTAGGTTTGTTGCATTACAGCTTCCTAACACAGCCCACAGAGCTATGAGAAAATTTGATTTCTTGTTCTGTGTCCCTTCCATAGCTGTCCGTATTCTGTGGCTGCCCATAACACAATTTCTGTGTCCTTCTGCAAGTGCCCAGCTTAGTCAAATACAACCTGTGCTGGCAATTAGGAAACACAGGGAGAGGTTCATCTCCCCTGGCTTTGGATAGCTCTGTCTGAGTAACCCAGACACTTTTCACAGTTGGCCTAGAGAAAAAGTTCTCACAAAATGCAATCCATCTTCTGTGAGGGTCAGATTCTAAAACAGGTCTAAAGTAATGGTTCTGGGTAACTGCCCTTTTCTTTTCATTGACATATAGACAGCTCAGGTGTGGATATCACAGAATCATAGGAGACTTGGGCTGGAAGAACCTTTTTTAAAGATCATCCAGTCCAACCTCCAGTGCTATAGACATCTCAGATGCCATTTAATCATTTTGTGGCATCCTAAAAAACTTGTAATATCTTGCAGTGTTCAGAATTATTCCAAGCTATCTATTTTCAATACAAGAAGAAAAAAATATCTCAATCAGTTGCTATTTTTGCTTGGTTTTGCTTGTGTATAAATTGTTATATTTGCATTGTTGTGTTGTTTAGTATTTCAAATTCCTACATGCACATATATGATTAGATATTTAGTCATCCCATCTGTTTAATGTGCTTAGTACTATTTACTTTCCTTCCTCATGCAGTCAAAAGCAAATAATGTAAACATGAGAAATGATTAGGGTGTCAACGAAGCCCTGAAGATAGCTGCAGTAAGGTTGCTGGATTTTTGATTAGGCTTTTATTTCTCTGTTGAATGCCCTGCCTTGACCAAAGGAAATAAAGTGGGACTCCCTCCTGTATTTTTCTTTCTATGCCATAGTTCAGCACTGGATTTTTTGACAATATACAAAAAAGGGAAGTAATTTTCTTACATTTCAATGTAACTGATTCAGGCTAGAAAAGAAGGCTCCTGAAACTGCCGAAAAAAGAAATTTTTTTATATATTCTTATTGTGTACTTTCTCTTCTTTAATTCCTGTATAAAATCCTGACAGGATTTACGAGGCAATGATCACTATGTAGCTGAAGCAAGGCAAAGACCACTGTGAAGCTGGGCACCATTTAATGTAATGTTTCTCTTAATAAGACTTTGCTTTATGTATAAGGATCCTGCACACTATTCTGGGCAAAGGCCCTGCCAAACTTCCATACTCCTCCTGAGATTAGCCCAAACAACAGTGCTGTGCAAAGAAAGTTGAATCAGACTTGGTGTGAAGGTGCAAAAACTGGGTGGTACTATTCAGTCCTAACTCAATGGCACTTGTAGTCCCCAGGCTTTGCCTGTCTTAGGTCTGTATCAAAATAGAAAGTAGAATCAGAGATCTGACTCCTTTTGTTTTGCTTTGCCAAGTCAACTGTGTCTCTGTTAAAAAAAAAAAAAAAAAAAACCAACAAACCCCTCATCATTTAGTAAATCCCATTATTTTACTCACTATATATTTTTAGGAGATAGCTGCTTCTTCCATTATATTAAAAATTGGCAAGGTGTTTGCCTGGGTGTCTAATTCATATACTAGAAATGTAGACCTGCTGTTCACCTCTAAGCAAGCAATAGCCTGGGTAAAGAAGGTTTCACAAACACCCTCTGCAAAAATTTAGAGTTTCAATCTACCGCTGTTGGTCTGGACGATTACTGCTGGTCCCTTCCAACTCAATTATCATATTCTATTCCTCTTTATCTGTAGCAAGCCATCATCAGCTGCAGGGTGAGCAAGGGACCAAACTGGACAGGACAGGACCAAACTGGTAGTTTGAGGTAGCCAAAACTACTTGGACGATGAATATGGAGGAGTCCCCATAGAAGGCCGGGAAGAAATCTTACAGAGTGTGAACATATATTATAAAATGATTACACAGCTCTAGCACAGGGCTCATGGCTGAGCTGGATTTTCAAGGGACTCTTGATGGTATGTACTTATCTTCTGCTTACTCGAATCTGCAGCCATATCTGAAATATCATAAGCAGGATCTTAAAAATGCTTTTAAAATTTTCTCATTTATTTTAAAGTGAAACTAGAAAAATACCTTTTAACTATGTTGCATTTAATTCAGTACCTCACAAGCCTTAAGAACTGTGGCCCAACCTCCTTGCCAGAGAAGCTCCTTTGGAGAATTTGTTTTTATAATTACTCCTGCCAGCACAGCATATGGTAGAAGAATATCATGCTTCCAGACCTGAGTAAATATTTCCTAGAGAGGAAAATTAAAGCACAGAGAGTTTCCCCTTGGACCCAACTAATTAGTTACAAAGGCAGAACTAGAGCACAAGAGTTTCCAGCTCCCCTCTATAGAGTGGGAGTTTCTCATCACTAGAAACTATGGTGGAAAGAAATTGGCAGTTCAGAGCAAGAAATGGCTTTCCAAGAATAATTCTTTCCTTATGCTACATAAATAATGGTAGCAGCTCCCACCTTAGTTCATCTTACTGGACAAAAGAGAAACTACTTTGCTTCAGACTGCAATTGAAATGTTTTGCTCTTGTCAGCCTCCTGTTACAATTCCTAACTGCACCTAACACTTTCAGGAAAGCTTTTGTGATTTATTTTCAAGAGGAATCATTCCAGAAAGCTCTCAAAGTTTACCATTTCTTTAAGTTCTGAATTAGCCTCTTTAGTGGTGCCAAAAATTTATTTCTATCTCTAAGCCAAAGTATTATTTTACTTTCCCAGGCATTCACAGCTGTTTAAGTACCTGGTGATATAAGAATGTTAGGCCTTCAAACATTTTTTTTAGATTTAGAGTTTTTTTTCCTTTGAGTGATTCTCAATGCTGAATATCTGTGTCTGTTGCTGATACATTATGAGGGGAAAACTGAGGTGTCAGACAAGCAACAGAAATGCACACTGTAAGCCTGACTCTTACACTTTTGAGTCTGACATTAGAGATGGGCTCTAGAGGGGGTTGAAATGCTCCCTTTGCAACCTTCAGTGACCATGGAGAGACACCTGAACATCCATGCCACACGCTCCAAAATTCACTGTGTCCCTACAATGTCTTTCCTGCCTTAAAACTCTGGATTCATGCAGGTTAGGGACAAACCTACCATGTATGTTCCAAGTACTGCAGGGATGTAATGTAACAGCATTGAATCTGCCTAGAAAATGAGACTTTTTGACTGTTTTCAAGTTCTGTCCATATTTTGCAAGTCTCCAGCCTCCCAGTTCAGAAGTACTTTTGTTAAATCTAAGGATTCAGTCATGCCAAAGTCCCAGTCACATATTGCAACCATTTACTGAATGCTTATAAGCATTAACACAAATTCACCATACCCATACATGAAAACACTCAAAACCATGCAAAAACCATGCCTGAGAACAGCTGTGAAATTGGTGCTGCTAAAGAAAACTCAAAATGTTATTTTCTCACATGGATGCAAGTGTGACGCTAGGTAAATGCTAGCCTTTTTGCATTTTATTTTGTTAAGGCTTCTTAAATCAAGAATAGAATGCCAGATGCATTCTCCGTGCAGGGCAATTTTTCTTAGATTTACAAAGAAGTTGTGGTGGTACATACCATTTAACAATCTGATCACAGAAGTACAGCATTCGATGACAAGGTTTGCTGGCTGTTAGGTCTGGTTCTGCTTGATTTCAGGATCATAAACATCTCCTTTTTGATTGTGTTCCCTACAAACCTTTTTTAGTGGAAAGAGCACAAAGCAGACCATCCACATAAGCAGAAGGGCTCATGGAAGAGCTGGAGCCAGGTGGCTCATGTGCTGACTGTCCTCCCCATTTCCCTTGCTGTTGCAGTGAGCCATAGCCCCAGCCAGGGTGTCCTGGACCCCGTTGGACAAGAGGCCCAGTGGTTTGGTTCAATAGCCCAGTGGTTTGGTTCAATAGCCCAGGAACCCTAGGACGGCTGCCCGCCCAAACACAGACACCCCTGGGCTGTGTGGCGGGAAAGTTCGTTGGCCAGGGCGGGAAAGGCGTGACAGCCCGCGCGTCTGCAATGGCCGCTGCTGTCCCCTCCCTTAGCTCTGTCATTGTCCCAAGCTCATCCTCTCCGCCTTCCTCTCTCCCCAGTGGTTGTGTGTACCCTGCCCCTGTCACACCCCTTGTCTGTGGCGCTGTTGGTTGGTTTATGTTTGCTCCGCCCTGAGCAGTGGGGTACAAAACCCCCTGTCAAGGGGCTGCTCCTTGCTCTTCCTGGGCCCTCCTGCCTGGGCCCCAATAAACTCGTTCCTGTTTCCCCAAGAACAGTCCCTCGTTGCTTTGTCTCTCCGTACGCCTTCCCCACTGGTGGCTGAGACGAGCCTTGCCTGGACCTTGCCCAGCCTCCCGCACTCCCTCTGCACCTTCCCTCTGCCATGGCAGCAGGTGACACTATTGCCCGGTGCTCGGCCCCCTGAGCTGGCCACTCGGCGGGCACCGTGGCACCTTGCAGCACCTTCCCAAACGTCAACTTCTACTTACTTCTGGAGCATTGATCAACTAATTTTGCACCTGTGAAGGAGCTGTTAATTGCGCTTACACTCCATTTATAGCTGAGTTCACTTAGGCTCTGGAGGGGAACAATTATCTCAGCCTTCCCAGGCCCTGTGATAGTGCCAGGAATTAAGCCCACCCTGAGAGCCTACTTCCCACTGTTTGCCTGTGCTGAAGTGGTTAAACACAGAAGACACTCAGTATTTTTCAAGATAGTCCTCAGCACTGTAAAAGATCAGGCCCAGGCAAGGCCAAGAAAAAGCAGCACACCAGTCCAAGAAGGTCTCAGCTGGGGATGGATGCTTGCTCCCATCATGCTCAGCTCCTGTTGCATGCAAAGGAGATAATGACACAACTAATAACTAATTATAATGAGAAGGGAGAAATGGAGCAGTGAATGCTAGCAGGATTTATAAAGTCTGATGCTAATAAAATACAGTATGTGTACCAAATTTTAGTTTAGTTCCTGGCTACCTGCTGTGTTCAAGCTAAGCAAAAGCCAAAGTAATATCTTCAGGATGTATTTTACAAAGACAACTATTCCCTATTTAAAATAAACTTACCACTGTTTATATTATTTAATTAGTATCTCATTTGTTCTAGTATGTTAAAAGGCTAATATGCATATAAATTGACCTTGCATCTTTGGACAAACTGCACTGTAAAGATTATATTGTAAAAGAAGAAGGGAAGATCCGAGCGCTGAACTATCTCCCATCAAACTGAATTGAATCACAGAAATACCCTGTAATTTACATAACGGGCTTGCTGGTAGGCAGGAGAGGTGGTGACAAGCACAAGCTATTAGGGTTAAAAGGGTTAAACACAAACTTGCAAAATGGCAAGGTTGGAAGGGACTACAGTGGGTCATCTGGGCCAACCTCCCTGCTCAAGCAGGATCATCCCAGAGCACATGGCACAGGAGTGCATCCAGATGGTTCTAGAGTATCTCCAGTGAGGGAGATTGCAAAGCTCCTCTGGCAGCCTGTTCCAGTGCCCAGTCACCCTCACAGTTATGAGAGACTGGAATGATGGATGTTTCAAGACAGTTTGGGGTGCATGTGTGTGGGGGAAGGGGCAGATCGAGCCTTGCTGTGGTGAGGCAGTGCCCTGCCCTACACCCCCTGCCCCTAGAGCCTGTATCTCAGCCTGGCAGTGGCTGCCAATCACTGGCACACTGGCACACTGGCACACTGGAGGCAGTGTTCCACACCCCACCCCTGGAGCCCTTTACCCAGCTCCTAAGTGGCCAAATAACTGGACTTCCCACCTGCAGGAAGGGCGCAGGAATGCTAAGGGGTGTTGAAAGCGGAACATGAGGCAAACATGTCATGACTCTACCTCCTCTTGGAATTTCTATGAGCTGAACACACTGCAACCTAGCAATGGTAGTTATGTGTGTCCTTTTCTATGTTTTTTTCTGTCTTTCTCTCTTTGTGTTTCTAATTCTTTCTTCTTAGAAATTTTGACAGAGTTTGGTAAGTTAATGCTTTGAGAAGGGTTTTATGTTGATTGAATGCTGCACTAAATCTTTTGCCAAAGCTCTCTGATTTTCTAAAGTTGACAGTAAAGTATTTTAGTTGCTTTGACCTCTTGAGAATATCTTGTCTGTATTTGTCCTGTGTGTCTTGCTCAGAGTACATGAACACCTATAAGCCCTTTTAAGATCCATGTCAAGCAAGGTTTTTGGGGACCTTAAAACCATAAAGAATTTTTTCTCTTCCAGTGCATCAGTTTCTGCCCATTGACTCTTCTGTTGTTGACACCACTGAGAAGAGCCTGGTTTCCTCCTCTTGGCATCTTCTCTTCAGATATTTGTATACATCGATAAGATTCCGCTCTCAGTCATCTCCTCTCAAAGCTGAACAGGCTCAACTCCCTCAGCCTCTCCTAAGAGAGATGCTCCAGTTCCCTTATCATCTTCATAGCCCTTCACTGAGCCTGTTTCAGAAGTTCCATGTCTCTCTTGCACTGAGGAGCCCAGAACTGGACAGAGAACTCCAGATGTGCCTCACCAGGGCTGAGCAGAGGGGCAGGGTCACCTCCCTCAACCTGCTGGAAATGTTCTTCCTAATGCACCCCAGGATTCCATTGGCCTGATTGGGCACGAGGGCACTGCTGGCTCATGGACAGCTTGTCGTATATGGACCAATTTGTAGGTGTGCTATCCCAGGAGAGACCCAAAGAAAGAATGGTGCCTCTGAGGCACACTTTGCTCTGTACTAATCTACCTCCAGCTGAAGAAGCTGTGCTTCACTCCCCATCCCTGGGCAGTGTGCATATGCTACTTTAGCAGCTCCTTCCTCCCTGGCAGCTGCTCTGGAATGCTCCTCTTCATGGGGGTACCAATATGGAGTTTTCATGCTCCTCTCTTTCCCTTCTTGGTGCCTACAAGGCAAAGCTAGTGTCTGTGGAGAGCAGTGGATGCTACAGGGAGCTGGTGCATCTTATACATACACACACCCCCACACAGCCCCACAGGTACATGTGAACCATTATCTCTACACAGCTAATGGGGAATCAAAGTGTGCAAAACATAAAAGGACAAAATATAGAAATCCTTTTAGAGTCACCTCTTCAATATTTATATCTGTGACATTGAGGACAAATATTTTTGTTGCACGTGTGGCAGTTCAGCCCCATATGAGTCAGACCTGCATATCTTGCAGTGTGAAGAAGTATTGGACAGCCAGTTAAAAGCACATCATTGTCAGTAGTGTGACCCTGTAAATAACAGTGTTTTTTATTTTCCTTTCCTTTTAGTTTGAGCCATTTTGGTGTCAGCAACAACCAGAAGAAAATGCGAACTTTCATCTCAATAGCTCGGAATGCATGGGAAATTTTTATAGCTGAAAGGAAGCCTGGCTGGAAGTATCAGATGCAGCTTTTTGCAGTTTGCTCTGCAGTTGGCTTCCTCTCCAGCTTTCTTTTTTCCCTTAGCATGCACTTCTCCTTGGAACACCATTCTTTGGGGCCCTTACTGATTTCTGGATTCATATGGATTTTGCTTTCTATCATACTCTTCTGTTTCAAGCACCTGCGCTGTTTTAGTGTTCTGTTCCTCCTTTCTTGTGGACTGAAAAATGGCAGGGATGCTCTTATAACTGCTGGCACTGGTATTGTGGTGGCCAGCAACATACAAAATATTTTTCACAATCTAAAGATTCTGACAGACAGTATAACCTGTCATTTAAAGCATGAGCAATTTGCCTTGATAAAATATTATGTTGAGGCAATAAAATGGATTTATAAGGCAGCCAAGCTTCCTGCTGAACTACCTAAAGATATAGTGGTCCTAAAGCATGAATTCATACCATCTTATTCAATTTCAGATGATGCATTAAAACAAGAGCTAAATGACACAGAGCAAGAAATCCAGAGAATGGCTAACCAGCTCTCTTTTATGTTGACTATACTGCCCCATATAGGTCAGAAAGTATTGCCTATAGTTGGGATTTTTCTAGTTTCCTTTGGAACTGGCCTCTTTATCAAAAAATATGTGGGTTCTCATAGCACCAAGTTTAAGAATACTTATATCACAAAACAGTTCGTTGCATTTGATGAGTACCAAAAGCAACAGCAAAGACTCTGTCTCCTGCCACTTAACAGAAAAGAGAGAAAAGATTATGTGACAATTCCATCTTTCTTCTTCACAAGAAAGGACAGGAAAAAAATGCTGTCTTCTTTTCTCCCTGTAATCATTCATCTTTGCATCTGGCTTCTGTTTGCTGCAGTAGACTCTTTGTTTTATTTGTTAATTGTTTCTGTGAACAAATATCTCCAAGAAGTACCGGATCTAGACATTCAACTCAGTCTCTTTCAGAAGGTAAGTACTTATCAGTACCCTATATTTCTTAGTTTAGTGATGAAAAATTTCCCTTCAACTTCAGCATATTCTTTCCTGAAATATCATTCATTTCAAAAAGGGCCATTGCCTCTACAGATACATATGCTGGATGGAACCAGACAGTTCTTTTCAGAGTCATATTTCTAGAGAATGGTAAATTTTAGAGGAAGGGCTTTCTTTCTTCTACATAATATATGAAGGAAACTGGAAGCTTAAAACTGACAACTCACAAAACGGATCTTTGTAGCACAACTTTTATAGTCAAAAGTCACTGTGACACTAATGTAAGAGATGCCTGCCTTTCTTTAACTGAGTAGTTTGACGAGATCATCAGTTGTACACATGGGCGTGTACACACGAAATAGTAACTTGTCGCCAAAAGCTCCTGGTTCCTCTAGCAGGAGCAGCAGCAGCATAGAGAACTACAGATTAACTAGGTTGGAAGATAAATCTGGAGGCCATCAAGACCAACGTCATGGTCAAAACAAGGTTGGATGAAAACTGGCTAGAGCATGATGCTAGTAACACCAAGGCTGGGGGTTTCAGCCCCATGTGGGCAATTGATGAACTTGATGATCCTTGTGGGTCCCTTCCAATTCAGAATATTCTCTGATTCTGTGGCAAACTTCAGAGACAGATCAGATTGCTCAGGATCTTGTCTGAATACTCTTAAAGGTGGAGATTTCACCTTCAGTACAAAGTAAAGCTGCCCAATTTGATAGCTCAAAAATTATTCTTACCAACAAAATAAAACAAGGGCAGCAGGAGGGCAGCGTGGGTGAGCAAGGAGCTCCTGAAAAAAGCCTAGACTAGGTGAAAGAAGGGACAGTGGTCCCAGGAGGAATGTAGATACACTGATTGTATAAGGACAGGGGCAGGAAAGCCAAAGCCCACCTGGAGCTGAATCAGGTAAGGTGGGTGAAAGGCAGCACAAAGGACTGGTCCATAAGCAGCAAACAAAAGACATGGGGAAATGTAAGTCCACTGTGAAGAGCAGGAGGGGTCCTGGTGGCAACAAAGGACACAGAAAAACCAAGGTACTGAATGGCATCTTCAGCTGTGCCTTTACTAGGAAGACCATCCCTTAGGAATCCCAGGCCAACTTTGAGACAAGGGCAAGTGTGGAGTAAGAAAGATTTACCCTTGGTGGAGGAGAATCAAGCTAGGGCACATTTAAACAAATGTGCAACCATGGGACCTGAGGGTGCTGAGAGTGCTGGCTGATGTCACTGCAAGGCCACTTTTGATTGTCTTTGAAATGTGATGGGTCCTGGGAAATGTTCCTGAAGAGCGGAAGAAAGCAGATGTTACTCCCATCTTCAGGAAGGGGAAGAAGGACAATCCAGGGACCTACAGTCTGGTCGTCCTCATCTTTATCCCTGGGAAGATGACAGAGGATATAATCATGGAAGCCTTTTTGTACATGTGAAGGCCAGGAAATCTACTAGGAGTATTAAGCATGGATTTATAAAGGCTAAATCATACTTGACCGATCTAAGAGTTTTCTGTGATACAAATACTGGGTTGCTGGATGAAGGGAGAACAGTGGATGCTGATTGTGCTTTTATTAAGGTTTCTAATGCTGGAACACTGGAACACAGCATCTTCATTGACAATCTGATAAAGTGTGGGCTAGATAAATGGAGAATGATATGAACAGAAAATTGACTGAACTCTTGGAATCAAGAAGTTCAAACTGATGGTACAAACTGTTGCAATGGGGAATAACTTGCAACCAGAACTTTTCAGCAAGATGAGTAGGAAGGAAATATGAAGCGATATTTTGTGGATGTTTATGGAGGTTTATTTCCCTCCAGCCCCATCATGGCCAAGGTCCCATCGCCAACTGCCTTACAATCACGAGACTTTCCCTTCTTCCTGGGCCTGGGGAACCCCCAACAACCAATCAGAAGACAGGCGTAGGCCACACATGACACGGGGACAGGGACAGGAGAAGCCCCATACACTCCAGGGTCCCTGCCCCTGGGACCTCAGAGGTGAGGTACCTCAACAACAAACCAATTTCTGATGTCCCCCAGGAACAGACACTGGAACCTATATTATTCAACCTCTTCATTAATGACCTGCAAAGACAAACAGATTGTAGCCACACAAGCCTGCAGACAATATGGAACTTGGAAGAGTGTCTGAAATACCACTGTGCCATCAGTCAGCAGGTCTTGAAAGAGCTAGAAAACTGGCCTGAAAGGAACCTCACAATGTTCAGCAAAGGAAGGTGCCACGTCTTGCAGTCCTTGAAGAGAAATAACTCCATGCACAATACATGTTGGGAGCTGACTGGGAGGTGGCTTTATTTTTGCACAAAAAGGCCCTGAGAGCTGGACACCAGGTTCACAAGTGTGCAATGTGCCCTTATGGCAAAGAAAGTGCTAATCTGGGCTGCATTAGCTAGAGCATTGCCAGTAAGCTGTAGGATGCAATCCTTCCTCTCTGCTTAGCACTGTTGAGACCCAGTAGAAGGGCATATACTGGAGTGAGGAGTCAAGGAAAGGGTCAGGAAGATGATTAAGGGACTGAAGCATCTGTCACGTGAGAAGAGGTGGGGGCTGTTCAGGCTGAAGGAGAGATGGGATTTTATAAGTGCATGTAAATAAGTGATGGGGAGTGAGTCTAAGAAAGAGGAGCCAAACACAGGAAAAATTTCTTCAATGAAAGGGTTGTCAAGAATTGGAAGGGACTGCCCAGTGAAGTAATGGAGTAACCATCCCCAGAAGTGTTCAAGAAACAACTCAATGGTTTAGTTGTTATGGTGTTGTTTGGTCAATGATTGGACTCAATGATCTTGGAGGTCTTTTCCAACCCTAATCGTTCTATGATTCTGTGACTTCTCAGTGGTGCACAGTGCAGGGAGAAGAGACAATTAGGACAAATTGAAGGAAATAAATTTTTTGTTTACTCTTCAGGTGATCAAACAATAGAGTAAGTTTCTGAGATAGGTTGTGGGGTCCCTATCCCTTGAGATATTAAGAACCCAACTGATCACAACCCTAATCAACCTGTTGTAGCCTCTTCACTATTTGCTGTGTACTGTTGTGTTTGGTTTTGCCTCTGTTTCTATCCTTTGTACCTTGAGGGCAGCCTCTGGTGTGACCCAAGTTAGGGCAAAGGAATTTAGTCCCAATACCTATGGACAGAAGTCTGAGCTTGACCATGCCTGGATGATTCATGGTTCCTGTACTATGAATTTTCTCTATGTGCATTGTTCATTCACATGGAAAGCTGGTTGACTCCTTCAAAACAGAAAACTATGCCATCATCAGACTGTTTCTAGTCCCCCAAGGAAAGCTAATTACATTAAAATGTAAAATTTAATCTTGACAGATTTGTTATATCAAGCCTCAGGGCTGCTGATCTCAGGGATTTCAGGAAGTTGGGTTGAGCAGGACAGACTCAGAGACTTGAGATTTTTATTAATTAGCATGAACAATAAAGTTCTTCATGCACTAGTACCACTGTTTCATACAAAGTTCCTAATTAAGATTTTTCTTGCCTAGACATTGGTTCAGTTTAGGGATAAAATATCTTGAGATAGTTGGGAACAGGATAATGTCAAGGAAAGGCTAACAGGCTGAAAATGGGTAGCATGCTTTGGGAACTTGATTTCTCCAACTAACACCCAACAAAAGTGACTGGCCTCTATAAGGTGATCAGAAAATCCACAAGGAGGAGCTTGTTATTCCTCTGACATGATCAGAAAAGAGCCTGGGTTATTCAGTATCCCTACAGTGTTACTACACATAGAACAGAAAGTTGCCTTCCAGTACGGTCCCAGCAGCATGTGTAATTTACTGCTCTCATTAAATATTTCAGTCCACAAGCAGTGAAAGACATCAGCTAAGCAAAGGCACCTACAAGAGCCTCGTTTGTGTGACAGCCTTTGGTCAGAGCATTGCCTGGGCTGATGCCTGGCTGCAGAGAGGCAGTGGGGCTTAGTGCCATGAGGGCATGGCTGGATTGCTCTTCTATACCACCTACAACATCACTGCAGGTATGGTTTCAGGGGGAAGAAAGAGTGAGCACCCCTGGATGTGCAACTTTTTTGCTTCTGTCTCTCCATTGGGAAGGTTGTCAGGGTCAGCCCTGCCCCTGCCTACCCCGTCCTTTGCTGCCCATCACCTTCCTGTTCATCTGAGACTTGACTCAGGCATATGGTTCTGAAAAACAGTGCTGGTGGTGGGAGGCAGCTGCAGGGAGCAGAGCGGTGGAGGCGAGCCTGAGCCCAGCCGAGTTCGAGCTGAGCCAAAAGGAGCCGAGTGAAGCTGGGTGGAGCAGTCACTAGTGGCAGGAAGCAGCTGCACAGAGCTGAGTCCAGCATCCAAAGTGGTGGTGTGGTGTGACACAGTCTTGCTTTCAGGAGTTTTTCTGTTATTGTTTTCTGCTAGCTCAGGCATGGGGACGGGGAGAGTGCTGTGGTGAGTGCCTGTCACCTTGTCTTTGTCTGGGGAAAGCCATGTGGTGGCGGGCACAGGAAGAGCCACCATCTGGAGGGCCACATGGACATGACCTATGGGGAGCACCCACCATCTTGTTTTTGTCCTAGGGCAACATGGAACTAAACTGAGGTGGTGAATACCTTTCATGGGTAAACCACCTTCTCCTTTTATATACTTTTGTTATTAATATTGCTGCTGTTACTGTGCATCTCTTGTTCCATTTCTTGTTGATTTCACTAATTTATCTTAACCCATAGTCTCTGCCTTTGTTCCTCTCTTACCAGAAGGGGAGAGGCTTCTGGCTGGTGTTAAACCACTATGGTGTGGAAGCACTGCTGATCATGTGCTGAGGCAAAACCAAAGACACCCTGATCTGCAGTTTTACTCTCAACAAAGGACCCTGCAACAGGGCATCTGAGCAGAGTCATAGGAGTGGAAAAATATTAAACCATTATAACCAGATTAGCTAAATATTTCCCCAACAGAGCAACTGAGTAGGTAAGTTCTTAATGGTCCAAAATGCTGGACATTGTCCCAAGAGAAGTTGTGAAAATATAGTCAAAAACATTCATAAATAGCCAATAAATATATTGTTTTGAGCATACCATATATAGACACTGGATGGTTTAGATGATTTAGGGTCCTTTGTAAATCTAAATGTCCAGTGGGAGAAATTTTAAGAAAGGAGGGAGTCAGTACTATAACCAATGCCTTTTTTTCACCTTTTCTTTTGCAGAAGAATGAGAAAAGCTATATACTTTCTATGGAAGAGCATATTGCAAAGACTGATTCTTTCAAGATCCCCTTGTTTAAGCATAACTGCATCCCTCATCCAGAGCTCTCTCTCTCCACAACATGGATACAGCTTGGAATTATCATCTTCTTCTTAATCATTTTTGGATTATTCTCTGGCCTCCTGACCCAACTTAAAATACTTGTGTCAGCTTCCTTTTATCCTGACACTGAGATAAAACGGATACGTTATTTGCATGCAAAATTACTCAAAAAAAGAGGAAAGCTACAAGGGAAAACTGGGAAGAACATGTTTGCAAGAACGGTAAGCCATTAGCTCTGGGGAAAAATAACATCTTCTCACTGGGTGGTAGCCAGATCCAGGAAATACTTAAACACTTGTTAACTTCAATTATGTGCTAATAGACTTTCCCCTGTGCTCAGGAGCCAGAGACAAGTTGCCTAATGGTAAGATTAGATCATCTAATTGTTTTGTTCTGTACTTCAACACACATGCTTCAGATATGATGACATTGGTATGCTCAAATGACTATGGGCTGGCAAGAAAGTACTTCTCCGATTTAGAGTCCTCCAGAGAAGAAACTTTGTTTTCATGAACATATGAAAAGCACTTAGAGTATTCCTGCAATCTAGACAGCAAGTGCTAGGCAGTAAGAGCAGCCCTAAATGTTGAGAAAGATGTTCCAATATTGCTTAGCAAAATGGAAGGTGATACATTTGTGTTTTAAAACACAGTGTGACTGCAAATACCATTGGGAAAAAGAACTTTTGCTTGCTAAAACATTTATCCTGTACATATATATATATATATATACATACATATATATATATATATATTTACACAGACACACACAAATGGAAATAACTAACACACATGTATATACCTATGGCAAATCCAGATAGATAACAGCAGACATATACAGTTTGTTTAAGTTTGGGTTTTTTATAGACTTCAATGACTGTACAGGCTATTAGTGTCAAGGTGATCTTAACTCAGTAATACTATCATATAGATCATATTTCTGTCTTTTCAGGTCAACTTTTGGTTTCCAATACTCAAGGCAAGAGAGGCAGTGAGGAAGAAAGAAAGGAGTGTAGCAGAATGACACCATGATGTGAAAAAGACCAAGTGAATCTTTGGATATGACTGAGATGCTTTAGCTCCACCTGTTTTTTGTGCCATCTTTCTTATGAAATGCCAATTCTAAAATGTAAAAATTTCAAACTCAAAGGCTGAGCAGTAGTATTTTGGAAAAGATGCCATTGTGGATAGTGTGCAGTTCACCACTGATTTACCTGAATTGCATTAATACTTGTTTTTCAACTTGGGGTCTGCATTATCTGAGAAGCTTAAGAAAATCATGTTCTTCTGTCTAAAAGCAATAAAACAGTTTGGAGCTTTTAGGATTACAGCACAAACCTCTTTGGGTTGAGCTAACAGAGGATGTAATGGCAGCAGCAGCTTTGCATTCTTCACGTTTGCCACACACTGAAGATACAAGACACATCCCTTGCCTTCTGGGATGGCCAAGAACTGGGGTTTAGATGTTTCTAGACATTTTTATCTATTTCTTAAGCCTCAAGCCCTTCAGCCTGGATCTTTGCCATCCCTAGTTCCTAGTCTCCTACCTAGTCTCCCACCTAGAATTCCTTACTTGGTCTTAGTGTGCCACTTTCATATATCTATAGACTGCATCACTAGCACAGATTGTATCATGCCTTTGAAAATCATGAGAGAGGTCATGTAACAGGTAGAAATGAGAATGCTCATCAGAACTAGAATAGAGAGGAATCAGGTGCTGTGGGTGCCAACAAGGTATCTTTAAAGGGTGGGGCATATACGTGGAGGTGAATAATGTTGCAAATCTTGCAGACTGAGGAGGAACCTTGCAGAAGAGACAAAAATGGGCTTAAATATGTTGCATAAGCACCACTGCCCTCAATGAAATAAAATTGAGCCAATGCTGAAGTGCTCCACCCATTCGACCAACATTGGTGATGTGACCTTCAAATGATACAAGAACAAATGCAAAATGCCTAAAGACATAGGAATGACTGATGTAGCTTTAAAGTAGAGCTAAAAAATGTACCCAACAGGCAGTGTATTTCTGACTTTCAGCCACAGCCAACTTCCTTTTTTAGGCTTTATAATAGGAAATTCTGCTCTCTTTCTCTATAATAAATGCATGGTTTCAGGACAGCCATTGATCAATGTCTCTGTTATCTGAATGAATTAAGACTTAAAACTCTCCGGTAGCAAGTGTCAGAAGTTATTTTCCACCTAAACCACTGAAAAACACAAAGACATTTCTTGGGGGCCTTCCAAAGTCTCACTTCTCCATGGATCCAGGTGGTTCAGGTCCCTGGAGTTACAATTTGTCTCAGGAAAATGGTGCTGGATTAAAGCCGTGCATTATTGAGAGTTGTGCTGAATGTCTCTGAGAGGCCTGTGTCCTTTTTGCTGAAGTGGGACACCACTGAATACTAGCAGAATGTCAGCTTGTATTTTAGGTGCTACTGTCAAGCACCAGTAGCAAGAAGCATTCTGGTGAGAGAAAAGCAGTTAGAAGGTCGCTCTAAATTTGGACTCACAGAATAGAATAGCTATTCAGGTACTATTGATAAGAAGATACATTCTTGTTACCATTGCAGATGAAAGAGGAAGAGCTACATGTCATTAAGAGTTGAACATTTTTGATAGCGTTCTGACTAATTGCTGGCAGAAGTTGTACGTGCTTCTTTCAATCTCAAAGGACAAGCTGGTGAGAAGCCCAAATATGGGGGCAGGTCTGATTGGCAGCACTACCACAAAACCTGCTTCACTACCACCACCTGCTTCACTTGGCATCAGGAGGAAAACTGTGGTTTGGAGTTTCTTGCCTTTCCTGTTTGATGGTATTGCCACTCAGAATACCTTTTCTCTCTGCTGTTCTGCAAGGAGCAAGCGAAAGCTTTGGAGTCCATGGGAATGGTTCATCAAAAGGACTCAGATGTGGGTCAATCATTGGGAGAGATGCCTAAATCTGTTAGAACTTTGAGTTCAGGACAATGCTGTATCTGCACTTTAGGAAATTCAGCCAATGTTGAATGTGGACACTCTCACTGCTGCCTGTCAGGACAATTAAGTATTGCTTAGTTTGCCCTTCAAACTGATAAAAGACAATCCTTTTTGGGTAACTAATTGGAATCCTGTACAACATGTTCAGTTCTGGTAAATATTTTACCGAGATGCTTGACCACACTACCAGTGACAGATGACATGGAAAAGCCTGAGGTATTTCTTTGTCTTGGTCTTTACAGGTAAGACTGATCTTCAGCCATACCAGACCTCTCAGACCTGAAGGAAAGGGTGTAGCAAGGAAGATTTAGCCCTAATGGTTAGAGAGCCCTCAAACACACAGAAACACTCAAACACCATAAGACATGATGGGTATAGAGGGTGCTGGTTGATGTCACTGAGAGGCATCTCAGTTTTTTGTAAAAGGTCATGGTGATCAGGAGGGATTACTGAGGACTGGAAGAAAGCACATGTCACTCCCATTTTCAAGCAGGGCAAGAAGGAAAATCTGAGAAACTGCAGATTTCTCAGACTCATCTCAATTTTTGGGAAGGTGATGGAACAATTTCCCCTGGTAGCTGCTTCCAAACATAAAGACCAGGAAGTTGACTGGTATATCAATGAAACACAAGAAAAACTTTTCTACTGTGTATGTAGTCACACATTGGAATGGGATGCCCAGAGCAGTTACAGAATCTCCATCCTTGGAGATACTCAAAAGCCACTAGACATGGCTCTGAGCAGCTCAGAGCAGCAGGGCTAGAGGAGATATCTCTAGAGCTGCCTGACAACCTCAGCCATTCTGTGGTTATTGACTTTAACACAGCACATTGCAGGAAAAGTACTAGATATGCACAGCAAAAGCATGTTTTAATTTGTGAATATGCTGTGCCGGCATCAAGGGTGCCCCCTGACAAATATTGTTACCATTACACTCATACAAGAGTCACATACTTGAGTGGACTAGCCCACACTTACTTTCTGTGACGATACACATGCATACCTGTATGCTGAAGGTGAGCTGAACAGCAGGCAAAGGAGATAAATTTGCTCTCTTCCATCTCACTAAACCTAGTCTATTAGGGAAAATGGCCCATTCTGCACCTTTTTTTTTCTTTTCTAAATCTTTTCTGAACCAAATCCACCTTCTATGCCTCAAGGGCCTTGAGTTTTATCTCAGTGGTAGGACAGTTCTTACCCTGACCCTGACTAGATATATTCCTTCAGCTGCCCAGTGTCTTTCTTTAGCTGTACAAATGAAAAGGCAGGTCTGTTGCTCCCCTGAAATTACACAGTGACATACTTCTCATTTTCTCCAGATATTATTTTCTTTTTGTTTTCTCCCATTTGTTTCTGTCCTATGAGTAGGGGAAGTCTGGGGGTTTGTTTATCTTCAGCTGTCTCCTCTGCAAGTTGCTCAGCTATTTCCTTGGCCTCTCTGTTTACCATAACCCTCAACCACAGGATTCAGTTGTTCTCTTTTCTTAAAAAAAAAAGTGCACATGTTCCAAAAAAAAGCCAGCATTCCACCCACAATTATTTCTGTTCCTCTTCTTGCCTACCCTCTCCTCAGATTTCCTACATTTTATTTTGGCTCTTCCGTCATTCATAATCTTCTTTCCTCTTTTAGTATGTTTTCTTCATCTCCAACAGATCATTCTTTCTCATACATAAAAGTATACAATGCTTTTCTTCCTGCTGAGCACAAGGGAACTATAGGTGCCGTTGAAATTAAGGATTTTTATTCATTTGTTGGTTTAGTATCATGTTACTGGGCTTTGTCTCTAAATGACTCCCTAGGGCTTGTCAGAAATGCATTCAGCACTAAGAACAAAAGTCTGAGAAGTCTGGATTTGGGATTTGGCTTTTGACTCATTCATCCCTGTCCTTCTCTCAGCTCACAGCAGAACTCAACTTCCTTTTTTCAACATTCTTCACTAATGTAGAAGCTGTTTGATTTACTGTGAAAAAATCCTTCAATTGGATCAAATCTGGTTTGTAAAATTAATGAAAGGCTGACCTGATTGTCTTGTGAAAGTAATTCAGAGAGACATGCTAGTGCTCCTGACCCTCCTGGAGTGGAATACAAACAAGGATATTTCCTTTCAGCAGCCGTGTTTATGGTCCTCTCCTTATCACCACCCTATACCCCCAAACCTAGCTGGCCTCTAATGCAAAGCCAAGCTAAAGGTTTCTTTTCCTCTGTGCTAGTTTTGTCACAGCATTTTGTGTGATTCAATGGGTGTGCAAAGTCAGAGGATGCTGGGTTTACAACTGCTGTCACCATGACCCCTGCTCCGTCAATATTATCACATTGACTTACTGTTTTCATCCCAGTTTAAATAGCCCAGAGATGCAGTTTAAAAAGAAATGAATAATCAAAACCTTTCCTCTAATTCTTTTTTACATCGTAAAAGTGGAGAGTAATGATCAAAGGATCACTCTCTGCTGATGATGAAATAAAGCCTGAAAATAGGGATGTTATTGTCAGCTTTAGCAGCACAGATTCCAAAACGTGAGCATGGCTTCACAGGTGCTGCTGTGCATGAGAGACCTTCCTTTGCCTTTCACTGCTGATACATTATACCTGCCCTGCCCTCCAGCGGCCCAGTGCAGCCACAGGGCTCAGTATTGCTGCTCTGCAGGGATCCATCCTCTGGTGCTGCAGGCTGAAGAGAGAAGTGCTGTGGGTGTGGGTGTCTGCACCACAGCCGAGAGTGTCACTGGTGGTGAACGGAGTGCCAGCAACCGGGCAATGAACACCTACTGTCTATATGAGGTGTTCTCTGGCAAATGATGTGGATGAAAGCAGTATTGTGTAAGCAGGGATCAGATCTCCCAAACTGCTTTTCTGCTCCTGCCTCGAGAATCCGCATCACCAGGGAGAATGAAGTACTAAACATCCCAAATTTCTGTCTAAGTAGGGAAAGCAATGAAAATACGGTTAACAAAGTTTTTTCCTTACTTTAACAATGTGTTTGAATCTTCAACATTTCCGTACAAGAAAGAGGTGGAAACCAGTAGCATTTCAGAGAAGTGCTGAGCAAGGAATAGATGTTCTGTGTAGAGACCTGAGCAGTCCCAAAATTACATCCCTATGAAAATCTCACCATTATAGCATAGCCCATATAAGGGGAAAAAGAACAAGGATGACAGAGATTTGCAATCTGACAGTCTCAACTTTAGTAGGAGTGCCTGAATGGCACAGTTGAAATTCTTTTGATGTCACACCGTTCCTCAAGGGCTACTACTTGGCACCTTATGGCTTGAGGCAGGATTCAGCTACTAGGGCCAGTACGTGTCATGGCAAAACAAATATTCATAAATGAAACAAACCTGACAGGCTCAATAACTTGTTGCACTCAAGCATGTAAATATACAGCAGACGATTTGGTGTAAATCTCAGTTCACAAAATGCAGGTAATTTCTTTCATGACATCTGCACAATAGTTAAGACCACTGGAATTAAAAAGTAGGTTTTTCTTAAGAAAAATAGGTATAAACCCTATAGGAAGAATAATCCATGATACAGAGCCGTAAGTACCAATATAGGGCTCAGGAATTCTTTGCTAATTATACAGGAGGAAGCTCGCTCATTTCTAATCTAACAAAAATGAGTAGGAAACCTATAAATATCTTGCATTTTTCCACAGATAATACATGTTCATGGTTTGGAGATTACTCTTACTGAATTTCTGCTCTTATTCCAAGGTAGAAAACATTAATTGGAAAGAATGGATTCATGGTTGACCTGGCATCCTTTATACCAGAAAGTTCCAGTTCTGAGAGGCAAAGACGGGCTGGGTGGAAAGCAGCTGCAGAGTAGAAACCTGCACCATAGTTACACACACCATATAATCTTTGTAGCCAATGGAGACAAACCAGCATTGCAAGTAAACTGCCCACCTCATCAACAGGAGAACAGTTCCAGACAGATTCATCTAACATGTGTGAGATCTTGATGCAGACACAAATAAAGTTGCAGAAGCATCTCTTTCTCTGTTGATTGTACAGGCAGACTGGGCAACAAACTGAGATGCAGAGCATGTCAGTAGAGAAGTCTGTACTGAAAAATGAACTCCGTTTCCTTGTAATAGTCATTGTAATAGTGCTGGATTGTTGGTTCTGCTGTTCTGCCCCCCAAAGACAAACCTGAGAAATGGGAAGCAGTGCTAGATCTTCTCGACCATACCCATGACTACCCTCCATCATCTTACAAAGAAAACCCTGCTTGTCAGAGGAGTTTGTTTTTCATCACTGTATGCCTATGAATAGAGCATGAACTACAAGTCTGCTTGCCACTGTCAAAAATATTAGTAATTATTATATGTTTAATGGGTATGTCTTAAAATATGCAGCACTACCTGTGCCTGTTTGGCCTGTGGGTTGCGTAGAAGTACAGGTTACATTGTTTCTACACATTCGACAGTCAACTCATTGTACAGATGATTTTGGCCTTATTTCTCTCTGTGCTGTTTTTGGCTGGGGTAGAGTTAATTTTCTACACAGTGGCTAATGTGGGGTTATGTTTTGGATTTCTGCTGGAAATGGTGTTGATAATTTAAGAATGTATTCATTATCAAGGAGCAATGCTTACACAGCATCAAGGCCTTTTCTCTCTTCACCCCATCCCATCAGCAAGAGGGCTGGGCATGCACAAGGAGATGGGATGGGACACAGCCAATACAGCTGACCTCAACTGACCCCAGGAATAACCTGGACCATGTGCTCATGCTCAGCATGTAAAACTTGGAGAAAGAGCAGGGGGTACATTCAGAGTGCTTTCCTGGGGATGCCTGAACACCTGCCTGATGATGGGGAGTTAATTCCTTGTTTTGCTTTGCTTGTGTGCATGGCTTTTTTTCTACCTATTAAACTGTCTTTATTCCAGCCTAAGAGTTTTCTAACTTTTACTCTTCTGATTTTCTTCCCCACCTAACTGAGGGGAAATTGAGCGAGTGTCTGTGTGGTACTTAGCTGACAGCTGGGATTAAACCACTCTCTAAAATTTTTCCCAGCAACAGCTGCTTACAAAGAAGAGTTATTACATATGAAAATGCAACTTTAAATGACATTCAAGTTCTCCAAATAAAAATATGTCTGGTAGCAGAATCATGCTTCTAAAAGTACAATAACCTCTGAAAAGGGAAATAGATAAATTGGGCAAAATAGATATTTTGCTAATTAGGAATCCTATCCTACAAAAACCAAAATAATAGTTACATTGAGAAAAACCTCACATTTTCAGTTAAAAAGATTTTTTTTTACATTAATGCATTATGTTTTTCTCTGGTGATCTCATTTCATAAGCCTTCAGGTAATGGGTGTGCGTCTCTCCATAAAGCCAGAACACAAACTATTACTGTAGGTGAGTTCACGAGTATGGTTCACATAGGTTTGCCTAGGCTGCAACAAAGGAAATACTTGAAGCCACCAAAAAATGCTTGATGGTACAGCTGGCAGTGACAAAATATATAAAGTATTTTAAAGACAGCTACATGGAGATGTGGCAGCAGCTCCAAAACAGTGAGTACTCTCCTGAATCAGCATATTTCTGTACTGACCCCTTCCAGATAGGGAAAATTAAAAAAATAAAATTCAGCATCTGCTCTCAGAACTCTCTGCATTGCCAAGCACAATAGAGGTCTTCCTAACATGTAAAATTAGACAATTAAGATTCATCTCCTGGGATCCAACAGAGCAAGAATTTTAAAAATGTGCTTAAACACCATTGTTCATTGCTTTTACTTTATTTGCTACCTTTTGAAGATAAACACTAAGAAATACTATCCCAAACTTACATACTTCTAGAATTGTACAGAGCTGTTGCCACATTATAGTTGTAGTTATATTTTTATTATTACTCCATTTTCTAAAAGGAATTTTCCAATTTTTGTAGCAAAAGTCTTTTCAAAGAGAAATTTCAAGGACAGTTTTATGTAGGAAACCAAATATAATGCTTATTGGTTACTGTTGTTTCACGTTGGCTCTTCATAAGTTGATTGTGGATTGATTGCTGGACCCAGAAAGCACTGCTCGTAGGGGCAGCAAGGTCATTTTCATTTGCTTTTATCTACAGAGAAGAAAAAGACAATATGATATCATCTTTCAAAAGAAAATCTCTTCTTTGCAATTTTTCACTCAGAGGTAATAATGGAGAAGGACTAGAAGCTAGAAAGAATGATTATTGCTCCCTCACTCTACTGAAGCTTTAGAGAGCCTTTAGTGCTCTCTATTAGAAAAGCTTTTCCCTTATGGCAGAGAAAAACAAATAGGATACTGCGCTCTGTTGCTGCTACTGATGCCCTGGATGAGGTTCACTGTAAGGTAGCTTTAAAGGAATGATATAATGAAATGTGGAAAAGCTAATTTCACCCTCCTACTATTGCTGGTTTGTTCTTGTCCCATATTAATTAGCACTAAGAACAGACTCATTTTTAGTGAGGTGCAAACTGGGGCTTTCTGTTCATCTATTGGGAAATCATTTCTCAAACTAGCTGATCCCATTGCTGGTACACATATGCACCCAAACCTTCAGCCTGGATTTTGTGATGCTTCTCATGCACTCACTGTTCCCCCAACCCGTATTTATCAACTCCCATGCTGTAATAGACATCATTTCAGCTGCAGCTGGCACACAGCAGCATCATGGTACAACTGTGCTGGCTGAAGGACTTAACTAGCTTTGACCTTTTCCTGACACGTCTTCTGCTTGTTAAACAGTTAGAGAGTGAGGTGCTGTCACTAGTCCATGTCCCCAGCTGCCTCACCCCACCCATATGCTGCACTACATTGACCTTTGCTAGGTTCTTCTGATGCCACAATAATTTTTTGCCTTTTCTTTTATACTCCTTTTATATAGCTTTTGTATTCATAGTGCATTTTAGCCTACATTCTTAGACTTGTTTATCAAGCTAGGAGACTAAACATTTTAGAAACCTAGGGATCATAATGCCCCAGACACCAAGGTCCTCTCCAGACCACATTTTGTAAACTGAGATAGGACCATCCAGGTGGAAGATTTCCCAAGGAGGGGGGACTCATTTGAGTCTCTCATTGGGGAATGTTTGATAAATATGCTAGTTACTAAGATCTATAATGTTATACTCAATTGTGGTGCATGTGGCATCAGCCACTGCAGCAGAGCATTTGGAGGACTGGTAGACAGGCATCCAGAACACCAAGGTCTAATCCTCACCCCGTGGTTATGGCGCACTCCCATGTCCCTAGTGGTTCTTAGTTTACATGTTTTAAGTTTATTGGTTCAGGAGTTCTCCACCCAGATTCATTTCCCTTACTTGCTTATGTATTAGTTCTAGAAAGTTCTTCCTTCCTTGACGCCCCATTGGTTGACTCATGTAATCCCCTCCTCCAGGTTATCCCTATTGGATATTTCCTGTTGGCTCCTTCCCTTTAGTCAATCCCCATAGGTTGTTTCACCTTTGTGCCACCCCCCTATATAAGGCTGTGTTCTCCCTTATCCCTGGTCTTTGTCCCTGGGCTCTCCAGCTGCCATAAACCAGCTGGAACCTACACAGAGACCCCTCTCTTGTCCTTTGCCCCCACCAATGTTTTTACACCACCTTTGTTTGGGGCTCGCTCCTTGTGAAGGAGCCAGCTTTCCCTGCAGGCTGTGGCTGACACCAAGGATGTCTGCAGCTGGGGGCTGTGCTGCCTCGGGCAGCCCCGACAGTGCCCCTCCTTCTATCCTGTGTGTGCACTGCGGCGTGCATTTCAGCTCGTTCCACCTGGATGTGGTGCACTTAGGGATCCTTAAGATAAATATAGAGGTAGAATCCCTTTTCCCCTTCTAACTGTGTTTGATTCTTGATTTTAAGACCTTCTAAGAGACACTTCAACTCACCAAGGCAACAGAAAACTGACCCAGAAAACAAGGCTAATTGATTTCTGCTGGCTTAGCAAGGAAATCAGCTCACAGAAAGATCTGCCAAGCACCAGGACTTACACAAGGACTGTTAATAACCAAGTTACACACTGTGAACACCGGAGAGGAGGGAAGGACAGATGCTGGGTGTTACTTCTCTGTTAGCAGTGATGAGCTCACACTAATTCAAACACGGCTGGCACTGACTGCAGCAATTCATGGAATCACAGAATGGCTTGAGTTGGAAGGAACTTTAAAGATCACGTAGTTCCAACCCTTCTGCCATGGGCAGGGACACCTTCCATTAGGCCAGGCTGCTCAGAGCCCCATCCATCCAGCTTGGCCTTAAATGCTTCCAGAGATGGGGCATCCACAAATTTTCTGGGTAACCTATTCCAGTTCCTTACCAACTAAACAGTAAAGAATTTATTCCTAATATCTAATCTAAACCTATTCTCTCTTTCAGTGTAAAGCCATTCTATCCTGTAGCACAGGGACACTAAAAAATTCAGTTTTTCAAGTCAAGTTGGTTTTGTTCGTGATTTTGGTTTTTTTTCTGTAAAGTTGGAAGTGAAATATTCATCATTCATTTTGTTCTGTTGCTAACTGAACTCAGGTTTTGGATGGGCCTTCATACCCATGTCTCAGTCTAGCAGTTAGACTCTATCAGTTTCTTTCAACTGAACTTTTTAAATGAAATTCCAATCAAAATTAGGTTCTCCATACCTGGACTGCCACACTTTTTATCAAATTTACAGATACCAAGACAATTCAGCTTCTGAGAGGGCTTATTTCAGACAAGCCTGCCACCAGATAGACAACCTGCTACATTTTTGTTTTCTTGAAGTTTCAGACAAGCATTAAGTAGTTTTCATTAACCAAAAGAGATGGTTACCTGCAGCAGCCAAAAATGGGGAATGAGCCTGTTATTTTCGTGTGACAGATGTTCCTGAGACTGTGCCTGTATATGGTGCCCTCTTGACAGGAACAGGTTGAGATACCTGCAATAAAATATTTTAAATCTTTCATTATTTTGTCTTCTCTTGCAATTACTATTTGGAAAAAATTTAAATAGAAGTTCTATGATAACCCATCTTTCTGTGTAATGCACTGAGACTAAACTGTTCAGTTTTCAGCTTTCATCAGGAGGTGGGGGGCTAAGTCTGTTCAACAAGCCAATTCTAAATCCATTTTTTAAAGAAGCAACTTAACATGTTCCACCTCATGTTACGGATTCTTCTATTTGTTAGAGTATTCACATTTTCCAGTGATGTTTTTAATACATCAGATAAGAGAAGTTAATAAATGTCAATGAAACTAAGCAAATTCTTCCTTATTTGGGTGTCTATCACTCACTATTCCAGCTCCTGGCTACAGGGGGCTGAGCTAGTTGAAAAATCACTTATGAAGACATGCTGCAATTGATATTTGGATTAAGGGAAAATTCTCTCTAGCTTTGAAGGGAAATTAAAACTGCTATGTTCATGGAAGTCTCAGAATTATGTCATTATAAAATTTGTTACAAATTTCAGTTTAGTTTAGTTTTGATACTGTGTTATGTGTATGAACTTGCAGGCAGCTCACTACCTCCTGTGAAATTGTGGCCTTGGGAGCAAAGTGTCATTCAGCCAATCTTACATGCCCTTCTCAGTCCATCAAGACAACAGCAGAAAGAAATACACAGAATTATCTTGGGGGCATTTCACTGGGACTCATTTCACAAGGACGCTAGTCTGATTCAACTTTTAGATCCTGCAGCGAATCCCACTAATTCAGGTGGTGATTTTAAAATGTAGTTCCTCATTGTGCTTCTGAAAATCCTATTCACAATACACTAAGGATGCAAAAGCATCATGGATGCTTGCACAGTAAATAGACACTGAAAATTTAATCTTTATGTATTTGAAATATTCTTCTTTAAAAAATAGAAGAGAATAAAAGCTTGAACAGGGCTATCTTGTTTGGCTCAGCAGTACCCTTTGCACATGTTCAGCTTTTAACACATTCTTGCTGGAAGACAGCAAACTGTTCAATGCTCTGCAGGGTTTAGCTCAAAATATTTAATCCGTGAAAGAGTTAGAAAATTTTTGATTTCTTCCTTGGTGCAAGATTTCTTCCTGCATATGGTATTTAGGCTCTCTGTTTTTCAGTGAAATCAGTGATGATATGTAGCAGTTAGATTACTCAGAAGAAAAGCTATGTCCACTTTTATTGAAAGTAGGACATGTTTATTTTTAAAAATACTGAGCCTTGGTTCACAAGCTGTACAGACCACTATAAGAGCAGGAACTAGTCTGTGGTATTTTTCTGTAAGATAAAGAGCAATAAAAATTGAATCCTTTGTTTCCTTTCCTCCCACCTTGGCATATTTTGATTAGTATGGAAAATTACCATTGAATCCCCAAACTTCTCTTCCCAAGAGCTAGTTATCCTCATGTTGTACCAGGCATTTCAGAGATTTATTAGTTTAATTAACCTGTTCTCGCTGCCTGACTCGTTTGTAGACATATGGAGGGAATGGTGGACGTGAAACATATTTGCCTTCTCCTGCTGTGACATTGAAAACTCCGCCTTCATAAACCACTTTGCCTCTTGAAACTGTCGCAACTGGAACTCCATGGCAGACCATTCCTTCAAATATATTGAAGTTATTTGCCTGGTGATGTGTTTTTGCAGATATTGTCCTGTGTATACAAAACAACACACAAAATTACTATGATCCTTGCATTTTACTTCATTATAAAATTTGGATAAATTGATATAAGAAAAAAATTTAGCAACGTTATTTAACCACAACATTGTACAGTACATCATAGAGCAGCTGTAAAAATAGGATAGCACAATAACATTTCATTGAACAGTAATTGCATTTCAAAAGAATTAAGGGGGAGTCAAAAGGACAGAACTCAGCAGCCTGGAAATGCAAAATTTTCCACTACAAAAGGGATTAGTGGCAAAAAAATCAGGCTGTAATATTTTCTTTGGAAAACATGATTTCATTTTGCCTTGTCAAGCAAATATCTATGCACAATTCGATCAGAAAAAGCTCTGACCTTTTAACTGGAATGACTTGCAATTTCCAGTTTGAAAAGCACGGCTGCAATGTTTCAAATATTGAGTCTCACAAATAACACAAAGATCATTTCATTGGGAAGTCAGTAGATGGTAATGATTTTTTGTAATGCTTAGTGTGAGTTGGATTGATTCAATGACTGACAGCCCAAATATCTCAATGCTGCTAAAAAATAATGACATCACACTGCTGCATACCTTTCCTCTAAGGGTATTAAGTAAATTATAATTTCAGACTTCAATAGTACTCACTTGAATGATGGTATTATTGCTTTGTGTATATGTAGACCTCATTCTATATGACTTCCATTTTTCTAGACAATTTCTCTAACCCTAACTGGATAATTTAAAGGCAGAGCCAGTGCTACAGCTGACATTACTATCTGGAAGTGCAGACTGTGTGTACTTCCTTTATTGCCTATTTTCCCTACTGAGCTGTAACTACAGCTGGTCAAAAGAATTTTGAATTTCAGCTAATAATTTTATTAACTTCCTGTATCTAATCTACAGATTATATATATCATTTGGAGAGTTTATATTTTTACTGTCATCCATCATTTCTGAAAAGAAGGAAGCTTCATGCTTTTGGCTGCCCGTCGGGCTTTTTCCGGTATGGGTGCTCATGCAATCAAAAATCTGTCATGCATATATTATAATTCATATACATGCATTCTTATTTTTCCAGAGACTACATCTTTTTGCAAAGGAATTATCGAAGTCAAAAGCAATATGAAATATTAATAGATTAAAATATGGTTCAATTTGGAGAAGAATTTTCTAGAACTTTATTCAATATCCTCATCAAAATAAGAAAACTACAAAAAATCTGTATCTTACTTGAAATATAGCCACTTTCAAAATTAATCATATTAAATGTTTGACATGATTACTATACAGAAGAAAAAAGAGTTCATGGAAAGATACTTCATTATCCTTTCATATCATTCTGTTGAATTAAGAGAAATTGGTTCTGCTAAGGGCTACATTTAAATCTTGGTGATAACTGACATTTCAAAGGCTGTATATATGTAAATACTGTCTATGACCAATCTGCCTGTAGGAATAAAAACTTTGCCTTATACAGCCCACCTTGGGCAGAAAACTTATGAATGCCTGCTCACCAATATCAGCATCACCCTGTAAATTCACGTTGAGAAAAGTCAAACCTCTCTTGTTTTCACTGGTTCTATTGAATACTGTCAAACAAATTTATCCATGGGTATTATGATAGCCCTATATGGAGTTTGTGAACATATTCCTTTAGCTTATTGCATTACCCTTATGGGTTCAATTGCTGGAACAGTAAGTAACAACTGTAATAAAATTATCTTTAGTATTCTCTGATTATATATCCTACCTATTTGCACAACAGTACCAGGACATGAACAGAAAAATGGGGAAGGTAATTTGAGGAAACACAGAAAAATAAACAAGATCCTTCATCAGCATCTGAGCTGTTTAAATGTGCTAGAGCAGGATCACTAGAGGTAAACCATGCCTCAGAGGAAAGTACGTCCTTCATTTAAAGATACAAAATGAATGGTAGTTGACACATATAAAAGTAACGTCCATTTGTACATCTAAACTTTGCAATAGGACAAAATTCATTTCCAGAGCTTGTCTCAACAACAAACCTTTATAGAACTCATTTGTAACTCTTCTGTTGAAGCAAGCTGTAGATCATGCTGCCCTTTCTGAAGGTGAAGTGCATTTTCCCTGATGGAAATCACCCAAAATTTGCATGTGATATAACCCTCTGACATTGTCAATGTCAGTGAAAGTTTCAGGTAGCAAGCAAGAAACAAAATAAAACAGAACTAGATGGTCTGTTTGGATCCCAACATCACAATTCAACAATCTTATGCAACAGACTGTTTACAGCTGTATCACCAATTTCAGTAGCAGGCAGCTTAGCAAAATTCTGATGTTTGCTCTCAGCTAATGGCAAAAATAGTTGTAACGGACTAATAATGCAAGAAACCAAGACTGTCACCATAGTAGAGTACAACTTAGCAGCTGTCTCCAGCATCCCAAGTGATGCCTGACTCTGTTACGGTTTAGCATAGTTTGTTCATCAGCTACACAAGTGACTCTCTTGCAGAGAGGGGTTTACCACTTCCTCTAGACCCGATCAGAACCAATCAACTCCCTGGTTTGAACATTGGCATCTTTTTAAGCCACTTCAGAAGTTTGACTCACCTCTGTGATCCACATTTTAAGAATAAACAGCCTGGAAAAACGCTCTTGGACTTCTGGCCTTTGGACAGGTAACTGAGGAGGCCCACACGGCCCAGCGAGGCCGGGCCAGGCCCTGCTCGGCGTGGCCTGGCTGGGAGATGGCCCCCCCAGAGCCGTGTGGCCCCGTTCCATCTGCGTCCCTCCAGCCCTGCCCCACGCAGGCAGTCGTCCCCCCACGACTGCGGCCCGAGCTCCGGCCACTGCCCGGCAGAGGACGTGTGACTGAGAGAGATAAGCAGGTTCCAGCTGCAAGCACAGGTGAGATTAACTCCTTTAGTGGCATAAGATTTCTTCAGAACAGATGAACCTTCAAATAGCAATCCTCTCCCAGGGGAAAGGTAAAAGAACATGAAGGAAACACCCTGAAGACACTGAAGTCAGTGAAGAAGGAAGGGCTGAAACCCTGAGGGAGGAGAAAGAGGAGATGCTATAAAGCTGAAATTCTGTTGCAAGAACCTATGGGGATAAACTATGATATATTAAAGAACCTGCTGTAATTTCATGGAAGCATTGGGGAAGCGGGGGGGAGGAGGGGTTGGGTAGAGAAATTGTGAGCCAAGGTACCTCTGCTGGAGTCTGAATTAGCAAAGTGGTATGCTACTATGGACATAGGGAATGCATTTGTCTCCATTCCTTTGGCTCCACAGTGTAGGACTCAGTTTGCCTTCACCTGGAAGGGTGTGCAATACACCTGGATTCAATTTGCCCAGGGGTGGGGGGCATGGTCCCACCCTCTGATATGGACTGATCCAGACCTCAGTGGAAAGGAACAAGGAGGGATGAATGTGAAGAAGACCTCTGTTCCTAGAGATGAAGATGCTTCTAGAGATAAGTAAAGAGAACCTTGCTTCTGAGCGGCACAGCCTGAAACTGACACCCCATTTAGCTCACATTGGAACCCCTGAAAACAGTTGTGGGAAAACTGTAATTCAAGGGCAGAGACTTTTTTTTCACATGCGAGCAGAGAATGAGTTTCCAGGCAGCTGTTTTGCTGTGATATTAAACCTGTAAGAGAATTGTTCTTGTGGGAAGGTGCCCATAGCATAAGCGAGAGAGACTCAGAGACTCCTCTCCCCATGTGAACTGAAACAGATTATTTTAGAGGTGGTACACTGACTGAAAAGTCTCAAGGGTTGGGTTTTTTTGACGTTGTCAGTATGAGAAGGAGAAAGGTGGAGGGAGGAGAAGTGTTTCTGAAAGTTTAGTCTGATTCTGACTTTTGTTTCTTTCTTTTAAGTCTTTTAATAAACTTTTTTATATTTTTTCAAGTTTGTGCCTGCTTTGCTTTCTCCTAATTCTTATCTCACAGAGGTAAAATAAGTAAGTAATGGATGTTTTGAACTAAACCACTACACTGACATAAGGAATTACTCATCATGAGAACAGATTCTGCACCCAGGTTTCAAAAAATTATATTGTATTTTTTAAATAAAATTTGTAAAATTCTCCAATTCTGCCTATAAATTACAGTGGCTCATGTTTCAAACAAGCTTCCTTAAACGGAGACTGAGATTAGAACAGTTACTTCAACATGTATAAGAACATTCTCCTCTACAAAGAGGATACTGTAAAGACATCTGCTCCTGTATTGCTCCTACTCACCTCAGTGCTTCCATGCTGTTCACTTTAGCTGCTTTTGAAACACCTGGCTTGCAAAGAAATTTCAAGCTCTTAATATAAACACTGCCATTCCTCTAGTACCAAAGAGGAAGACATGCTTCTGAAATTGTCGTTTTTCAGCACCATATTTCTGTTCAACTAGTCCAGAGTCAAAGAATAATTTAGTCCAAGAAAAACAGACAGATTTCCTCTAACTGTGTGAGGATTCAGTGACTAGCAGAACAGTATTTATTTATGCTCTATGTGAGAAAGGACTTATAAACTAGAAACTGCAGCTTGAAACTTAGAAAAGAGCAGCAGATAAGATAATGCAGCAACACGTAGGGTGAAAGTCAAGACTGTACAGGTAGTCAGCTCAAGTTATGACCTAAAGCTTTGTTAAGGAGTTAGAGGTACCAGTTTTCATCTCAAAAAACATGTCTATGCCTCAGTCAGAGATTGAAACAGTAAATATCGAGTTACAGGTGGGTAGGAGGGGGATATGGATGAAGGGAAACCATTAAAAATTAAACTGATCTATTACCTTTTGTAATGCATAGGACATGAAGATACATCAGGTCTAGAACAAAAACTTTGACCACCATGAGTATTATCCCTTTAATTTTTAAGGTTATATAAGAAAGCAAATTAAGAATGTAATTACACTCAATGGAAATGGATACATACCTCACCCAGATTTCTTTAAAACTTTCAGATACTGGAATATGAAGGAAAGCTGTAGATGACAGCCCTTCGGCAAGAATAGCTGCTCAACATCTCAGTAAAGGGAGGACACCTATTATATAATCAATTAACTGCTTAATTTAAAAAATATTAATAATGTCTGTCCTTGAAAACAACTGCTTTGTTGACAGCTGCCAAAGAAAATCAGTTTATGTAGGAGTGAATATTTGAGCTGTAAGCAACTTCTCTCAGTGCTTAAACAGGGCAGTATCTCTGAGCTTTTCAGAGGTGGGGGTGGGTGAGAAATACCACTTTGCTGAGGACAGTACAGCCTTTGTGAGTTGCCTCTTCTCATCATTTTCATATGCTTTTGAACTCTACATATTGTTAACCTGCTTTTCTAAAATCTAGAGAAAAAAAACTTTTCACCTTTCTGTGCTTTCTGAGTCACCACTCATTTATAATGTTAATTAAGAGTTTTATTAAAAAGAAAAGCAAAGAACAGGAAAAAGAGAAGAGAGGAAAAATAAGAAATTCTAAGAATCCATGTGAAAAAATGCTAGCTATAAGCCTATAATGTGGATTAAAAACCCCATGGCCTACTTTATATAAAGGAATTGCAATAATGACATATAAAAATATATACAGGCAACTATTCATAAAGTTGTGTTTCTAGCCTCTTAAAAAACATCTTCAATAAACATTACTTTTGAGTTGCCATAAGAATTGAGAAGATTTGTAGACAAAAACAGATGCAAGAAGAGGCAGGAAGTTAATGTTTGGGAGCATCAGATCAAAGTGACTTATCTGAAGGAATGGGATCTTTATTTCACACAATCAAATCTCCTAAACTTCATCATTTTAAGGGGGGTAGAGAATGACAACAAAATAAATTTTTATATTGGTAAGTAGGTTATTTGTCAACAATACTACCCAGTCTGGTCCTACCAATTGCTGCAAGCTGTTACAGGATGGAAGTGAACATTTGTGAAAAACTGTGGGCAGGAGAGAAGCAGTAACAAGAAATTAGCTTGCAGAAAAGCATACACAAAGAGGAAAACACAAATTAGTCTATTCAATGACTAGAGAAGATCTTGAAGTGTTTACAAGGGAGAAATTCAAAATTATGTAAGGAGAAAATAAAGAAGGATTTAATTTTTTTTGGTAACATTTCTGAGATTGACTTCTGTAAAGAGACCAAGTGACATTCTGGAAATGGCAAGTTACTAGGGAAACGTACGTCATGCACTCTCAGAGAGGCTTATCTTGTTACAGTTCACAGAACCAGGATGTCACTGGGGTTGGAAAGCATCTCTGGAGATCATCTATTCCAAGCCCTCTATTCTGATCAGGGTTAGTCAAAGTAGGTTTCTCAGAGCCATGTAAAATTGGGTTTTAAGTACCTCCAAAGAGGGAGAGTCACAAGCTCTATGGGAAAACTTGATCACCATCACAGAAAAAAAAATATTTACCATGGAAATGGAATTTCCTGTATTTTAATTTGGGCCTGTTGCTTCTTTCTCCCCATTTTCTTAATTTGAGATAAGAGGTCTTTGGCAGGATTCTGGTGAATTAGTCTACATTCATGCATGCACACGCTTTTACTTGTGTAGAAGAACATGGGGCTATTGAAAATGCCAGAACATACTTGTCCTATGCATAGATATTTGTACGCCACATTATTTCATTTTGTCTCATTGTGACTAGATGCAGTTATCTATATACTCAGTATTCAAAATCATGCTCATTCATCAAAAGAGTAAGACAGATGCAGCATTATTTATTCTAACCTTCTGCTAACATCTTGGTTTCTTCCTCTCTTTTGTTACTAAAAATTACAGGCAGTTACTTGGCAGAGTGCTTAAACATTGTAACATCCCCACTTAAGTCTCTGAGCTGAAGACTTGACAACAAATAAGACAGACATAGGCTGCAGATTTTGGTTCTAACAAATGCAGATTTAGTCATGAACATATCTACATGCAAGCAAAGGCATTGAGGGAACATATGCAAGCAGACAGGAGAACTCTGACTTCTTGCTGATTCATATCCAGTTGCTTTTTCCCTTAAAATGCAAAAATACTGGAAACAAACTAGAAAATGCATATTCCTGTGTCATATCAGGCAGGTAGATTACAGAGTTACCTTTTTCCTCCCTGCCATCCTCACCTCAGGCTTCCCCCATTCCCTGCTGGTCAGGGGCCCCAGTCTGGCAGCTTCTCCGGGGCTGCAGCCACCACTGCCCTGCTCAGAGCTTGAGCCCAGCTCCACCCACACACATGGGGCACACGCTGGGCCTGCCAAAGAGGGCCACTCCAGCAAAGCACAAAGAGGATGGTGCTGCTTGCACAGCCAGCTCTGCCTTTGCAATCAGGAATATCTAACTTTTCAGCTGTATTTAATGAGGGAAAACCCCTGGGGAGTGATGTTTCCCAATTTGCATGTTTTTATAAGGAAGTGGCTGGACTTAGAAAGTTGGACTTTATTCGAGACACACTTTTTATCCTTACAGCTGTTTGATCTTGCCTTTGAGACCTGATCCAGAGTTTACTTGCAAGGCTCCAACAGGATACAGTGAATTAATATCTGCTGGGAGCTGGAGTTCTCTTTATGAGCTCTTTAGGATCTTCTGCCCCTCCTTTACAAGGGATGCTCAGCTCTTTTTACTGCCTGAACTGGATACTGCAGTATTTAGATTCCTTGCTGAAACAAACCATGGAGATTTTATCATCTTGCTTGCTTTCAAATAGCTAAAATCATCAGCTATAGAGGACACTGACTTGCTGACAGGTGAAATTCCCTTTCTCTTACTTCACTCTCTCCTCCTGAAAAAGTCTTCACAGTTGCTTTTGTTCCACAGAATTTGGTCTTTTATATTATTTGTGTGCAGCTGAAAGAAGTCAGTGAACAGTCTTGATCAAAGCACAGATTAAAATAAGATGGTACAGTGAGTACACATTTGCTGCCTACATGCATTTTCCCAAGGAACTTTCACAGAACAGTCCTGTTTGCACAGACTGTACTTGGGATGCTGAGGGTGTTGAGGTCTGCAATATGATATTTGGTAGCACATGGCTTGCAATAAACTAACAGATCCCTTTCATATTTATGTGGTCTTTAATGAATGGAATAAGTATGAGGAAGTTAACAAAAAGATCTACTTTGGCAGGACTCACAACACATCTTTTGTAATGCAGTTTCTAATCAATTTGTACATTCAATGTTTCTTCCCAGTAATGCTTGCTGTCATGCAGCTCTGCAAAAACCAGTATTCAGATGCTTTTAAATACAGTAGCAAATCTGGTAATTGTTGATACAGTATTTTCTGCAGAAGTTACCAGAAAATGCTACAGAAGTAGGCCAGTCAGTGAAGCTGACCCTTAAAAGGAAAGCCTCAGCTAGAGCAGCAGAGTGCTGGAAGCAGAACCTTAAATTGCAATTGCTTCCAGCTTGCAGAGCTGTCACATTGAATTCATGAAGGTTTTGTAACCTGGAAAGAAAAAATCCTGAATGCTCAGATAGCACCCAACATGTTGTTATTGTGCAATGATGTGGGCAGGGAAATGCAGCTGATTTTGTAGGGATACAAGTTTTTTGTACTGAAGAGCTGAATTACCTTTTTGAATGACTCTAGAATCTTCCGTGTATACTGCCTCTGACAGATTGTGATAATACCAATTCCTCACAGCAATATTCAGTAATTGTCTAACTCTTTAGGCTGATATCAAGTCAATATTTCAAGACTACAGCAAAACAACCTCAAACCAGAACTGGAAAATTGCATTTCTCCCTTACAAGATTTAGAGTTGCAAACAAGAAAAAAAGTCATGCACAAAAAAAAGAGGAAGAGCTTAGCAAGAAAGAGGAACAAGCCTATTGTGAAATTGAAAATCACTCCCCAGAATAAACAAAGCACACAAGGCTGCACCTTGTGTAATATCTTAAATGGCTGAAATCCGTTAGCTAGATTCCTTTTTTTCTGCTGGGCTGTTTGTGCCCTCTTCAGGATTTGTGGTGAAATTAATAGACAAGTTCCAGTGCGATTTATTTATACTTGCTCATATAGTTCACACAATTGTACCTGCAGAGAGACTATTCCCAGCAAAACCAAACTGATAAACAATGGGAACAGTACCAGATCAGAAAGAAAAATATTGGCTGAAATAAAAATAAGCATGCTCAGTAAGAAAATACAGTTTAAGTGTTTAAAAAATACTTAAAGGAAAACTGCACCCTCACAGCTGCAGTGGGTAAAAAGGCAATTAGCGCACTCAGGAAAGAATGAAGGGAAGCAGAAGGAATGTTTCAGAGGCAAAAAAGATAAATAATTACAGGAGCTGACGATGCACCTTGAGAACATTGTCAGAACTCTGCTATCCTTCTAGATTCATTTGTCCCCAGGCAGAGCAGAAGACAGTTCAGAAAACAATCCTTCAGGGTTTTTTTTAATCAGAGTTCATAACTTCACTGTCCTGAAATAGCTCAGAGCTGGTATCTCAAAATATGCTTGCTCAACCTGCCAGAAGGCATAATGCACATGAAAATTTCCCTGACCCAGCACTGGGCAGGCCTCTATATTTATTTCGGTTTTTGACACTCCTGAAACTTCTTTTTCTGGTGCTGCCAGTTTTTTTGTGGGACTTCTGAATAGGAACCTCCATATCTTCAAATATTGTAGCTTAAAACACAGAAGACTTTTCTTCACACTTTCACATATTTTTGGTATGCATTAATATATTGAAATGAGTGATAATTACATTACCAAAAATTAAAAACACCAGAAGATTGGTCAAAAGACTTTTGTTTGTGTAAGGTAAATCTAGGATTGGGCAGGGGTGGTGGTGGGGGAGCATGTTATCAATTTGGCTGCCAAAATCAGACATGTCCAGTTACATTTCAGAACTTTCCTACACCATGAACAGAGTCTTCAACTTTTTTCTTTTCAAAAATCAAAGGCTGAAAGCACAGTTGTACAGTCACACTGCTCACTAGAGCTGAGCCCGTGAATAAAACCACCCAGAACACTTCCACACCTGCTGCTGCTGTGTGCCCAGGTGGCCAGAGGTAAGACTTGGTTGTTAAATCTCCTGCAGATTTAAGTTACCCTGCCCAGCACTGGAACAGGGGAGATGCACTCACAGAGTTCAGTGGGATCTCAACGAAGAGACACTCCCCAGGTGATCTGGCTTTGTGACAGACAGCTGCCAACCCATTTCCAGGCAGTTTAAACAACAAAAAGGTGGGCACAAGAGAGAGCAAGACTCAAGACATAATTCCTGAAATATTTATAGAGTCTCAAATATGGGATTGGCTGATGATGTGAATATACCTGAGGACAGGAATCAGCTGTAATGCACAGTATTCTGTGTGAGTTGAGGCTCCTAGAAAGACACTTCCTGCCCCTCTAGCAAAAATGTACCATGGTATCAAGTCATGCAGGGTGAGACACCAGGACACTGTTTGTGCGTCTGTTGATGTGACAAACTCTATTCTAGCAGAATTACTGTGCACACAATCAGAAAACTCCTTGAATAAAAGCATAAGCATGAACAGATGTAACTTCAGAAGTAAGTTGAAGCCACCTTTGAACAGATTTTAAGCAGCTCTAAGTTCAAAGCACAAGTTTGTAGTGGGTCATGCTGCAGCAGGCTCTTCTCCCTGCCCTTTGCAGTGGGAGGAATTCAAACATACTCCAGCACTGGAAAGAGTTGCTCTGAAATCCCAAATGGGGTTAGTTTTACTCTCAGGATACCAAGCCCTGGTTGCATAATGTACAGACTTTTTAATTTTTGCACTTGGTCAGCAATCAGAGAGAATGGTTTTTAATCCATCTAGAGATCAAAGATCTCTCCTTACATACACTATTGTGCGAGACAAAGTCCTGTAATTAATTCACACGAGGTGCTGTTTGAAGCCGCCATAATCTCACCCAAAGGCTGATTGTTGTACAAAGGCTTTAGGACGCTTTTTCCTGCAGAAAGGCTGGATGGGGGTGGCGCGTGGAGCAAGAAATAACTTCCTGTACATACCTTGTAGCTTTAGGATCCCAAATGACGATGTCAGCGTCAGAGCCCACAGCAATTCTCCCCTTCTTTGGGTAAAGGTTAAAGATTTTTGCTGCATTTGTGCTGGTAACAGCTACAAATCTGTTTTCATCCATTTTTCCACTGTGCTGCAAAAAAGTACACAAAAGAAAACTCATTATTTTTTTAAACAAGGAATGAAAACAATGCTCTTCTTGTTGAAAAAGCTAGGATGAGTGACATCACATCAATTTTTTAAAATGTCATACTGAAGAGTTTAGAAGTAAAAGTAACTACTTGTCTCAGATGCTCGTAATGCAATGTACTTTCACTAAATACAGTAACTTTATCTTACTTTATACCACAGCAATGAGCAAAAAAGACAACTTTAAACCAAACACCCTGTGGATCCAGTCTCAAGTCAAATGAAATCAAATGTTTTAGCTGGCTTTAAATCTGTAGTCCTGCTCAGCAATTTCCTCAGGAAACATAGCATCTCTCTAGGTTTTGGAAAATGGTGAGACAGTATTAAGGAGAGTCTAGAAGGTGGTAATGGCAGGGCAAGGCACAATGTGTAGTATAGGAAAACTGATTTGCAAATTTCTGTAGAAATAACACAGAGTAGTGCTCAATAAATGTTGAAATCAAGTAGTATAAAAACCAGATTTGCTGATGACACTTCAGCAAAATAGCAAATAATAATGGATATACTTGTGACTGTCCACTGCTGTGTTAACTAATTTAATCCAACTTCCATAACTGTTATTTGTTTGGAAAGCCAGCTGCACTGGCAGTAATATTGTGCATAGGTGAGTCTAGAAATCAGAATGTCATAAAAACATGTTTATGGTGGCTTGTGAGCAGTCATCTGAGAAGAAAAGTATAATGAAAATGGTGAACACTGCTCTTCTAAGTAATGGCATGTGGGAAGGGAGGGAAGCTACTCAGACAAACTCACACAGCTATGTAATATTTTACAAGTGAAGAAAGGGATGATATTATCAATTAAAGAACTTTTAAAAAATTGTCTTGCCCAACAGGATGCACTGTTCAAAAGCAGCACTGGTGAGCATATTCATGGCTCAGTTTCATACAAACCACAAGCTAGATTTCAGTTTACACCATAAAAAATCTCACTAGAGCTGTGCCACAGGTGAGTATAGGCACAAATGTGTGTGTCTTGTACTTACCAACTGGAGCTGAGTCCCAGATACAGATGAACAAGAGACATAATGAACCACATTCTTACCAAGGGTGTGAGTAGGTAATTACACTGTGACAAATGAATATGTTTCACAGTGCATTATCAACATGAGTTCGCTGCTGCAAGAAACCTTAATATTAAATGGAACTAGACCTTCCAGAACATAACAGTTTTGCACAAGCCAGAGCAATCATAACATGCAGTATGCAGCAGATTCCTCAAGAGCTTTCCTTATCATCCTCCTCATCAGGCATCATCTGAGAAGCACTGACTATTCAGTTGGTAGTGAGAATCTGAAGTCAGTGGGACATGAAGGTGCCCATTTCATTTTATCACATGGCTAAGCCACGCATTAGAGAAGCATTTCTTAAAACATAAATTAGAAGTTGACAGGCACACCACTGCAGAAACACCTCCAATGGCTAAGTTTGAGAGAGACCAGAGAGGAAAAAATACACAGCTGTTAAGAGTTGAAACTGTAGGCATCTCTTTCCTTTTACTTTCATTTCATGAACTGAAAAAAATGCTTCAAGGAAATGTACTTGCAGTACCACTGAAACAATAGCAATCCCTTACTGCTAAACAATAAAAATGATTCTTCAGTGAAATATTTTAAGCACCAAGAATCTTCTTCCATCTTCCAGGACCATAAAGTGAGAGCTAATAAGGACTGTTAGGGTTTTTAATTGAACGAGTTATCCTATGATAAACACCCTTGATAAAACTGAAGAGCTAATAACTGCTGACAGATTTTGTTTTATTGGAGAAATCAATTACCTCTATGTTTGGACATTTTGATATACTTACAACTCCTTTTTCCCATATGACTGACATCCTGTCTTCCACACCATTCACTCCATTAGGGATTTTTGTGAAGTCGTCTTTGCCCAGAGCTTTCTGGCATATGTCAAAGGTGCAATTGTCAGTCCCTGTCACAGATAGGTCATCACTGCAGAGAAAAAAGTTCATTATGAGTCAGAGCATGTACCAGACAGCACCACACAGGAAAACCTGTTGTAAGGCTGCATAGACATCCATCCTTCAAGATAAAAACTGGTATGCCTTGCCAGCCTACCTTCAGTTCCACCCTCCAAGACTGGCTCCACAGTAACAGCCAGTTGCCCTATGAAGCAGTTTCCTCTTCAGAAACCCCTAAGAAGAAAAAAGCACCAAGGCTGACACTTTTGCTCTGGATATGTCAAAGGGGTCCCACAAATGGAGAACTGTCCTCTTTGCCCAGAGCAAGCAGCTTGGTTTCATCCTCACTTTGGGCAGTTTTAGTCTGTGTCACTCCACATGACCTCTGAAATGACTATGGTGCTCCACAACAGTTAGCCAGTGTTTAGGCATACCTTTACAGGCTCTTCAGTCAAATTCAGCGCTTTTGTGGAGTTAACATTTGTTGGTCATGAAATACCAGCAAATCACACATCTTGTAAACTGCAGGTATCCAAAAGAGACTTATTTTTCCTCTTCGTTCTGAAGTAGACATTATGAAGTAGATAACTTAACCTTCAGAAGTTAGCAGGCTTAGTTTCCATGCAACATTTGAATTTCAAGTGAAAAAGGCTGCTGACAACAAACCTCAGAAAATCTAGCTGTGACCTCATATTTTACACATTTCCCACTGACTTACAGCCTTACTGTCTTCCTGGTCATGTTACAATTTTTCCTGCGGTATGAGCAAGGCAAGACATATTGAATAAAATCAAGTGTGGACAGAAGGCCATAAGGGTTCAGAGAAATAAAATAGGAAAACAGAAATATTTTTCATCTGTGATTTCCATTTCTGCTTTCTGATAGTGTAACATTCTGTACTTAGAAAATCTCCAGAGCATCAGCCTGCTATTATGTACTCCTGACAAAATTTGCTGTGCATTTGGGTATCAGCTGTCACTGTTTGTTCATCTGCTTACTTGGCCAGTAAATTCATGAGGAAACCAGGAGTAGATGGATCTGGTCTCAGTGGGGGTCCCATCACATATGCTGCAGCATGAGCCCAGTCTTTATTCCAGTAGTTGGTGCCATCAGTGCCAAGACTTGCAGCAATAGGTTCCCCATAAACCACCTTTCCTGAAAAATGTAAAGCAAAGGTATCATCGTCAAACAACATAAAAATGTGTAACTTGTATTTCCTCTGTTGAGGATATTTTTGGTGGCAATGAATTTAAATTTTAATGAGTGTTTCAAATTAAACACTGACATATGGAAGGACATAATAAACTAAGCTATAACACAGCATCTTTGTTCTGAATATTCTGCTAGTGATTTCCCAATATATTTCCTCTTAAGAACATTGCTTGGGCAAGTTTTTTAATTAAATTGTTGACAGATATACTATAATGGGTTTTACACATTGTTTACCAGGAATGTGATTGAGATTTCAATAGGAATGCAGTCAGCAGTTGAATTAATTATGTTTAAGATTCATATACTTGGTAGCACCTTTACAGTGCTCTGAAATTACTGACTACATAACAGTGTAAGTTAATATATACAGCACTCAGACTTTGCAAGGTGCTACTTTTAATTGTCAGGCTATAATTGTGCCAGGAAGAACAATATGGCAGAAGACATAAACTAAGAAGTATAGAAACATTTCCCAAATAAAAAACAATAAATAATTTAATTTTAAAAGTTATCTCCCAAATTTTAATATTTTATTCTTTGCTGCACAATATCCTATTTTCCTCAGAAGAGGACACCAACCCAGGCTAGCTGTTGACCTTTGAACAGAGCTAACATATTTTAACTACATTTCCTCCTGGGAAACATGGGTTTGAAACTCATCAGAACAAGGTGTTTGACTCCCTGAGCGAGTGGTCCAGACACTTTGCAGTTCTGCAGTTGGCAGGTGCTGATGCTTCCAACTGCAGTGGTCACTAAAGAACCAGAATGAGCTGGGACCTCCCATACCCACTCAGATCCTGCTTGGTGCTGGCTCTTCTGGGTCCCAGCAAGAGCCTTCTCCCTCTCCTGGTCCCTACAGGCAGTGGGTATTTTGCTATGGATGCTGGATTTCACTCCAGGCATAATTTTTATTAGAACTATCACTGCATTGCCCCAGCAAGGCCACAGCTGGTAGTTGCTTGGTGATATAAGACTGTGACCTTTCTCTGTCTTTCTTTGTGTAAGTCACACAGTCATGCTACTGCTGGAAAACAACAAAGCACCCCTTTGCAGATTTCTCTCTGTGCATTAGACTGATACTTCTGTGAGCTGCTGGATTGTAACTCCTGCACTGGCATAGGTAGCTACTGAGGAGCTCACTTATTTTCAAAATACATTTTCCATTGTTCTAGTGCCATTCCTGAAATTTTGGTGCTATATTTACAAAGAGGCCTCATACAATTTTATTTCTACATGGTGTCAAGGTCTGCTCTGGTGTCGCTGTATTGTACATTTATTCCAAGTACTACCTAGTACAACTTCGTCCTCAGCCTAAAGACTCCCTGTTAGCATTACTGATTTCCTACCTCACCTCACATGCTCTGACATGCTGAATGTGCTTGTCTTATCCTGATGCCTCGTCTTGGAGCATTCTAAGCTCTCAGTCCCATTTACCTACATATGTTATAGATTAATACTTGTGCTCAGAGGGAGACCACCATTTTTTATACTTAAAAGCATGACTTTGGCAGTTATTTACTGGTTTTTGCATCTAGTTTTCAGAACTTAAAAGCACTGACTATGAGGCCATGCATGGAAGTGATATGACCACTCACTGATGAGGAGATTTGAGCAGATTAGAGTTTTCTTAATTCAGAGCTGAATGATGAAACCTAAGAAGAGAGATGGATGAAACCAGCACAGATGGATGAAACCTAATTCACCTTAGTTCAGGGTCTTCCCTGGGCAATCCCAAACACCGTATTTGAGGGTAGGCTGCCACCAATCTAGATGTATGTAGAGAAGGTCTTGTATATATAACCAATCTGTCATATTTACCTATCAGTCTTTTGACAGATTTTCTATGATCAAAGTCACCAGAAAGGGGAGGGAGAGGGAAGTGTGGTTTGTGTATCTCCTACTGCATGTAAACAAGCTAAAGAAGCTTCCATCCAAAGTAAACCTGAGCTATGAATAATTAGGATATACTACAAATTCTTACCAGGAAAAGAGTAAATTTTTGGCTTAATAAATAATTTAGAGAATAACTAGAAAATAGTTTTCTCATCTCAGCTTCTCAACATGAAAATGAAAAGAAGTTTCCAAGCTCCCAGCTGGATATGCTGAACTGATTCTAACTCTCGTACCGTAGCTGATGACAGTATTTCTGCAGTCAGAGTTTGAGTTGACCAGCTCCCTTTGTTCCCATGAGTGGGAAGGAGTAGAAGCTGTTCCCTCAAGTGATTTTGAGTCTGAACACTGCAGTTTCAACAGATTACCTCTGGACACTTCTGCTGAATGTGCAATTTCTTGTATTTCATTTGGGCCATGACTAGCCTGACTGAAGGATACAGTAATGTCAAGATTCTGCTTTAATCCCAATAAAAAGGAAATTCTGCACTGAGGCTCTTTTAGTTTGACTGGCAACAAGGAAATTCTGCATTAAGTTTCTTCTAGCTTGATTGGCTTCTGCCTGTAGGCATAAAAGTGAAGTAATGCAGTAATAAATCATGTCTTTCAAATTGTTACGTTTTCCAGAATTCAATTAAAAAAAGGAACCAGCAAGTGTTCTGTTGTTTGGTCTTCCTGATACCTCTGAGCAGCTGGTAAATAGCTGTGTATTTGGTGACTTTTTATCAGATGCCCAAACTGGCTAGCAAGAGCGATTTTTAATAGATTACTTTATTAAAAAGAAGAGCATACAATTGCAATTTTTTTTTTACCAGCTACCAGAACTCAAAAATAGTTACAACACTGATAAACACCAACTAACATTTGCAGGCTTGAAAAACTGGTCCATATGTTCCTATTCTAGTAGAAGTTTAGAAGTACTTAAGATAAGGTCATATGGGGCAAGGATACTCACAAGCTATGCCCTGACAGGAGCAGAACTGCAAGGCAGGATTTATTGAATCAGAGATAGCATTGTATCCATCAGGCTATAGACAGTCTGCACTGGAGTTGTCCTGCATAAGACAGCTAAAATGTTGACATTTTTAGTTGCACTCCTGTGCTCAGAGTCAGCTTGAGAGTTTGTATACCCTCAGCAATGGACATGTCTTTCCTCTCACTAAGAGGAGACATAACCCGTGACTGATGGTAGGAACCAACCCTGTAAGTCTAAGTAAGCTTCTTAGAATCTGGCCAAGTACATGTTTTTGAATGCACTTTCTTTAAAAAGGAGAAGCTTTTTTAAAAATTGTCTTTTTCAGTAAGATTTTGCTCTCCTGGTCTCACTATAAAATCTCATTTTCCTGGCTATAGCAGCACATTAAATCAGGAAAGGGACATAATCTTCAATCATCACACTGGATGACCTTTAAGGTCCCTTCCTGTTCATTCTATGATTCTATGGTCTCCAGCTTTAGCACACTTAAATTGAAAGAATTTTTTAGGGGGAAACAGTATAAATCATCTACCCCTAAATCACATTTTATTAGCCTTGCTCTCTCCACAGGCACTTCTGGTGGCAGGAATGGGTGACAAGGCCACATTAATTTTCCCCAGTAAGCTCACATCAGGTAGTCCTAATAGGGAGAAGGAGCTGCACTGCCTGACACCAGAGCTCTACAACCTTGTAGTCTCACTGGAGAGAAGATTTTACACAATAGCAGGGAGAGAATCCCTTCTGTCTTCCCACTTGAAGGAATGAGAGTTTCATGCATACAAATATATTAGATTGTCCTTCTGTAGAAGAATGCAGTTCCTCTACCTATTCTGTCAAGATTCAAGGTCATGTTCTACACAGGGATGAATAAACAGCCCACTGAGAAAAGAAAGGACACCTCTCACAAAGACGTGCTGTCTTTGACCCTCTCAGTGGAGAACTGACAAAGCATTGCCTTTGGCAAACAGGCTGGTAGGGCCCTCAGAAAAGGAATAGGATGAGGGCAGGAGTTAGCCTGTCCCTCTCCAACATGGCCACAATGTGGAATTTGGATTGCCTGTTGAATATTCAGCAGCTATAACTGATGTACATGAAAAACATGCTGCTATAATCTGGAGGTTTCCTTCCATGAGTGGTGTTGCTGTAGGTCAGAGCTCTGGCACAGGAGAAGGAAAGACTTTCTCTTATCTGATTCGCTTAAAGTTTGCTTAATCTAGAATAAGAACTGCTATTCCTTTAGAGTGTGTGTGACTGATTTTAACCTTTAAGGTCTGAGCTGTAGCTCATTGAAGACAGCACAATTATGCCTGCTATCTTGAGCAAGCTCTATCAGGCCTTCACCCTCCAGTACTAGCTCTCATCTTGTAGAGCTAAATGAGGGACAAGGAGGAATTGGGCTCTGACTTACATTTTTGTCTAGGAGAAACACCATCCCATAGAATCTGAGAAGCAATGCTTCAATTCTAGTATCACACTCTCAACCAGAAAATTGATTCCACTCACTGGAAATCTGTTTTTCCCCTTCTGAGGTAAGTGATGGAATTGGAAGGGATATCAGTCTTCTTCTGACATGGGTAGGGATGAATATGCACACACAATATGTATTTCTTGCTAATTGCTTGGAAAGGAACATGAAAAATTTAACAATTGTGAATAGCAGGAAGCCAGAATCAAGATACGGAGAAATTATCTTGAAAAGATGAATAAAGTGTATTGGAGTGAATATTTCAAATGCTTGAAATGTTTAAGAGTTTACACAACTTTCACATTAGAGTGGTTTTTAACCGGTCCAAGTTGAATGTCTTTCACTGAAATATTTGAGTTCCATTTATGTCATTTATGCTATACTTTGAGAATTTTTTTTTTGCCTGGAACTCCATGCTTTCTGTTACCACTCTTAACTAAAAAATGGAAAATAACATCTACTGAAACCAATGACGAATTTCCAATTACCAAAATTTATACAGAGCAGTCTCATTAAAAACTAAAATTCTTGTAACTACATTTGTGATACTCTAGTTATCTTTTGAAATTTCTTAATCAATCTTAGATTTCTATTTTCTAAACAGTACATTTCTGTGCAGATAGATATGAACTATGAAGATATATGTTGCTGTGCACAAGGGCAAAGCACTGATGAATCTGACTGCATCAGCCCAGGAAGATATAAAATACAATTTGCACCACAATGTACACAAATTGTCCCAGTTTTTTCTTTGCATATACTGGAAAAGCATACATTTATCCTCAGTAATCAAACTGGCACTGCAGACTATTATTACAAAACACACCTAACCAATGTTTTATAATATTTACTGTCAGCATACAATTCTTTACTTGAACAGTGTATTAGAAAACACTGTTTTAGGTCTTTTGTGTTCACAGGCAGTGTTTCATCTTTAATGTGGGTATTTCAACTGTTGTTATAGCTTCTTGTAGCTAATGTTCACATGATGCCTGTGAATGTACAAACAAATATGCACTGATGGGTATAATCCACATTTCCAGCAGCACTGGCATCTAGTGGTGGAATCCAATATAGCACAGTATAAAAAGATGTGCTATTAAAATCTATTCTGGTAAATTATTTTATAAACTTGAATTACTGCTAATACTTACTAGAAGTCATGGTCATACATATTGTGCATAAACATATCCATCTATATTAGCACAATGACATCACACTGGTTTGATTTATCACAATCTCACACTCTACATTTTAATATTAATAATCTATGCCCCCTGTGTAGGCATTATCTAAAGACAAGAAATAGGGAAACTGAGGTCTTTATGAAATGCATATCAAGTCAGGTGAAAACAAGCTGTAAATAAAAAAGATGTAAAAACATAATTAAAAAGATGTAAAAAGACAACGAGGACAGATAGTTTTAGGTCCTCCAAAACATGGGCTTCTGTCCTGCTCCTTCCACCTTGATAATTCTCACAGTTGTAGTGTTCCATATGCTGTTCTGAATGGACATATAGATGAGGAGATAAAACATCCCGAATACCTACAGCCTTCAGGCTGCTTCTGCTCTGCCCAAGAGATGGTCAGGAAGGTCAGGCCCCCTTGGCTGGCCAGAATTATTTATGAACACTGCAGTGCAAACCTGAGCAACTCTGCACTGGCAGGAATCAAAGCTTTCAGACACTGTTGTCTTCACCAGGCCTTTTAGGTGCCCAGTGAATAGGAGTCATAGTCACATCATGGCACTGTCTGTAAAAATATGGTGTAGTCTCTGTTGTAGAATTTCTCATCAAGATATCTGGTGAAGTCTTGCAGACTTACTCAAGGGAGGAGAATAGTAGAGCATTTATTGTCTTGAATTGGTCACATCGTTTTTAATGCAATAATGCTGTCCTGGCCATCACTTTGACTTTGGAGGTACAGTACAAAGAGAAAAAAAGTTTGCTCTGGGGAGAAGGGAAAGTCTCAATTCTGGTTGCTGTTCTTCCAGACTGCTCCCCTTGGGCCCAAACAACACACACATACAGTTTAGACAGCCCACTCCAAGAAATTCACCCATGTTCTGAGGCTTATGACACCCGTGACAAGTAGGACACTAACGCTGTGTTTGGTTTTCCATGACCCTTCCCCCAATGCCATTGTCCAAGCATAAAAGAATTAGGACTTTTACCTTCTCTTCGTGCATTACTTATCACCTTTGCTGCAGATCTGCTCATGACATGGACTACATAAAGGGGGCAGTTCACAGCATTTGCTATGGTAATCGCTCTTTGTGTAGCTTCAGCTTCCACTTCTTCAGGACGACACAGCTCATGACCCTCAGGGCCAGTTATTCCCATTGCCAACATCTTCTTTGCACCCTGAAGACCACACATAAGCATGTAAGAGTCAGTTGAAGTGTAGCCATGGTGTCGTGAGCATCCTGTCAGTCAAATGGATTCTGAACCAGCTGTTGCAGCCAGTTGAAGGAAAAAAACTAGATTATTTTTCAAAAATAAGTTATTGTAGTTTTATCTGAAATCCAGTATATCTGTCAATAAACTCAGGTCTCAGAATACCTAATTAAATTCAGAAAACACATTCCACAGTCTTGCAGGATTAAATTATTGCTCATGAAAACCCTACACCTCTCACAATATGTATGCTTAAATATCAAGGCTAGTGACATCCAATGATGCTACTAACCCTCACTGGAAAGCAAAAAAAAGGAAAAATCCTTACAAAGCACAAAGATGCATATCCAGAGCCTCTGAGAACTCCAGGGTTTTAAGAGGCAACAGGTTTTGGCCCTACTCTGTTTAGAAACTTAAGATGTGCTGATTTGAGATTATTTAGCAATGAATTCATTTCCATTATGGGACCTGGGACGCTGTCAAAGCCCTGTTGACTGCAATAGTTGAAGAAACTATTCCATTATAGCCACTCAGGTTATCCCTGGTGTCGAGTACAACCAGTGTGGTTACAGTCCCAGAGCCTCAGAACTCCCAGTGCCTCCACACAGCACTAAGGTGGCAGTAGCAGGTGTGCAGTGAGGCTAATTATGCATAGAGGGATGTTGAGATTTTTGTGCCCAGTCAGTGAAGCTTTCTTCACACCTCTGGATTTGCTCCTGTTACATGAGCTATGTTGGGACAGACCTATGGTTAGGACCATCTGTATTCCTGACTTTCATGGACAAAATGTCAAATGTGCACCTGTGCAATTAGTTCCCCATTCTCCGCATGGACTTGAGCAACTGCCCCAAGTTCCTTACAGGAGGAAAAGGCTTCATATAGCTCCTCATCATTGACCATGTATATATCTTTATAGGCCATAAACATCTTGAAGGAGTTGACACCTTTGTTTTGAACAAGATTTTCCATTTCTTCCTTCACCTGAAAAATATAGCAATTATACTTTACATTTTAATAACTTGGTATAAAGAAATTGTAAATATAAAGGGTGAGCCTCTACTCACCCATCAAACATATGTTCAGTACAAATTGGCCAAATCACATATTTAAAGACTGACTTACACTGTTCTTCTAATATCAAATTGATTCTTAAAGTATATAAAAGACTAGCACTGCAGTGCAAATATTGGAAGCACAAGCTAATTGCAGGAAGGGAATGCTTTTCACAAAAGTTAATGAGGCAGAATTTTATTTCAAATAAACCTCCTGATGTTGAAAACACCCATTCTAATATTACTGTCAATGTATACAACTCAGACAACATGGATATTTGTGCAAAACTGATTTTCAAAATTAGATTGCAATAGGCTGCAGCTTCTGGCAAACAACACGGTGACAGAAAAGATTTCATCTTTAAGAGCTTTGTCCTGACTCTAAACAATATACACAGCCTTTTGAATCATCTTGTTGTCTAACAAAACAGCTCCAAAATGCTAAGTGCGAGCCTGGGCTTTTTTTGTTGTTTTTTCCTTTGGCAAGCACTGCTTGATAGAATTCCCTGATTCTGCTAGAGCCTGTGAAGCCCAGCAAAACATTACATCCCAAAAAAAGACACATATTTTAGTCTGAAGGCTTCTTGCACAACTGGTTAGCTAGAAACATATATTACTTAACTTTGGCTCTCCCTTCCCAGTAAAATGATGGTGACAATAATTGACATGTATCTGTAATGTTATTACAATTTCCATGGGATTAATTCCTTTCAAAAAGTAAAATATTATTTTTCATCTTCTCTCTAATAATCTGGTTGTATCTGCCCAAGAAGGGTAAGATTTATAAAAAACTCAAAAACTTATCCAGAGGAGGGATGGGAGGACATCTTGGGTGGGAGTTATCAAATAAATACCTGACAAAAGGCCCTGCTCTCATGCAATTATTGAGGCATGTCATTTATCTTCTTCTTCACTATTGACTACAACTAACAGAAGGCACTGTAAAGAATGTATACTTTTAATTAATACTTTAAATCCTGAGGAGATGAGAAATAATCAGATGGGCATGAAATATCAGTCTTTTTCACCCAGGTTTTTTACAGCTACAGAATGCCGACCTTTCAATTTCTTTTAATCTTGACCTTTAAAAACAGTTAGATTCTTAATATAAACTAGAACAATTCATTGATTTACACCTCCCTAGTTTTATTTGTTTTAGTACAATTCCACTATTGTCTGCTAAGGCTGTTTCAAATGCACATTACTCAAACTATTTGGAGAATTTATGTCATGTCTTTGCCTTAAGTTAGAAGTTGTGGTCAACCTACTTTGGCACTCAGTACACAGAATACCAAATACTCTGTTTCCAGAGTAAAGGCTTTGGTAAAGGCATACATTTCAGAATTAAAAAATTAGAAGTACTCATATATAAAATAGGAATTTACTTCATACATCTGTGTACTGATGCATAGTTCTCCAAGAATCCAAAGTCATCTTGTAAAACACGGGTCACATTCAGATAGGTATCAAGCACCTGAAAAATTATTTTATTCAGTTAAGTTTTCAGGCTATCAGCAACATTCACTCAGCAAAGATGAATTTCCTTTATGTAAATTCAAAAAAGGTTTTTTAGATTATTCCACATTCAATGTACTATTGACTCTAGTCCTGCTTTACTTCAAAGGGTATTACTGCAGTCACCCAGGAAAAGAAGTCTTCCTTTACAAATGAAGTCAAGTACCATATTTTTCATATATACCCTTATTAAAAAAAAAACAAAAAAAAACCAAAACAAAAAAAAAAAAAACCAAAACACCAAAACAAACCAAAGCCACCAAAACCCAGAGGGAGCATAAAATATTAAGTATTCAAGTAAAAAAAGACAAAATTATTGTAAAAACCTCTTTCCCCCTCTGACCTGCCTGGTTTTGGTCTTGCATAAGTGCTACCTTTAACTTTGTGCAGTATTATCCAGAGATATAGGCTATCTACAGTCTTGCTTTATTTTTTCAAATACATGTACTCTCAGAAGGGTGTGGGCTATTTCAAATGTTGTTTTTAATCACAAAAACACTAATCAGCAAGTTGTATTTAGCATGTGAAGACTAATTCAAAGCAGATGTGGTATCAGTTTATGGAATTGAAAACCAGCTCTGTTGTCTACCTTGTTGCTCCACCATGTAACTGCCACGTGCAATGAATAATCACAGCAGACTTTAGGGTCTGCCCGGCTTTTCCACGTATCAAAAGCTTCAGTAAGAGAACAACCTTTCTGAGGGATGGCAAAGTCGATGATCATAGTGGTTCCTCCTGCTATAGCAGCCTGGAAAGAAGAAAGTTAATATTTAGCAATCAGGAAGAATGCAAGTTTCCTCCCACCCTCTCCCTTACAACAATTAATCTGGATACTCTGAAAAGCCAAAAGCCACTGAGGAGTATCCCTGAGTAAAGTCCAGACTCGTAAAATGATTGTGGATTAATTTCATCTGCTTTGAGAAGAATGTTCTCAAAAATGTGTTCAGGAGAATCCAAGTGTGGAGGTGCCTCCCCAGAAATCCCAGGTGGAGGTACCCTGCAGGGTACAGGTCTGTCCCTGTCCCCATGTCACGTGTGCCCCACACCTGTTCCCGTTTGGGTGCCCATTCCAATGCCCAATCACTTTTTCTGTAAAGAACTTTTTCCTAATGTCCAGCCTAAACTTCCCCTGGTGCAGCTTAACACTGTGTTCTCTTATCCTGTCATGGGTTGCCTGGAAGAAGAGCCTGACCCCCACCTGGCTACATCCTCCTTTCATGGAGTTGTGAGGGACAAGGTCCCCCCTGAGCCCCCTCCAGGCTGAGCAACCCCAGCTCTCTCAGCTGCTCCTCATTGGGGTTGTGTTCCAGACCCTTCACCAGCCTTGTTGCCCTCCTCTGGAGGCATTTGAACATCTCAATGTCCTTCCTGGTCTGAGGGGCCCAAGATTGGACACAGCACTCGAGGTGTGGCCTCACCAATGCCCAGTACAGAGGGACAGTCCCTGCCCTGGTCCTGCTGGCCACACTATTGCTGACACAGGCCGGGTGTCATTGGCCTCCTTGGCCACCTGGGCACACACTGGCTGATGTTCAGTCGGTTGTCGACCAATACTGCCAGGCCCTTTTCTACCTGGGCACTGTCCAGCCACTCTGTCCCCAGCCTGCTGTGCTCCAGGGGGTTGTTGTCACCAAAGTGCAGGACCCAGCACTTGGACTTGTTAAACCTTGTATTGTTGGACTCAGCCCATCTATCCAGCCTGTTCCAGTCCCTCATGCTGTATTACTCTTCATTTTTCTGATGAAAAATCAGTCTCTTCCTTCCTTTTGTTCACTTAGAAATCAGAAGAAAATTTGAAAATATGTAATATTTACAAAATTTACATATTTCATAAAATATTTGTAAATATTTTGCAAAAAGAGAAGTTTGGAGAGTGAGAAAAGTATTTGTAAATATCTGGTGAATTGAGCAAAACATTTTCTCCAGGAAAAGTGGTTCCACCTGTCAAATATTTTTCAACAAGACTGATTGACTTATTTGTTAAACAGGATTTAAAAAAAATTTATAGACTTTGAGAAAAAAAAGTAATGGGTTCCACAACTCCACTCAAAGTCCCTTTTTATCCCCTACAACTTTTTTTCCCCCTCAACTTGTAAAGAGAGGTGCCTTTACTTATTCAACTGAATGGGTAAATCTTAGCTAATCATTGTAGCATATTTCACAATAGTTGGAATACAACTCTGTCTCCCTGAATTTTTTGCCAAAGTATTTGTCAGGTGATGAGCTTCAGTGAATAGGTCTGAACACTTTCCACACTTTGACCTGGGTTAAGAATATCCACAATATCTAACTTTTGATATATCTGATCTCTAAGCTAGATCTACAATCTTCTTGTAGGCTCTGAAGTGACTATCTGGACATCTTATTTTGTGTATGCAGCCTCTGTTTTGCAGCTTCCCTGTCCTATAAGTACCTCAGAGTTACTGAGAAACCTTAAAAACTTATTTTCTGCTTTTCAGTAAACTCAGTTCTACTGTGAGAGGAACTGGGTTTAACAGTCTCTGTGAAGGTGCTGGCTAGCAGATAAGGCAAGTCACAGGGCAATGAGATCCTTTCTGTGAACAAAGGATTTCAGCCTACACAACAAAGCTCTTAGAAAAATACTGTGAAAATTCTGGGTATGGAAGCTGTATGGAGATGATGCATTATACTGTTAATATGAATAATTAATACACTATTCATATGCAGGCAATATAATGAGATCAGCTAAAAAGCTGGAAAAAAAACCCCACTCCAAGTGTAAAACTGGGAGAAATTAGGTACTTTTAGAAAGTGTGTTTAAGTGGACTTTTAATGAGAGATACAGTAAGCACCAAAGCGAATGACAGAAGAAAAACTTGCCTTCCCTCACACTAACAGAGGAGAAAGATCAGATTACCACAAAAATGCTCAAATAGCACTGGAGAATTAAACTGTTGCTTTAGTTAACCTTTGCTCAGAAAAGTATGAAGCTTGATGCACATACCAATGGAGGTTATAGTCTGCATGCTGACAGCTGGGGTAAATGCCTGCCCCACTTGACCCCTGCAGCCACAATAGTTTCTGAAGGAACCCAAATAACATACTGGTTGAGGTGGATGTCTGAGTACCCCAACTGCTTTGTGACAATGTCCCAATCAAAGGGACAGGAACAACTGCCCATGTTTGATTCACACTCTATTCTCTTTCAGAAGTAATACTGAATGAGCAGCAGACATCCCTCTCTGAGAAAACCCAGATGCACACACAGATGTGCATATGTGCACCCACCTTGGTTCCAGTGTAGAAGTCATCTTTTGACCTGCTACCCATAAAAGGGAACTCCATGTGTGTGTGAGTATCGATGCCCCCAGGGATCACCAGCTTGTCAGTCGCATCCAGCACAACAAGTCCAGTCAAGGGCTCCAGGTTTAGGTTTGGTCCCACCTGCTGCACCACGCCATCTTCCACGTACACATCAGCCACCACAGAGAGGTCATCATTCACAACTTTTCCCCCTTTGATCAGAAGTCTCTGCCGAGCCTGCGTTTGGGGTGCCATGGCAGCAGGTAAGAGTGAGACCTCAGCTCAGAAATTGCTCTTGCCTGAGAGCACTTCACTGCCCCCTCCTCCCAGAGCAGCAGTTATCTCCCAATGGCCCTAAACACACACACACCATGCCCTTTAAACAGAGACTGGAGGAACTGCCCCCTCTGCCCCCAGCGGCTCCACCTCCCACTCCTGTTCGGCCCAGTGATGTGCATGGGAGCAGAGTGCTGGCGTCGGGCTCTTCTTCTCTGGACTCTGCCTGGATAAAGCAAGCCAGGTTTTCAGGGGCCCGGGGTATTCTCATGGCAGTTGCTCCAGACTGCTCCGTGCACCCAGAGGCTTGCAACTTGCTGAGCTGCTTTGAAAATGTGGCCATTTCATCCTCTGGTGATGCCCCAAAGCAAACCAAGCTCTTTGCAAGCACATTTGAGGAAACTAAGGGTGACCTGAGCTCCCCACAGAAGCCAGAGAGCCCAAGGGTAACCTGCAGCCATGTCTGGGGAGCCTGTGGGTCCGGCCTGTGCAGAAGGAAATGCAGAGTGCAGTGCTCTGGTGGTTCAAGTGTTGTACCCTTCTCAGTGAACATGGTGGGGTCCACACTGCTCCAAAGCTGTTTTTCAAATGATTTTGGACACACCACCTTCAGGATCCAAACACAGCTTCCCCCTGCCCCTGCATGACACTACCTGGAGAGCACTCTGGACTGAGGGGGAACCTGGGGTACGTGCCAACATCCATCTGAAAATCACATTCCAGCATGATGCCCTGCTCCATCTGCCCCACAGCCCTGCTGTGCCTGCCCAGCAGGCCCGGCCTGTGCTCCCCACAGCCCCACACTGCTGCCCACGCAATCACTGCTGGCTCCAGCTGCAGGCTGTGCTGGCTCCTCAAATCTCCCTACCCCAGTGGGGCCCTTCCCGAGGACCAGGGGAGAGTCAGGATCTTGTGTGGTGACTTTCATACAAGGCTGTTGTGACCTTGGCAAGATGTTTCAGAATGGCCTGTGTCTATCAGAATATAGACCTGGAAAAAGAGATGGGAAAGTAAAATGGAGACAACTGGAAAATGAGCTAAAGGTTTGGAGTAGAAGAGGAAAGACCTCCTCTGTACTATCTCAAGGGGCACTAGTTTCTATGGAACTTTCCCACTTCACTCCTGCCATAACCCTGGATTTGCATAGTCAGCAGAGACACCCCTCAAGTGTGCCCTTGAATCTGCTGAGCACCTACCTGCATCTTCATCACCTCACCTCTTCCAGTTCAGTGGCGATGATTTAGCAAGATAGGACATTGTCGCTGGGGGCTGTGAGGGGGTGCACACAGAGGGCACCAAAAAGCCATTTAGACAAAGGACACAAGATTGGAAAAAACTCACCTTCCCATCAGCGTATCACCTTTGTCCCTTCCCTCAGCATGAGTAGGAGAGCATTACCATACATTTGCCTTTCTATCTGCTCATCCTAAAGTATCTTGTCTTACACCACATCTTTGTGCAATGGGACAGAGACCCACTGGGATTCATAACATGACACAGCAACAGAACAGGTCAAAACTCATTTGGAAAAGCAATTCACTTTGTATAAATGAAGTGACCTTTGTTAAATGAGGGGTAGCAAGGCCAGAGGTTCTTTTGATCATGTGCAGTCATGTGGGGTGGAGCAGTCAAGTTCCTTTGCCCATCTCAATGAATATTTAATGATTTGATGTAGAACAGTGTCAACAGATTTTTCAGTATTTATTGGCAAAGAGACTTCACCCTGAAGTTTCAATACTACTTCAGTACCTCAAATGCCAACCTGAAATAGCCACTTTCTTGTAATTTCTCCCTGGTGGATGATTACTTAGTATTTTCTATGAAAGGAGTTTCTCCATGACAGACCTGGACAGTCATCTCTGAGTATGCTCCTGGGCTAGTGGCAGTGGTAAACTGTTCCTGCTCAAATCCTGCCAAACTGGGCAGAGGGAGATGTGAAGGGCAGATCAGCCACATCACAGCACATTGTAGTGCACGCTGGAATATCCAGTTCCTTTTTTGTGCGTGCTGCACAGGAAAGAATTGATACAAGTTTGATACATAAATGCTTGAAGAGTAACACAGCTCAAAATCCTATTTATGTTTCCAAACAAGAACAGGCTTGAGCTCTGTTTCCCCTCCTCTGATTTCTGGCTACTTTAGACTTTGTGGAGCCTACTCTTAAGTGCCTAAACCTTTCTATATGTAACTTCATTCTCAGCTCAGAACTGCAGAGCTGTCCACAAACCAGCAATATAACATCTTACAATGCTGTGCCTAGGAAAACTGAATTTACCCCACAGGTGGTTTTGAACACATTATTTAATGTATTGGTACATAACAAGATTCTGTCTAAGAAGCCCTTTCATTGCATCTATTTGGACCAAAAAGATAATCTCACATCAGCTGCATTTATGTACATTTGATAAATATTCAGTATTTCAAAGCTCAGCTGTCCCCAGAAAAAATAGCCTGAAATACCACTGGTGGAACAGAAATAATACTTAAAATATCATGAGAAGACAACTGGCCCCATATTCTTACTGATGACTGATTATCTACTGCTTCTCCAACAGGGCTTCTGGCTCCTAGTTGCCTTTGTAGTATTTACTCCCCCACAAAAAAATTCTACTTTTTTATTCCTCTCTCTGCATGGTTAAAAACAAATCTTTGCTCTGTAATCAGTGTTTGACTCCGCACTGTTGTAGTGGTCTGGGCTGGAAGAGTTAAACTCTGTCCTAGTTCCTGGTACTGCTCTGTTTTGACTCTGTGCTGAAAACAGTGCTGGTAACAGAGGAAAGTTCTCATTATTGCTGAGCAGCACTTGCACGAGCACAGGGGCTTTTCTGCATCTCATACTGCCCCACCAGCGAGGCTGGGGGTGCACGAGAAGTTGGAAAGGGAAACAGCCAGGACAGCCAATCCCATCTGACCACAGGGATACCCTGGGCCAGACGGTGTCATGCTCAGCATATAAAGCTGGAGAAAGAAGGAAGGGGAGGGACACTCAGCATATGTAGCATTTATCTTCCCAAGTCAACCTTAGTGGATGGTGGAGCCCTGCTTTCCTGCACATGGCAGAACATCTGCCTTCCCCTGGGAAGTGAGGAATGAATTCCTTTGCTTTTATTTGCTTGCAAGTGCAGCTTTTGCTTTACCTATTAAGCTATCATTGTCTCAAACCCATGAGTTTTTCACACTATCATCCTTCCAAATCGATTGAGCAAGTGGCTCTGTGGTGATCACATGCCAGCTGGGCTTAAACCACAACGTTGCAGAGAAATTTCATGTTAGAAGACTTCACTGACCCTAAGATGTTACGTAGTAGTAGCTCAGTGATTTGACAGCCACTGCAGAAAGTCTTCCCAAACTTACAAATCTGAAGTTGAATCATATGCTAATATTTTGTTGTGTCTAGCAAAGCAAATCACAGAGAAATCTAAACATGGGAGTGTCTTGTTCAGTGTAGCTACCGGAGAAGTACAATCATAAGAGTTTTCTCAGTAGCCTAATGATTAACTGATTCCATTTGAACAACCCTGAAGAAAACACAATCCACACCTATGATTTACCAAATGAAAACAATTTAGCAAATTCTGGAATAAGTTTGCAAGAAACAGAGGACTGAAGTTTGGAACATCCAGCAGACCTTGAGGATGTCTTCTAGAAGTCATTATAATGCGGACATAATCAGTTTAAAGTCTTCTGAGACACACATACTCACCCACTTTATCCTGGAACCTTTAATTGCTACCTCCCCACATAAAATACTATTAATTTTTAACTTCCCCTTTAATTATCACACCTTACTCTTATCCTCCCTTTTCTTCCATTTTCACATTCTTCCTGCCATACCCTAGTTCTGTAAAGCTCTTCTATTATCACTCAGTCTTCAGCTTTTTCTTAACTCCAGGACTCTCACTGGCATTAACTTCCAAATTAAAGTTGGTGAAGCTGAAATGTATCTCAAAATGCAGGAGCGGCAGACAAACAGGCTTTTGAACAAACATAATACTGTAACTAATTCCAGCATCCTCTCCAGGAACCTGTTTTGAAAGAAGAGTTATCAGCAACACTTGCTGAATTTCTACTGAAAATGGCCTTTACTTTGGATACGAAACATGCCCTTGCACCATCTGAAGCTCAGTCTGCCCCCCTAATGTTTCATTGCAAACCAAATGACAAAAAAAGTGTGGTATGTGGAAAAGAACAATGATAAACTCCATCTTTTAATAACTTTACATGAGGAGAAAACTTGCTTCACAATAACCTATGTTCTTCAAAGCTTGCAGACGAAAGTGATTTATTACAGAAAACAAGATAATTCCACAGTAATTCTGACTCTTGTTCAAACTGCCCTAGTATTTTAGCACAGCTAAATCAAGAATCAATTAAACAAAACACTAATTCAAGCTCTCCAAAATAAAAAGAAACAAGGTAATGATGACTTATTGGAAACCTCAGAAAAACCAAATGAAACAAATGCAACCAATCACCCATACATTACTGAAAACAAAAATCAATCACTCCCTTTTAATATCCCTAAGAAAAAAAAATCACTGCAACAAATTCACCTCATACAAATATGAATTTTATTTACAATTTTCCAAATTATCAATCAAATCCAACTTCTCAGTTAAATGTGTAGCATTTGTCCTTTAAAACAAATTAAATATTGTGTTCTTTTTACATCTGCAATATGGAGTCCATAGGTACATGCTATTTGGGACATCTAATGGAACAAATTTTGATCACTGTGTGTGTTAAACACCAAAGGTATTCTGTGAAGACTCTTTCTTCAATATTTATCTGCCTCAGGGAAAAGCATTTCCACAACCACTTTCTGATGACAATTAACTAGGAAGGTTTAAAAACCCAGTATTTTATACCAGGACATACTGTTCACATATACTTCAGGGCGTGTTACCATGTTCCTATTGCAAAGCTGCCTGCTCTATAAGCAATGCTACTGAAATCAGACTAAAGATTACCCATAGATTTAGATATTATTCAATGTGAATAAAAATGGCCATTGATGACTTTTACTTGAGTATGTGTAATTATGGGCCAACCTGTACCTGATCTGGTACCAGTGTGATGTGATCTGTTCTGAAACTTGAAACCGCATGGGTCATTATAATAAAATCTTTTACAACTGTATTGCACATAAGGTTCCTCAAAAGCACAAATCTACATAATTGCATCCTGAACCCAGAATTTACCTGCTAACCTGCATGAAAAAATTAACCAGATGGTAAAATTGTTTATTTTTCTCATCCCAGTGTCTGTGAATGAAGAGAAGAGGGAGAAGATACATACACTTTGAAACATATTCAATTGTTTGTTTCTTCTGCATGTGATTTGTACTCCAGAGATGAGGATTTAAAAAAAATAAAAAAGCCAGACAGACCTTAGATTTGTCTTTAAAAGTACCTCAAAAACATAACAAAAATTCAATTTAATTTTGATACATATTAAAATTTTAGTCAGTTCTGCCCGACAGCATAACACGACAGAAATGCACAAGACTTTAAACATGCTTTAAAATGACATTCAACAAAGTATTTAAAATTTAATAAATAGCATACAATCACACACAAATACATTTCATACTGGATCTTTAAGCCTACTAAAAACAGACTGGCAAAGAATAAATAAAACAGTAGTTGACAGTTTTGATTTTAAAAGGCGGAGTTTCTTGTTGTCACGCTAGTAGCCACATATTAACCTGCTTATCACAAAATTGGAAGTTATGAGTTTTTTTTCTCATTGATCTGGTTTTGCTCCAACATGTAGCATCATAAAAAAATACGCTAAAAGGGTTTTCTTTTGGTTTTTTTTTAAACAACCAGTCTGCGACCGAGTAAACCAGTTTTTAAATACAATGAATAAATAGGGAATTAGTAAAGCAAATTCAATTGCAACAAAAACGCAACACCCCAAGAAAAGAGCCATGGAAATATATAGCCATTGCAATATTAGACAATAATAGTACTTAAAGTGATAGTGCTTGTGCACTAAGCTCATTAGAGACCTTAATATGATTTTAGTGCAAATCCCTTGAGTCCAAACAAGCTTTATACCCTACAGTATTAGGGAAAGATCTATTACCAGTTGGAACTTATTCTGTAGTGTATTTGTACATATCGGATATTTAAAGAATTAACACGTTATAATATCTTCGGCCCTTTTTTACTTCAAATCAAAAAGACTAATGACTGGGGATTTTACATATTATTTGGCTGTACCATATTAGACTGCAGTTTAGGAAAGTCAGTGCTAAAAAAGCTTTTGCCATCAGTTTATCTATTATGCCTAAATTTCATATATCATTGCATTTTGTACTTCTGAAAGAAAAGAATGCTCCTGGAGAAAGTTTCTCCTCCCTTTAAGTAAGTTCACATTATGATGAAATTCAAGAATATTTAGACAGCGTTGAATAAACTCAAAAGAAAAGTACATATTTTACATAAACAATCCTTACCAGTATTTAGTATATTAAGTTACAAGTATGTTGGCAATAATACAACAGAGTCAATTCCTACAGGAAAATAATTCTGTACAAATTCACCTGTTAATATGGGGTTAAACAGGCAGCCAATAAGTCTTGAGCAGCCATGTTTCAGGTTTGAACTACAGTACCAGGATAAACTAAATTTGAAACTAATGGGGAAAACTTCAGTTTAAAGAGTAATCCGATTATACTGGATACACACATTGTGTATTCAGAGCCATTAAAATGTTCACTCTTATAGTTCCATAATGTCATCCAGTATAAGAAAAGTTGAATCAACCACACAGGCTAAAATAGCTTTAACATATTGTTGTCCTGGATTTTTTTAAACTAAAAACTAATTTTAACTGTGAAGTACAAAACAATGACAGATATTGCTCCAACTTGTACACAATCTTTCCTAAACAATCCGTACCTAGCAGAGTAATAATGCCTCATCGTCACTAGTTTCATTTTTCACTGTTGCCTCTAAGCAAGTGTCGGGTATCTGGGCAGTGTGTACGATGCCACAGCTCTCACAGGGGCCATCTCGACTGCATGACCTCACACTGTGATGTGTTGCACTGTAAGGCTGTCTAAGCCCCGGTCCTTGATCTGAGCTGAGATCAAGCAGAGGTCTTGAACAGTCATTCATGTCAAAGTCTGATGCTACATCAGAAACTGGAATTAACATTTCAACATCATCATCCTCTTCTCTTCCACTTACCCCATTATCAAGCTGTCTCAAAGGACTTTGGTTGTGATTCACCGAGCTTGATCTCCCTAAAGTAAAGCGTACCCAGCGTAAGCCTTGAGTCATACGGCTCAGAGCGCTCGTGAGCTGGTGGCGTGCGGGACTTGTGCTCGGGGGCTCTACACTTGTCACTTCTCTTCCACCATCCGTGGCACTGCTACTGCTGCTCTGAGCAGAGGAGCTCCCACACGCTCCCACTGTTGCTTCTATTGCTGTTGCAGGAGGGACTTTTTGAGGCAAGGTGGCAGCAACACCACCAACTGCTCCTGCTGCGTCTCTTCTTTCATTTTCTGTGTCTGTATCATCAGATTCAACTGAAAACAAACTTCTGTGTGTATTATTTCTTTCAGCTTCCCTACTAGTACTTTGGCTGGCAACATCATCTCCATCGGCTGAGACCAATGCCAACGACCCAGAATGACGTGACCTTGCAAAATTAAAAATTCGATTCCAAATGTTACTTGATCTGCCAGCCATAGGAAGTCTGATTGAGGTAAATCCAAGCTGAGATCGTACTGCCAGCCTCAGGTTTTCCAGAACTGAAGCCTAAATGAGAAGACAAGCAACAATCAAGTGTTGACAATCTGTTGCTGTTGTTGCAAAGAAGGAATGTTAACTGTTGTGGAAAACAGCATTTAATGAAGTTGAATGTAGAGTCCTAAATGTGAAAAAATGTTGCATCTTTCATAATAAGTATCTGGAGGTATATGTAGCAATAGGCTATTTTAAAAAAAAAGTGGGCATGACAAAAGTTTAAATGCTTTAGAGGAAAAAACATAAACAGGCAAATTAAGTGGAAATACATATGCAAAGGTAATAAAAGAGCAATGAATTCTACATAAGGTACATTTCTGCCCTAATCAAGGATCTCTAAATAAGACAATGTGAAAAGCAAGGCACTATAGCCTGGATATGGAACACCGATTAAAGCAAAATACAACCACAGAGCCAGTTCAGCAGGCATACTAAATCTATTACAGTCTTACCAAAAAGACTGTTTTTTTGTCACCATGGATTTTAGAGTACAGCACGTAGAAACATGTCTCAGAAAGTTTAGGATATAAAAACAAAGTCTTCCAGAAAGATTTAACAAAGGTGGCCACCTTCTTTATCCACTACCATAGGGCTGCCTCAAAGGGACTAAATTAAATATCTTCTCCAGCAGAGGCTTATAGTTTGATTTTTTTTCCTCCCTTCTGGTATCATCAATTAATTCCAGTTTCAAAATGCTTTAATGCTTCTGTTTAAATAAAATTATCTTTTATGTTGTAAACTGTACATTTCCCAAATTCAGTATACCTTTTTCAGTCATTTAGCTACAGAAGAATTCCTGAATTTTCCCGTTTAAAACCCTGTATAACTTTTCAACTGTAAGGTAACACAAGCACATGAACTCCTTTGTATTGGGGATCCCTAATGATGCCTGAAGTAGCCACCTACAAACAGAGACTAGACAGGAGTAAGGGAATAAAGGTAGGTATTTATTTGAAGGGCCTTCAAGGGTACACCCTGGGGAGTCCAGAGGTTACTGCCAAGATGGACCCCAAGATGGACAACAAGTCTCGAGTTCTTCACACTTTTATAGGTTTGGTTCATTTAATTCTCCAATTAAAGCTTCAGTTAATTATGTAATTTCCCCAAGCTTGGCCCCTGCTTTACAGGCTCTTGGTTTATACTTTTTGGGCCCAGGACAGTCTGAGTGTCCTTGGAGAACAGGCCCGGAGAGGCTTTGTTACGTCTACCTAGCGTAAGAGAGCAGAAGTGAACAGGCTACAAGGAACTTCAGAGTTACACACTGGGCAGTACGGGATTTGAAAAATATGAAAGTTAAAACCTAAGGCACCACTAACTCAAACTTAGAGAAAACAGTGCCTCAGCTAAGTAGCTCAGTTCTCAAACAGGGTAGAAGATCTTCTATCATAATTCTAATAATATTCACAAATGTGTTTAATTAGAGGACAAAGTCCACATTCACAACTTCTCATGAAGATTATGGCAAAAATGTAGAATATTCTTCAAAATAGCCATTTTTCCCCAGTTAAACCCTTAACATATATGCATGTATTTCCCTTTGTTTATAAAAACTGAACTTTAGTGTTCTCATGCTGTCACCTTACCTCCCTTCCACCATCCTTCAGACAACACAGCAGAATATCCAAATAATACTGCTTGCACAACCTATCTCTTCCATTAGTTCACAGGATGATTAAATTCAAGCATACAGTATGTGTGTACAGCAGCCTTACTTTCAAAAGCTACTGAAGAGACTGCTACTCATCTTTGAAAATCCAGCTCTGAAGGCATGTATCAGTTTTAGGCAGAAAGCACTACACAGAAATTAGAGCATCCAAGATTCCTATAGGTTGAGACTTCTAGGAAATCTTGAGTAATTATCTTCAGTCCTACACAGGTTTGCAATCTTATGATGTATATTTTGCTCAAAACAAATTTTAATCTTGATGTAATACTGACTCATTTCTCCCAACACTTAACCATATTACAAATTGAGTTTTATAATTTATAGAATTCAATTTACATTGCCTCAAGTTTTTATTGATGTTGTCTCCTCTGAAAAACAAAGGTACTAAGCAATGCAACTTCATTGTTCAAGCATGAATAAAGTTTTTATCATGGAAGCATCAGTGCTCTAGAATGACATTTTAATTACTTTTGAAGTTGATGGTCTGCTCATAACTACTCCTGATTTCTATGCTAGTTAATTGGTCAGGATAGTTACTTCAGTTTTCAAGGTCTCAAGTCTTATTTGAACTGCTGGTGTTCATAACGGGAATTCAGTAACACTCTTACTATTCAAAACTATTGTACATGATATTTTATGGACTGTAAAATCATGGTTACATATAAATACTATGAAGCAACTACATTTTGTTATGTTTAATTACAAAGAATTGCCGTATAATTTCAATATATTCTGAAATGAATTTAAAATGTATCCAAAGAAACAGTGGGTAATTAGATTTAAGTCAAACTAAAGAGTAAAGAAAGTTTCAGTAATTGCACAGCTTTTTAAAAACTGCACTACCAATCCCCGACTGCAGCCACCACAAGTCTGGGTCTTTCAGAACTGTCCTTTCTATGACAAGATTTCCTTTCACTAAAAACCAAGATCATTACTGTTGGGATACCTCCTTGCCCCGAGGTCCTGGGGGGGGACCATGCCCCATTGCAACACTTTACATCACCTTTATGGGATTTCTGAGCAAGCTAGGATTTTTCTGAAAATCAATTGTTCCTACACGTATTTACATACACCAAACCCGAAGTGTCCCACACAGGGTAGGGATATGCAGAAAACATTGGTTTATTCCAAGTTACCTGTACTAGAGGACTTACACATCTGGGCATGATAACTGCATTGTCTCCACAGACTTTCTTGAGCTAACCCTACAAGAGGACTTGTGAACAGAGATCCATCATAAACTGGAGAAGCTTCATTTTGGAAAAGAGGACAGCAAGCCAAATTTGTAGAAGTACAGATTGGTTTGAAACAGTAACATACTGATCTTTATTAGAACCCCAGTAACCCACTGAACAAGAACAAGGGATTCTACAGTGTTCACTGCAGGCATTTATTAAAGTAATTAATGAAGCTCAGTGCCAATTTAGCTACCAAAAATCTTTACAGTGTGTTCTTTCTGACACATTTTTAAAGCCTCTCATGCAAATTGCAATTTATTTTCCTTTTTTCCTCTGAAAAATCTTTTGTGACAGATCTTAGCTGCTTGTGAACATGTACGTATGAAAGAACATGTGATAGTCATGTAATTTTTTCTTACAGTAAACTTTGCTGTATTAACTGCAACACAATATAATTAATGCCAACTCTAACAGAGCACAGCAGGATTCCTAGACTAAGGCATTCCTTCTATTTCTCAAAAGAGCTTCATAACTGAAAGACATTTTTAATTACTTAAAACATTTGACAGAAATTCATTAATCAGCCAAGTAAGAAATGTGCTAATCATCCACCTCTGAATCTGGATGACTAGAGACTATTAACTGCCATTTACTAGCTTTTACTTTGTAACTTGTTCATGTGATTTTATAGGATATTACAGCCTGGCCTTCTCCATCACCTTATTATGCACAGCAGGCATGAATGTACATCCACATTGTGCACGTATACTACCATTTTGCATGAGATGTTCAGGTCTTCTTTCCCAAATCAAAAAGTGCTGTCTTGCAATCCTTACTTTCACAACAGTAATACAGAACACACAGATCTAGCAATCTATTACTTTTCATGCAAGAGGGGTCCTATAGAGTGCATTACTGGCATTATCAACAAAAGAAAGCCTGCAAAGGAAACTGTGGTCTTACTATATCATGATTTTATCCCAGGGCTAATCATTCCTGTAACATTATTGACTTGAAAAGAGGAAAAGGAAATGCTCTAGAACAAAAGAATGTACATGAAAGTTAAAATATCTTTATTTCAGTCTCCTTAAAATTTAAGTGGTCTACCTGCCTGCTATTTTGAAATCTTACCTGATTTGGGGAACAAACAGGGAAATCTTCAACTGGTGGAATTAAACCCTGGGCAATTAATTGTCCATAGGATGGAGGAGCTTCTCTTCTCAACAGCTCAGCCTCAACCCTTGACAAATGAGTTTCAAATGATCTTTCAAAGAGAAAAGAAATTTCAGAATACATAAAACACTGATGCATACATATAGAAAAGAATAAAACTACATCAGACTATTATAATCTGAAAAAAAATTCAGAAGATCAAGTTTTGCTAATTTAATTGACAAAGAATATAAAGTCATTATGGGTCTGTCCAGCTGAAATGAGAGAAAAAAACCCAACCCAACAGTAAGTTTCTTAAAAGCAAACAAACAAACCAGCCCAAACCCATGGGCCAAATTTAAAAATGAGTAATGTTTATATTACTGTAAAAAACTGAAGGATATGTAATCCTGGTATGAACTAGCCTACAAGAGAAGAAACATGCTGTCATATACAGAACTGCAATATAAATTGCAAATTAATTAACTGCAGTTTTTCCACACTTCCTTTTTGTTAACATCATCTGAAAGCTTAACCTTCAACAGTGATCAGAATACTTCTATTCTCTTTTCTTCACTGGGAGAGCAGTCGGTCACTGGAGCAGGCTCCCCAGGGAACTGGGTCATGGCACCCAGCCTTCAGAGGCCAAGGAGCATCTGGACAATGCTCAGCCATAGGTCTTAGCAAGGCTTAGTTTTAGATGTCCTGCAAGAAGCAGGGAGTTAGACTTGATATTCCTTATGGGTCCCTTCCAACCTGATAAATTCTGAAAAATTAACTAACCTCTTTTTACTATCAAAGAAAAAGGAACAATATCTTTACAAATCACGTGCAACAATATCTGTACGGCAATAAAACTGCTTCAAGAACACACAACAAAAAATACCAAAACATGTAATAAAGTTGAGTTCAACTTACCTTCGCTCAAACATCCTGAGTGAGTACAATTTACAAGTACATCCCAGTGCAATGACAAGCAGCAATCCACAAATAAGGCTCCCAATGACAGCTGCAGTTATCACTCTAGTGGGCACAATGACTGGGCAATTCTCTTCGTCACTGCCATCACCACAGTCATCTTGAGAATCGCAAACCCAGCTCTCAAACACACAGCGGTTATTTTTACAGTGAAAATTGCCTGGCTGACAGAAGAAACAGTTCTTTTCATCTGAACCATTAGGGCAATGATTCTGGTAGTTGCAGCGATCTGAACGAGGGTAGCAAACGCCATTTCGAGAGCAGGGAAACTCATCTCTTTGGCACATGGTGCAGTTGGTTTCATCCCTCCCATTTGGACAGTGCCAGTAGCCATCACAGCGTTGCTGCTCTGTGTAGCACCCCCAGTTTCCACCACATGGGATTTCCCAGGGCAAACAGAAGCCATCAACTTGATAGGTTGCATTGAACCCTCTTGCAGCATTCACTTTGTCAGCACAAAAATGCACTCTTATCTGTCCTGAGGATGAAACAACTGTGAGGGGAGCATGAGAGTCAAATGCTGTCAGTACACGCAACAGCCTCCGTGGATTCTCCTCTAATCCATCATATATTTTGACATAGTCTCCATAACCTGTACCATCAAGTTTAAAATCAGTGAATCGCAAGATTACTTTGCGATGATCACCAGTGTCTATCAGCCAGGTGCAGTTGCTGCCAGGTGGATAGAAGTCGGGGTAGTTGGGAGAACTGAAAGTACCATAAAAGTATTTTAACCACTGCCCACATGTTGGCACATCACAGTCTATTTCATCTCCTAGGTCAAGACAATCAATGTTACCATCACATTTTAAAGATTCTGGAAGGCAAGTATAAAGCTTGGTGAAGCGGGAAAGACACTGGAATTGATTGTTAGCACAAGGCTGAAAGGAAGAAGCTGTTGGAGGATTAGCTTTGGCACACATTTCTTCGTCTGAGTTGTCTCCACATTCATCCATATTGTTACACTTCCAACTTTCTGGAATACATTTCCCATTAGCACAATGGAACTGGTCACAATCACAGTTTGGTTCATCAGATTTCCCTGGAAGTAAAAAAAAAAGAATTTTCTTAGAGTTTAGCACTTTAATGGTTTGTGTTGCATATTTATTTGCTGCACTAGGTACTTCAGAAGGGCAAAGCAAATGCCTGAAGTGTATGTAAACCATGGCAACCTTCAGCAAATTTCAAGATGAAACAGTTTTTTCAAGTCAAAATTCCATCAACACATCAGCATGAACCTTATTGTTAGCTGATTTCAGTCAACTAACTTTAACCCAAGAAAAAAAACAATGCTCATTTATAGCTATTGAGAAATCTGACTTCTAAGATGCTAAAAATAAGTTAGAAAAATACTCTCCCATCTATCACTCAAAATACAGCAACATTTTGTGCTGCAATACTGATTATGTCCTCAATTTCTTTCTCATAAAAGCAGTCAGACTCTCTTCTGCTTTTGGAGGTTCCTACTTCGTACCAAAGGATCTAAGACAAGAGAGAAGCTGACAGCTGAAGATTACATATTACCACCAAAGAAAGAAACCTGTCCTCTTCCCACTGTTTGCTCCTGCCTCTCCTGCAGCAACTAAGATAAGAGTGCAGCAAATATACCTGGGATCCAAGCTGTTTCACCTCTGCAACAGTTCAGCTGAGTCAAACACTGCTGTATCACTGTCAATCACTTTTATTTCTACAAACCACAGTACAGACTGTAAAATTTGCTATAAAACAAACTACCATGGTCAAAAAATTTAAAACAAGTCTGCAATGCAGAAGGTCCTACACAGAAGTAATTCAGGAACTAAACTAGACAAATATATATCCATTCTAAGGAACACTATACCTAAGGTTTTAATAAGGAAACAACAAAGACAGCAAGATGAACTCACTGAAATCATCATGTTCCCAGGAGAAGCATGTTCAATCTTTTTTTACAAGAGAACAATTCAGATTGGAATGGAGGCCATCTAATCTCATCTAATCATCTGCTCAAAAAAAGCTAACTGATGTTTGATTAGGCTCTTCAGCACCTTCTACAATCAAGTATTTTTAAAGTTCCAGTGCTTTATTAGACAACACGATAAAAGTTTTCACAGCTAGCTTGAATTTTCCTTGCTGCAACTAATCTGCTCTGAGAGGTCAAGTCATACCATACCTCTGTTCTCCTTTTTTCTACTTTAGTATCTCTTAGAAAGCATTAAAAATAAATACTCTAACTTAAAATAATAATTCTTCTTTAGAAAAGTAGAACACATAAATTTTAAATTTCACAAATGCTAAGGCTTTTAAAAAGTGAATGCAGAAAAAATGAAATCAACAAGAGTGATGTTATAAGCACTGCTAAAGAATGTTCAGTCTACAAATTTGCTTTCAGAGACTGAAGAATGAAAAGAGAGCAAAATGTATGTGCTGCCAGTGACTGATTTTCAGAAAATGCTAATTTCACTAAAAAAAGTCAGAAGAGATGCAGTATAAATAATACCATCTTCTTGTTCTGTTACAGATATATAACTATTTATATATATATATAGTACATATGGTTCACAATATTAGTATGGCAAAGTTGGAACCGTGGCCTTGAATTAAAAACCTGTAACACTGAACTGCTAGACTAGTCCTACCTAAACTAAATGACTACGCTCCACAGGTGCAGGCAATACAGAATATGCATCGCTGAACCTGTACAAGTACAGATTATAATCTAGCTCAGTCCTTAGCAGTGCAGAACCTGGAAGAGGTTAAAAAGAAAGCTGTAACGTGGAGTTATAAATTTTGATAGGAATATTGCAGTAACAAAAGAGGATACACTTTCAACCCAAGCTCTTCCTTCTACAAGCTTTTAAACAACCCAGAAAAGAGTTGGGAAACTTGATCCTGATGTAGCATTTTTAATCACCAATCCTGCAATCCTTACATAAAGAAAATTTACGTCTGAATCAAAAAGTGTCCTAAAAAGACAGGAGATGTACTAAGTAAGAATAACTTTGGGAGCTGTACCACAAAAGACATCAGGATAGCACAAGATCGTTAGCAGCACCCATATACAGTTATAGCCAAAGGACTAACACTAGTCTTTCATGCATTTAATGTGGACATTGACCTCTGTGCTTTTAATACCTTTATTTTTCACTCTACATCACCATTAGTAAATTCTGTCTCATTTCAATCCCCAAATTAAAGTGGCTGATAAATAACAAGTAGCAGGAGGAGGGCAGAGGGAAGAAAGGCAAGTAAAAGTGGCACAAAATTTACTTTCTAGTCCAGTACCTTTCCTGTTATTTTTTCCTTCTTACTATTGGTTCATTTGTTTTAAATTAAATATAAATATTTACCTATTATTTTATTTAAACAAGAATTAATTCAAACAATTTACATGACCTATCTTCAACATCATATTTTAAACATGGGGCTCCCTAAGGGCCACTTTGGCATTTGAAATCTGTAGTGTTTCTATCATTCCAGCACAGATAGGCTTAACTTGTATCCAAGTAACTAATGTATTATTGTTTTTTCCCCTTTTTCTACTATGACTTGCCAACTTTGAGAATAGCCTTAAAAACACTGAATTAGTCTATTGAGGTGTTAATTTGAGCACTACTGCATGGTGCTGATGAGAAGAAACCAAACATAATGGCACAGCTGAAAGCATAGCAAAAGTGTTAGCATTCAATAGCCTTTTTTTGCCATTCAAAGGCAGAAATGACCAGATGTTTATTAGAGCAGTTGTCAATTCTTCTCCTATATACAGGCTGGTTTAAAACATTAAAAGACCACTCTGATCACTGAAACACTACACCTTCATCTCAATTATTAAATACTTCCTAAGTATTGTATCAAACATAGGGAGCAAACTCAAGCCAAAGTTTCACTATGGCTCATTTGTTAAAAAATGAACAAACTTCCCCAAAATAATATTTCTTTCTTTTAAAAAAGACATTCATAAATTTAGGATTAAAGTCTTAAGCACTCTAATCTACAACACTAAATAGAAGAAATCAATTAACATAAAAACCTGCTTATTAATTGAAAATGTTACAGCTTCTTCCAAGAGGGGCAACATAACAAAATTGTCCCAAGAGCAGAGAAAAAGGAAAGGGTTTTCAGAATAATTCTACAAAGCCCATGGCTTCCCTCCTCTACCCATTTCTTACTCTTATCCAAGGTATCTTTCCTTCTCAAAATCCCTCAGGAAGGAATTCTGCCCTTCCTCTGTGCCTCCTAGGAGAGGGAGGTGAAAAGTGCAGAAGCTGATGCCTGACACAGGGTAACAGTGCTCACCTGAGCCACTGGCAGAAACAGCAGTGCAGGATGACTGATCAGCCAGAGGCTTCTTCCCTGCTCCCTGATATATTTTTTGGTGAGATGGTGCACAAAACTCAGGTAGAGCAGTGCCCTGAGAGATGGGCCAGCATCAAATGCAAGGCTGCATTACTTCCCCAACACCTGCTAAACTGCAAGGAGCTGAACCATAGAAGGAGCTTTTCTGTAGACTTGAGATCAGGTGACAGAGATGGATAAGCCTGCTTGGAAACTTATTTGGGAGAGACTGGCATAGTGAAGGAAGCCACTAGGTAAGAAGAGTGCAGAGCACAGAACAGGATCAAATACAGCTTAGACTAGAGATCAGGGCTAGATTTATTTAACCTTGTTAGAATAATTTTCAAGGTGGGTGGCACTGGATATGTGTAAGAGTATGAATTATTTTATGGAGGAGAGGAGCCAAAAGTCAGTGTGCACAGAGATCTGGAGCAGGCCAGTGAATGGACACAGGCATACACTTGGAGGGAGCAAGGTAACAAGAAACCATTGTGAAAACCAAGAAAAATCTAATCCAGTATTTGGGATGCTCATGATGTAGAACACCATAATCATGCTATTACATAAAACAGCAATACCTCTTAAAATCAGGAAAATTTTGGAACCCACATCTTGACCCATGACTGGCTTCCTCCTCTATCTTGGCAAGATCCAACAGAGCAAGAATGGCTCACTAAACACTCTCAAACTGATACTAGTGGTAACTAGTTTACATCACATCCTGTAATTACACAAGAAAAATTTTGCTTGTACAGAACCATGTCTGCACTTGGCTGAAATAATCTATAACATTAATGTGGTGGGGATTTTTTAGATTTTTTTTTTTTAAAGATAGTATGCCTTCTGGAAATGGGAAAAATGATGCACATTCTGTGAGAAATGTAAAAAAAAAAATCCTGTCATTTCTTTCCTCTCTTACTGTATTTATGATACTCAAAAGTTTACCCAACTACTTTGACAAATTTATTTTAATCTGATGAAAAGATTTCAAATCTTAAATTATTTTAAAAGAACTTCCAGGTGCCTACTACTAATGGCTAACCTTTTTCTTCCCAAAAAATCACTCAATCTGCTTACTGTTATTCCCACTTTGAATATTCAAGTGCATGGGATCAAAATACATTACCTAATCTATATTTTCTCTGATTTCAATAAACCTTGAGGTGACTACAGGGAATACCCATAGTCAATACTTACCCTGTTAGAAGGACATAATTCTTGGAACAGGAAACAAAAGGTGAAACCATAAAATTATACTAGGTATCATTTGAAACATACCAGCAAAGTAGGCCAATCTGAAGCCTTTTCTGGAGATGCTATCATCTGAATGAAACCTTATCCAAACATGATCCTGGGAAGAGATGTATGGTGAGGGAATGGAAGAGCCACATGCTCTATAGCCTTCAGTATTCTTGTAGCTTCCAATTGTTAACCAATCTGAGCTGCATCGTCGAGATCCCTGAACATCAAAATCTTGAAAGCTGAAAAAGATGAAAATTGCTGCTGAACTCAATATTACACAAACAATTTGATTAACTACTACAATGGAAATCAGCTTGAAGTTCTTTTTGAAATAAAGAAATACTTCTGAAATAAAAAGAGTAGATTCTCTACCCATGTAGAAATAGGATTTAACCTTGTGCTGATACTTCTAGATTATGAGAACAGCAAGAATCAATATTCTGTCAAATAAAATATTGCATCCACCACTTAAAGAAATGCAGTTTTGCTACAAAAACACAGGTTGTCTTAATCTAAAAATAAATTCTGTTTATGAAATTGTCACTATGTATCTCATTTAATGACTTTCATATACTACTAAGTGATTTTGTTTAACCCAAATTTCACCAGAATTTTAGCTAATGCTACACTTATGGCAATAATATGATTTGACATTATAAATACAGCTAAATTGTTCAAAACTATGTTTTCAGGTAAGACTTCCTTCCCAGTCTCACTACTCAGCTACCCAACCATTATGTCATGGAATGCCACGGTGTGGCTGCCCTCAATCAAGACAAACTGCCATGGTGATGACATGGCAGGGGGAGAGAGTCTGTGCAAAACAAGTCTGCACAGACAACAGCACTACCAGGAGTGAAATGTGATACGTATGAGTGGAAGAAAACAACATGAAAGAAAAAGAGTTTTATTAAAAAGAAACAGTATGAAATGTGTAGAAAGCATTCTAGTAGCTGAACAGTTTTACCTACTTTACATTGCATTTATGCCAGTTAAATATTCCGTAGAAAGACTGTTTAAATTAAGAAGCAGTACTTTAAACAAGTAACTGATGTCAAAGAAAATACTTCATAATGAAGAGCAGTTTCTTAGGTCAGCAAGTCTATACTGGAAACTGAAGAAAATCTGCAGGTAATGTAGTTTCATGGTCAAGTCTAAGCAGTACTAACTTGTGTGTTGATGCTACAAGAAACTAGTAATTGGAAATGAACTGATGAAAACTTGAACCCACAGGTTTTTTGCACTACTACTTCAGAAAAGTTACAAGATATGGGAAACTGTAGGAGCTCCCTACATCAAAACTCAGCCTTTCCTAAACTGCAGTCATATCTATTGTCTCACTATTTGTCCTGTACATTTTTAAGCACAAGAGACTTCACAGCAATGATGCATTACAGCATTTACTCTACATACTTTTAAATGAAAAAATATTATGTTTCAGACACATTAAAAGGATTCAAATAAATGAGCACATTGACATTTTTTCTAGTCACCAGTTCTCCATCTAAAAACAAATGCTACATGGCTGTATGAGAACAAATCAGATAAAAGGAAAGGCAAAGGACAGACAGAACTGAAATCCTTCACTTACAGGAAGGAAGAGAAAACTGGTACATGCACAATTGGCAGTCAAAAATGTCTGGTTAGTACTTCTTCAATCCACATGGATAACACAGGAGCACTGTTACCTTATAGTAATGATCTCCCCTGGGTTCGCATGGATGTACCAGCTACAGTTAACTCGGGCAGGATACTCAGAGGGCCACCCTGGACTCGTGATTGTCCCACTTGGTGATCGAATTTGTTCTGGAATATCTCCACAAGCTAAAATACACATATATATTGAAAGCAATTTGATTAATTCCATATTTTTTAGGACAAAATATAGGACAAAAACCCTCACCCAACCAAACAGCGCTGATCAGGGAAAATATCAAAGTGCATTAGATGATGTACCAATTAAAAACCCCACAGCTTCTAAAGGAGTTTGTAATGGAACATGTCAGCCAAAAGATGTTTTCCAACACTGCCAGTGTGGCAATTTTTACTTATGTCAATTACTATTACAGATTAAAAAAGATTATTCTATGTGGACTTTGACAACTTTATTAAAGTGAAAGATTTTATATTTTTAAATTTTATTTTTAGTCTTCACAAAGATTCAGCACAATTTAACCATGCATTTATACCTTATACTGACAAGTGCATTAGAAGATAAAAAGTAAATTAAAGCTAAATAATCAAGTAGCTGAAATTTCCTGTCATAGGTAGATCCAGTGTTTGACCATCATTTAAATACCTCCCCCCTTCCAGTTCTTGGCATGGAAATGATCTTCATAAACAGGACTCCAAATGCTTGAAAGGCAAGAGTACTTACTGCAGCAGAGAGACCTACAGAACTACCTTTCTGATAATGGACTAGAAAGCTTATAGGTCTAATTATACGCAACTGAAGTAACTCAGTCATTTGTACTCTTACTTTATTATAAGGTATAGCTTTCTGCATTGGCCTTAACTCAGCTGCTGTTCCTTCCAGAGCTCAAGTGTTCTCAGTTCTGGTGATTTTATTTGAAGTAATGCACTTAAAGTTCATGGGTTTTGTTTCCCTGTTTTTCCCCCTGTTAAGCAGCCTCATATCCAACACCTGTCATATAGCATATATACAACCTTCACATAAATAGGAAGGCTAGAATACTCTCACTATAGAGCTTCAAATTATGTGGAAGTCTCAGTGGTCAGAAAACACATTAAAAATAACTGCCCTCTGTGCTTTTATTTTTCAATTTTATCACTGATAGTCAAATATCTGCAAGCTGTCAAAGTTTACTGGTAGCCCAGTAAGTTACACACAGTAGTTTGAACACAAGAACTATTACAAATAAGGAAGCACTTCCATTATTGTCTGATCATCAAAAGATTTTAGAATTCCTATTTTATTAAAATAACCAATCAGAACTGATGCAATAAACAAACAGGATGAAGAAAGAACTGCATTTATAACAGCTCAAAAGTTGCAGTAATGTAATTTGTAGAAGGGTTATTGTTTTCTATTTTTATGCACATTCAAGCCTTTAAAATAATTTTGCAATACTATAGGGACTTGAAATTATAAAAAGTTATAATCTTAAATTATTATTACTTTAAAGTATTTCTATATGGCATAACAAATACACTTTAAAATATATTTTATAAAGATTAAAAGACAAAAATGCTGACATATGTCTGTCTGAATTTTCTACATTAACTTAAATACAGCAGCAAAAATAAAACTCTGTAAATTTACCTTTTCCTGTATATCTGTGAGAGAATATTGCTTTAAATATGTTTTCTCATGTTCCTATGTAGAGCTTTACTCATGCTGCACAGTTAAGTATTAATATACCTTAACTGTGGAACACAGGAGCTGCCCTAATATCTCAGGATGAAAAGGTCATAAAATAAAGATACTATTCACTTGAATATGCAATCATTCACTTTCTTCTTAAATTTTGAGCAAACCCTATAGGTGGTGCTCTAACACCATGATAATTTGGAACACAGCTCCTCTGTAAGTAATCTTTTTATACTTAACATTTGTTCAGGCATTAAATGTAAAGACTTTTAAGAAAAACTGGTTATTAAGTTGTTAAAGTAAAATAGAAGTTTTAACAAAACCCAAAAAAACATACAAACAAAACCAGGCAAAATGTAGAAGAATGTATAAGACATTTTATACAAGCTAGCCGATGCTGGCAACAATTCCCTACACTAGTTGGTTATTACTGAAATAGTCCCCAACTTCAAAGAAGTTGCCTGGAGGTGAAATTTACACTACAACACACACCTGAGATCAGGTATTTCCAAACTGGCAAGCAAAATTTTGCCACAGAGAACCTCTAAAGAAGCTATTAACTTTATGTGACGAAGGAATCTTTGCACTAAAATACCTAAAAAATAATCCAAATAATCCAAAATGTGTTCATTCAGTTTTACAGAGTTCACCTCCAAAAACAGGAACATACATAAACCTTACAGCACTACAAACAGTAACGTATTTGTTACATGAGTATGAATGCAAGAAATTCCACATAAAAATCCTGTATAACCAAGGTAGTACTTTCACAGCACATGAAAGCTTACAGTTTTACTCAAACTCAAGATTTTTTTATCCTTTGAAGAATCAACCTTATCCCTGTAATTTCTATATTCTTTTATTAAGATGCCTTTTTCTCTGTTTCCAGTAAAGCTTGCACTACAGAGCTGAGAGTAAAATATGCACTTTTGCAACAGCATCAAATACGGGGAGAAAGAAGCAGACTATGGTGGGCATGAGGAAGCAAGAATGACCACAGGCACAGTAATAAGGGGTGAACAAAACTATACAAGTGCTGTAGAAAAGAGAAAGAACTGAAGAAGATATTCACATTACAAAGTGGGGGTTCATGAAAAATAGAGAATGGACTTGAAAAGTGAATTACAGCTTTCTTAACTTCAAGATGGCTAGACAAGCTAAACACACTTGCATACTGGGTATGTATTCATGCACTACAAATCTCTTACTTATAACTCAGGTGTTGCGGTGGATCCCCCTGGGCCCCCCCTCTCTCTCGGCCAGGTCCCTGCCATGTGACTGAGTCAGGTCTACTTTGGGCTCAAGCCGCGCGGGCTCTGATCTGCTTGGTTGGTTGTCCCATCTCAGCCCCTGGTATCACCTTTCCCATTGTCTGTGATAAAGCCAGCAGGGGGGAAAGCCCCGCCCTCTTACCTCGCCCACTGTTTGCCCAGGTCGGGTGCTCTGTTCCCCTCCAGGACAGAGGGAATAAATGATTTAACATCAAGGAGGTATGAGCTCTATTTCTCTTATCAACTTCTGCTCTGGGGACAGCTGTCATTAACACTGGCTTAGGTGGGGCTGCTCAGTCGAAGGAATATTAGGCTGGTTGTGGATGGTCTAAGATATTCCAAGACTTAGGAAGCAAGCTTGCCACAGAATTAAGCAGTGGACAGCTGATAGCCCCCCCACACTCAGGAGACAACAGAAATCTCCTGTTTGTTTAGAAAGTGTATAGAGGTCAAGATCAACTGTGCAGACACTGCACTTCAGAAGTGCCATCTTTCTGAGAGAGAATAATTTCTCTGCGAGATTTTTAAAATCAAGGATAACCTTTTGAAACAGAACAGCTTTAAAGGGAATATACTTTATAAAGACAATAGCAAACCTTTAAAATCAATTCCTAACCCTCTGCCTAACTAGGATGCTTTTCCTAGACCTTCTGAGACTATAAGGTAACATACATTGCATTCATGTATTTGTAAACACGCAGAATGTAAGCAAACATCGAGAAGGATCCGGGATAAGAAAGAAAATCCAACTGGCAGCAGGTAAAGCAGAAATGTATCAACAGAGGCAAACATCCTTACTTTACTCTAAGCTGTGCAAAATCTGCACTTTTAATCTCAATTACTAGCAGCCCTGTAAGCATTTGTCATATAGGTCAGTTATGTCTAGGACAACTTAAAATTACAGGAAAACTGATTAGGTTTGGAATAATTTATTTAAAGTATTAAAAGAGAATAGCAGAATGAAAATTAGACAAGTCAGGATAAAAGGAAAGTAGTTTGCAACCAAGACAGAAGTACAAAAGAAAATGAGAAGGTTGCGCTGCAGAGAAGCAAAGACACCCAGTGATGCTTGCCCAAGATGTTCTTCAAAGCTCATGCTGGTGGCTGTAATATTTCAAAAGAGGAACAAATTCCTCCTGCTCAACCACTACTACGTGAATGATGTTGCTGTTTACACTCCCTTCAATGCCCTCATATTCTCTGGCACAATTCTGCTCATCTACCTCCTACCTGTTTCAAACTCTTTCCTCTGAGAACCTTTATTCCATTAACAATCTATTTGCAATTCTGTTTGTTACTCTGATATAACTGTTCAGTAAATTGCAACATTGCAATTAGGACTGAGGATGTTTCACATATTAGAGTGTAAAATAAAGGTCAAAAGAACTGTGCACATAATTTTCTGGTGTATATGGGTTTTCCTGTAGACTTTCTAAAAACAGACACAACAGTTTTTCTTATTTCCTTCTTCCTGAAATTTGTTTACCATCCCACATTACAGAACATTATCATCAACTACAGGATATTGATTGGTAAACAGAAGAGAGCCAATAAAAAGTTTACAGTACCAAATTCAACTAGCAAGTTATAACAAGAAAATAATTAAGAAACCTTTGCAAAAATTCTGTAGCAAGATCTAGAGAAGTAAAGTACCTGTAGTAAGAGTGAACAACATGTCAAGGAAAAAAAGTCACTTCAGAAAAGCAGGGAAAGGGAGATTAGGGATTTATCTTCACAGTAATGCCAGGAGATTAGTTGAAAAGATAAAAGAATTAGCTTTCAATGTGAACCACGGGATGATAAGGTATGCATTATATTGGACATAGTAAGGACATGAATGCAGCTGGATAAATGAACTAAAGGTGTTTAAAACAGCTTAGAGTAAAAAGAGAATAATGTTGTGATAAAGTCTATACCGTGAATAGGGAGGATAATTATTGCATTGTAACTCTTGGGAGCCACTGAAAGTCTTATTTGGAGAACTAGAGGGGAAGAAGGCCTAGGAATCTTTGCCTCCAGGTCAAGCCAAAAGGCTTTAATTTAAAATGCCCTTTGCTCTGCAATACAGAAGCATATTCAGTAAAAAGAAACCATTTTTTAAATATATATAAAAAACAGTGTTGCAGTTCTTTAAAAAGCAGAGTGAGGTGTTGGGGAGATGGAGGAATTGGTTTTGCAATTGTGACAATTATGGCTCCACATACCTCAAAGACAGACCTGAAAATATTTCTGAACCCTTCAGATTTTAAAGGCATAAACACTTGTTCTGTAGTGATAGCTTACATGCAAAGAGACAACATTCCACTAATTGTTCTTGGTAAAAAAAACGTGTTCATATATTAAGAGATGTACCTATAACTTGGCAGATACAATATACAGCAGAAGCATAAATACCAAAGGCCACAGAGGTCTGTGCTATTAAAACATAATTTAGTAAGGTAGGTCACGTAGTCTTACAGCAGCAGCATGACAGGAAATCTACCATCAAGACAAAAATTTCATTTTAAATCCCATCTCTGTAGCAACTGTCCAAGAAAATTGCTTGCTTGGTTTCAACACCAAGTGAAAGCTGGATTTAGAAAGATTAAAGGCCAGATGTCTTTGGTTCTATTTTACAGAAACTCTGCTTAAAATTGTTCTGCTAAATATAAAGCTGTCTAGGTATGCCTGATGAAACATACAACCTGCAAGTTTGAAAATATGTTTAGGAGACACAATTTGTTTCAAAGGAACTACAAAAATCATCTCATTCATCCCTATCTTTTATACTTGGGCTATGTACTTAACATTTAAGATGTACATACAAAGAGCAGTAAGGAAAATGCTCCTTAAAAAAAAAAGGGCTAGTCTATATGCTTTCTTCAGATTGTCCTTAACAGATCACCCCTTCCCAATTACCTCAAAATTCCCCAGTGAAGAACTTGCACTTCGCATTAAAAAGAAACTCAAGAGTAGAGTATTTATTTTTCCCCATCTGGAAAGTTATTTTAAAACACAAGAACATAGAGATACTTATATATATATATATATTTACTGTTGTTGTTGTTATTATTACTTATTTCTAAATGGATCTTTCTTCTCAGTAGTTAAAGTTCTATCTACCAGCTGCTGTTATCTTGTGTACAAAGTACGTTGTGTTCTGCTCTTCTTGGCACTGCCTATTCAAGCATGCTGGCCAAAGTACTGGAAGCAGAGTCAAAAATTCCATTCACCTCTTCCCCAGCAGATGCTTTTCTGCCTGTATTGTAACCTGTGACACAACCCTTGCAGTAAACAAAGGAGTGAGGGACTGTTAAAACATACCCTGCATAGCGAAGGCTGCATAGCAGGATTTTAGGCTGACTTAGTATTTCTCATCCATTCCACTTCCAGCAACAATTGTTCCAACAGAGGCAAGTAGCTATGTTGATATTTATTATCTACAGTGCGCCATAAATGTAGTACATATGATACTTGGTGCACCAGTACTGTTAAAAAGCAACAGCATTCTTCATGATACAGTACAAGAATGGGTAAGAAAGATTTTCTATAATAAGACTTTTAACAGTCTTTGAGTGGTGAACAGTAAAAGGGAAATAGAAAGCAATAGGTATAAAACAGACCATACACTGACTATAAATTTATCCAAATGCTTAACCATGCAAATACAAGTAGCAATGTAATGTTTAAAGCAATACTGAAGGATAACTACAGTGAGATGTACAAGCTGTTCTCAGAAAGGACAAGTTTGCATTTTGACTCTTATTTTAGGAGAAGGGCATGTAAAAATCAGTTTGAATTCCACAGATTAGTGGCAGCTTTCCTAGGGTAAGAATCAGGCTTGTATTCTGCTACCTGCTGAGGAGCCTTTATCTTCCCATTTGCAAATATTCTGGGTACCTGTATGATAAACCACGCCCAGCAGCTGCCGACACTGCTTGTTATCTGAAGAACAAAGTCTATACACCAATGCCTCGGTGGCCACACAGTTCCACAATCACTGACACACAACAGACCCAACTGTGGCTGCTGCCCAAAAGAGGCCTAAAATAAACTTACTGGAAGAGAACACAGAAACCTTTAACCAGTGTGTGCTGCTTTTATACCCCATATTCTCTCAGCATCTCATCAGTTTCTCAGTTTCATGAGTTCTAACTTTTTTTCTTGTTGTATTAAGGAAACTGTGCAGTCAAGTGTACAATAGTTTCAGTTAAATCTAATCAGGTGAAATGCATAACTCTTGGATTTATATTATTTGATAGTAGCAGTGTCCAAAATTACATTTCAGTAAATTTCATTTCACAAAAACTTTACTGTGAAAAGAAAATATCAATTCAACTTAAACCAACTTTTCTCTTAGTTCAATGTTTGTATGGAAAAATAATTAAGCAGTCCACTTAGAAAGGCATAATCTGTTCATGAGCATGCAGGTATCAGTTTTATCTTATGAGAATTTTTCCATGTTCCAGTTGCTTCATTCCTTATTACATGCTGCAAAAGGCAGTAATAATTTTTATAGCCAAATATCTCTTCATAAGATACCAGGTGGCTTTCAATATTTACTATTTAAGTCATGCATGAAATTTAAACATTACAAAAAATGACTTACCCGTTGACACTCCTGAAATATGCACATTTTCAGAATGTTCTGCAAGAGCACCATTTCCTAAAATTAAACATAATGAATAAGCTAATTTCCAAGATAAAATTTGTAAAAATTCTTCAGATACCTTTTTAGAGAACAGAACGAACAAACCTGAAGTTATTTTAATTAATATTAAACATGAAAGGTCCTACATAAGTTTTATCATAAATTAAAGAGAAAAACTAGAGAAAAAGTTACTATACAAAAAAAATACCCCCACCCACGTATTGTTAGTTTACTCAGAACAGTTAGATATACTAGAAAGTTAAAGAACAAGCAAAGACTAATACTGGTAGTTTTGAGAAACTTTATGCATTTTAGATGGTCAACTTTGTATTTTGCATCAAGTGCTATTTTATTTTCAAGAAAGGGTTGTTTTAATGCATCTTCTCCATCTCTTTCTGGACCAAGATTTATAAGCAAATGCTGTGCAAATAAAGACACCCAGGGGACTATATCCATCTATTTCACAAGACTTGCAGCCCAAACCCTTTATCCAGAAAGATGGATCAGTTACAGCAGGGAACCAGTTACCTTCAAGAGTAACCCCCACCAATGTTCATTAAAACGAAGTACACTTGCAGAGATGAACAAGACCCATAAGGTCATCAAGAGTAAAACACAAAAAAGTTAACCCTCCAAATCCCATGTTACTTTGTATTCTCCAAAGTAAAAGAAGTCTGCTAAAGTCAATATATTTGCTGGCAGGTGGCTGTCCTGGTACACGTGACACATCAAGTTCTATTTGTGTGCATTACTCCTCTCCTTTTTCCATCATCTTTTCTTTTAACCTTTACAACAAATTTTTAATAAAATCTTTTATTAGACATTTCAGGAGGAAAGAGCTACTTTGATACATAAGCTCCTTTGAATACAGGTAGTAAATCTAAAATGTAAAATACTTCACTAAGCAAATCTTAAAACCACAACTCTTAATCCCTCAAAAGTTTTCTAATACTGAAGTTTTGCCATGTCACACAGGTTTTCATGAATGTGGTATCAGCTGTTCTACCAGCACTGCAATGTAAGTGTAGCATGTCTGGGTAACAAGAACCTTAAATATACAAAGAAAATACAAATTCTTTTTATACCAATTTAAAGACTGTTACGAGTTGACCAAGAACAAAGTATATCGAAGCCAGCACCCCAGTGCTCCTCTGGTGCAGTGATTACACAGAAGATGTTTCAGAAATTGCTCCCAGGGTTGACACCAAATACAGAAAGACATAATTTTTAGCTTTTTAAAGACACAGTACCATTAGGAAACCCAATGAGCAGAATTTGTAGAAAAATGTCAAGTTCAATTTATTTATTTTTTAAGACTAAATTCCTCGTCTGTTTAAAGCGACATATTTCCCACCCTATTCTCAATGTACTAATTTCACTGCATATATTTACATACCAAGTTACTTTGTCTCAATTGTTAAAAAAAATTCCACACTGCAACAATGTTCAAAACACAGAAGTATTTTTAAAATGAAAGTTATTTCAAATACTGTATTAGTGAGAAATTATTTTTCAATAAACTATTTTCAAAGTAAAATATAATTCTAAGTTTTGAAAACCTGTTCTCCGAATAATTTCTCCATTTTGCATATCACTGACATGCTGAGGAATGTTACCACTCTGATTTTGTGTATACAGTAACACTTAGCTCTCAATTTACAAAACAAACATCTTTGCTGGAAAATGATTTTACTTGTAACTAATTCCATAGAAGCACATTTCTGATTGTTTTGTTTTCTATTATTTCCATCAGCATAAAGAAAATATTAATACATTTCAAGACTTTTTGTTTAACCTAAAAATAACTTACTGACATTTCATCTTTCAAATAAAGATTATTCACCTTTTTACTTGCAAAAAGGGGAATTAGCACATCAGCTATATCTGTTACTGAACACTGAAAACAAACATCATGACAAAAAAGAAGGAACTCACAAACATCTAGAAATATGAAAAACTCTGAAGTAATTACATTGAAGACAGTATTGAGCACTCCACTGATGCTCCCAGAACCTGAATTCTTGACATGCTGCCTGTACATAAAGATCAGGAAAACAAAAAACTTAGAATACTAATGAAATCAGCTCTGATAAAAATACAATAAAACATGAAAAGACTGACATAACATTGAAGAAAAGAAAGCGAAGTCTATATATATTAAAGACTGACAGAAACTATAAATCAGTAATATGGAGAAGCATACTAAAATGGGAACTTGCATCCAAATCCCATATGTGCTAACTCAGAACTAATGCGTTAAAAAACTTAAGCCAATACCTAGAGAGAACACTTGAATATTTTCCACCTAAATATGCTTTACAATCTAATAATTAATCTCTTGAGATAAAGTGATGTCAGATTTATTGTCAAACTAACTTCAGTGATTAGTCAGAAGTGGCACTAACGCATGATGATGAAACCTAATTCAGATCCAAGTACTATACTATCAAAGTAAGGTGTTCTTTTTTTAAATAAACTCCCAATCAACTTCCATTATATTAAAAATGAGAAATCTCTCAGATTATTAGTTCCCCTTTTATTGAAAACTGTCATTGAAATAGAGTGTATTCAGATGCCGTTTAAGGGTTACTAACTGGCAATACCATTATGAAATTTTTAGGCAATGATCCTTATATGATCTAAACAAATAATCACATGGTTCCACGAAGTTAACCTACTAGAAGACCATTATATCAGATCAATTATGTCCATTAAGATAGGGGAACATAATTATCTTTGAAATTCCTACTAGTTTACTTAAAACAGCAGAATAAGAAAAAATTTCTTAGATCACCAGGAAGTTTTCATATTTATGTCCTAAATAATAATTTACTATTTATTCCCATTTCAACCTTAAGTTTTAAACTAAAACAGGTGTCACCTAACAAAACTAAGTTTGTCCATATCAGTTAGAGGAGTGCAACAGCACAGCACTGGAAGATACACATCAAGAAGCTCTTCTGTTCTGCCTGTGAGAAACCAATATTGTTTTTTAAAACCAACACCTTCCATCATAATTTTTTTCTAGTGACTTCTTAAGAGAAATCACTTGAGTAACCAGGACTATACCCATCTACTTCATATCCTTTTATAAACACTTAGTAGAAATACAAAACAGAAATGTTTGTCAACTTTAGCCCTGCAGCATAAGACATGGTCAGCAACTGCATGTAAATCAAAAAATTCAAATGGACAAGGGTCAAGGTAAAATCAAGCAGTTAATACACTTTTTCTAAACAAAACAAAAGGAAATGGTAAATTCAATATGATATTTTAAACTCCTGGTAATCTACAGGTTAAACAAAAGTATGAAAAGTACTTTTAATGGCTTTCTACTGAGGTGCACATAGTTTGTTGCCACCATCCATGGTAAAATCTCTAAAGATTGCTTGACTGCAATATAAAAAACTCACCCAACTGGTCACTAAATGAATGGAACTCTTGATAAAATGTTTTACAGCATGGAACAATCTCCAACTTTCCAAGTGCTTTTTTTCTTCAAAAAATTTAAAAATCTCTCAAATGTTCAAAGAAAGAATGGTTATGGTCAAAGTTGTTCACCAATTCTGATAGAGGTATCCATAAAATTTTATTTTATTTTCACAGAACAAGGCCAGTCCTTTTGACCTCCACCACTTTATTCTACTCAAATCCTCTTGGCTGCAATGCCACCTCATCTAAGGAGCAGGCAAGTAGTTCCTCAGACACTTGAATTAATTCCTTTTGATTCATGTCTCACAGTTGACCGACCACAGAAGCAAGCAAGATGACATCACGTCGGCCTTCATGTTTTCCAGCAGTTGGGGTATTTCTCCCCTGCAAATTTATATGCAACTATGGTAAACATCCCATACCCCACCCAGAAAATCCTGACACATTAATTCCCAATATCCTGGTTCAAGCGTCCTATACATAGTCTGCAGAAGTGAACAGAACTAAGCAAAATATAAAACCCACAGCCTTGGAAGGTATTTGACTCACTAACTACTTCCGAGTTTCATCACAGATAGGAGATTAAATTCAGACCAGGGGAGTGGGGCTGGCAAGAAAGAAAATGTGGCACCAGCAAACACTTCAAGTGAAGAGCAAAGGAAAAGAATGCTTATACACTTGAAAAACATGACATGTTTGGAAAAATCGGCTGCCAAGTTCCATATATTTGAAACCCAGATAGCAGTGGTGATGCTGAGCCTCACTGTGGAGGTTAACCACAACGCAGCAGCCTGCATTTTAGGGTGTTACACCCTCACATCCATCCTGCCCCACAGCCTATGCAGCAGCCTCAAAATGGGATGAGTATCAGACTCATAGGATTATGTGCATGTAACTTTGGAGCATAAAACTCAGCCTAGGGTCCTGATATGAGCTATTCCTTTAATTTTTACTCACATTCATGCATTTTCAAAAACATAATCGAACAGACCCCCACTTACCTCCACCCTCCCATAATTAAGTGTCCCTTAGTCAAAATATTTAGATTAAATAGGACAACCTTCTGCACCCCCGATACATATATATATGAACTTGAAGGCGTCAGACAAAAAATAAGTTTACCTAAATACTGACATATTTGAGACACCAAATAACGGCTCTTCAATGAAGCCATTTTGATTTCAAATTGACTAGAATGAGTAATACTAATCTAATACAGTGAAGTGATAAATACTGCAAAAGCACACACAAAGATGTGGTACATGCAACTTTGTCCACTGTGATTGTAAAATCAAACTCTCTAACTTCAGTTTGAATTAACATCATGTATCTTGAGACTAAGTTAAATCTAGACTGTGTTTTAAAGAAAAATGAGTGTTGAAATGAAAAAATTAAAAGAAAAAATCACAAGCAGCAAAGGCCATTTAAGTCACCTTTATTTCTGCTGTTACACTAAGTAGCTATTACCCACAAAGAAAAATCATGCACACACATCTCCACTGAAGCAAAATTCTTCTGTATCAAGATTAAGCCTGTGCCATTATCCTTAACTGCCAGATTACAACCCCCTATAAATAGAACTGTATAAACTGAAGAAGCGCTGTAACTGAATGGCTGTGAAGAGAGGGCTTTTTCTAAACTCTTTGAGTTAAAAGGTACTATTGTGCATAATAAATGCTACATAAGCAGACTGGACAGGACATTTTTCTTGAACTACAATTATCAGGGACAAGAGATCAACAACAGTTCCTGTACACAATGTGTTTCTAAACACCCTTTATCGTGATACATATTAGACTTGCTTTACTTTAGACAATGCATTTCATGACCAAACTTCCTTTCTTCATCCTACTCCCAAAACTCCTTTCCACCCTGTACTTATAAAGCTGCCTCTTGTCACCTTGCATTATTTTTCACCAAGTTTTGCTTCTAACTGACCAAAAGAAGGGTACTATATGCTTTCATTAATAAATTGGTGCTGCCTTCCATATAACCTCACTAAAATGCCACTTAGCAATGGTACTTTGACTCATGAGTGCAAAAATGAAAATAACATTTCCATCTACAGATATGGGAGCTGGAAAAATCCATGATGCCGCTGCAATATTCCATCAGGCTTCTTGGAAATTACCCTTTTTGATGGCACATTTTGTGGTAGTCCCAGCCAGTGGCCCACCTCCTACAAACACCTAAGCACAGCTGTGCAAAAACAAGCCTCCAGTGGAGATGCCGTGTGTCCTGTGGAACCACAATCAGGCTCCTCTGCTGAGTCTGTGGGAGAAAAGTGCAAAGGCCACTGCTTACCTACCCCGCCTATGGTTAATCCATGGTTCCAGCTCAGAGCAGGGCACGTGGGAGACCAACAGAAAAACAAGTACTACTACTCTTCTTCAGATAAACTAGATGAAGGTTCCTTCCAACACTAACCATTCTATGATAAAAGCATTAGTTCAGTATGTAACCCAAAATACTGTATTGAATTATTTACTTGTGGGTCACCTGCAGTCAACAAGCCAAAAAAAAAAAAAAAATCCAGTTAGGAGCCTCCTTGGTCTTTTGACTCATCATTCACAACCTCATCTCTTGAACACTTTCCTTGTATTTGTTAAACGAATGTGCATTTAGAATAAAATGCATTAGCTGCAGGAATTTAAAGCTGTAACCACTGCCAAGCACTACACATGCACAGGTACATGGACATCCTGCTGCCAAGCTCTCCTGTACTGCAGAAGGATCAACACTCAGTATAATGAGAGTACCAGCTGAAGGAAACACCTTCTGTAATCTCAGATGGATATGAACATACAAATTGACTTAGACGTGTTTCTCCTCATTTATAACAGTCTCTAAAAGTATGGTTTCTCCTGTAGGTTCTTTTCTGGCTGTGCATGTGTTCTCCAACCACTGCTAAATTGAACTACAGAAATTCAAATTTTCCTTTCCTCAGAAGACAGGAAGAGCTGCATGTGCATTTCAAATCACCAGAGTGAGGGAACTGAAAGTGAAGCAAACAGTGGAGCAAAAGAAAGAAAAAATAAGAGCAGTCTAATAGCTTGACACTTAGCCTCCCAGAATAGTCTGTGAAATAGGGTGCTAATGCTACAGGGAATGCTTCAAATTAAGGCATGGCAGAGCTCAGAACATACCGAAGCCAAACAACCATTTACAATCCCTCTATATCCAGTAAAAGAGGAAAGAAGCAGTATCATTCCCAAATTTCTACAAAACTGGTCCTAGCCTTTACAGGTATCACCATTTTCTGCCTTCTGACAGCTTAGTTTGCAATCACTACATCCCTTCCATTAGACACATGCATGAAATAAAGTTAGTTTGTGCACCAATACGTATTTGGATCAACTACTCAGAACAAGATTCACAAACCACAATAATCTCACATTTTTCTGTCTTTACTGCCTTTTTTTACATAATGTATTTCACTTTTGACTACAAGTTTTTGTCCTACACCCAGCTGCTGCTTTCCTCCTTTACAAAGGGCAACAATGCAATTCATGACAAAAGGCAATTTAAAAAGCATCGTGAGAAGCGACGATACTGACTTTTAAGCATTAACTGATCAATAATCTCCAGTGAAGCTGCAAAATCTTTAAAGATATATTGACAATTTTTTTATTTATTTTTAAATCAATAGTTTGGCATTAACTAGTTAAGTTCACTTTTTTTTTCTTTGTTTCCTTAGGGTAAAGTATTCGAGTCATCAGAATTTCAGGTGATCATTTGTAAATCAGATTTAAAATGTGCAGCAAGATACAAAGTATCCTTTATGCGAGGGATGGATTAAACAACCATTTATTTTAATATAAAATTACACATGCAATACACAGAAACATTGAAAGCCTCAGCGCTGTGCAGACCTCAGTCAGAATTCTCTACTAAAGGCAAGCAGAGCAACAGTGACAACCTTTATTTCAAATTCCAGTAACACAAGAACATCTGCTACAAAGAAGATACAGCTAATATATCTAAAATTTCAAACTGTGAAAGCCTATGTTCACAGGAAATGAGGAAGTGTTGTATACGTGAAACACTACAGTGGCATAAGTAATTTCTTTAATTAAGAATGAAAATTACCAACAGATGAAATAGTGGTTTATTTAAATGTTTAATGATACAAAAGCAAGAAATAACCACATAAAATTTCACTGTAGAAGCAGATAAAGCACAGAATTTGTTTACAATACTCAGTGCTGTTATTTTATGTGGCACAATTTTTATTTTAGACCAACTGTGATGCAACTCTATTAAGTAAACTAAGACAAAAACTAAAGAATCGATTCTGCAATGAAATAATTTTATGTAGGTTTTAGATTTTTTTTTTACCTTTCACCAGTATCTACCACTTTGTATTTAGACAATGATTCTTAGGTATGAAGTAATGAGTGTGGTCCTGCTGAAAGTCTGCACTGTATACTCAAAACTTGTCTCACATTGTTTTCTTCTAATCGCTCTCTCATACTGTCCTTTCCTTCTCCCAGAGGGACTTCATGAACAACATGTAGTTGCATGACACTTTTGAAAAACAGGTCTTAATTCATTTCTTGATGAATAAAAAACAGTCATGAAGCTTCCAAAGCATTGACTGTACAAAGTCTAAATTCAAAAGTTAATCAGGTAATCACACATACTTTTACTGCTATAGGCAGGGCCACAAAGGTAATCAGAGGGCTGAGCACCTCTCCTATGAGGAAAGCCTGAGAGCTGTAGTTCTTCAGCCTGAAGAGGAGAAAGCTCCGGGGTGACCTTACTGCAGCCTTTCAGTGCCTAAAGGGGGCCTATAAGAGAGATGGAGAGGGCCTGCAGTGACAGGACAAAGGTAATGACTACACTGAAAGAGATCAGGTTTAGTTTGGATACCAGGAGGAAATTCTTTACTGTGAGGGTGGTGAGGAACAGAGAAGTTTTCTCCCCATAGAAATGTCCCATCCCTGGAAGTGTTCAGAGTCACGTTGGATTGGGCTTGGAACAACCTGGTTTAGTGGAAGGTCCCCTACCCACAGCAGGTGAAGTAGATGATCTTTTAATAGCATAGGCCATTCTGTGATTGTATAATTTTATTATCTTGATAACAGTGAATTAAAAATCTCCAAAGCTAAATATCCTACTACTTTTATGTTCCTTAGCACTGTAACACTACCTTCACACCTAAAAAACCTCAGCATTCTTCCAAAATTGACTATTATAACACATACTCCAAAAATCTAAGTTCACTACATCACTGAATGCTTTGAATTTGAAGATTATTCAGTGATCAGGTGATTACAAATCTATTAGCTTCTCTAACAAAACATCCTTTATTCCTGATAGTTTTGTGGTGTGAACTTGAGATTTATCTACATTAGTATTTTACTTCAGGTAAGGGGCATGTTTCTGTATCTCCTGATCTGCTTCACCTGCTGTGCTTTCATGCACATTACACTGCGGCCTTGGAACGAGCAAACTGGATTTCTTTTAGAGGATATGCTCCTACTTGTAATGGGTCCTGAGTTTTCTGGGCCACACTAGAGCTAGTCTAAGAAAAACCCTTTAGAAACATATACAGCACAAACTTATGTCTTCAGCCTAACTTCTTTTGCTCCACAAATCCCCTCTTGCCAGGCTGTGGGATGTACCAACACACACACCTCCAGTTCTGCCAGGGAGGCTCCACCTCAATTTCAGGAATAAGCTCAGCCACTGCAGCCATTCAGAGTAAGCCACACAAGCTCTCATTCTGGATTCATTAAGCACTGCATACATTATTCACTAATATTACACCAATTGTGAATGCTGTTGCAGCATCCCTATCATCTGAGATGTTAGCATAATACAAATTTGACATAGATGCTGCCAGCCAGATGATGCTGGAGTATTAAAACAGAGCCCACAGCCCCATCAGGACACATCAAGCAAATGTCTGGAAGATGCTTCAGTCTACAAATGCAGGATTCCCATTCCTGCTCCATAGGTGTGGCAGTCCAGTCACTTTCCATTCTTCCTTGTATTTTGAGTCTCCTATCATTAAAATACAAAAGTTTAAAGTAGCAGCTAAACTAATTTGACTTAACAGAAGGATTTTTGTGTGAAAGTTTCAGAACAAAAAAACAGTTGAAGTTTCTCAGTTGTTGTTTTAAAAGGCAGGGACAGAAAAGAACCTGACTTTTTTTTGTTCTCACTCAAAAATTCCACAACCTATTTATAGACAGCTCTAATATACTTGGCAGCAAGCAGTGGAAATTGGAAATCTAGCAGAGACACTGGCTCAGCTTCAACAAGATTCCTGATTTTAAGCACATAAGTAGTTCTATTCATGTCACACCCTACACTTCTGCCCAGCCAGGTATAAAGGAGGTTACCTGACTGACCACTGCCAGCCAGCTTCACCTGTTCTCAGGTGGCAATCTAACGCAGTGTTTCGCGTTGGACAGAGTAGAAAAAAAGAGATTACTAAACCAAAATTACACAATTCAAACAGGGAATTCAGTCACTAAATTACAGCTAAATCTCAACTTAAAAAAAAAAAAAAAAGACTGAGGAAATCAGAGGAAAAGGGAGTAGATCAGAAACTAGCAGGGGAAGCAAGAGAGACTATACTGCCTACCCATCCTTAAATGCCCTTTATAAGGCTTAGAAGCCTATTCTGAACTGATTAGACCTGATCATTAATTTGAACCTAACACTCTACCCTCCTATTTGGAAACTTCCACTGCTATATTACTTTAAAAACTACAAAAACCCTAAGTTTCATGCTATTTTAAACAGCTATGTTTAAAGTACTAAAACTCAGTAATTTTATGAAAGAACTGCTCAGACCATTTGTACATGTTCAACTGCAATAACTATCCTTTTCTGAAATTCCATTTCAGAATCTCAAACTACGTCACATTTGAGAAGTGCCAGACTAGGGGAAAATTTTGATGTGTGGGCTGCACAGTGCTTATACAGTAGAGGGAAGAGCATTGCAAATTTGATTCACACTCTTCACATGCTTCATATTTTTACCTGCTCATTTCTTTAAATCACTGCTGCAGTAAAAAAATTGATTTCATTTTTGCATCATGCTCAATTATTTCTCATTTTAATTCTTTGTAAGTACAGGAACAAATGATAGTATACAATAGTCTATGTAGAGCTGATACGTTATATTTTAAAAAATTATAATCAAAACCCCCTAACCATCTACAAACAGAAGATTTCATAACTATCACAAGTTAGATGGTAACAGCAGAGCTTCATCGGGTCATATATTCTTAAAATATAATACTGCTGGTTATCCTCTTTTCCTCTCATGATTTGGGTCTGTATCATGCTGAAAAAGTGCTAATAGAAGAAATTAAATCATTATTCATAAATAATAACTGCAACCATCATAAACCTATTATAAGCTTGAAAAATAAAAACGTAAGCTATGAAAACATAATCTGCTATTACTCCATGAATCTCCACCAGGAACCTGCAAAATATCCAAGCTTCTGGTTCCAGATTACAGTATTACTCAGCTTTACAACTGGTTTTTTTTTCCAAAAAAGACTGAAATAGTGTAGGAGTACTTGATATTGCAGGGTGGAGGAGAATCACAAGGGTTTTTGAAATGAAGAAAAACACTGCTCTACTGCTGCACCTTTAATAGTGAGCCTACATCTCATGTGCCAAAAATAAAAAAAAAAGCTAATATACATACAGAGAATAATGGTTTCAAAATCCAGAAAGCTCATTGGATTCATAAAATAAAGTTACACCATCTATTTTTTTGAAGTCTTTATTCAGCAGATGGGCTAAGACGTCACAATCCAAACAGAGATCAAGGAGGAAATTTCACGGTTCTAACTGAAGAAAAAGCAGGGAATTGAGAAATGAAAAAGTAATTTTCAGATCTGCTTATTATTTTTGGAACATTGACCTGCGCAAACCTGGGAATACTGGTGTCAGTGGTATAGAGCTGCTGAGCTTCAACTCCATCTTTATGGCAGTAACAACAATAAATTAGAATTAACTGCAACACATCCCAGGTGCATTCACTGTAGTGACACAAGTGACTTGAAAGCAAGCATTTTACTGGGGGGTGGTGAAGCAATGGTATATTTACATCACTTTTTGCATATATATCAAATATAAAAATCATAAAAGCACTGCATCTAGGAAAAATATCCTCACTTGAAAGATAAAACTGTTTTTTTTCCTGCTTGTTACTTATTACTAGGAATAAAACTTTAATTTTGACAACTTCTTACACTCTTTAATGTGTTTTGCTTTCTTTCTGATAGAATTCAAAACCACTGTGGAGTTCCCAAAAAAACTTGTTTCCTGTAATGTATGAAAAAAGTTCACAGAAACTACAGACCTTGCAAAGACTTGTGCAGACTTGTTTGTGCACAGTCTGGTAACTGGAGTTTTTAGACTCCATGCACCTATTCACACTGAAACTGAACTTAACCCAAATGTCATGCTGTCTGCCCAGCTACCTTCCCGTAACACAAGACACACTCTTGGTTCCTTCTTAACGCTTCACTGAACTAATTAAAGTGCAGAAGTAACCTTGCATAGTGTAACCCTGCACGCATTTACAAGGATTGCAACAACACAATGAAAAGCACAGCCAAAGCAGGAAAGAGCTCCTAAGGCAACACACTTTTTTTGCCTCTCCCTTCAACATCTGTGAAACAATACTTTTTCCTAATCTCATACAAACAACCTTGTACAAAATTAATTTCATTATTTATTATGAGCTATTTGATCTACTCTAATTACAGCAGACAGAAGTGGAGATGTCACCAAGTTTCAAGGCAACCCAACACATAGATGCTTCCATTCTCGCTGCTGAAAAGACAGTGAGTCGACACAGTTCCTGCTCTACTGCTTGCAACTGAGAAATTTCAATTGCTACAATAGGAATGGCTATTAATTAGCTACACTAATTTTCCAGACTTGCCTAAACTGTGCTGTTTATTAAATATCCTCAGGACTTAGGAAGAGTAAGACATAAACTTGCTATAACTTGCTGGTCACAACATAGTGCATTCCTCAAAATGTAGTGTGAATAGCTACAAGTCAAAAAAGACAGACATGAATAGAAGACAGATTGCCTGCAAGACATGAAATTGATTTTACTCAGATTAGTAACTTCTTTAAGTAAGAATCAGATTTTGAAATTGCTAAAGCAAACTCCTGACATTAACATGCATGCACATATACTTGCATGGGTACACTCAGCACCCATGAAAGAATTCTGTTTATGGCAGCCTTGATATGATATTTTTAGATTCTCTTGTTCAAACAGATTTGATTCAGCAAAGCAAACAAATGATAAGGGAAATATCCAATAAAATTTATAATTTAGTAAAACTTATTTTCTCTCCAGTGTTTTATGCAAAATCAATATTCTTCTTTGAGAAAACTCCACTACAGCTGATGCATTCATTCAAGTCATTGATTCTAAATGGAAAACTCCAAAGAGCCTCACGGATATTTTTAAAAAGTCTAGAAGCCGTCTGTATTTATTTATATAATTTAAAAACCAATAGACAAATAGGTGCATAGCACTAAGACCCAAATTCTCTCCCTCTCTTTGAAAATGAGAGCTTTTTCCCCCTTCCCTTCCATATTATCGGCTATAAATCCTGTGATTCTTGTCCTGCAAGAATAATGCTGGTGCTGTACCTCACACATTAGCATGAGTACATCTGTTTTATTTCAAACACCATGGAGTATCTTAGAAATAAATTTTCCAAATAAATTTGTGGTAAGTTTGGAGTCTTCTTTACTTGGCACATGATACAGTAACATAATACTGCATTGCTTTTTCCCCATTACAGCACAAATAAGCTTTTCTCATTATTATAGCTTTATTGTGCCAGGAACTGTACGAACAAGAAAAAACAACTCTTGCCCACAGAACTCACTGCTGCATAAAAACTGGGTATGATACATTTTTGTCAGATAAAGGAAAGGACAATAAAAATACATGATATATAAAACAACTGGAAATTCCAGCCCACCACATTCCAAAACATAATCAAATGGCAGTGCTTTATAGGAAGCACAGCAGAGACAGGTGGCACATATGATGGCTTTGTGTTTCCCATGGACAGAACTACCCAGGGGGTGGGAAACACAAAGGAAAGAATGGCTAGGCTTGAGTAATGTTATTAAGTGATAAGGCTATCAGTATTAAAGAAACACTGCAGAACAACAGGAGAGTAAAACCAAGTGAAATAGAACTCTGACATACAGCTATCCTGTGCTAACAACTATCTGCTCATTGTGCTTCACCTTCCCTCTCTCCTCTAAGTCACTGAGAAAAAAGTGCAAAATTTGAACACCAAAAGGAAAAGCCTGTCCCTTTCATGAAGCATTTGTAAAGCCTGAATTACACTGATTGTCCTGGAAGCAGTAACAGAGACAGGAGAGCTTATGTGAAAGTAGTTTTAATACAGTAATTGTTAGATAAGGACAGCTTACACTACCACCTTTATATGTACTGGAAACAAATGCATTTCTGACAGCCAGAATACTATTTCTCATATTGCACAGGACTCTAGGGTATTACAGCATCTTGCCATGGGGGTTCCCAGTAGTTAGAAAAGATAAACACAATCTATTATCAGTGACTACAAAGAGGAGCTTTGGATAGTACTATGATTCCACAATTGCAAAATAAAGAAAAATAAAATCCTTTCTGTAGAGCTAGATAAACATTTGACTAGATAGCTGTTGTGATTTGACACAACTAAGGGTCAAGCATCCAAAATATCAGTTATTTTACAAGGAAAACAAAATAAGAAAATATTGAGGAAAACTAGATAGCTGCGAAGCAAAACAGGTTCAAAATTAAACGGTTGCTGTACAAGGAGAAAGTTTTATTACTAACAGAATTAAAAGTTAAAAGATATAATAAGAAATTAAAACAAACAACCCCCCTCCCTTCTTCTCAGCACTTTACTCTTTTTTTTTTTTTTTAACTAGCACAAAAGATAACACAACATAGCATTCTAGTCAGTGTTACAGTTCTCGAGAAGTCTCTCTCTCTCATGCTTAAGGAAAAAAAGGGTTTCTTCTTGCTTCGCGTGGTTCCTCAAACTGCCCCTAACAACAGACCCGGCCCAGAAAGAAACAATCTGCTGTGATGTAATACATCTCTTCTATGAAAAAGCAGCAGTTTTTTCACACTGCTACACATGGGCCATCACATGGGGTTATCAATCTTTTTAAGGATGGGTCATTTTGGCCTGAACACAAAGGCTTTTTCTGCTACAAATCTTTAAAAGCCTCTCACTGCTTCTATATGTCCTGGCATAGGTACTCTTCACAATCTTCATGGGCCACACGAGTCCTCTATCCCCCCATGCACTTCAAATGAGTTAAAGAGACAAACAGTTTGAGATATTACAGTTTCTTACCACCACATGCAAGAAGTATTTTTAAGCTATGCTAGAGGAACACGGCCCCACCCTCCCTCTCTGACTCCAAAACCTCTATGTTGAAGAATGTTCTTGTTCAGACTTTACGGTGAAGAAAGCCTCACTCTTTTTGTGCTGCTGGCTGCATGGTGTTTTCTTCAGTTTAGCCCGAAGTGTGCTGGCTGCAGAAAGGAGGCTCCCACCGGCTCCATGAGGAGAACGGGGGGGACCCATCGGTCCCAAGAAGTCACTCTGGAAAGATTTTACCTGTGTAGCAGTCTGTGGCTGGGTTCACCTGTCTGGCAGTCCATGGCTGGGTTTAGCCGCCTGGGCTCTGGGATGGTTCCTTCCCCAGCAACCCAGGGTCCGTGCTGCAGCATCAGGAAGAGGGGAAGGGGCTGGGGCTTCGGCCCAGCGGGGCCCAGAGGCTCCGAGGCCACCCAACCTCCTTCAGGCGGGCTGGAAGAAGAGAAACTCCCGCCTTTCTGTGCGGTTTAAATGCCTAAATTATGAGAAGCGTTACTGGTCTAAAAATCTGTCTATCAACTCAGATTCAACCCACTACAATAGTCAGCTAAGGCAGCTGCAATTCAGAAGAGTACAACACCAACCTCAAGATAGCTATAATACAGGTAAGACTGGTCGAAGAGAATGCAACGAGATCTGTTTCAAAACACTTAACTATGTAATTTCCCTGCTATCAAACTACATCCCTAAGACATACACATTACCCCTGGAAAATTTTAAATGTGTTAGAGTAAGCACACAAGTAATTTGCTATATGGATTCTGGTTTTGGCTTTTTACAAAGCAAGTATTTATCACAGAAGCTAAAGGATCACAATTACTCATAGATGCCATAGTTTACAAATGAAGGCTTGTTTGTATGACCCTCAAAGCACTTTCTGTGCCTACTCACAGTAGTCAGTAAGAGAGAGTGTCATATTTTATGGATCACAAAGTCTCAAATTCTATTATATTACAGTAGCTCTATGCATTCAAGAATCTTTCTCTCATTCTTTTATGTAACATGAAATTTGAACTACATACAGCTTTCCTTCTTAAATATGCACAGATATTCCCTTCTGACTGTCAACCACATCAGTGTAGTCCTGGGCAGCAGTACCATAATTTCTATCAAAATGCTTTGCAAGGAATTGGAAACATCTGTAAAATTCATGATACTGATTGATCTCAGGGTCAAATCAACACAGAGCTGGTGTCTCTTGCACTCTGAATCTTTGTGTTTTAGATGTAATTTCACTGCAATTCAAAAGAGCAAAGAGATTCCCAGGAAGTTAGGTAGCTGAAACAGGCACATTTACAGAGGTGTGAAGTGACCCACTCACTTCCTCTTACTGTTACCACTTAATAAAAAAGGCCTATGGAGATGAATGACGAAGAAATAAGCTTCCTCCTTTCACTGAAACAGAGCCATACTTGGAACCATACCATCTCCCTCAGCTTCAATACAGCTAGCATGAGGCTGCCCATTTCCAATACTCCTCAGACTCACCCACATGCCAGTGTCACCAGCAGAACTAGAAAAGGAGGTTAAAAGAAACTTGCTCCCCTGGGATGTGCACTAAGAAAACACGAAGAGCCTCACACTGCAGTGCTCTGAAAATCCTCACTGAACCACCAGTTCCCCAGGCAGGGAAAAACAGGCAGCCATGAGTAAATGTGTACACACACACACAAACACAAGTGCATTTGTTCTAGGACAGTTTTTCCAATGACAAAAGCACAAACAGGAAGAGAAGTTTAAACACAGCAAGAGGAATGAACACCTTGGACAAGAGAATGCCATCTAACAGGTATTACCAAAGTCCTTATCACCATTTACCTTTACATTCAAATTTATAATTACCTTCCAGTATGCTATCCCTACACCTAGTACACTTCATCTCTTTGACACAAGCTCTTCTTATCTATGCTTTTCTTGATCAAAAAACACTCTCATTACTTGTTTACACAAGTAATTAACTTCCTAAGAATAGTTTTAAACAACTTTCTTCCTGCATTCCAGCTTCCTAGAAAAACCTAATTAAAATATATGGGAAAAATACAAAAAAATTTTTTTACTCTCTCTGTGGAAATCCCTGACAAGAATCATTCCAATGAACACCAGATGACTGAAGGTCAAGTTACACAGTAACTGCTCGCTCCTTTGTCCATCCAGTTCACAACCTCATCCTCTAAAAGCTACTTCAGTTGTTTAACTTGAACATAGTCACTGTTACCCAGCAATGTAACTATCAATTTAAGCTTCACTTCCCATGAATCACTCAGCTGTGCACATCTGCACACTCCCCACAACTTCCCAATACTTTGGACTATTTCTACACTCGACAAAAGAGTAACAGTACCCAAAATCCAGTTAATAAAAATTTAAAGAAAAAAACCTTACATTTCTATTTGTATACTGACATAGAGGTTTCATTGTAAATTTGTTACTAAGTGTAAGAGATTCCACACAGAATACAGTAATCCATGATAAAAAATGTTCTACCTCTGCTTCCAATACAATGTATCTGATCTGAAAGAGCTCTTTAAATGGCAGCAGTAGATCATCACTAAACCTTTTAAAGCACTCTGCATCCACTCACTTAAACAAAAGCTGAAATATACAATAGACTGTGTTTCTAAGGAGCAGATGAGAGGAAATCAGTTGGTAGTAACATCTGTAAAACCAGACAAGGAGAGGAGCTGGAGTTTTAAATAAAGTAGAACAAACAATGCTCTGAAAGTAGCCTATTTCCAGTTCCATGACAAAAACTCAGCAACTGGGTATTTCCCAGAAGGATGCTGTTTGCATTTAAATAATTTAGGACAACTCTTCATTCTCTATCTTCCCTCTGAGGGTCAGACTAATTGGCCTACACTGCGAATTGAGACTTCTCTGAAGATGAGTTCAGATCCTTAAGTCACGATCCTGTTGCCTTGCATCCATTTAATAAGCCTGCCTTTTCCCACACTGACTCTGCCTTAAATTATGCCAAACCAAGACTCCCCACTTCACTCACACAGAATCAGTACAGGACCAGAAATGTGGAGTAACAAACTCTATGCATGCATAACCATGAAATAGCTACTTATTTTCTGTGCTTCAGCTTCTATCTTGCTGAACATACTTTAGAGGCATACTGTCAGTATTAATCTATCTTAATAATTAAATCTCAGATAATAAAGAGCTTTTAGGAGACTATGCAAAGAATACAAAAATACAAAAACATTTATTGAAGATTTGCTACCAACCATATCACATCTTGGAGCACAATAAATTCAGATGTAAGTTAGGTTTATAGTGCACTTTTGGAATAAGCCTATTTTTAAGAAGAAAGCCCAATACCAACAAGTCATCACTAGGTACATATGTGCTCTTTTACAAAGAGAGACCACATGTGAAGTTAACAGCCAAGCAGGGAAAGAAACAACAGCCACTTGATGGGACACTGAGATTCAACCTGTGTATGACTGAAAAAAAAAAGGTCTTTTTGAAGAAAGGGATGAAGAATGCTTTGGGAAAAGAGCTAAGTGAAAAAGATACTATTTTCTTATGTTAATGCCGTTTACTAAACTTGATAGGCAGTTGTGTTCTTTTGGATGTAGCTTCTTTTCAACACACATGAAAAGCACTGTTACACTTGTGCATTGATGAAAGCAGATTACATCCCTTACAATTCCTTACTGGTAACTTTGTATAATGAATAATAATAATAAGTCACAGTTTAAGAGCATTGGCTTTGCTCTGTGTTGGCTATTTGAGAAACAAAGAGGGTATCTCTAGAAGAGGCTTAGTTCTGGGGAAGAAGGAAATCTGGAATATTTCATGGTACCAGATTTTTCCATTCCTCATCTGTTACTGATGGTAGATACACATACAACTTTCTAAAATTAGGGAGTACTTTCCAGTTGATCATACTGTGAAAACAGAATACTTGGAAATTCTTACGCTGTTTATACTTCACAATGATTGTTACCCCAAGTAAATATTACTTGCTTTTCCTTTCTGGATCCCCTGCAGAAGTACTCAGAGGCTCAGCAATGACATTATATGGCAACTTTTACATCGAATCCACCATTATCAGTGTTAGGATCATTGTCACCAAGACAATGTGATTTCTCAAGAGATTTGTGCATTCACTCTAAGTATTTTAGTTGCTTCCATCCTCAGAAGGTAGCTGGTTAGGCTTGCTGTGGCTAAAGGCAACAGTACAGATGGCATTTCTGGCAGCCTTTGTCCTCAGCACTGTAGAGGTGTCGCAAATGAGTGTTCTGGGGTTTTTTAAACAATCATGGATCATGCTACGACAGGTAATGCTATATTCTGCTTCTAAAATGTTCTAAGACTCCAATAGCTATGGCTCTCCTTTTTAGGGAATGTAGCCAGAAGAGGAAAACAGGCACATTAGGCTTCAATGTACTAATTCAGCTGTAAAATAAAGGGTAAAAAAATACTTTCATTCTGCATACATTTCACTCTATTAAAAGCCAACCTGATAACAAAATTCAGCACTTGCTCCTACAGCCTTTTTAAAAGGAGGCATTGAATTTTAAAATAGCAAAAAATGTGACACAGCACGGTGACAAGCACAAGATCAATGTCAGACATAATGCCTACATGTTCAAATTCCTATTTATCTGCCTTTATATAATGAAGTATATTGCTAATTTAAGTACACATCCTTCCTGTTTAAGAGCAGAGTTCCAGATATAGGGAGAAAAGCACTCCCAGGACAATGGAATTCCATAATCTGCAAACCAAACTCTTGATTACGTGTCTAAATAAATTAAAATATCACCAAGACACTTTAAAAATACATCAAAGTACAACATATTTCAGTACAGGCATGAAAGAGTTGCTCAGTAAGAATCTAACCCCATGATCCTTATGTTTATAGCAGTAATTTATACGATATATTCAACAATTCAAGTTTAAAGCTAGTTCAGACCTCTTTCTCATCACAGTAACTCATCTCCCTCAAAAAAAGTTGTTTGATGTCATCATTTTAGTTGAGCAACACACATGCCTGAGAAACTGTGCATGTTTATTTCAAATTAGGTTCTTTAAGCACTTTATTGGCTCCCAAATGTGCTGTAGGGTCAGCAAGCAAGATCTCAGATTAAAATTTAAATTCAACTTTATTTTAATCATCAATCATTTCTGACAGCTTTTGCATTTTTTGTTGAATCCCTTCATGACCAACACTTTAAACTGCTATCTCAGATTTCAGATGCACCTCCTTTGTAAAGCTGCAAAACGTGGACAGTTTCAGAAAACTAGTGGAAAAAGTCAAGCACAGACCTAACAACACTCACACACATATTCCTGGCTTCCATGCTTTTACTTAACATTTTAAGACTGATGTACAGCTGAGTATTACAAGATACTAATTCAAAAAAAGTCACTATCAAGCACTTTCTGTTAGTTTTGAGTGTGGGATGTCTCTCAACTCCCCAGCCATGACCTTAACATTACTCTCCACGCAGATCTGACTTGAAGAATGTCAGCACTGCATAGGACAGCTGCACTACTGCTCCTCCTAATCTGCACAATTAGAAAACAGGATCTCTTATTCCAGGAAAACTCATGGACCCTAAAGGCACCTATATCACCTTTGCATGGCCAGGCTTTGGTAGCCAGGGGGGTTACAGGAGTGGCTTTCTGTGAGAAGTTGCTGGAAGCTTCCACCATGTCCAGGAGAGCTTTGGTAGCCAGGGGGTTACAGGAGTGGCTTTCTGTGAGAAGTTGCTGGAAGCTTCCACCATGCCCCGGAGAGACAATGCCAGCCAGCTCCAAGGCAGATGTGCTACTGGCCAAGGCCAAACCCATGAGAAATGGTGGTAAAGCCTCTGTGATAACTTACACAAGAAGAAAAAAAAAAAAGTTGTTGTGCAGATGTAACTGTGGCCAGAGAAGAGCAGAGCGAGAATACGGGAAAGGAACAGCTTTGAAGACACCAAGATGAGTGGAGAAGGAGGGGGAGAAGGTGCTCCAGGCACTAGAGCTGAGATTCCTCTGCAGCCCATGGTGCAGCCAGCCCACAGTGAGGCAGCTGTGCCCCTGCAGCCCATGGAGGACCACGGGCATGCAGAGACCCACCTGCACCTGTGAAGGAGACCCACACCTGAGCAGGCAGATGCTGAGAGGAGACTGTGACACCATGGGAGGCCTGTGCTGGAGCAAGCTCCTGGCAGGTATCTGCAACCCTATGGAGAAAGAAGCTCACACTGGAGAAGGTTTCCTGCTATGACTTGTGACCCCGTGGGGAATCCAGGCTGGATTTTAAGGACTGCATCCCAAAGAAGAATGGCCTATTATGCAGCAGTTCACACAGACCTGCTGCCTATGGGAAGGACTCACACCGGAGAAGCTCAACAGAGAACTGTCTCCCATGCAAAGGACCCCACACTGGAGGCAGGGGAAGGACTCCTCTCCCTGAGCAGAGATGAACTGTGATGAACGAACCTAACCGCCATTCCCTGTCCCAGTTTTGCCAGTGGAGGGGAGGAGGCAGAGCTGAGAAAAGTCTGGTTTTACTTCTCATTTTACTGCTTCGATTTTATTATATTCAATTAACATCTCTAACTCGAGTCTGTTTCATCTATGACAGTATTTGGTGAGTGATCTCTCTCAAAGACCTTATCTCGACCCATGAACCCTTTGTCATACTTTGTCTCCCCTGTCCAGTTGCAGAAGGGAGTTAAAGAGTGACTTTCATGGGTCCTGGTGTTCAGTCAGGGTCAGCCCACTACAGGACCACACACCCAAGCTTTGAAATTCCAACTGAGAGTGGGGAAAGCAGACTGTGCTCCTCACTAAGGCAGGAGGATAAAGGTACAGCTCTTCTCCCAAGCCTTACTCATCTACAGTGTAAAGGCAAAAGGCCTGTGTACTGTCCCACATTTCCACAATGGATGAGGAAAACTGGAAAGCTAGTATTGGGGACTTAAAAAAAGGTTAGTAACATTATCACTCAGCTGCAGTATATTGGACTGTCATTTACATGAGACCTGTGATACCACTGAGGCTTTGTTACAGTGTGCACAGATGACAGACACAACAAATAACTTGAAATCTGGAACTGAAGTGAGACGAACTAGACAACTACTAGGCAACAGGCACTGGAAACAGCATTAGCTGGATCAGCAACAACAAGGAGGTAGGTCATTAGTAACTGGACTCCATAAACATTCAGCTCCCAGGCACATCCTGCATAAAGCTGCTGGAGTGCAGCAATGCCAAATGCCAGTAATCAGCCAGAAAAGGGATCACAAAAAAGGATGTTTAAAAATATTGATGAAAGCCATTCGCTGAAATAAAAGATGCACAAAGATCTCTATTTGTTTATTCACTCATTTGCTAAAACACAGGTCAAATGCAGGAATCTAATGTTCCTGTAGCACCCCTCTGCTTCAGAATACTTGGAAGGACAGAGATCGAGACCTCAAGTAATTTCCAAGCTCTTCCTGCATTCAAACCCCTTTACTTGCCTGCCCGTAAGAGTAACCTCTTAGAATGATTAGACGCTTACTCAGCCACCATAACACCCTCAAAATAAAAGGCTGGTTCCTTTCCTCCCTTCCACTTGCACAGCTTCTTAAAAAACAGCTGCTCTTGCAGACATCTTGGCCTCCTATTCCACTCTGAAGAACACTTCTGCCACCTTTAGCTGTGAACATGCCTTAACAAGACATTCCAATCTTTCCCTCCCTTGCTATCCCAGCTCTCCAGTCTTCATGAATCTCTCCAACCACAGACACTAGCTGAACTTTAGCCATGGAACTGGCAGCTCTTTCAGTACCTTTAGATAAGAAACCTGACAAATGGGAAGTGCCCTGACAAGGGAAGCTATTTCTACTAATTACACAATCACACAAATCCATCCCTGTCAGTGCTTCCAGCTGCAAGTTGCTGTGATCAAGAGTCATGTGTCTGATGTCATTCATCTTCCTGACTTAAGAATAGGCATCTCTCTCAGATTATTTTAATTGATGTTTAGATCATGGAAAGGACATATGTTCTTTCTCAGTATTTTTTAAAATTATAAACTGGAAAAAATGAAATATTTATTCTCTCAAGTCCAGTTACAAATACTTCCATATGGTTAAAACACAAATTTTGAGTTAAATCCCCGTGCACTCTTCCTGAGCACTTCTTTAGAAGAGAGCAAATGGAAAAATGTAATTCTTCAGTAATATGAAGAGCAGATTGAAGTAAATACAACAATATTACAAATAAAAAAGCATAATAATTAGCACTCTAGAATCAATCTCTGTTTGAAAATGACTCTGTTGAACTCTATGTCCAGGAAAAAAAAGAAATGGGAGGTTAAAGCCTCCACTTAAAACTATGTGATAAAAGAAGCACATATGTATGGATTTGTTTACTGCATGTGATGTATTCATTACTCAGTGCCACTTACTACAATATCTCTAATGGAAGCTTTTACTTGAGAATACTCCATACAATTTCATAGAAGGAAAACACCCTACCAGGGTATACTAATTCACTGGATTATAATACTCTTTGTGAAGCATAGGAAAAAAGGCATTAAGCAAAGGCTTATGAAAATTCATGTACAGCTAAAATCTAGAAGTCAGAGCATATGAATATAAGTGCATGCCTTCCCACTATGAGGCACATCAAACAAGACTTCATTTTTCTGATCTAAACTGCTTACCTGCAGTTACTGAAGAGCTCTTTCTAAAGGAGCAGCTACTTATTTAAGTAGGATCATTAAATTTTTAAGAAACATCATTGACTAGAACAAACTTATTTCTAGTAACACTAGATATAAATTAGAGGAAAATCTTATTTTTTCCCATGAAAGAACTATTCTCACAATCCTTCTGTACTTTCAGAGGGACTTATCTGTATCTCCCAATATGTGCATACAAAGCTGGAGTAATAAAACCAAGTTACAGGACCCTCTAGCAGACTAATTTTTTCTTAACTTTTAAATACTTCATTATAGACTTCCACCACATGCCTAAGTGTGATCACACTGCTTGCTAGAGAATCACTCTACTGTTTTATGGCTACAACTGACTTTGAATGTCTGCTCTAGTTACCCACAGTCAGTCCCAGGGGCTTCCACTTAGCAGAGGAAACATCTCCAAGGTTAAGCAAAGGGAAGGCATGAATTAAACACCATCAGATGAGTGAAGCACGTAGTTCCCACCCCAATACATAGTTCAAATGTACTTTCCACTCACAGAGAAACACAAGTTCACTTTCATTGCTTTGTGGCATTTATAATTTACTAAGCATGAGCAAGTTCGGCTTTCTTGTACAACAAAAAATTCCACAACCAACTAAATATATCTGGGAAAGTCCTATAAGTACTAAAACTCACAAGATGCATAAGTGAGAGACCATCTTATGACAACTCAAGGTACAACAAAACCAAATGGTTTTGTTTGACTTCCTTCCCCCCTTCATAACATGCTCTACTTGTAAGCTTTCTTAATTTTGGGGAGGCTCTTACTCTTGCTAACTTCCTGACTAGCTCCAAAAAGTTGCTCCTCACAAAAAAGCTGAGAAAGATATACAGAAATTCCCTCATAACCTAAAATTCAGTGTCAAATAGAATAGCAGGAAAAAAAAAATCTAGTACATAGCTACTAAATGTGCTAGCCTTGATAAGAAGTCACCTCCACCACAACGATAACAACGTACCAAAAGTTATAGTATATCCAAATTTAAAGCATCTGTTCAGAGAAACAAACCCAAACCACAACTTTTTTTTAGTGTTTGCACTGTTCTGTCTATTTTGCTGAATTTAGTAGTTTTAATTTAGATATTCACAATAATCAATACTATATATTTCAAAGCAATTGTAAATTGCATAATGAAGCCTCAGTGAAGTAACAACTGCAGCAAAAAATCAAGTGAAGGAGACAAAAGAAGGTAGTCAGAACAACACAATTCTTCAGACTATGGTATCATACAGCCTGCTATAAACCACTCAGAGCATTTATTTTTACTGAGGGGATAAACACAGGAACTCAAATCTACAACCAAATTTTATACTATCCAATGCACTGGTACCCAGTATTTTCTTAAAACCCTGTAAATTATGGAGGCTCAATTTTGCCAACCAACAGACACCTCAAGTAATAACTGATACTACAAAAAACGCCACAGCAAGTAATTCTGAAATGCATACAAGCTAAAAACATCCCAGGCTGTCAACAAATCACACTCTCTCAATTACTGCCTAGCTAGATATCTCAGCTGTTCCAGTATTTTAACATAATCATTAACTATGTGGGACAGGATAAATGGAACACTAAAACTAGAAAATGCAGAGACATCTAAGAAAGCAAAACCACATTATTTACACAGTACAAACAGTACTCATGAATTTTTAAAAAACCTGTAAGGAAATTAGTGAATTATACTTAATAAGTATGGAAATAATGCCTACACCTTGGGAAACTTGAGGCACCTGGTAAAAGGTACATAACATGTGAAGGAATGTACCTAACATACCAAAGGCACAAAGTTTAAAAATTTGAGATCTCTTAACAAACCACAAGACTGATAATAATTAAAAGTTTTAGCCAGACCAAGTAACAAATTAGTGCTTAGCTGAAAATAATATTGATACATTTAACATCTATTTGATATTAAACCAGGAGTGACTGAAGTAAAGGAATCAGAGATTCACCTGTAGGGTCCTTCCAACACTAATGCAGTAGACCTCTTCCTCTCCTAGCAATGACAGAAACAGATGAAAAAGCCATGCTAATTACATGCTTTGCTCTGATAACAGGAATGGAGTCAGATGGCTTCTGTCATGATTCTGGTTACAAGTACACCTCTGCTCTTCCTCTGGCTGACAGTGCTCTCATTTAGTGCATAATAACAATTATACCAACTACCTTATATTAAATTTTTAAACTTTTTGCTATGAGGTTGTTTAGGATATGGGTTTTTTTCTTCTCCCCTCGAATGAACATCACTTTAAATATTGTCTAATACTTCTACAGTGTTAAAATTAGGACTTGTTCTCTTAAAGGACTACAAAACTGTTCTAATAAATTAAATTCAGTGGTTTTGCCAATAATACAATTTCCATCTTAGCAAAATATATCTGCTCAGTATATCACAAAATAACACTGAAGACTGACAATCAAAAGTTTAAGATACAATAATTTATTAAGTCAAGCAATTCTTTTAGGACAGTCTGTTCCGGATTTAGAGTTCAACTTCTTTAGAAAACTGAATAAACTGGCTGGCAGACTTTACTTGCTTACATGATTCAGGCTATTATTTCAAACAAGGTGAATGAACCCAAAGAACTATTTATTCTTCCTCATCTCATACCATCATTAACAAACTGACAAGCAAGTAAAGTTCGGGTCCTGACCAGTGAACTTTTATGACGATTTTACTTGTCTTCCCTTAGAACCAAATGAACAATGAGTAATATATACAGTCTTTTTCTTAACTTCAAGCAACATCTGTACCACAGAAACCTGGAATAGTTCTAATCCAAAACTAAATACATTTAAAGCTTATATAAGTGTATTGTGTTTTTCTTTAACAGGACAAATTAGTACCAGTAGCATTGCAGTCTCAGTAGTCTAACATAAAACACTGTTAATCACAATTTTAGGGAATAATAATTTTCTGATGTCCACTAATGTTTCTCAGTCATTAGTGTTCTTGAGGATATTCACTAAACCAAAAAACAACCTGGAGATAAGGATAATTAAGACTGACCTCTCCTGCCACCATTTCTACCTTGGAACTCTTCCAGTGTCCCTGTCCTACTACTATAAATATTTTTCTTTTGACACACATTTACATCTGGAAGTGAGAAGCAGGGAGATTCACCTACTGTACCACTGCACTGACTGTTACCAACTGTACAGAACTTTAAAGACATTTTCTGTAGCCTTCTGCTCAGTGGGACATAAATTCAAATTAATATACCTGGGTGACAAGTATAGTTAAGGCTACATAAAGTTCAAATTTCCAGAAATCTGAAAGCCAAATACCCATGCTTCCACACTTCATTCCAAAGGAAGGCACGTCCTAGGTTTTGCATTATACCATCTCAGAGACTTTTCATAACTCAGCCTCTGCTCTGAACACGAATCCCTTACAAACTGGTCCTGAAGGTGCCACATCACAGTACCAATTAGATGTAAACCATCATCCTGACAAGAGTTAAATAAAAATAAAACAAAATGGTAACATTCGAAATTCAGTTCTCTAACTTCAGCTCACGTTTTAGCAAGAAAATAAGTAAGATCAGCATCCCTGGGGATACTTTAAACATGTGCAGATGTGTCATTCAGGGACATGGTTTAACCATGGACTTGGCAGTGCTGGATTTGCAATTGGTTTCTATGATCTTGAAGGTCTTACATGATTGTACAATTCCAAGATTTACTTAATTTCCAGTTATCAATCATGGAACTTTGGTTTGAAAAACACTGCCCTCAAGAATAGGACTGATTTCTCAAACAACATTTCCTCCCCTAAAAAAACTACTTGCACAACATATGTTTCTGTTTTAAACTCAGATAACTGTTATGGCCTTTGAGACAAGCAGAAATGTCTTAATATTTGTCCCAGTAAAAGCCAGGCCAGGATTACACAGAGACACATAAAACCAATTATTTCTTGGATATAAAACTCTCAAGTCAACAGGAAGGCTGGAAATATAAACCAAAAAATACCGCTGCCCAACTCCCTACCAAGCTGAAATTCTTGTTAGTCGGTGCTATTCCAATATTTCACTCATCAGTATTCCTCCTTCTCAAATTTTTATAATTATAGTCATCATCAGAAGGAAGGTTTGAAAAATTCACCAACTACAGGGAAAAACAGAGAAACATTCTCTGGAGAGCTCAATGCCCACATAACAACCTTGGTGAATTTAGTATTTTAATTAGCAGAAAATTCTAGATATTTTAACTGTGCAACTGCTTAATGGAAGGCAACCAAAGTGATGCACCATTGCTTTTCCAAGCATGCATTTACCCTGGGTTCTGCCTACTGCATTCAAAGCCTCAACATAATGATATCTGCAAGGCTCTGCTCAGGATCAACATTACAGTCCAGAGCTATGCTGACAGCAGTGTCTTGATCAAATTCATGTCAGTATTAAATTAGTTTAATTTGGAAGAGCTAAAAGCAGTTGTACAGGAAGGTGAAACGCTTTAATAGGACATAGTTCCCAGTCTCACTTCCTTCTCCCAAAAGAAATAAATGGGAGAAATCAAAAGAAAGCTAGAGAAAGGGCTACACTTAAGTGCTTGCTTCTGGTTTAGATACTATAGCCTGGGGAGGAGAAAGTTCCTTTCCTTTGCTCAGTGAAACTGGTCAGAACTTCAGACATTTGTAACAAAAACTGTTAAGGGAAACTAATCCACCATTGGGATGAAGTGGCACAGCATGCTGATCAAAATCAGAAGCATCTTCTTCTTCCTGGCAGTGGCACTAATGGATGTAACGTGTTTCTTAGCAAAGCAGAAGAAACTTATGAAGCTTTCTTGACTGAACTTTTTTAAAAGTCTTGATTAAAGGTCTATGAAAAATGTTATTCAGAAAGAATTTTGTTTGGTTGGTTTTTCTCTAGCTAAAAATTATGCTTGGGATTTAAGTTTTTGTAAGGGAAATGCTAACAGTAACACATGAGTTACAGTATCACAATTAAAGACATTTTACTTAGATCGGGCTGATGAGAAATATCACAATTATAATTTAAACTTTTATTTTCAATTTTGTGATGAGTATAATAAAACCAGCACACTGAGTTCATTAGAAAATCTTTCCACAGAAATTAAATTTCTCACTTATATTAAGTATGCAAACAGAAGAACAACTTAATATATCCAAACTTGAGATTTTTGCTACCATTTCCTGCTCCACCATTAGCTAACTCCTTTTCAGTTGTGATTGTGGTTTACCTTTTGACGTGAAACTCTTTTGCTTGACTTAGTGTGCATTCAAAAGACTGGTCAGTACCTCACTTTGTTCATGCAAATACACCTGCTCAAGAATTACACTTTACCTGCATAACTATTTGGCTACAGGTACTGGCACAGTTGTAGCTCTGTTTGAAGAACCTTTCCTTACTTTTCTTCTCATGTAAATATGAAATGGGAAATGCTCCTGCAAGTTTATGTAGTACACCTACACTTTTAGGGTTTGGACTGATTGCTGCAGCAGAGGTATGTGCTGGACAAAGCACTTTGCACAGACAAATCTGAAATATCTTGATGTTCCAGATTCGAGCTTACTTTTCTTAACAGTGAAAGAGATTCCAATTTCATATGCTCAATCACGTGTTTAGAGCAAAGGCAACTACTTCAGAAACTGCTGAAGCAGGACCCCTGTCGCTGTCCTTCTTAGGGCAAGGCACATGCCCAGCTCTGTGCCAAAGGCAGCTTCTCCTGCTTGAGGCCCATGGACACAACCTATGCTCGACTTCGTAAAACAAACACAACTCCCTGAGAAAACATGAGACGACTCCCTTTGACAAGTATCTGTGTTCTGATCTGTCCTGTGCTACTGGGCCACCTTCATACTGTAAAAACCAATCTCACTAATCTACACAAATATTTTTCATTAGCAGCTCTGTTTAAAGATGGGTTTATACTCAGCGATGAAATCCTATTCGGGTATGAACTGCAGATAGGCTGAGCAGAAGCAAAGGTCCCTGGAAGGTCTTCCAGGCCTGTGCTGATGTGTTACACGCTCATCACCAGCGCCAGCCCCCGACCCCGCGGCCCGGAGAGGCCGCCCTGCCCCCGACACCAGGCCTTGTTCGTGCCGGCCGGACGTGGAACATCTCCCAAGCATCCATCCCCATTATCCACAGGCAGCGATTACTCGTGACTCAGAGGATTTGGGGCTGGCTTGTTTGTGCGGCCCCGCGCCAACTCCGGAGTTCCCGACAACGCACATCTGCGGGAGAGCAAGCCGAGGGCAGCTGGGCCAAATCCCAGAATCCCGGCCTCAGTTCTAAGGACTTGCCTGAGGAGATTTTCGTCCACCCCCACAAATAAGAAATAAATAAATTACCAACATACAAAAAACCCCAAACAAAACAAACAAACAAACAAAAAAAAAAAAAAAAAAAAAAGAAAATCCGGAGCGAGTTCTGGAGCAGTCGAGCTCGAAGGAGACGGGGTTGGGGGCGAAGAAGGGAAGTACGGGGACACCAAATGGGCCTGGCGACGGTCCTGGGAGGCTCCAGAGACCCCGCCGAGGCCGGCCGGGAGAAAGGCCGCTTTGTTCCCCCTCCCCCGCGGCCGCCTCCCGGCCCGAGAGACGGAGGCGGACGGGCGGCGTCACTGCCCGGTACCTACCGCAGCAGGAGACGACGAGGAGCAGGAGTTGCGCTGACCTCCAAGCCGGGGAGCCCTCTGCGCTCCCCCAAGGGGCCATAACACCCGCCCGCGGGGAGGCAGCGCGGAGCCGGAGCTGCCACCGCCGCGCCCCCGACACGGAGCCGGAGCTGCTGCCGCCGCCGCAGGAGGGGCCGGCGGCGCCTCGCCCCGTCGCCCGCCGGAGCCGCCGCCTCGGGGAGCGCTCAATAGCACGCAACAG